>CM072996.1:225178655-225921155 GCA_037038555.1 Rhynchonycteris naso | reverse complement strand
ATTCCCCTTTCCCTGATAATAGTAAGTATAAAAAAGTCACTGTATTATTTTTCTTTTTTAAAAAAAAATTTTTTTAATAAATTTCTTTTTATTTTATTCATTTTAGAGAGGAGACAGAGAGTGAGAGAGAGAGAGAGAGAAAGAGAGAAAGGGGGGAGGAGCTGGAAGCATCAACTTCCATATGTGCCTTGACCAGACCAGTGCAGGGTTTTGAACTGGCGACCTCAGTGTTCCCAGGTCGTCGCTTTATCCACTGCGCCACCACAGGTCAGGCTGTTTTTCTTTATGTGTTTGAAAATTTGATGCATATATTTATATCTAGTAACAACATGTACTCTGGCTTGACATGTTTTAATTCTTTTACAACTAACTTATTTATCACTCAACATTATGTTTAAGAGGTTAAATTTTTAATACACAGAATCTAGTTTATTCATTTTTTTTTACTGCTGAAAAGTATTTAGTTGTATAACTATACCACCATTTATTACTCAGTTACCTTATTGATAAATATATAGTTGCTTATAATTTTGTGTTATCACAAATAAGCTACCAGAAATATTCTTATAAACCAGTGGTTCTTAACCTGGGTTCTATCGAACCCTAAGGGTACAATGAGTCAGTCGCAAGGGTTCGGAGAAGCCTCTGCCGCAGAGGCCAGAATAAAGTAATACCGTAATTTGTTGTGAGTTCATGCACTTCGTTGGTTTTGTTCTTTGAGCAAGGTGATGTTCATGCACGGCTCATTTTGTGCACCAGTAAAAAAACATATACCTATGTCTTAAATTTGGAAAAAAAAACATATTTTATTTATCACTAAAGAAGGGTTCAGTGCATGCGCATATGAAACTGGTGGGTTTGGTACCTCACAAAAGGTTAAGAACCACTGTTATAAATGTTTCCATGTTTATAGTTCTAAGAATAAAATTATTTCTAAGGTGTTTATTTAAGTGTGAAATTGTTGTTTCAAGAGATGCTAATTCTTAATTTTACCGGGTTTTACAAAATAAATCACCAAAATTTTTGTAACAATTTTTACCCCCTATATGACAATAGTTGGTATTGTCAGACTTTTATATCTATTTGGTGATATGTTGCTTAATGTGAATTACCTATTTACTAATGATGATGGTTTATATACTTATTAATTATTTAGAATTCTCTGTCTGTAAATTATCAGTTTACATTCCTTGCCCATTTTAAAATACATTATATGAGTATTTTTTATTTATAGAATTAGATTGTTTTATTTACTTCTTAAATATCTTTTACTATCAAGGGTAAACAATTGAGAGTACACGTGAAGAAAATTATACTCAAAATAACTTCTGTTAAACATTAGGAGGATGTCAAAATTCTACCTATACTCCACCCATTTAAGGTGAAATTGAACACACATACTCACACCCATGTACACGCACATCTAAGATCACATTTTAAAATGTAGGTATCTTTATAAAAATTAAAAATCAGTAGATCTGGAGAGAAAAAACTACATCAACATTTTCTAAAAGAAACAGATTAATCATTAAACAGACAAGGCTAGTGAGGAAAGACTCTAAGTAATGGTTTTCTAGTCTGAATATAAACAAACTTTGATAAAAATTTGATATAATCACTTTCACTTTGTTTACCATCCATATTTTTCTCTGCTTCTTTGCAGTATGAAGTCTTCTGTCATCTTCTCTTTTTGTTTTTATTGAATCATTTAATCAGTTCTCTGGGTTTGGCCTTTGCTCCCACTCCTATGAGCATTGTGCTAGATTCCTGTTAGGTATCAAGAAAAAATTATGTGATTCACATTAATATGAAAATTACTGATCATATTACATGATTGTTGATATTTTATAAAAGAATACCAATGACTAGTTGGTCAAATTTAAAACAAGGACAAGATATGTATTAAATAAAATAGTGCTAACACTAAACTAGTGTCATGTGTTTTCATTTCTAGAGCTCAGAGACATTGTGAAAGAGATATAAATATATATATATACTCTTTTCACAGCATAGAAGCAAATTCAGGACATATGTGGTGGGAGGCTGGCAGGGGGAATCTGTCTTCTGCCCATCAATTATATTACTAGGATGGGCTACACAAAAGCCCTCTCTCTTACCCCGAAGCATGTTGATGCCACATGTTTTCTGTTCCTCAAGGACAGAATCCATCTAACACTCTCAAGTAATTAAATCTGTCTCTATTGCAAAATTAGAATAATAAGAATTAAGAATTTAACATATACCATACTATACACCAATATAAATTTTAAAAATTAGAAGTTATTTAAAAGCTCAAATTATTTTCAAATAATAGACCATACAGGATTTGAGTATGAGTTGAAAGAATAAATAAAACACAAAATTCTTATATCATAAGCAGATCTATCCATAAGACTAAAAAATGGTTAGTTCAAATATTAACTATATGGTAAAACTAGTTTGTTCTTAAATATTTTTTAAATTATTTTGGGGAGTTTACAGAATTTCCTTGAAACTATTCAAGTTTGGAAAAGCAGAGGAAACTCAATTTAACCAAACATTGTTTTGTACTTACTGTGTACAAAATTCTGCAGTCACTTTGGAGTATAAAATAGGGGTCCATAGTTCCTCCTTTAAATTGCTTGTAACAATGCAAATCTCTAAATCAGGAACAGCAAACTCAATATCCTTAGGTCAGGCAGGCGAAATGAAGCAGGTGGGAGTGTGAAACCACATGAAGTGTTTGGGATTGAAGGAAGGGCAGAGGCAGCCATCAAAGAGAACAAACTGAGGTAGCTGTTCAGCTCCAGCTTATCATTGCCTTGCATGAATATGAACTCAATGTTGTCAGATTTTGTGATTTTTTTTCTAGAGTATTTTTATGGGAAATATTATTTTTAACTATTGACAGATTTTTAAAAATTAAATGCCAGAAACATGACTGCAGGCTGAGTATTGCATATAGAATCGACAATTTAAAGTCAAAACTTTAAAGCATATGCCTGGAATATTCAGTTTATTTCAATGAGAATCATTAATCAATATTTTTTTCAAGCACTGACATTCAATGGAAAATGATCTATGATTGCTAGGTTACCAGATTTGCTATGGATTGAATGTGTCTTCCTCAAATTCATATGTTTAATTCCTAATCCCTAATGTAATAATAGCATTTAGATGTGGGCCATATGTAAGATGAACAGGTCATGAGAGCAGAGTCCTCATAAATGGAATTAGTGCCATTATAGAAGACACAGAGAGGTGATCTCTCAGCCATTGGAAGGTACAGTAAGAAGATGGACATCTGAAGACCAAGAAGACAATGTTCATCAGGAAGTGCCATAATCTTGGATTTCCAGACTCCAGAACTGTGAGAAATAAATTCCTGTTGTTTAAGCCTCCCAGTCTATGGTATTCTTTATGACTTCCCAAGCTGACTGAGACAAGAATCCTTCCCCCTCCCCTCCCCCCACCAAAAGAAAAATTGAAAAATACTACATTGTTTTATTTCTTCATCTTAGATTTTACTCAGCAAACATTTGCCAAGCATGACCATTCTTCATTGTAGTACCATATTTTCTTAATTTGTTTCCCAGTATTCTAACAACCCCATTTTAGTTTCCTAGGTGGCTCTAATCATTCTGAATCATGTTCAGTTGTGGGTGTTACTTACCTTGTATTTCAATCTAGATTGCTCTTTTGTGCCTTACACCCATGTGTACACTTAAATGTCTAATCCCGTGATGGCAAACCTATGACATGCGTGTCAGCACTGACACACATAGCTATTTTCGATGACACGTGGCCACATGTGGCCACATACCAGAGAAGTATGGGGCCGCATGCCGAGAAGGACGTTTCATCCTCGGCTCCTGAATGGCCAGGTGCAGTAGCTGAGGATAAAACATTTGCTGTAGTGTAGACACTCTGTGCCGGAGGCCTGTAGGCCAAAACAACAGAACTCCGGCACAGAGCGTCTAGTTCTAGGATTTCCAGTTAGGCCACCGAATTATGCTTGGTTTTTTGGCAAATTTTGACACACCAAGCTCAAAAGATTGCCCATCACTGGTCTAATTAGTATCTTTTCCAAAAATCTATTCTTTTTTTTCCTCTAATCTTGTTTCTGCTTCAGTAGACTTCATTGCAACAAATGCTGCACGTCACTTAATCCTCTCATTTGTGGAAAGTAGAAATCTGAGACTCATCCTTGATAACTTCCTCTCAAATGTGTCCATTTTTTTCATTTTCACTTTGGCCACGCAAGCCCTACCTACCATCATCTTTCATCTTGATTACTAAAAAAAATTCCCAACGTGATTCCTTGCATTAATTCTTGCTCATTCCCATAATACAATCAATGATCTTTAATATTACAAATATTATCATGCACTTTAAAACCTTTAATGCTTTCTCTAGGATCTTTAAATAAAAATTAAATTTTTACAGTGGGCTAAGAAGTTCTGCGTGGTCTAGCATCCACTGCCTTTGGTGTCACACTGCCTTGTTATACATTCCCCATTTTCATAATTTCTTAATATTAAGTTGTTTACCAAAGAATTTGGAAAATTTTTCTCTGTCTAGAGGTCATAAGATATTATGGTATCACAATGCTTCACCTAAGATCTACCATCCAATGTCAAGATCAGGAAATCCAGTGAAATGTTGGTGAACCTCTGAATATATTAACCTTTAGTCATCATCTAGAACATCCCTGAAAAATTGAGTAAATTGCAAATAGTTTTTCACTCATATAAGTTACCTTTGTGATATAAATTTTATTCCATTATATTCTGATATAAAGAGTATTTCCTAACATAATCTACATAAATTCCTATACTGCATATCCCATTTTGATAATGCTATTTCAAAATAGATCTAAGAAAGCCAAAGAAAATTCGAATATATTCTTTTTTATCTTCCAATACATATTGAGTTCTCACCATATGAGAGATAATGTACAAGGTTACTAAGATACATAAATAAGGAAAATAGAAAACATTCATGGAACTTATGAGTTAATTGGGGAAAGAGCTGTGAATCATTGAATCATACAAATAAATATATTATTATAAATTGAAATATGTATTGTGAAGCAAGGGGTTAGTGTGCACTGAGAGAATGTAACAGAGAAAATTTGTCTAATTTAGGGAGTTTAAAAAATCCTTACTTTGAAATAGTGTCTGAGTAATATGAAATGTAAGGAGGAATTAACTAGATCGAGGGAAGTTTAGGAGGAAAAGAAAAATAGGAGCTTTCCAGGCCTGGAAATAACATGTGCTGAAAGCCCTGAACCCACACAATTTGGTGTGTTCAAGAAGCAGAATAAAGAACAATGTGACACAACCACCAGGAGTAAAAGAAAATTTGGTAAAAGGTGCTATTAAAGGAACAGGCAGAGGCAGATCATCCAGGACATTGCAAACTATATTAAGAATCTTGGCCTTTATCATAAGAATAAAAGGAAGTAATTTAAAGATGGAAGCAATGTAAAATTGTGCTTTAAAAAAAGCCCTTCAGATATATTATGGGGAATAGTTTTAAGGAATTTTGGTGAACCAGGATAAAACTGAGACTGATCATACAAAGGTGGAAAAAGCAGGAATATAAAAGAGGTCATAATTTTAAGAGATGTTCCAATGGTAAAATCAATACCATTTGATAATACACTTACCACTGATAGAAAAACAT
This sequence comes from Rhynchonycteris naso, assembly GCA_037038555.1. Taxonomy (NCBI): domain Eukaryota; kingdom Metazoa; phylum Chordata; class Mammalia; order Chiroptera; family Emballonuridae; genus Rhynchonycteris; species Rhynchonycteris naso. Next base: position 225,915,488 of record CM072996.1, on the reverse strand, counting down.
ATGATGAAAGAGTAAAAAAAAAATGCCTTTAGATTTCCAGCTGTTAAACTGATTAAGTGGAGGTGTCATTAACTGTGGTGGGAATATTAGAAAATGTCCAAATTTGAAGGCTATACCTGCAAATTCAACAAACATATTGAATCTGACGTTATTTGGGGAAACCTAACTAGAAAATAAGTTGTTCTGAAGTTCAAAAGAGCTACCTAAAGATTTTTATTTTATTTATTTATTTATTTTTATTAATATATATTTTATTATTATTAATTCTAATGGGGTGACACCAATAAATCAGGGTACATATGTACAATGAAAACATCTCCAGGTTATCTTATCATTCAATTGTGTTGCATACCCATCACCCTAAGTCAAATTGTCCTCTGTCATCTTCTATCTGGTTTTCCCTGTGTCCCTCCCCTCCTCCCTATCCCACTCTTCCCTCCCTCCCCCCATCCCATAACCACCACTCTCTTGTCTATGTCTCATATTTTCACTTTTATGTCCCACCTATGTATGTAATCATGCTGTTCTCAGTTTTTCTTTATTTTCTGATTTACTTATTTCACTCCGTATAATGTTATCAAGGTACATCCATTTTGTTATAAATGATCCGATGTCATCGTTTCTTATGGCTGAGTAGTATTCCATAGTATATATGTACCATAGCTTTCTAATCCACTCATCTTCTGACGGACACTTGGGCTGGTTCCAGATCTTCGCTATTGTGAACAATGCTGCCACGAACATGGGGGCGCATTTCTTCTTTTCGAACAGTGCTATGGTGTTCTTAGGGTATATTCCTATAAGTGGGATAGCTGGGTCAAAAGGCAGTTCGATTTTTAATTTTCTGAGGAATCTCCAAACTGTTTTCCAGAGTGGCTGCACCAGTCTGCATTCCCACCAGTAGTGCAGGAAGGATCCCTTTTCTCCACATCCTAGCCAGCACTTGTTCTGTGTTGTTTTGCAGATGAGCGCCATTCTGACTGGTGTGAGGTGATATCTCATTGTGGTTTTAATTTGAATTTCTCTAATGATTAGTGATGTTGAGAATTTTTTCATATGCCTATTGGCCATCTGTATGTCCTCTTTGGAGAAATTTCTATTCATTTCTTTGGCCCATTTTTTGATTGGGTTGTTTGTCTTCCTGGTGTTGAGTTTTATAAGTTCTTTATAAATTTTAGTTATTAACCCCTTATCAGATGTGCTGTCGAATATATTCTCCCATTGTGTGGTTTGTCTTTTTATTATGTTCTTATTGTCTTTAGCTGTGCAAAAACTTTTTAGTTTGATATAGTCCCATTTGTTTATCTTGCCTTTTATTTCATTTGCCCGTGGAGATAAATCGGCAAATATACTGCTGCTACAGATGTCGGAGAGCTTGCTGCCTATGTTTTCTTCTAAGATGCTTATGGTTTCACGGCTTACATTTAAGTCTTTTATCCATTTTGAGTTTGTTTTTGTGAATGGTGTAAGTTGATGGTCTAGTTTCAATTTTTTGCAGGTAGATGTCCAATTTTTCCAACACCATTTGTTAAAGAGGCTGTCTTTACTCCATTGTATGTTCTTTCCTCCTTTGTCAAATATCAGTTGTCCATAAAGCTGTGGGTTTATTTCTGGGTCCTCTGTTCTGTTTCATTGAAATAAAGATTTTTATTTTTGTAAATTTATTTTTATTTTCTAATTACAGTTGAAATTCAATATTATTTTATAATAGTTTCAGGTATACAGTGTAGTGGTTAGACAATTATATAATTTACAAAATGATCCCTCAATAATTCTGGTATCACCTGGCAACACACATAGCATAGTTATTACAATATTTTTGACAATACTCCTTATGCTGTACTTTCCATGCCTGTGACAATTTTTTAACTACCTATTTGTACTTCTTAACCACTTTACTTTTGTTTACCCAGCCTCCCAAACCCCACTTTCTCTGGTAAACCTGTTTTTTCTCTGTTTACGAGTTTCTGTTTTATTTATTTTCTTCTTCATATTTCACATGTCAGTTTATCTATGTTGTGGAAAATGGTATGATTCATTCTTTTTATGGCTCAGTAACAGTCCACTGTATATATTATCAACTTTGTTTTATACAGTTGTTTATTGATGGGCACTTGGATTGTTTACATATTTTAACTATTGTAAATAATAATGCAATGAATATAGGAACACATATACTTTTCCAAATTACTTTTTAAAATTCTTTAGATATATACCAGAAGTGAAATTTCTTGGTCATAGGTAGTTCTATTTTTAATTTTTAAGAAATCCCCATACTAGCCTGACCTGTGGTGGCATAGTGGATAAAGCATCGACCTGGGAACACTGAGGTCGCCAGTTCAAAACCCTGCACTGGTCAGGTCAAAGCACATATGGGAGTTGAGCTTCCAGCTCCTTCCCCCTTTCTCTCTCTCTTTCTCTCTCTCTCTTTTTCTCTCACTCTGTGTCTCCTCTCTAAAATGAATTAAAAAAATTTTTAAAAAAAGTATTAAAAAAAAGAAAAAGAAAAGAAATCCCCATACTGTTTTCCACAATGGCTTTACCAATTTGTATTACCACCAGCAGTGCATACTGAAGAGTTCTCTTTCTCCATAGCCTTGACAACATTTTTCTTTGTTTATTTGTTAATGATAGCTATTCTGATAGGTGTGTTCTAATATCTCATTTTGGTTTTAATTTACATTTCTTAAATTATTAGAGACATTGACCACCTTTTCATATGTCTAATAGCCATATATATGTCCTCTTTGTAGAAATGTCTATTGAGGTTCTCTGTGCATTTTTTGATGAGAGTTGGCTTTTTGGTGTTCATTTACATGAGTTACTTATAAATTTTGGATATTAACCTTTTATTACATGTATCATTGGCAAATATCTTCATTCATTCAGTAGATTATCATTTTATTTTGTTGATGGATTCCTTTGCTGTGCAAAAACTATTTAGTTGATGTAGCTGCATTTGCTAATTCTTTTGTTTTTGTTACCCAAGTAGACATATTATAAAATAATATTATTAAGAACAATGTCAGAGTTTACTGCCTGTTTTCTTCTAGGGGTTTTATGGTTTCAGGTCTTATGTTTAAGTCTTTAGTCCATTTTGAGTTTATTCTTTTATATGGTGTAATAAGATAATCTACTTTCATTTTTTGCATGTAACTGTCCATTTTTTGAAATATTCATTTATTGAATAAACTGTCTTTACACCACTATATATTCTTGCATTCTTTATCATATATAAATTGACCATATAGGCATTGGTTAATTTATGGACTCTATATTCTGTTCCATTGATCTCAGTGTCTGTTTATATGCCAGAATAATGCTGCTTTGGTTACTATATATACCCTTGTAGCATAGTTTAATATTAGGTAGTATAATACTTCAATCTTTTTTCTTCTTTCTAAAAATTGTTGTGGCTAATTGGAGTTTTTTGTGGTTTTATATAAATTATAGGATTATTTGTTCTCATTCTATGAAAAATGTAAATTGGTATTTTGATAGAGACTGCACTGACTCTATAGATTTCTTTGTGTAGTATGGATATTTTAATGATGTTAATTCTTTCTACTCTTGAACATAGTATATGCTTCCACATTCAATTATGTTAATTCTTTCTACTCATGAGCATAGTATATGCTTCCACATTGTATTTTCTTCAATCCCTTTCCTCAATACCATGCATTTGTCTAAATATATGCTCTCTACCTCCATGATTAAAGTTATTTGTAGGTATTTTATTTTTTAATGCAACTATAAGTGTAATTTTTTTTTTTAGTCTTTTTTCTGATAATTAATGATGTGTAATAATGCATCCAGATTCTGAATATTAATTTTGTATCCTGCTACTTTACCAAATTGTTTAATTATGTCTAGGAGGGTTTTAAGGATGTGTGTGTGGAATCTCTAGGGTTCTCTATGTAATTATGTTAGCTGCAAATAATGACAGTTTTACTTTTTTCTTTTCAGTTTGAATGCTTTTTATTTTATTTATTTTTAATTTCTTTGTCTGATTGATTTGGCTAGGACTTCCAATACTATGTTGAATAAAAATGATGAAAATGGACATTCTTGTCTTAAAAAAGCTTTCAGATCTTTACCATTGAATATGATGTTAGATGTGGGTTTGTCATATATAGCATTAATTATGTTGAGGTATGTTCCCTCTATTTTCACTTTGCTGAGAATTTTTAATCATAAGTAGATGTTGGACTTTAAAAAATCCTTTTACTGCATCTATTAATATGATTATATGAGTTTTATTATTTTGTGTGTCACATTGATTGATTTGTGAATATTTAACCAACCTTGCCTCTCAGAAATAAATCCTACTCAATCAAGTTGTATAATCATTTTAATTCCTTGCTGTATTTGGTTTATGAATATTTGTTGAGGATTTTTGCTTCTATGTTCATCTGAGATATTGGCCTATAATTTCTTTCTATTTATTTTATTTTTTTTTTTTTAATTGTCTTTTCTGGTTTTGGAATCAGGGAAATAGTAGCCTTGTAAAATCATCTTGGGAATGTTCTTTCTTCTTTAATTTTTGGAATATATTCAGGTTTATGGTGTTAAATCTTCTTTAAATGCTTGATAAAATCCACCATTAAACCATTTGGTCAAGTCACTACTTCTTTAAATAGGTTCTGTATCACTGCTCCCTCTCTCTCTTCTTCTTCTGGTACCCCTATGATGAGACTACTGTTACACTTGATGTTAACCCTGAGATTCCATAAATTAACCTCATTAATTTTTTTTAATGCTGCTCTGATTGGTTGTTTTCTGCTATTCTGTCTTCCAAATTGTTATTTGATCTTTTGTTTCACCTAATCTGATTTGATTCCTTCACTTCAGTTATTGAATTTTTTATTTCTGACCTTTTAAAATATAGTTTCCATGCTTTTCTTATGCTTAATGTCTCTCTCTCTTTTTTTTTAGCAGTCCTCACTAAGTTCTTGAGCATTCTTATAACCACTGTTTTAAAAATCTGTATTCGATAGTACATTTTCTAAAGGTTTCTCCTGCTCTTTCATTGGGACATTATTTTTTATTAATTTTAATGGGCTGACATTAATAAATCAGGATACATATGTTCAAAGAAAACATCTCCAGGTTATCTTATCATTCAATTATGTTGTATACCCATCACCCAAAGTTAAAGTTTCTTCTCTCACCTTCTATCTGGTTTTCTTTGTGCCCCTCTCCTCCCCTTCTCCCACCCTCGTCTCCCTCCCTCCACCCTGTAACCACCACACTCTTGGAACATAAAAGTGAGACTATGGGATTTTTTTTTTTAATTTTGTCTTTTCATTTTAGTTGACTCTGTGTTTGTTTCTATGTGTTAGGTACATCAGCTACACCTCCCAGTTTTGTAATGGTAACCATATGTCCTAGCTGCTTTTGTGGACCTAGTGGTGTAATGCCCTGGTCACCTGAACAAGGTGTTCTAAAATGTCCCTTGTGTGGGTTGTGTAGGCCTTATTTTGTTGGGCCTTGGTTGCTTTTGGTACCTCAGCAGGTGAGTTTTTCAGGTTGACTGGTTGTAAAGATTGCTAATGACCACAGTGTAGGAGTTGCTATGCAGGAGTTTACTCCATGAAGTGGAATTTGCTTAAGAGGAATCTGATGTCTGCCATGACTACCTTTTAAGTGTGCCACTTGCTGAGCTAATTGCGTGGTGCTCTGTTGTGGGCTGAAGCCAGCAATGAAGAATGAAGTGTATTTGTTCTAAGACCTCTTAGAAGGGACTCTGGTGCAGACGCTGCCTGTGATCTGGCCGGGGCTACCTGTGAGTTGCTACAAAGCAATACAGTGTTGGTAGCTAACTCTGCTGGGTCTGGATGTGTTTTGTAGTGTCTAGACTACTAATGAAGACTGACTTACATCAGTAGTGGGCCTGGGGCAGGTCACCAAAGAGCTCAAGGCACCCTGAGACCTGATACCACCTGCCAGCTATCTATAAATTCAGCTTCTGAAAGAGCCTCAAGCAGGATAGTTGCGTAAGGCAGAGTCTCAGGGCATCACCAAGGTTGGGTGAGCTGTATTTACCTATTAATTTAGATTCATATTTAACAGCAGTGTTGAACCTGAAGCCATTTAACAAAAGTCTCAGGATATACCATGACCATTTCCCACCTACTGGATCCTGCAGACAGTTGCAGTGAGGTGGGTTTTTGGAGCTGTCATGGTGAAGCAAATGCAGTTCACAAAATTAATTCAAATTCAGGTTTGGCTGAATCTGACAAGAACAATGAAATCTGTCTCTTTAGCCCTTACCCTAAAGCCAAACCCCACAACTCTGTTTCTCCCTGTTCCTCATACCCTGCCCTTCTCCCAAGTTTTACCAAAGGTTTTTATTTAAAAAAAAAAAAAACCTGCTAAGTGGGCTCAGACAATGCATGAGTTGGTGGAGCAGGGTCTCAAGGAGTAGTTAAGTTGGAGCAAATAGAGTTCATCAGGGTAATACAGATTTATATTTGACCATGTGTGGTGAGGACTCAACACAGGAAAAATGATGCTCATCTTCTGTGCAAGAGGAAGGCTTAACACAGGGCTGATATCATCCATTCCTCAATATAAAGCCACAAAACTCCATTTCTCCCTGTATGTTTCTGTATAATCCACACCACTGTCCTTTCATCAAAGCCCAGGGTGCATTTGTGCATGAATTCTTTGAGGCAATGCCTGGGCCTTCAGCAGCTTTTTATCTCACAATTTATCTCACAATGAACGTCCCACCAATTTTTCCAGCCAGATAGTATGTGTGCTTCTCGCCCAGCACTGGAGTTCTGGAGTTGGGAGCACAGCATGAGGATCCTATTCCTCATGGGTGGCTTCTGCAGTTGAGTTATTCCTCCAAATTATCAGCTACAACACATGAGTTGAAGTCAGCTCATTTTAAGTATCTGTTCCTCATACCAGCCTTAATTCAGCTTTTTCTTTATATCCTTAGTTATAGAATTTTTGTTCAATTAGTCTTTAGATTGGATTTATAATTTATTTGTAATTGTGATATGCTCATTGGAAAGGTGAATACAGTGTCTACCTACTCTTCCATATTGACCAAAACCCCCTTAAAGATATTTAAAATATACTATTCTGGCTGCATTTTTTTTAATCCTATTGAGTACATGTGGGCTGATTCCAAATAAATCATCTAGCCAGTACCAGTCTCAACCAACTGTCAAGTCAGAAACAAGTACAACCTGTTGTCATTATGTTATATGTTTTGCCCTAGATATCATTTAAGAAGAGTAAATTTGCTGCCAGACCACACTTAATGCATTCCTAATGTGCAATGAGACTATGCACCTTCAGGCCTGCAAAGATTCCTTTTTAGCACAGTCACAAAGGGCTTTTCAAATGTAGACAAGTATAAAAAATGAGCATGTGAAATAAAATCAGAAAGTGCACAAGAATTAATCATTATGAGAGCTATTCAGCATATTCTTTTAATAATGCATAAGAGGCTAAGTGAGCAATGTAACCCAAGTGCTTAAACACTGTGTCTGAGCCAAGGAACTCATCACTGATATAAATTTTGATAAAGCAAGCTTACTTTAGAAATTTAGCCTACATTAATTAACAAAAATAACAATAATACCACCACCAACAAAATATATTGTTGCTATAAATATTCTTATAGATATAGTCCTAATATATATATATATATATTATACACAAACACACACACACACACGAATTAATGAATAAAAATGCTTACAACAACACTGAAATGACAAATACTTGGCTTTCACTTAACTTGTCATCAATAGGAAAATGGCCTGAGTTATGATGAAGCCAGGCACTTAAGTATTTACAATAATGAAGTATATCTGTGTGTTTAGTTGGAGAGATCTCCATAAAATAATGTAAGTTAAGTGAAAGAAAACTGGTGTGTATAACACAACTTTATTTGGTAAATTAAATGTTTAGTATAAATATAAATGTGTTCAAGGATAAATATTTCCCTAAAAGGTTTCAGCTTAGGAAGATTCAAGCATGAAAAAAATTATTCTTTGTCATCACTTCCCCTTGGATTTGCTATGTTGACACTTTCTTTCTGAAAGCTGTATGAAATTCCAAGCAACTCCCATAACTTTTACAGTTCCTCTAAGATAACTTTCATAAGTTTTCTGACAGTGTGTGGTTTTATAAGTCAGTTGGGGAGGTATTTAAGAAAATCAATAAAAAATGTGCAATGTTCTTTTTAAATACAATAACAAAAGAGTATATTAGAATTGTGAATAAATTTATATAGTAAAGCAGAACATATTTTTACCCAATGCTTCGACTATTCTTAGATTCATTTCCATCAGAAATTTGTACCTATGTTCACCATGAACATATACTCAAATGTTCATAGCAGCACTTTCTACACTAGCCAAAAGCTGGAACGTATCCAAATATCCATCAACAGTAGAATAGATGCTTTAAAATGTTAACTGGAACATAGTTTACAAACTGACAACTTTTGTAGGGAAGCCAGACATCTTATCTTCCTTAAATGAGCATTGCACATTTCTACTTCTCTATCTTTATGACATTTTGTCATGCTGTTACTACTTCTTGCATACTGCACTGTTCCTTCAGCCAGATGAATGTCTATACAAACTTTAAATCTATCAAAGCAGATGACATGATCTTGTATGTAGAAAACCCCAAAGACTCAACTAAAAAACTACTAGAAACAATAAACCAATAAAGTAAGTTAGTGGGATACAAAATCAATATACAAAAATCTACAGCTTTCCTATAAACCAACAATCAAACTTCAGAAAATGAACTCTACAAATTTCTTTTACAATTACAACAAAAATATATTTAGGAATAAACAAAAAATGTGAAGGACCTATATATTAAAACTAGAAATCATTATTGAAGTAAATTGAAAAAGACACATGGAAATGAAAAAATATTCCATGTTCATGGATTGAAAGAATCAGCATAGTGAAAATGGCCATATTACCAATAGCAATATAAAAATTTAATGCTATTTGTATTAAAATCCCAATGCCATTTTTTAAAGAAATAGGACAAAAATCACCAGTTTGTATGGAAACAAAAAACAAAACCAAACCCTGAATAGCTGAAGCAATCCTGAGAAAAAAGAATGGCAGCGCTGTTCACAATAGCGAAGATCTGGAAACAGCCCAAGTGCCCATCAGAGGACAAGTGGATTAAAAAGCTTTGGTACATCTATACTATGGAATACTACTCAGCCATAAGAAATTATGACATCGGATCATTTACAACAAAATGGATGGACCTTGATAACATTATATGGAGTGAAATAAGTAAAACGAAAAAAAACTAAGAACTGCATGATTTCATACATAGGTGGGACAGAAAAACGGGACTATGAGACATGGACAAGAGTGTGGTGGTTACGGGGTGGAGGGAGGGAGAAAAAGGAGGGAGAGGGGGAGGGGAGGGGCACAAAGAAAACCAGATAGAAGGAGAAAGAGGACAATTTGACTTTCTGTGATGGTAATGCAACATAATTGAGTGATAAGATAACCTGGAGATGTTTTATTTGAACATATGTACCCTGATTTATTAATGTCACTCATTAAAATTAATAAAAAAATGAATAAATAAATTAATAAAGAATGAAGCCTGAGTATCATACCACCTGAGTTCAAATTATACCAAAATAGTCAAAACAGCATGGTATTGGCAGAAAAACAGAAAGACTGAAAAATAAAACAGAATTGAAAACCAAGAAATAAGACCACATATGTGGACAAATAATCTTCAACAAAGAAGCCAAAAACACACAATGGTGAAAAGAAAGCTTTTCAATAACTGGTGCTGGGAAAATTGGAATGCCACATACAAAAGAATGAAACTTGACTACAGTTAGTCCCCTGCAAAGAAAAATTAATTCAAAAATGGATCAAAGACCTAACTATAAGACCTGAAACAATAAATTACATAGAAGAAAACATGGGTACTAGACTATGGCTGTAGAGAACATTTTACAAATTTGACTACAAAGGTAAGGAAAATAAAGGTAACAATAAATGAATGGGACTATATTAAATTGAAAAGTTTCTGCACAGCAAAAGAATCTCACAATAAAATGAAAAGGTAACCAACCAAATGGGAGATGATAATTACAAACAACAACTTCGATAAGGGGTTAATATCTAAAATATATTAAAAAATCACAAAACTCAGCTACAAACAAGAGAATAATCCAATTAAAAAATAAGAAGAGTACCTGAACAGACATGTCTCTCAGAAAGATATAAAATGGCCAATTATGAAAAAAAAGCTAATCTTCACTAGCTATTAGGGAAATGCAAATCAAAACTACAATGGGACACCACCTCACACTTGCTAGATTGGCTGTTATCAACAAGACAGGTAATTATAAGTGTTGGAGAGGCTGTAGAGAAAAAAGAACCTTCATTCACTGTTGGTGGGAATGTAACTGATACATCCATTATGAAAGAAAGTATAGTGGTTCCTAAAAAAAATAAAAGTGAAACTACCATATGACCCAGCAATTCCTTTACTGGGTATCTACCCCCAAACTCAAAATCATTGGTACACAAAGATACACACACACCTGTTTATTGCAGTATTATTCACAATTTCCAGGACATGGAAGCAAACAAACTTTCTTGATAAAATACTGGATAAAGAAAGTTTTAGTACATGTATAAAATGCATCTTAATTTTGGGGCCTGATTTGAAAAAAAAAGTATTACATACAGTTATAGAACTCAAGTTTTATTCAACATAAAATTCATGCAACCCCTCATCACTGTCAAAACTCCCATTCATTAGCTTGTCCTCATTTGTGTCTGATGACAAATCACTGTCTTCAACAATGAGCACAAAAACAAGTGTGAAAAAGTGGATAATGCCATAGTGTTCCATTGTATATATGTACCAAAATTTTTTAATCCACTTGTCCACTGATGGACACTTGGGCTGTTTCCTGCTCTTTGCTATTGTGAACAATGCTGCCACGAACATGGGGGTGCATTTCTTTTTTTCAGTTGGTGATATGGTGTCCTTGGAATATATTCCTATAAGTGGGATAGCTGGGTCAAAGGGCAGTTCCATTTCTAATATTTTGAGGAACCTCCATACTGTTTTCCACAGTGGCTGCACCAGTCTGCATTCCCACCAGCAGTGCAGGAGGGTTCCCCTTTCTCCACATCCTTGCCAGCACCTTTAATGTGTTGTTTTGCTGATGAGCACCATTCTGACTGGTGTGAGGTGGTATCTCATTGTGGTTTTAATTTGCATTTCTCTAATGATTAGTGATGTTGAGCATTTTTTCATATGCCTATTGGCCATCTGTAGATCCTCTTTGGAGAAGTGTCTATTCATTTCTTTTGCCCATTTTTTGATTGGATTGTTTGTCTTCCTGGTGTTGAGTTTTACAAGTTCATTATAAATTTTGGTTATTAACCCTTTATCAGATGTGTCGTCGAATATGTTCTCCCATTGTGTGGTTTGTCTTTTTATTCTGTTCTTATTGTCTTTAGCTGTGCAAAAACTTTTTAGTTTGATATAGTCCCATTTGTTTATCCTGTCTTTTATTTCATTTGCCTGTGGAGATAAATCAGCAAATATATTGCTTCGATAAATGTTGGAGAGTTTACTGCTTATGTTTTCTTCTAGAACACTTATGGTTTCATGGATTACATTTATGGCACCATGAAAAAGAAGTAAATATTACCTTTTACAACAATATGGAGGGGCCGGGAAACTATTATGTTGAGCGAAATAAGCCAGGCAGAAAAAGAAAAATTTTGTATGACCTCACTCATTTGAGGAATTCAAAGAATATTGAGAACTGAGGAAAGGAATTGAGACAGAGGAGTGATCAAAGGGACCAGAAGAAAAGAGTACAGAGGGAAAGGGGATGATAGGATGGGATAAACCTGAAGGGAAGGGGGGGAGGGCGCTGTAGGGAGGAGGGTAAGAGAGATGTTGAGGGTAATGTGGAGGAGGGGGGATACAGTCGGGGTCACCCTAGAATCTATGTAAAAACAATTAATTAAATAAATTATATATATATATATATATATATATATATATATATATATATATATATATATATATTTAAAAAACGTGGGAAATGCAAGTAAAAAATCTACAGCCACTATATAAGATGCACTAAGTTTATAGACCCCAAATTTTTCAAACAAAGGTGAGTCTTACACATTTGGAAAAATGGTATATAGTGTACAAGTGAATACTACTCAGCCATAAAAACTTGATGACATATTGCCATTTACAACAACATAGATGTATCTTGTGAACATTATACTGAGTGAAATAATTAAATCAGATAAAGCTAAGAGTTATATGATTTCACACATAGGTGGGATATAAAACTGAGATTTATGATATAAATAACAATGAAGTGTTTACTAAGGCTGTGGGCGAAGAGGGTGAGAACGACAGAAAGAAAGAGGGATAAATATATGGTGATGGAAAAAGATTTGACTTTGTGCGATGAGTACACAACATAATCGATAGTTCAAATGTTATAGAATTGTTTACCTGAAACCTATATATTCTTATTGATCAATGTCACCCCAATAAATTTAGTTTTCTAAATAAAAGTTTAAAAAACTAAAATATTATTTATTTACCCCACTAAATATTTTCTGATGCCACAGAAATCTTCTTATTACCTGAATTTCCACTATATTTTATTTGTTCTACATTAAGGAGTTAGAGTTTAAAAGGGCCAAAAATCACCTCATTGTTTCCTGAGTTAGCTATATTTTAATGACAGATAAATGACATGAAGGGAAGTTGAGAACTTAACATCAGTGAGCTTCAAAATTAATATTGAATCCCAGAATAATGTTCTCTTATCAACTCAATTACAGATAGTATTAAACAAAAGTTGGTCTGTGATGAAAACATATTTTACAAGCAGCTGGCTTCTGAGAGAAGGAAGAGAAAGGCTGAGTTATCCATGTCCAATTCTTTACCAAACTCACAATTTTGTTAACTCATTCTGTCTCTCTGGGAAGGAACATGGAGTGAAGCAATCACTAGCAATGTTGAGAAAAAATCCTACTTTATGGGAATCAAAGTTGTGGGGAATAAATATTTTCCAAATAGTAGATTTTGTCATATTTTAATTATAGAAGTGGTAGTAATGTGTTTAATTCTAGATTATAAGCTATTCAGAGTAAAGAATGCATTTGTTAATATACTTATTTCATATATAACATTTATGTGTTCTACATTGGGAATATGGGAATCACAATTTGGAGAATAATTATAATTTAGAGAAATTGTTAATAAAAGTATTTGGAGTGGCCCTGGTCAGTTGGTTCAGTGATAGAGCATCAGCCCAGCATGTGGAAGTGTCAGGTTCAATTCCTGGCCAGGGCATACAGGAGAAGTGCCATCTGCTTCTCCAACCTTCACCCTCTACTTTCTCTCTATCTTTCTCTTCCCCTCCCACAGCCAAGGCTCCATTGGAGCAAAGTTGGCCCGGGCACTCACTGAGGATGGCTCCATGACCTCCGCTTCAGGTGCTATGGCTCTGATTGCAAAGGAGCAACTCCAAGATGGGCCAAGCATAGCCCCCTGGTGGGCATACTGTGTTGATCATGGTCAGGTGCATCTGGAGTCTGTCTGCCTCCCCCATTTCTCACTCGCAAAGATATCATATATATATATATATATATATATATATATATATATATATATATATATATATATATATTTGGAGTGCATATATGTAACATACCTACCATATCTAACATTTAAGAATTTATGAAAAAATCACTTTATAAAATTAAAATGTAAACTTTTTCCATTATGGCTTATCATTAACAAAATAAATTTTATTTAAAATTATTTATTTCTGGAACTTACCTACACATTTTACAGAGTTGAATCATCATAGTCATAGTCTTCCTTTAAAAATATTTATTGTATTTTCCAATTTTGTACAAAGTGTGTAAAATTATTATAATTGTTACTCAGTGTGTACCATAAGTTATTAAAGCATTCCTCTTTTGCGGGATATTGAAATTATCTTCAAATCTTCCAATTTTAAGATATATTTAAGTAACATCTTCTAATTTTAGGTAATTTTATCCTAAATATAACTTTTTATTGATGGGTTTAGTTGGTCAAGTACAATAAAAAACTTTTTTGATTTTGCAATGTATACCTATACTGGTTTTCAAACAAGTTGCATAAATTTATAATACTATCAGCAATTTGAAATTATACTTATTTTAATATTTGCAGCATAAAATGTTATAATTTTAAATAATGTTATATCAGTTTATTATGCATAAAATTGTGCTTAAGGTTGTTATAGTATGTAAAGTACTAGATCACTATTGAAGATAAACATTTAAAAATAATTGTTTATTATTTATATTTTATTAAATTTTACATTTGTTTATCCACTTATTTAGTCTATTGTTGTTTTTCTTTATTTTGTTTTTTGTTGTCACACAAAATGCCAATATTTTGTATTTGGTAATCTGTTAGTCAACTCTATGTGACTGACTCAAAGATTAGACATTGATTTGTCATGAAAATATTTAATAATTATCTTTTTGCACTTGAATTATATTTACTAAAATCATCTGTTTGTAGCCTGTGTGTGACTTCTCAAAATGGAAAAACTTATTGTATTTTATACCAATTTTTAAATAACAGAAAATATTACTTTATTATGAAACAAGCATGTGTTATGTGCCAGAATGCAAAACTTGTATGAATATTTAATGTTAAGGAAGAAACTTCAATCAACTTTCCATTTAGAGCCAGCTGCTTCAGCTTTCTCTGGGTCCTTTGGGGGTTGTAAGTCTCATTGCCCCTGTTTTAGCAGGGTTATAGGGGAAAACTTGAGATACCCAAGCAAATGTGTGTGTCAGTGTCATTTGTTTTGTTTCATAAACTCATTCTCTAAATAATATTTACTAAATAAATAATATGTGTATTTTGAAAAGCTGGATTTTCTACTTAAAAGAAGCATTTTGACTGTATGGATCCTGTAATATATACATTGAATTAAATATCCATTTTTATTCATGTTGGTTTTATTTTTTTTATTTCTTTTCAGAATATGTCCTTGGCAGAGACTAGATTTATTTTCCCCTTTGTCTAAACTTTAGAGTAATGGAAGTTTAGTAGACAAATGGTTGCCTAGAATAAATTTACATTTACCCTGCTTTTCTATAACTGGTTGAGGCCTTGTGGTAAAGCTGTGGTCTCAGTAATATGAGTGACTGTTCTGTGCAGCATGCACATCCTGTCTTTAGAGAAGCAGCGAGGTTTTGATTCACCCTGCCTCATTCCTGCTGACTGTATAAGACAGTGGAAGTGAGCAGAGGCTTCCACCCTAAAGACACAGTGTGTAATAGATAGACCCTGTGTTTCCCAGACATTCTTAAGGAGAAGTCATGGATTGCTTCCCTCCAAACTGATATGAGAAAGCAGAACACAACTTTGTCCTGAATGAGTTACTGGTAAATGAATTCTCTGATAGAGTGGTTGAACAAATAACATAGTAAGGACAATATTCTATCAACTGATAAGCCATAATGGTAAGTCAAGAGTGTTTAATCTTCTTTTGTTCCTGCTCAAAACTTCCAGTTCATTGATGATATCAAACAGCCTTGTCCTCACAGTAAGTAATAAATACTGTTTCACTTAAAAAATTAGTTTAACTAGTCCTAGTTTACTTGGTTATCCCCATACACTAAGGTTGTGATTCGGTCCCCAGTCAAGGCACACACAAAGGACAAAAGATGGGTGTATGAATGAGTAGAACAACAAATTTCTCTGTCTATTCTTCTCTCTCTCATTTCTCTCTAAAGTCAATAAATAAATTTTAAAAATAGGTTTATCTAATCTAATATATTAATCAAATCTTCAAAACCAATTCAATATTAAATCTACCCCTTTCCCAAGTTAGGTTTGCTTTCCTTGAAATATGAAGTAGAGTGTGCTGTTGTGTTTAGCTTAGTAACTGTTTTATTTTTCCTCTTCACTCATCCTCTCAGTTACTAGCTGTTTCTGACCTCTCCAAAGTGAGAGTTTGGGGAGAAATAATATTAGGAGGAGAAGTTAGCTCATAGTTGATCAGGTACTATTTTCATTAGTTGATGAGGTACTATTTTCACTAGCTTTATTGTCTCTTGACTAGCCTGGATTTAAACATGACTCAGTCTTGAGGTGTAATTTTCTGGGTTCTTGGTAGGACTCATCACTGGATACTTTTCATGTGCAGATCTCTTGACCTTGGAATATGCGTTGATTTCCTAGTGGTCACTTGTAATCACTTTTCTCAGCTCTTAATAAACTGATCTTTATATTCATCTTTTTGCTTGTCTTGTGTAGTTCTATTATCCTTGCAGGGCTCAGTACTAAAATATTTCTTCTCAAAAGTCTGTCTTGGAAAATTGTCTTACTTTAGTACCTGATATCTATATTATTAACACTTAGGTCCAAACTAAGGAAGAAATAGTTCTGTTCTATCTTAATATTCTCTTGTTGTGGCTTTCAAATCTATAAGGATTTTGATGAAAGTATGCATTTTATTGGTCATTATATACATTTAAGAAACAGATTCTATGTGGCAAGAGCTATGGAGGATAACAAAGATACTAATATGATTAAAAACAGATTCTTATCTCGTTATTGCTGTATGGTTTTAAGGCAAAATAAATATCAGAACAATAAAACTCTAAAATTCTGTTTTAACAATATTTAACAATAATAACTTCTATCAGGACAGAAGTAGAAAATAAGTACCCTTATAATTCTATATTTTTCTGTTTTGTTTGATACCTGTTTCCATACACTAAATCTTATTTTCAAGTTTAATGACTAAAAAAAAATAAACTTCCTTTAAAATTTCTGTTTTTATTAAACTCCATTTTACTGTCAATGAGCCTGGACTTGGACGAGAATAGAGAACCCTGAAATAAAGTCATGTTTTTATGGTCAATTATTATTTGACAAAAGAAGAGAGAACATACCAATTAGGTAAAGAGAGTCTATGCATTAAGTGGTGTTTGGAAAATTGGGCAAAACATGTAAAAAATAAAACTATTTTAGATCACTTTCTTACATACACCATACACAAAAAATAAATTCAAAATGAATTAAAAATTTAAATGCAAGTCTCAACACCATAAAAATTTAGAAAAAATAAGCAAATAAAATTTTGAACACTTCTAGTAGCAATATTTTGTCTAATATATCTCCTTGGTTAAGGGAAACAAAAGAAAAAAAATAAACAAATGGGACTATATCAAACTAAAAAGTTTTTGTACAACAGAGGAAACCATCTGCAAAATGAAAAGACAATTCTATGAATGGGAGAACATATGTTCTAATGATACATCTGATAAGGAATTAATATTCAAAATATTATAAAGAAGTTATACAACTCAGCACCAAAAAACAGATAACCAAATTAAATAAAAGAACATGAATAAAAACTTTTCCAAAGAGAACATATATACAGATGACCAAAAGACATATGAAAAAAATGTTTGTTGCTAATCATCAGAAAGATACAAATTAAAACCACAATGAAATATTACCTTACACATGTCAGAATGGCTATCATCAATAAATCAACAAACAAAAAGTGTTAAGGATTTGAAGAAAAGGAAACCTTTGTGCTCTGTTGGTGGAAATGCTAACTTGTGCAGACACTGTGGAAAGCAGTATGGAGTTTCCTCAAAAAATTAAAAATGAAAATGCCTTATAACTCAGCAATTGCACTCCTGGGAATAATCTGAAGAAAGCTTGAGTGGATCCCAGTCAGGGTACATGCAGGAGTTTGTCTCTCTAATTTCCCCTCCTCTCACTTAAAAAGAGCAAAAACAAATAACCAAAGAAAAATATTTTTTTAATTCTGTTACTTTGGCTAGTTGACTGAATTTCTGAGTTACAGCTACCTCATCCTTAAATAAATGATGTTGAAGTCAACTTTATGAAGTTGTTTAGATGATTCTGAAACAAAACAAAAAACATTTTTAATATCAAATAATGAATGTCCTTTTTTATTCGGTATCTAATAGTGTTACTCTGTTAAGACTCATTTTTTTAAAAGTAAATATTTAAAATTATTTTCTAGTCAAAAAACACTTGAAGTCTTTGTAATTATATTTTTAAATATTGTATAACTGAATATTTCATAGTCACTGATATATTAAGGCCTGGTACTCCTGGGCAGGAAACAGATGAGCACAAAGGGAGCAGACTTACCTTTTGCACCTTCATGAATAAAAGGAGCTTCATTTGGGGTTAGGCATTTTATCAGGACCTGTGTTATATAGGAAAAAATAAATGTGTAACTTAAATTGGGAAAATGATTAAGAAAACACATCTTTTATGCCTTTTTTTTTTTTTTTGCGTTTTTCTTTAAGGGTAGGGGTGGAAAATGGCCCTACTTAAGAAAAGTAAGCAAAGTATTGGCAGGCAGTGACTTTAAATTGCACATTAAACTAATCCAGGGCTATGCCTTAATAAAGGCTAGGGCTGGGAATTCTTATGGATTTTCTAGCTCTTCGCTGGGATAACATTGAAAGGCAATAAATGTTCTATTACTTACACAAGCTGCTAGTTTTCAGAAAATTAGTCACCAGTGACCTTTTACCCTTTGTCCTGCTCTCTTTCTCAGTAACTGTACCTGATAGGAATCAAATGCAGACCAGTGCACAGAGAAGTTTTTTGCTAACCTACTACAAATCTAAATAATTGGGTTTTGGTGTAAGCAATAAAATTGATATGTTAGAAAAAGTATGATTCTATACATTTATTTTATTTGAAAATATTTATATCCTCAAGTTATTGTTTCAAGTAAAATAAATGAAATCACATTCCAAACAAGTAAATATCAATTGAAATAACTTGAAATAAATTGAATATGAAAATGACATTCAAATAAAAGTTTTCTTTTTATTTTTATATACCCAATCAATAGTATAAGATTTTTACATATTTTACATTAAATTTGTATTAGTATTTGCTTACATGCAAGACTGTAGGTGGTACGTGACCAACTGGGGGGTACCATGAGTTGGAGAAGGCTGGAGTCTCAGGGTTGAGAGTGAAGGGGAACTGAGAATGAGAGAAGTTATGTGATTTGGGGGCACCAGTCCTTATATTGAATTATATTGATTAGTTTTCCAGTTAGCAGGGAGACCTCCTTCTGACCTTATTTTCTGGGTCACTAGATCATAATGCAATCTCACGAAAAGGTTAGCATCCCTCCTCATATTACTTTTCGAGGAAAGGATAGCCCTGAAAATCGCCTGTTTAAAGCTTACTCTTTTTTCCTCCTTTTTTGCTTGACTCCACTAACAAATGCATATATAAATTGCGTATACAGTGTAATAACATATGGTGCAATGGACACACGATAAGATATAAAAATGGTTTCAACCTTTTGCAAAAAGGTAATTGAGAAATTGAATCTTATAAATAGCATTTCATCTGATCTGGAAATAAAATAATAATGTCTGACAAACAGGTGGGTCTGCTATAAGATCTGGCCTTCTTATTAGAGAAACCTTACATTTATGTTCAAATGTGGTTGAAGTGTACAGCAAACTCTAAATATTAAATATATATATAGGAGGTATTTTTGGTTTATTTACATGCATTTTCATCTTAGACCAAACATGAATAATTAATTGCAGGCCAAATAGGTATATGGTCTCATAAATATTTTTGAAACCAAAAATACCTGGGGTTTCTTGAAGATGATGGCATAATTTCAAGACTTTCTAAGTCCTATAAAATTTTATTTTTATGAAACAGCCTGAAAGTCTGTAGTTCAATAAGATATTTACAATAATTAATGAAAAATGGACAGAGACATTTTGACAATATATAAGCAAAACCAATGATGTTTTTATGTTTCAACTGACTGTGCTGATATTGAGCTATCATACTCACTATTTGTAACATGACATCATCTGATATGCAATTATAAGTATTTGGTAGGGCCTGTTGATACTTTGGAATCTGTCACTTTATCTGCTATGCTTCTATGTCTTCAAATCTTATTTGACTAAAGGAAGCAGTCCTTTCTTTGAACATTAACTTGTCGATAATGTGGGAAGCCAACGTTTCCCTTTGTGCTACATCAATGAGTCACTTTCACCCCACTTCATCTCTCTTAATCTCTATATTCATATTATTTTGTTGTTAATCAAGTTTATTGCCATTTAGACTTGAGTTACAAAAGTCACTCCAAGAATAGTTCACTCTTGAATCAAAACTTTCAGCTGACTCACACTGTACTTGCCAGATCATATCATTTTATACATGTCAGAGAGTAAACTTCTTTTTATTAATTTAGGTCATCTTAAAATGTATGAATATTAATAAAGTATGTGAGATGAAGATGCTAAAAGAGAAGATAAATAAGAAAAATGATAGAACCATGGAAGTGTAACATTATCAAATACTACTCAACAACCAATAAACAAGACTCAATCAATTGTACCCAAGTCCTCAAGAAATCCTTCAGATCATACCCATTCTACATGTAAGTGTTCTAATTATCACAACCTGCCAGACACATCAAAGAATGGAGAGATAGAATCCATTCCATTTTTAAAAGTTCCTTTAGATTGTTGCCCTTGGCACTTTTTTTTTTTTTTTTTTACCAAAAATGCCTACATAACGCCATCAACGCAATTTTTCCCCATCAACCATGCTAATGACTTTTAGACTCACTAGGTCTGAAGATGCAGGCAGGCCCCTAGCTGTGACTTTGAAATCATTAGTTTCTTCAACAAGCTGTACTCAGCAGAGCAAATGTGAAGCTCTGACCTGGGAAACTGGCTTTGCTATTTCTAATAGTTAAGTGCCCACTGATAAATATGTTGCAACTAGACAAGGTGTCAGATGAGAGTTTTTCAAAGAATAAAGGGGAGCTATGGAGACAAATCAATCTTGACAGAGTTCTCTGTAACCCAATTCTGCATTGAATGTTTAGAGTGTCTTGTTTTTATTTGTATTACTTTAACTGTAAGTTATTAAAATGATTGAAGCCCAGAAAGTAAATTTACTGATATAGTTTTAGATCTTAGTGATATTTATATTTTTGGCCACATACAGATGTTTGTTATTGGCAGAAAATAATATGCTTGCCATCTATTCATGATGCTAGTAAATTATAAGATGATCTGTTATATGTCCTACATACTTCATTTTCTGTTTTTATATTTTATATATAATGGGTCATAATCAAGAATGAGTAGAAATAATCTTAGCTGACTTTCTTTTAGAATTTTTTAATTTATTTTAGAAAGGAGAAAGAAAAAGAGGAGAGAGATAAGGGTGTAGGGAGGAACAGGAACCATCAACTCCCTTATGTGCCTTGACTAGAAAAGTACAGAGTTCTGAACGGACAACCACAGAATTCTAGGTTGACGTTTTATCCACTGTACCACCATAGGTCAGGCAGCTGACTGTCTTTTAAAATTTTATTCTTTACTCAGACTACTGGAAATTCAAAGTCTCTGTACTTGGGATATATATAAAATAAAATTTGTACCTGCTAACAGTTTTAACTCATTTTATTAATTAAAAGAACTGGAAAAAACAAAAATTGTGACCAATGTTCTGATAAAGTTACCTTATAATTATTATCAGATGCTTTTGGAATTAAAATTTAACTATGAATAAATTAACATGCAAGTGTCTAAGAATTGTTAATTTGTTATTGAACTTTCTTTTAATTCCTTCATGGTTTGGCTGAGCTGCCTTGGGTATGGAAAAAATCATTGTTGTTTAGTATATATATTACAACTTGAAATGAAAGCATTAACTGATCAATATTTTATAAAGAATACCAAGAAATTTTAAAGGTAAAATCTATTAACTTGAACATGAAATTTTTATATACTTTCATCTATAATGAACTTAAACCAAACAGAATTTTTTAAAAAAATTAAAATTTAGATGCAAATAAATTTGGGTAGATTGATGAAATTGTTAATTGATTTTATTCAATCAGCAGTCAATTTTGGAGCAGCTATGTTACATGTGAGATGCCATAGACCCTGAAAGAGAATAACACATTATATAAATTGCTTAAAATGCATAAATCAAAATTTTCTATAGATGGTGACAGATTTATTTCTTATTTTCATAAGATCATGTTTGACCAAGCATCTGTCCAGTTCAGTTGCACGACGTAGATAATTTTAGCTACTGGAAGTGAACAGAGATTTAGTACAGAAAATTGTGCCCTTACTAGAGCTAAAGGTGTGAGATTTTGGCATATCCTCCAAGAAAGACTTTGGGAACACCATTATCAAACTGGACAAGAAAGCTGCTCTCTAACTCTTCAGGAAGGTGGGCACAGGTAGGCTGCAGGAGAACTGCTGTACTCAAATGGAATCCATCAAAGCTGCTCTCTGGAGCTTAAGTGGTTCTGGCAATCCTTGCTCCAGTGCCTTCTAACACCCACAGAGCTAATGACCTGACACTCAATTTCTCAGGCAAAAATACCCAATATCTCCAAAAGCATGCCTGTTAGCAGCACCAGCTAAAGCAGCATGGTGAAGATCTTCAAAATCTCACACAAGTGCCAACTTCAGATTAGAAAGATTTATTGTATTTGCATCCTGAGCTCTACCTTTGAAGAAATCTAAAAACTAAATTATCAGCCTTCTGAGTTTTGTAATCTAGAGATGTCCACCAGACAAAGATGGAGAAGTCTACTGCATACGAGTACACCACCTGTAACACAAACTACATTTATATTAAAAATTTCAAAACTTTCTTCAAAATATTTTAGATAATTAAAATAGAAAAATACTCAGTGTATAAGTGTTCATCACACATAAACTGTCCTTAAAACTTGTATTCTCTCCACAGTGAAATAGGCTTGTTTCTTGAGCTATACTATACAGATGTTCACCTCTTCCTAGAATGCTGAACATCATCACCAGGCTTTGCTTCCTCCCAGAACACTATGATAGCCCACTAGGAGCCTGTGCCTACCTAGACCATAACACTTTACAGTCCGTGAATAAGCTGATTGTTTACTTGTGTTTCCTTGTCATGACTATAAGCTCACTGAGATCACGAAATAAGCCTATATTCTAAGTAATTAATTTATTGCTTACTACATATCGGACACAAATGAATAAGTACTTTTAAACAAGACAATTTATTCTATTTTATATAAATGTCATTTTATTATTATACCCATTCATGTATATATTTATTCTGCAAACATTAAGAATCTTCTAACCCTGCTCAGCTAGCTCGGTTGGTCAAAGCATCATCCCAAAGTGCAGAGGTTGCCAGTTAGCTCCCCAGTCAGGGCACATACAAGAACAACTTTGTTTCTTTCTCCCTTTCTTTCTCACTAAACTCAATAAATAAGTTTTTCTTAAAAAATCTCCTATGTATAATGCATGGTTGATTATGTATGGTCCCAGAGATACTCTAACTATATTTTTTTCCTTCTAAATATAAATTTACACTTATCTCTAACCCTGAATTTTAAATTGTGTGAAAGAGTACTTCTTTCTCTTAACTTTTCTTTATATATTTTTTCTCAGGTTATATGTAATAAATCCTTTAAAGAACACCTTTTCATTTGTTTTCACTATTTTAGCCTTTGTGAGAGAAAAGAATCAGTCAGATATTCCAATGAAAAAATATATAACAGGAAAAGTATAAAACATTTTAGTTCTAATTCATTATTGATTTTCTGTGTAACCTTAAAAAAAGTCACTTTACATAACTATATCATGATTTCTCGACATGTCAACAAGCCTAATTTTAGTTTCCATTGCTGACCTAATAGAACTTAAACTGCTTGAAATTTCAAGAGAAAGGGTAAAGATAATAATAGATAGATATTTTCTCTGAACTCTTTCGAGAAACTGGTTGTATAAATCCAATATAATATTGTAATTACATGTAGCATATTGCTGGAGAAGCCTCTTCAGATGGACAGAACTGAACTCAGGATCTGCTCTGCCATATAAGTGCTGGAGACTTGAGGCAATATGCTGATTTCTCAGTAGCTCAATCCTCTCGAGTTTTAAACTATTAAAATACTTAAAAATTAATTTCTGTCCCTATCAGGTATCTCACCTTCTACATAAAGACTGTTATTTTGTGTATTTTGTGCTTTGTTTTAGCTGATTGCCAAAGCTGAATGAATATAGGTTAAAAGATGTACAGAAATCTCAGATTCAAACGTACTCCCTCAGTTTAAAACATTAGCCTACTTTGTGTCACATTTGGATTATAGAATCATATGATATTTCACAAAATATCTATTTTAGGAATAATTCATTGAAAGCATAGATTCTCTCATGAAGATTTCATTATCAACACAGAATACTGTTTGTCCTAAGAAGGCAGCATTGTTCCCTTGGTCTGTGGGTTTGTTTTTCTGTCAATTCCATGCTGTTTTGATCATCGTAAATCACTTTGTAGTATAATTTAAAATCAGATTATGTGATAACTCCAGTTTTGTTCTTTTTCTAAGGATTACTTTCTGAGTTTCCATACAAATCTTATAACTTTTTGTTCTATTTTTTTTTAATGACATTGGGATTTTGATGAGAATTGCATTAAATCTGTATATTGCTTTGGGTAAGATGGTTATTTTAACTATACTGCTCACAAAAATTAGGGGATATTTTATTGCTTCATATTAATTTTGAAATACATATTTCCTAATTTTTGTGAGCAGTATATATTAATTCTCCCAAGCCATAAACATAAAATATCTTTAGATTTATTATGTCTTCTTAAATCTCTCTCTCTCTCTCTCTCTCTCTCTCTCTCTTTCTTTTTCTTAAATTAGAGGAGAGGAGATAGTGAGACAAATTCCCACATGAACCCCTACGAGGATCTACCTGGCGACCCCCATCTGGGGCCAATGCTCAAACCAATTGAGCCATTGGCTGCAGAAGGGAAACAGAGAGAGAAGGAGGAGAGGGAGGGAGAGAAAAGCAGATGTTTGCTTCTTTATGTGCCCTAACAGGGAATTGAACCTAGGACGTCCATATGCCCAGCCAACATTTTATCCACTGAGCCAACCAGCAGGGCCTTCAGTCTCTTTTAATAATGCTTTTCAGTTTGTTGGTATATATGCCATTTGCATTCTTTCTTATGTTTTTTTAAGTATTTTATTCTTTTTGTTGCAATTGCAAAGAAATTTTTTTTTCTTTTTTTTTTTCCGAAATTTTATAGTTAGCATATAGGAATGCAGTAGATTTTGGTACATTAATCTTGTATCCTGCAACTTTACTATATTTGTTTATTGTATACTTCAAACCTATATAATCTTGTTAACCAGTCACCTCAATAAATTTAATTAATTAAAAATATATAAAAATCATGAAAAAGGAAAGTAAGCATGTTGTTTGTTTGCTTAAATTTTCTTTAGTACTATGAAAAATTTTCATACTTCACTTCTATAGGAATTTATATTGTTTTAATAAAGTATTCATATAACCTTGAAGAAACACTTCACATATAAGCATTATCTAAATTACACATTTATACTTAGCAACAAAGGCTTAAAATAAAATTAGTGGATTAAGTTTTATCATGTATTATTATATTAATTGAAAACAGTCAAGTATAATGAAGCATTACATACACAATTAGAAGAAGAAGATACAAAGTAGTTACAAAGTTGACATTTTGGTGAGGATTATGAAAATAATTTACCCTAAGATATTTTATCATATTAATCAGTCTAATTGTTTTTATGTTTCATTTTATAGTGTTTGTTTTTGCTAGTTTTGTTTTGAATATTTTACATATATAGAACATTTGTAATAACTAAATTCAAGAACTCAAATGGCATGATAAGTAGAGTTAATAGCCTTTAATAAAGTAGACTTTAGAGTTGAAACTATTTTATGTTGTTCATATTTATATGTTTAAAAATGTTTGTGGAGTAAGCAAGCCCTGTTAGTAATAAATGGCAAGCACAGAGTTGCTTAAGATAATAACTGTATGGATTATATATTTAATAGCTAAATTATAAAAAAATAGAACTGTTCAGTTTTAATCCCTAATAAAATAAGTACAAAAATTGAGTAAATGCTTACAACTGTTATGACAATTTAACAGAGTAATATTTTTTTAACAGAGTAATTTAAAGCAGTTAATTCTAATGACTTAAATAAATGTAACCTGCATTTTGTACATTTTTAGTTTCTTTAAATTTTCAGTAACTAACTTTCATAAATTGTACTTTATAAAAATATGGTCTGTACTGGAATAAAAACATACATATATACACGTAACTGTCCAGTTCTTCTTTTTAGACAGTGTAAAAAACGCTGCTCTAATTTATTCTCTTCAATGGCCCTATTAGACATGTTGAAAGGATGTTATTATCCTCACTCATATATAAAAAACACATATCTCAGAGAGATTATATAACATTGTTAAGGTCACAAAGTAAGTAAGTGTTAAAATAAAACTCCAAGTGTTATTACTCTATATCTTATGCTCTTTTCCACATGTAACACACTATAAAGAACGTGGTACTTGTGCTAAAAATTTATTTACCAAGGCAGACTAATCTTCCTTAGTTATTAGTAGTGTGGAGAGAAACATCAAGAAGTTAACAAGGTAACATCATCTGGGCTCTGGTCAGGTGACTGTGGATAAAGCGTCATCCGGGCATATCAAAATTATAGGTTCGATTTTTGGTCAGGGCATCTGGGAGAAACAATCAATGAGTGCACAACTAAGTGGAACAAGTTGAAGCTTCTCTTTCTCTCTCTGTCTCTCTCTCTCTCCCTTTCTCTCTCTGTCTCTCTCAAATCAATGGAAATGGTTTTTTTAAAAAATATCAACTATATATGCATAATTCATTTATTTATCTATCTATCATCATTTATCTAGTATCTGAAGTTAGACCTCAAATGTGTAAAGGAACATTTAAAAACTGTCTAAATACAGAAAAGAAGGAAGCAAGGTTCAATGTTGAAAATGTTATGCTGGTGTTAAGACAAAGAAGACACACACACACACCTATGTATAAAGTAAGTAGAGAAAACAGATCTTAAACAAGAAGAAATATTGATATGATGAAATGTTGAGCCTTTATTTTTGTGACCACCAATTAAAAGCTGATATGATAGAATAATACTAAAGTTAGATTTTTAAATGCTTTGGATGGTCCCAGTCAGGGATCTAGGTTTCAATACTACTATGATATTGCATGGAGTAGTCTTGTACTTTTTATATGAGAAAAAATGTAAAGTTTAGCAATATTTAAGAGTAAAATATTTTTTCCTAGTTCATGTTCATATTTGGTCTCACAGACAGCCTATTAGTATTCCACTGAAGATTTTATTAGCACAATACTACCTAGAGAACTTTGCCCACAGTCTGAAATAGTATTTGTCTCCATGTGAGAAAACTAGATGAAAATAACAGAAGCTAGTAACTTGAACATTGTTAGTTAATGTTTTAAAAATGCTTTTAAGACTAATGCAGACCAAGTTTATTATATGAGGAAATAAATACAATCACATTAGTCAGTGGTGGGACTCAAATAATTTAACAACCTGTTATCTGCTTCAATGACCATTTTAAGTATAAAAAATATATACTGAAAAGTAGCTTATTATTTTATGTATTTAATACTTAAATAAAAATAAAAGAGGTACACAAAACTAGATTATGTTATAAAAAAGTTTTAAAATATTAATGAAAAATATTAAATGATATTTGACAAAAAACAATAAAATTATTATTTAAGATATTTCCAGTGACAGTTTGTCACTCGCTGGTTGTTTGACATTTCTTCTCTTTTTATTATATGTTTGTTTACTGAAGTAGCAAACATGAGGGAATTAAAATTATAGTATTTTATCAAAGGTATAATGACTTTTATAAAATGAATAAATATTACAACATAGTTCCGTCAATTTTTTTTCACCTATGGATGAAATGAACATTACTATGGGTACTTAAAATATGCTGTTGTACAGATGAATATTAAAAAAAAAATGAGGGCCTGACCAGGCAGTGACGCAGTGGATAGAGCATCGGACTGGGATGCGGAAGACCCAGGTTCGAGACCCCGAGGTCACCAACTTGAGCGCGGACCCATCTGGCTTGAGCAAAAGCTCGTCAGCTTGGACCCAAGGTCACTGGCTCCAGCAAGGGGTTGCTTGGTCTGCTGAAGGCCCGTGGTCAAGGCACATGTGAGAAAGCAATCAATGAACAACTAAGGTGTCGCAACGACAATGAAAAACTAATGATTGATGCTTCTCACCTCTCTTCGTTCCTGTCTGTCTATCCCCATCTACCCCTCTTTCTGATTCTCTCTCTCTGTCCCTGTAAGAAAAAAAGTAAATAAAGAATGTAAATTTGTGATTTCCACATTGGATGGCTGCCTAGGCACCCACCTTAGAGAACCCTGATTACGAGTGCATTTGAACAACCGGTTTGCTAAACTCAACAAAATATTAGGTATCAGTTCTGCCAAACTGGTGCGAATAGCTGAATCCCACCACTGATAGAAATAACCAGAAAAATGAAGTGGGAAAAATAAACAAAGGTCTAATGCAGTGGTTCTTAACCTGGGTTCTATCAAACCCTAGAAGGTTCAATGAGTCGGTCTCAGGGGTTCAGAGAAGCCTCTGGCGCGGAGGCCAGAATAAAGTAATACCGTAATTTGTTGTGAGTTCATGCATTTTGTTGGTTTTGTTCTTTTTTTTTTAATTTTTTAAAATTATTTATTTATTTATTTATATTAATTTTAATGGGGTGACACCAATAAATCAGGGTACATATGTACAACGAAAACATCTCCAGGTTATCTTATCATTCAATTATGTTGCATACCCATCACCCAAAGTCAAATTGTCCTCTGTCACCTTCTATCTGGTTTTCCCGTACCTCTCCCTCCCCTCCTCCTTATCTCACCCTCTCCTCCCTCCCCCACCCCGTAACCACCACTCTCTTGTCCATGTCTCATAGTCTCACTTTTATGTCCCACCTATGTATGAAATCATGCTGTTCTTAGTTTTTTCTGGTTTTCTTCTTTGAGCAAGGTGATGTTCATGCACGGCTCATTTTGTGCACTAGTAAAAAAACATATACCTATGTTTTGAATTTTGGGGAAAATATCATATTTTATTTATCACTAAAGAAGGGTTCGGTGAATGCGCATATGAAACTGGTGGGTTCAGTACCTTAAAAAGGTTAAGAACCACTGGTCTAATGCTTAAAAAAGTTTTAGAATTTAGCCACAATGATTCTTCCTAGAAGCTGTCATCAGTAAGACAATCTTATAATTACTCCAATATTTGAGGTTATTCTGAAGTCACTTTGGATTTAATTCTTAATGATTTTTGGAGAAGTCAGCATGCTATCTGTTATAGAGAGTGATGATGGTTAAGTCAGTGATAAGGCCTGTATCTGCAAACTGGGAAGATACACTATATTTCAGTTTGTTTCCTGACATGTCAAATTTCCTTGTTGGGGGAACTGCTTTCACCCATCCAATGACAGTTCTGTTAATAAATAAAACACTATAACTATCTAGTAACAGCTACCTTGAATTTCTGACATATGGATGGTCCATAGAATTTTAAATGACTTACTAGCTGTATTTTTCTAATTACCTAGATTATAGTGACATGGGTTTATAGCATATATCAATTCAAATAGCCATTATATTTGTTTCACTTTTTGACATTATTTGAAAACATACTACAGTTTCACCTAATGCAATGCTCAAAATAAAACTTTACATTTACTGCACACATACAAAAATTCTAATGCAGACTACTAAATGTACTGTCATTTTCAGTACATGTACTTGTTTTTCTAGTAAGAAGAGTTACTCGTTTTAAAAAGATTACACATCAACTATTAAGTATATAATTGCATCATTAATTTCTCTGCAGATTCTTAAAACAAATAATTATATTTGTTTTACTAGTAGAATATTTTATGACTTAAAGAATGCAGTAAAGGATTGTGTTAATGGTTCTTTCATCCCAGTGACCCGAGCCTTTTGGTAAATTCTGCCCTGATATTGGTTTTCATAGTCAGGAAACATTTTCCATATGTCATGAAGGTCTGACCAAAGGGAGTTCAGAACCACAGGGCTCATGCTTCATCATCGTCATTTGGGCTGAAACAAAAGTCTTTCTCGGTGACAGCACTCATCCGAGAGATCACACAAAAGCACTCTGGTAGATTTTAGTTCACTTCTTAGGTCAGCTGCCTCCTTAGACTGAAATCATTTTACAGTTTTTATTAAAATTATTATGAATGAACAGCTGAAACAATAAACAAAGTTGTCTGAGTGAATCTTATTTAGTGTCATCAAAGAAAAATTATCTGTCTTAGAGCAATAAGTACAATTAAACGACCAAAATGAACATCTTGAAGTAAGCGGAGGTATTAGAAGTTGCTGAGGCTCCCAGAAGTGCATTACTTTCAATAAACAGAAAGAAAAAAATATGTAGAAATATCAAAATTAGAAAATTATTTAAAAATTAGAAGAGAAAAATCACTGTGAAGAACTATTACAAAAGCACAAATAAAAAATATTTAAAACTAAAATAAGTGAAATAGACTTCAAGCCATATAATTACTAATGCATTCATATACATTAAAATTTAGGTATGTTGAAATATTGAATAATAAAATATAAAGAGGAAATAAATTATTACTTGAATAAATTTTGGAAAAAACTGATTCTTTTTGTTATGTGGAACTGATTTTTGACTGGTTCAAGAATTCAGTGTACATGAAGTTTGTGTCTATGAAGGAAATACTCAAATCCCTAGGTGTTTTTACTTTAAATTACTTGAAATCATGACCACATAAATATAAACATTAGATTGTAAAACAAAATTAGTTGAAATAAATAAGATCATACATATTTTAATAGTTTTTTTTTGCCCATAAGAAAATAAAAATCATATGATTAATAATAAGAGAAACACACGCTGTACCATAATGACTAAAAATAGAAAACAACTACATTCACGATGTTTAAACTAAAACAATAGGGTAAATAATTTTATGATACATAGATGATATGAGTCTTGCATAGCATAATACCATGATTTTTTAAAGGGAGCCTCTTAAACATAACTCTTTATATTATAATTTATAAGCAAAAGAACATTTTCTTTTCCCCTCTTTACTATTTCTGCTGTAGCTTATCGTGAACAAAATTCTGATAATGAAAATTGTTCTTGCCCTTGGGGTTGAAAGCTAAGTAAAATAGCAGATAAGAAATTTATCCCTTGAGTCCTCTAGATTAGAAGTGCAAATTTGATTAGCAAAACATATACCTGGCAATAAGTGTGTTAGGCTACTCTTGAGTCAAACTAAATATTATCCTCAGGGACTAGCTAAGAGTTGGGCATTGGTTGAGGCTCAAAGAATATAAATTATAAATGAAAGAACTTGAATGACACAGCTAGTTTTTAAATATAATCTTAACTGGTTGAGCCTTTTAAATAGTCTCAAGCAGCTATTCTCAGGACAATAGGATTCAATGTTGGCAAAAACTTATGTCCTCTAATGAATGTCAAAAACTAAAAACAAAAAAATAAAAAGCAAGAATTCAAAAGTTTATTTAATAGTGCTCAAAATTTATTTAAAGATGAAATAAGTCCTAGCTAGATAGCTAGCTCAGTTGGTTAGAGCATCATCTGGAAGCATGGGTGTTGCTGGTTTGATCCCCAGTCAGGGTACATGCAGGAACAGATGAATGTTCATGTCTCTCTCTCTCATTTCTTTTCTCTTTAATCAATAAGCAAAAATTTTTAAAAAATGAAACAAACTAGTAAAAATGCTATCATGTAATACATGAACTTCCACCTCTCATGCATAAATATATATATTAAAAAATAATTGTAATTCCCAAAATACATAATTTGAATTTTTTGGTGAATGGCAAAACTAAGATATTTAAAGATATTTATCCAGGTTTTAGCTTAACGATGCAAAGCATTTGACAAATTAAGCCCATGTTCAAAACAACATAAATTCTGTCTTAGATGTTCATGAACTGGCAATGCAAAATAAGTTTTTTCCCTAACATGTCTGTTACCTAATTGGTCACTTACTTTCATCAGCAGTAAAGTTTTAGTGTTTCATGTGTCAATTATCAAGATAATTGGGAAGTTTTAAAATATAAATTGGCAGATCAGGGTTATTTAAAATATTTTAAAAATGCATTCAAAATGCAATCTAGGAAAATTACTCTACTTTTACAAGAACTTTTAAAATCTAAAATGTAGTGTCTCTTTAAGAAACCTACCTAAATTTCCTGAAAGTTAATGAATGAGGTTCACAGTCAAAATCAGCCCTCCAACAGTAAAAAGATATTTTTAATGATTACATGTTTTATTTTTAGAATTTGTGCTAATGTGTACATAAAAACACATGTAAAATTATCTATGTGTAAGCATTTCACAGTAAACTACAAAAAATATGTAAGGTCTTACTGTTAAACAAGTGATTTAAAAGAGACAAATGTTCTTATATTTATGTTGAGTATGTTATATTTTTCTACCTAGAACAGAAAATATTTTAATAAAAAGAAAACAAAATAGAAATAATTAAAACAAATGCCCCCTGATCTCTGGTGGCACAATGAATAAAGTACTGACTTGGAAAACTGATGTCACCTGTTCAAAACTCTGGGCTTTGCTGGCACATACAAGATGCAGCTACAACCAGTTGATGCTTCCTAATCTCCAGCTTATCTCTCTCTTTCTTCTCTCTCTAAAATCAATAAATAAAATATTTTTTAAATGCCAAATTTATGTTGACGAGAGAAACAAAATACAGAGAAGAGAGACAAAGAAAAAATTCTGTATCTCTGAACTTACTTATATGGGAATAATGAATGCTCTAAATTATTTTTCTGATGAAAATGTTATAACTGGTAAAAGAACCAGGGTTCATTGTTATAAATGAGCAATTACTCATAAGTGTAAAGAACTAATTTGTTATTTGGTTATATTTCACATTACCAGCATGACTTCCTTTTGAATGGCAGGTGGAGTGAATCTCATTATGACTGATATGAGTGTCTGCTATGTGGTTTATCAATTTACTGCTTCTCAGCCCCTAATTCACAGTTTTGACTGCTCTGCAAGAATGAATCTGGGCCCTTAAAACACATTTTCTATTGTCATCTGGCCCTGAAGCTTTGTCAATACGGGGATTTGGAGAATTACTGCAGGAAATAAAGGTTTTGGGCTTCAGTTTGGTTTGCTCTCTCTACAACATACTTGGATTCTTAAATACCAAGCTCTTGCAATATTTCCTGCTTCTCCAATGCCTGACTCCTGCTATGTATATTAACCAATGGTACCAGCAAGCCAGTAGCTGCCCTCAGCATTTCCTCTTCACCTTGGATGCTTTTGTAGGCATTCTCTCTTTACTTTAGAAAGTTTTGAAGTACAGTGCCTCAAGTGAGACATCACCATATGAATAACTTTCTCTGGCATCCCAGAGAGTGTGTTTCTTGCAAGTTCTGCCAGCATAGTACCACAATATTTTTTTCTCAGTATATGTGGGCATGATATGCTCTCTCCAACATGGTTTGAACTAAAGCCCTAAAGAGAAGTCGTGGGCCCTTCCTTGGGTACTCTATCTCAATCTGCTGTTTTTATAGTCTTTTGAGTTTTCTTCTATTATTACATACCAATATCTTGTTCCAATTACCCATTATAGCTAATCATTATATATATATATAATATATATATTATATGTAAATAATATATATTATTTATTTATTTTAGGGAGGGGAGAGAGAGAGAAGAGGGGGAAGGAGAAGGAAGCATCAACTTCCATATGTGCCTTGACCAGGCAAGCCCACAATTTTGAACCAGTGACCTCAGGGTTTCAGGTCAATGCTTTATCCACTGCACCCACCACAGGTCAGGTGCCAATTATTCTTAATATTAAATTATTTATCTATCTTGATTTGAATTAATATGATATACCTATTAGTTGGTTATTAAAAAGGCTTCAAATGGTCCTGCTATACTGAGCAAAGCTTTCACTGAGTATTGACTGTGTACCATATTTGTGTCAGCTATAAGGGATACACAGCAAACAACCTGGGTGCAGAACTTGTCCCAGTCTTCAACAAACTTAAACCCCACTTACATAGATATAATGTAAATAGAACATTATAGTACAATTATATAAGTTCTGGCAGAAGCATAGTGCATATTGAATTAGTAGGAGAGAAGCCAGGATGATGGGGAAAGGTTATATCCTGAATTTTGTGGAATGAAATTCTAATTCTTCTGGGTAGATGTCTGCACTATAAGTAGAATCAGAAGGAGAAAGTCAGGAAGCCACAATATTTTAATAGTATCAGAATTGTTGGAAAATAAAGTGAAACCTCTCAGGTATGATTAGCTTTCTGTCCCTGGAGATGTTAAATGGAGACCAGGCAACCACCCCATAGAGTTAACCTTAGAACTTCAATAATTTTTAAAATGTCCTAACATATTTTGTATTCTATGAGTATAAAATCAAAACCAAGTTACCTTGCTTTTCTCCTCTGCTCCACAGCTTGCTTCATTGTATTTTATTCTTCCCTAGCCTGACCAGGCGGTAGCGCAGTGGACAGAGCGTCGGACTGGGATGCGGAGGACCCCGGAGACCCCGAGCTCGCCAGCTTGAGCGCAGGCACTTCTGGCTTGAGCGAAGGCTCGCCAGCTTGGACCCAAGGTCGCTGGCTCCAGCAAGGGGTTTCTTTGGTCCGCTGAAGGCCCGCGGTCAAAGCACATATGATAAAGCAATCAGTGAACAACTAAGGTGTCGCAATGGCAACGAAAAACTAATGATTGATGCTTCTCACCTCTCTCCATTCCTGTCTGTCTGTCCCTATCTATCCCTCTCTCTGACTCTCTCTCTGTTCCTGTTAAAAAAACAAAATAAATAAATAAATAAAAAAGAACCTATACTTAAAAAAATAATAATAATTAAAGTTTATTCTCAATTTCTTCTTTAATATGTTTTACACATATAAGATATAATTTCCTATCAACAAGATGATATTCAAATCAGTACTCTAATTTTCTTAAAACTTCCTTTATCAAAAATTCATTCTTTTACTTTTATATTAATAATAATTAAACAATAATTGCTTTATATATTTTGCTATAAGAAATTTTTCTAATTAATGATGCATTTCACATTTTTTATGGAGATCTGCATGTAAGGGCTTACTATGCCACAAATGGAATATTTTAATAATTTGTTAATAATATATTATTTTAGTGTTTACTTTAGAAATATTATCATGCACCCTTAACAAAAGCATGATAAAAATCATTTTGCTATTTGCTGACAAATGAAAACACTTTAATCAGAAAAATGAAGGTGTTTTCTTCTTTTCTATCTTTTACATTTTTGTAGTCATGAATTTTTGTTCTACATATACAGGGTGGGACAAAAATAGGTTTATAGCTGTTTGCATGGAAAATAATACAGTAATCAAAAACAATAATGCATGAATAAACTCTGTGTTTTGCAAATTTAAAACTCTAAACCTACTATTGACCACCTCTCTATTTTAAAATTCATAAAATATTGATGTTCCTGTCAAGATGGCAGAATAGGTAAACACTGTACTTACCTCCTTCCACAACCATATCAAATTACAACTAAACTACAGAACATATATCATTGAGAACTACCTGAATTCTAGTTTAACAATTATAAAAGTACTATATAACTACAGATATACAGAAAAAGCCAGGTCAAGACAAACAGGAGAGACAGAGATGCTGAAAGAGCTGATAGCACACCCATATGTGGCAATTAAAAATTGAGAGGGATATTTTAGCTTTGGAGGTCCCTCCTGAGGAATGAGGGGTCTCAGCCCCACACCAGCCTCCCCAGCCCAAGGTTCTAGTGTCAGGAAGAAGAGAAATCACAACATATGGCTATAAAAATCAGCCGAGAATGTGGCTGATTGAGATGGAGGGCTCCTGGAATCTCTATAGTTTCTCTTAGAAGACCTGTACATCAAATTCCCTTCTGAAAGACCCATTCCCTCAGAGCTCCAGTGCTAGGACAGCAGCTCAAAAGGTGCCAGGAACATGTAACAAGGAAATAAATTGTCTGGCTTCAGAGCAAGGGATGGAGGGGCAGCTTTCTCCAAGAAAGAGCCCTCTCCCAGCAAGTGCAGGTAGAAACTATATCTGTGTCTCCACCATCCTAAAACCATCTCCTCATTCTAATTATTCCTTGAGACCCTGCCCTACCCAACCTGCAGACCCACCCAAGTCACTTCTAGTGGCTTTTTTTATACAAATGGCCTGTCTTGGCTCATGCTGTGGAAATTTCTTAAATCTCTCAAAGGTTTACAAATCCCAAGTAAAGAGCAGCTGGTCTCTACTTCTTGTACGTCTTGCTTAGCAGCCCAAGCCAATCAGCCAGCCTCATTTAATAGCTTACCCTGTCAGAGGCAACTCTATGTCTGGCACATTGTCAACCATCTGCAGATTGTACTTGCTCATACTAAGTGGCCCATGTAGGGGACAGGCAGTGGTTGACCTTGACCTGCACCAACCCGTGGGTTTCAAGAACCAATACACCTGGTGGCCAGCTTCAGACCACACCAGAACACCACAGAGGACACACTTAAGGGTAAGACTTATCAAGCACCAAAGCCCTGCTAAAACAAATTCTGCTCTGTAGGATGAGTTCCTGCACTAAAGCCCCATCCACAGCATTCTTCAACAGTCTTCACAACAAGTCAGCTTAAGGATCAACCCCACTTTGGTGTGCCAACAACAATTACAACAGGAGGGCTCATATAAGACACACAAGGAGCACATCTGGAGCCCACACGTTGAGTGACCGAGGAGATTGCCTCAGTTTTCACAAGACATCTACTATATAAGGCCACTTTACCAAGACTGGGAGTCATAACAGCTATACTTAATACATAGATATAAACACAAGGAGACAGCCAAAATGAGGAAACAAAGAAATATATCACAAATGAATGAACAGGAAAAATTCCAGAAATAGAACTAAACAAATAGATATGATCAATCTCCCAGATTCAGAGTTCAAAACATTGATAACAATGCCCACTGATACTAGTAATAACTTTTTAAAAAGTATAGAAAACATAAAGATGAAGATAGACACACACAAAAAGAATGGGACAGAAATGAGGTCTATAGTTACTGAAATAAAGAAAACATTAAAGGCAATTAACAGTAGAACAGATAACACAGAGGATCAGATCAGTGATTTAGTAGACAGGAAGCAGAATACACCCAAACAGAACAGTATAAAAAAAAAAGAATTTAAAAAATGAGGACAGTTTAAAAGGATTCTGGAACAACATAAGGGTACAGAAGAGAGAGAGCAAAGAATTGAAGAAAACATATTTAAAAAAAATGATTGAAAACTCTCCTAACCTGGTGAACAAAAGAAACATACAAGTCCAGGAAGTGCAAAGAATCCCAAAGATGTGAATCTGAAGAGGCCCTACCAAAACACATCATAATTAAAATGGCACAGGTTAAAGACAAAGAGAGAATCTTCAAAGTAGCAAGTCAAAAGTAATTAGTTTCACACAAGGGAGCTCTCATAAGACTTAGAATAGAAACAAACTCAGATACAGAGAACATTTTGATGGTTGCCAGATGGAAAGGGGAAAGGGAGGAAGGGTGAAAATGGGGAAAAGATTAAAAAGTACAAATTAGTAGCTACAAATTGTCATGGGCATGTAAAATATTATACAGGAAATAAAGTCAGTAGTATTATAATAACTAGTATAATATATGGGAACTAGATTTATTGGGTAATCGCTTTAAAAGTTATATAAACATCTGATCACTATGTTGTACACCTGAAACTAATATAATTGTTATGTCAACTGTAATTAAAAAAAAAAAAAAGAGAAATGTAGACTTTGTTGCATAATTCAGCTATAGACTAGTGGTTCCCTATAACTGAGTCTGAATTCTTACAGGTAACATAAGTCCATGAACATAAAAAATATTTTTCATATATATGTTCAATAATCTTTCATATGGTTGTAGAAACTTCTGTAAATGATGAAAAAAATAAGTGTGTAAAAGTAAAAGAATATATAAAATATTATAATTATTGTTTTGTAGAAGTTTTATTCAGTTATATTTATTCACTCTATATTCATTTACTTTTTAATGTGCTTCATTCTCTGCTATTTTACCACATTTCCACCATTGGCCCTGAGCATCCTTGCATGTTCTTGTTGAAAATGCCAAAAAACATAAGACTCTGAATGTTATTTGTCTTAGATCCCAGGGTTGTGTTTCCAATAAGCAACATTGAGGGCTAAGATATCATCTACTCATAAACAAATATTAAGGTTATTTCTGCATTTAATAATATTGGTGAATCTTTTCAGATAAGTGTTGACCTCCTGAAATACAATGTGCTATTGTGTCTTTTGTGTAGAGATACATTCTGTATTAATGTTAGGATGTGGTAAGCTTCAGGAGCCAACACAAAAATGTAGTTCATGATTTCTCCTAGGCTATGAATAATAAAGTTATTTGCCTCTGAATTAAGTCTTTCTTCTGCAAGCATTCATGAAATAACAACAGACTAACTTGTGAGCCTCAGATCTAAAAATCACAAACTTGTTATAATCCATAGCACTATAATTTGCAAGTCTTATGTTCTGCTCTGACTTACTTTTAAATCCTGATTTTTAGTCAAATTAAACAATACAGTATTTGAAGAAAAGAACAATAAAAACAGAAACATAGTTAAAAAAATAAAATAGCAATAAACTATCAATAATCAATTTAAATGTAAGTGGATTAAATGCTCCAATCAAAAAAGATAAGGTGGCTGAATGGATAAAGAAAATAAGATCCATATATGTGCTGTTTACAAGAACCCAACTTAAGAGTGAAAGATACAGTATAAGAGTAAAGTAATGGGAAAAAATATATTTTATGCAAATAAAAGGAAAAAGCTAAAGTAGCAGTACTTGCATCTGAAAAAAAAGACTTTAAAACAAATGCTATAGTAAAAGACAAAGAAGAACATTATATAACAATAAAGGAAGCAATCCACAAGTGGATATAATTATGGTAAAGATTAATGCACCCAAAATAGAGCACCTAAATATGTAAAGCAAATCTTGAAGAAAATAAAGGAAGAGATTGACAGTAATACAGACATAGTAGGGAATTTTCAACACCCCATTGACATCAATGGACATATCTTCCAAACAGAAAATCAACAAGAAAACAGTGGCCTTAAATGACATACTAAATCACCAGGATTTTATTGATATCTTCAGAGCATTTCACCCTAAAAGCAGCAGAAGATACTCTCTTTTCAGGTGCACATGAAACATTTTCTAGGATAGACCACAATTTAGGATGAAAAACAAGTCTCAATAAATTTAAGAAGATTGAAATCTATCAAGCATCTTCTCTGACCATATAGTATAAAACTAAAAATCAACCAGAAAAAAAACTGAAAAACACACTAAAACATGGGAGGCTGAATAACATGTTACTAAACAATGAATGACTTAACAATGTTATCAAGGAATAAATCAAAAGATACCTTGAATCAAATAAAAATAAGAACACAGCAACCCAAAATCTTTGGACACAGTGAAGCAAGTTTTAAAAGAGAAATTCATAGCATCCAGGCCTAACTCACCTCCCAAAAAAAGACAAATCTCAAATAAATAATCTAATTTTACACTTGAAAAATAACAAAAATAAGGCCTAAAGTGTATAGAGAAAGGTAAAAATAGTGATCAAAACAGAAATGAAGAAAATAAAGTCTAAAAAAATACAAAAGTTTAATGAAACCAAGAGTTGGTCCTTTGAAAATATAAACAAAATTGACAAACCTTTAACCAGACTTATCAAGAAAAAAAGAGAAAGGACCTAAATAAATAAAATCAGGACTGAAAGAAGAGAAGTAACATCTGACACCTAAAAAATACATACGCTTGTAATAAAATATTACGCACAACTATATGCCAACATATTGGACAAGTTGGACAAAATTGATAAATTCCTAGATACACACAAGCTTCCAAAACTAAATTAGGAAGAATCAGAGAATTTGTTGACAGATTAAAACTAGTGAAACTGAAGGAGTAATAAAAAACAAAAAAATCTCGCTCAAATACAAAATTCCTGGACCAGATAGCTACCCAGGTGAATTTTAGAAAATATTCAAATAATGAATATCTATCCTTTTCAAACTATTGCAAAATGTTTAAGAGTAGAGAAGATTCTCAAGCTCATTTTATGAGGCCAGCATTATCATAATTTTAAAACCAGATAAAGACACTATAAAGATAGAAAATATTTTTCAACTCAAAATTCCTAATGAATATAGATGCTAAAGTCATTTTAAAAAAGCAAACAAGATTCAGCAATACATTAGAAAGATCATACACCCCTATCAGGTGGGATTTATTCCAGGGATGAAGGTTTGTACAACATCCACAAAGCAATAAACATGATATATCACAAAGACAAAAATGAAAGATAAAAACCACAGGATTATATAAATAGATGCAGAAAAAGCATTTGATAAAATCCAGTAACCATTTATAATAAAATTTTTCAGCAAAGTGAAAATAGAAGGAACATACCTCAATGTAATAAAAGGCATATACTAAAACCCACAACTAACATCATACTAAATGGGCAAAACTTAGAAGTGTTTTTGTTAAGATTGAGAACAAGACAGGGATATCAGCTTTAACCAATCTTATTCAAGATAGTACTGAAATTCTCAGCCAAAGAAATCAGGCAAGAAGAAGATAAAAGGTAAACAATGTGGAAAAAAATAAAACTATTATTACTAGCAGGTGACATGATAATATATATTAAGAACCCTAAAAATTCCACAAAGTTTGTTAGAATTGATAAATAAATTCAGTAAAGTAGTAAGATACAAAATAAATACCTAGAAATCAATTGTATTTTTAGAATAATGAACCATAGAAAAGGAAAATTAAGAAAATGATCTCCTTCACAGTTGCTTTTAAAATTAAAATACTTAGGAATAAATTTATCCAAGTTTGTAAAAGACCTATACTAAGAAAATTATAAGACACTGAAGAAAGAAATTTAAGATAAATAAGTGAAAGCATATACTATATGCATGATTAGAAAAAATTAACATAATTGAAATGTTCATACTACCCAAAGCAATCTATAGATTCAATGAAATCTCTATCAAGATACCAACAGTTTATTTCAAGGAACTAGAACAAATATTACTAAAATTTATATGAAACCACAAAATACCCCAAATAAGCACAGCAATCTTCAGAAAGAAGAAAGTTGAAAGAATCATATTATCAAACTATACTACAAGGCCACAATAATCAAACAGCATGGCATAAAAACAGACATATAGACAAATAGAATAGACTAGAGAACCCAGAAATTAACTCATGCCTTTATAGTCAATTAATATTTGCAAAGGAGGCAAGAGCATACAATGGGTAACGATAGTTTATTTAAAAAATAGTGTTGAGAAAATTAGACAGATAAAAAAAAAGACCATCGTTTTTACACCATACACAATAATAAATTTAAAATAGATTAAAGAATTAAATGTTAAACCTGAACCATAAAAATTCTAGAAGAACACATAGGCAGTATAATTTCAGACCTTATTTATAGCAATAATTTTTTATATAATACATTGGGCAAGTTACACAAAAACTAAACAAATGGGACCACATTAAATTAAAAAGTTTTTGCACAGCATAGGAAACCATCAACAAACAAAAAGTCCACTGAATGGGACAAAATATTTGCCAATAATACATCTGATGAGAGGTGAATATCCAAAGTTTATAAAGAACTAAATACAAAAAAACCAACCAAACAAAATACAATTATAAAATGGGTAAAATACCTGAATAGACACTTCTCCTAACAGAACATACAGATGTTCAATACACATATGAAAAAATTCTCGACATCACTAATCATCAGAGAAATGCAAATTAAAATCACAAAGAGATATAGCCTAACAGATTTGTTGGTGGCAATGAAGTTTGGTGAAGTTACTGTGGAAGGCAGTATAAAGTTTTCTCAAAAGATTAAAAATGAAACTGCCTTATGCCCCGTGATTCCATTTCTGGGAATATACCCTAAGATTCTCAAAAGAATAATCCAAAATAATATGTGTACCTCTATCTTAATTGTAGCATTATTTCAATAACCAAGATTTAGAAACAGCCTAAGTGTTCATCAGTAAATGAGTGGATAAAAAAGCTGTGGTACATTTACACAGTTGAATAATACTACTTGGCTATAGAAGAGAAAGAAATTACCCTTTGTG
The DNA here is from genome assembly GCA_037038555.1 of Rhynchonycteris naso. Lineage (NCBI taxonomy): Eukaryota > Metazoa > Chordata > Mammalia > Chiroptera > Emballonuridae > Rhynchonycteris > Rhynchonycteris naso. Next base: position 225,873,146 of record CM072996.1, on the reverse strand, counting down.
ACAGCATAGATGGACCTGTAGAGCATTATGTTAAGTAAAATAAGCCAGTCAGAGAAAGTCAAGTACCATATGATTTCACTAATATGTGGAATTTAATGAACAAAATAACTACAAACAAAGTAGAAACAGACTCATGGAGTAGAAACAGACTGACAGCTGTGGGGGGTGGGGGGTTGGGATGGAAAAATGTGAAGAGATTAAGCAAAAAACACCACCACACACACACACACACACACACACACACACACACACACACACACACACCCCAAAATACCTCATTGACACAGACAACAGTATGGTGATTACCAGAGGGAAAGAGAAATAGGGTGTGATAGAAGTGCATCAAGGGTGATAAATGGTGAAGAAAGTAGACTCATTTTAGTGTAGCGAACACACAATGCAATATACAATATAGAATTGCACACCTGAAACCTATATAATTTTATTAACCAATGTCACCAAAATAAATTCATCAAAAATAGAAAGAAACAAAAGGAATAAAAAAACTCGTTTTAATTCTAGATCTTGTAATTTTCAGTTCAAAGATACCCCATTTATTATTTTTGTTTTTATATGCTTTGATTTGCTATTGAAAATTTTCTTATTGATTAATGTCACCGTGTTAAAATTAATTTTCTAAATAAAATTTAAAAATATTAAATAAATACCAAATATAATCAATATAAATTTGTCTTGCTTTACGCAGTAAAACATGTTTTTTTTTTTAAAAAAAAAAAGTTTTTATCCATTTGTTTTTATATTTTTCACCATTTTCTGTAACCTCAATATCTAAATCATATAAACCAAGTTATAGAATTTGATTATTCTTTTGATTATTGATCATATTGTCTTCTCGCTTTACATGCTTTACTTATTTTTATGATATTCATTTTATATAAAAGACCTTCATAAACTTCAGATAAGGTTAATTTCTACTAAGAAAGTTTGTTAAGCAGAGAGGTTGATAATCGTGTTACTACAGTATACTCAAGGATTAAACTGTGGTGTGGATGGGTTTGCTATTAGTAGAGCTCAACTTACCTCTTGTTTTCCCCTATTTTCTAAGTCTGAACCATATGTACTTTTTTGTAATTAATTTTTTTCAATTACAGTTTACTTTAATTATTATTTAGTATTTGTTTTAGGTGTAGAATATAGTAGTTCGATATGTACTTTGAGAGCCTGACATTAGTTTGTATCTTTAGCCCAGAAAGACACAGAAGACTCCTTTAAACCTGGAATTTTACTTTCTTTAAATGCTTCTACAACAAGTTAATGTCTTCAAATATGTTTTTAATAAATTATCTGTATTTTTTAAATCTGAAATAGTTGGATCACTAGTCCACAACCTACAGCATTCTTCTCAGAAGTGGAAACTTTCACAAGTGTAATAAGAAAAGAAAAAAAAAGAAAAACTATAGACTTAGTCCACCATAAACTATGCTATCAGAATCTCTTTGGCAAGGGTTCAGGTTTTAGTATATTAAAAAACTATAGGTTTTTCTAATAAAAAGCAAGAGGTATAAATTTATATCTTAGGAAAGAGAGATATAGATCTTATGAATTAAATAATCTTTGCTTCAGTGAATTAAATTTAGATCTCCTTGGAATCTAATAATGTCATAATTTCTTTCCAAAAAAAAAAAAAAACCTCTAAAATAAAACTTTAAATACATGATGTGTGAGTACCTAAAAATAGCAATTATTCAAAAATCATGGGAATTTACTAATAGAAAAATAAAAATTCAAACTAATATCAACACTATATTTAATAAGTTTATCAAATACATTGATGAAGAAAACATAAAAAAAGAGTCATCATTTCAAAGAAGTTTTTTTAAATATAGTTGGTACACAATCTTATATTGATTATATTACTTTCATATGTATAATATAGTGACTCAACATTTTTACACCTTACAATGTGATACCTCACTAATTTTCGTAATCATCTGTTACCATGTGAATTTATCACAATATTATTGACTATATTTCTTTTTGCCTTTTCAACCATCCACCCACCCACTACCTTCTGGTTTGTTTTTTTAATATTTCATATGTAAGTGAAACATAAAGTGCTTGTCTTTTTCTTCCTGACTTATTCTGACTTATTTTACTTAACATAATACCCTCTAGATCCATCTATGTCATCTCAAATGGCAAGACTCCATTCTTTTTTAAAAAATTTTTATTTTATTCATTTTAGAGAGGAGACACAGAGAGAGAGAGAGAGAGAGAGAGAGAGAGAGAGAGAAAGGGGGGAGGAGCTGGAAGCATCAACTCCCATATGTGCCTTGACCGGACCAGTGCAGGGTTTTGAACTGGCAACCTCAGTGTTCCCAGGTCGACGCTTTATCTACTGCGCCACCACAGGTCAGGCCAAGACTCCATTCTTTTTACTGCTGTGCAATATCTCATGATATATACCATATCTTCTTTATCCATTTATCTATCGACAGACATTGAGGTTGCTTCCATATCTTGGCTGCTGTAAATAATGTAGTAATGAACAGAGGTGTGTGTGTGTGTGTGTGTGTGTGTGTGTGTGTGTGTGTGTGTGTGTGTGTGTATTTGAATTAGTGTTTGGGGTGTTTTTTTTAATACCCAGAAAAAGAATTATTGGAGCCTCATAATATGCTTGTGGGTAAGATGAAGAAATTCTCCTTTTCTGGCTATTAGTATATTATCATCGTGATTGATAGCATTGTTGGTTTTGGCCCCTGGTGCAAGAGGTGTTGTTTAAAAGCAGAAAAATATTTACATGGTGTGATCTTGTTTTGCTTTTCACTTTTATCAGAAGGTAAAAAAGAGTTGAGGGGAAAATTTTCATAGATTTCTCAAAGTCAGTAGACATTTTCATATCTTTTGGGTGGCTCAGTCAAGATTTATTAAAATTTGACGGTTTAGAGATTATTAGCCAAAATAAAGAATAAAATGTTTTTAATTCAATAAAATATTTTACTTAAGTCCAAAGTTATCTAAATAGAATATAGAAAATATCGTTTTGATGTTAAAGTGAAATTACATGGGGATAATAATGACAATAAGTTTAGAATAATTTTTAATATACATAAGATGTTTAAAAATTTAAGGCAATTGTGGAACAAACTGATACAAGGAAAATATGCAGAACACAATTTAGAAATATTAGTTTTATGATACTCTGCTTTCATCAAATCACAATAGGAATATTTTGCTTTTCTGAGGTATAATGTCATGCAAATTCTACTTAAAGTATAAAAACCCTATCACATATAGTAACCTCTTTTCTCCCACCCTATATTATGTAATAGAAAAACAAAAGTTGAGGTGTTATATTTTGGTTAAGACACTCAAAATTATAGATGATGGCTCTTAATAAAGTGTGTTTAAATCTGAATTCTTTCCTGTCATAGGTTTTTAACTATTCTTGTGTAACAAGTTAGGACAGTAGAAACCTCTAAGATATTTAGTTAACAGTTAATTAAGTGGAAGTCCCCTTTGACAAGGACAATTCCAAAAACTTGAAACACTTCAAAATATTAATCATTTTATTATGAGCCTCGGTAAAGTCTAAAATTCTCCAAGGTACAAGTATTGAATTCTATTTTCAATCTAAGAGGGAATTTAGTAGCTAGGAATAGATTGTCAGTACATATGAAGAGAGAAAAGCAAGTAAATGGGTTCTCTTTTGGAGATCGACCACTAGATTATGATATCCTTAGGTATGTACAGTTAAAACTAAGATATTCTGGCCCTGGCCAGTTGGTTCAGTGGTAGAGCATCAGCCTGGCGTGTGGAAGTCTCATGTATAATTCCCAGACAAGGCACACAGGGGAAGCGTCTATCTGCTTCTCCACTCTTTCCCCTTTCCTTTCTCTCCCTCTATCTCTCTCTTCCCCTTTGGCAGCCATGGATCCATTGGAACAAAGTTGTCCTGGGTTCTGAGGATGACTCCATGGCCTCTGCCTGAGGTGCTAAAATGGCTCCAGCTGCAAGGAAGCAATGTCCCAGATGTGCAGAGCATTGCCCCTTGGTGGGGATGCCAGGTAGATCTCAGTCAGTCACATGTGGGAGTCTGTCTGACTGCCTCCCTGCTTCTAACTTTGGAAAAATACAAAACAAACAAAAAAACTAAGATATTCCAATAAAGAAAACAAAACAGTTGCCCTGGCCAGTTGGCTCAGCAGTAGAGCATCAACCCAGCATGTGGGAGTCCAAGGTTCAATTCCTGGTCAAGGCACACAGGATAAGCAATTATCTCCTTCCCCACCCTTCCCCTGCTCTCTAATTTTCTCTCTCTCTCCTCTCTCTCCCTTCCATTCCCACAGCCACAGCTCAATTTGAGCAAGCTGGCCCTGGGTGCTGAGGATGGCTCCATGGCTTCACCTCAGGTGCTAAAATAGCTCATTGCCAGGCAACTGAGCAGCAGCCCCAGATGGGCAGAGCATCGACCCAAGAAAGATGTTTGCTGGGTGGATCCCGGTTTGGGCACATGCAAGAGTCTGTGTGTCTCCCAGCCTCTCACTTAATAGAAAAAGAAGAGAACAGAAAAAGAAAAATAAACAGTTGATATTTTTGAAAGGATATCTAAATTTTCAGTGTGGGTTTCCCTGTCATACTTTTATTCAATAAACCTAGATTAGGTGAATCCATGTTCCTTACCTATGACAAGAATAAATTTAAACATGATAACCAGGCATAGAACACCCTCTTGTTAGCTGTGCTTTAAATATATTCTTTGGGGTGTCAATGGCATGTAATAATTAGAAATATTGAAAGAAAGTTCCATTTGCTTTTCTATACTATCTTTCAACCCAAATTTGGAGTTGCTGATTATGTTACAGGGATTATAGAAATGAATAAATATCTCCTGAGTATTAGAAATTGTATTAAGAATAGTATATACATTTTTTAATGAAATCAGCTTAACATGCAGAATAGGTATTATAATTCCTTCTTAAAGATGAATAATAAGAAACAAAAAGAGTTTAAGTGACAGAACTGATGTCAGAACAAAGATCTTTCTCTACACAAAAGATCATGACCAGCCCACACCATTATCTAACCTTTCTGCCTATTTTGATATATGGTTATGATTGGAAAGACCATTACAAGATTATGGTAAGTATCTTGGTATGGGGTTAAAATTTTTGTGTTGAACTTATTCTTTAGAGGTTGAGATATAGCAAATAAAATAAATCTTATCAGGCCCAGTATGTATGAAGTAAGTATAATTTTCCCAAGCAATGGAGCACGATTTGTTGTTGTCCAGTGAAATCACTTACTGTGCCCTCCTCTGAGTCAGGAACACATTAAAAGTTAGCCAAACTTTCTCTATTGGATAGCTTAAACTGTAGATGTTTTTATGGGGCAGATGAGGGTATTTTGTTTCTTGTTATGGGTTATGCCCCAAGCAGTTGTCATTCCTTCTTCAATTATCTGAATGGTAATTTCTAAGGACATAAAAATATAATTTTAATGCTGCCACTTGCTCCACATTGCCTTTGGCATAGAAGGCAATGAAAATTACATTTTAAAAAAACAAGTGTGTGTGTTCAAGTTAGAAACTCTTAATCTTGACCCATTAAGAAAACTTGAAGTGATTTAGTGGGACACAGATCAACACCTAAAGAACACACAATGTGAGTGAAAGATCGAGGATTATATCATAAAAGATGGGAGAGGTAAAACAACAGTTTTCAGAAAAGAATCCTGGGGCAAACTTAAGAAGTGATCAAAGAGAAACATTGCTAATGGCTTTAAAGCTTTCGGTAAATTAATGAGAACGACCTAGGTTAACCCATAAATTAGCTAAGTCAACTATCAATGTTATTTATGGAAGCAGCAAACTGCCAGGAAACAAAATTTCAGCATTGATGTATAAGCCTATTTCTGTGTGTTCAAAATAAATTTGAGTTTCAAATGCCTTCCTAATATAGGTCAAATTTCTTCTTCAATACTTATTACACAACTGTTATGCATTCTCTATTAATCTTGCTCTACGAATGTTATTTATTTCTTAGTGCAGTATTCTATTTTAGGCACACTCCTGTATGATGTGCATTTATTTTTCTTTTAAACCATATACATGTTGTTTCATGATCTAGATAGATGAGTCATAACAAATGTTTCCAAAGTGTTATTAGTACTACTTCAATTCCTGATACCCTTCTTTTAAGATAATATAATGTATTACCTCTATTTGTTTCTTGTATTGTTAAAATTCATCTAAAATTTGTTATTTTTTCCTGTTTTGCTTCATGGAATCACTGTTTTGTTTAGATTACCACTACATTTAATGAGCCTTAGCTTAATGACACTTATATCTTAACATCGAATTTTCAAAATTTTATTCTATTATTTCTTTTTTGTGTGTGACAGAGACAGAGTAAGAGACAGAAAGAGGGACAGATAGGTGCATACAGATAGGAAGGGAGAGAGATGAGAAGCATCAATTCTTCGTTGTGGCATATTAGTTGTTCATTGACTGATTTCTCATATGTGCCTTGACCGGGAGTGGGGAGGGCTCAAGCCAGCGACTTTTGGTTCAAGCAAGAGAGCTGTGTTCAAAACAGATAAGCCCACACTCAAGCCGGCAGCCTTGGGGTTTTGAACCAGCATCCTCTGCATCCCAGTTTGACGCTCTATCCACTATGCCCCTGCCTGGTCAGATTATTTTATTATTTCTTGATTCTTGAGTTCATACAGTAGTTAACTGACTGTTTTAAAAATAATTATTTGAGTACTTAGTATAGAAACAGATATATTGTGGACACTTCACATTATCAACTCTCTAACTAAAGATGATGTTAGTAGACCTATTTTGTTGTATTTAAAGTAACCAAACTAATTGAACTTGATCAATGGAAAAAAATAAAGTACACAGAGGTATCAAAATAGGATGAAATTTAAATTGCTGATTAAAGCTCAAAAAGTTAGATTGTCTTAAAATATTCTAGGTTCAAGCATATAGAAATTTGTTTAAAAGTGGGCAGCATTAGGGGGATGCATTTGGGAGGACACTAGAATCTATATAAACACAATAAATTAAAATCAATAAAAAAAGAAAAAAGTGGGGAGCATTATAGCTATACTTCCTCCAATTATGTTACAGTTTTATCTGATTGAACGCTAATATAAAATCAATTGTGAAGTCTTAGTAAAAAAAAGTTCAGTGTAAATAAATATTTGGTTAGCTAAAAAGTATTTTAAATTTATTCCCTAACAAACTATTTTAAATAGCATTTCTCTAGTTGTATATTATACAACAGAAATAGAGTTCAAAGCCAAAAAAATGAGAAGATAATGGAATAAAGAAATAAGACTCCTTTCAAAAATACTCTGATTTAAAGCATCTGTGTATGAAACTAACCTTCAGTGTGTGGTTTCAGGCTTCAGTTTCCATTAATTTAAATGAGCATCAGTTGGCTGAACAGAGAAAGCATTTGGAATGGAGAAAGATACTTGTTCAAATCAGGATATAAACCCTCTTTTGACAGTCCAAAGTGTGATTATTCTCAAAGATAATCCATTTCAAACCAGCAATGACTACTCATTTTAATTAGTTTCAAACAGTTCTGTAAATTAAATTCCTGCTTCTAAAGACAAAATTCCAGAAAGAGAAAGCTTTCATTTTGTTAATTGCTAAATGCATTTTTGGACAAAGTAGAATGAAGACGAGATTCCTTTTTTAAATGCCACGTGCCTGTGGCTATAGTACCATCTCCTAGTAGTACTAGAGTGTTAGCTTTTTCAATGTGTAAGTTTGAAGTTGTCTTTCAAATAAACTGTAGTAGTAGATTGATTCAACTTCAAATCAAAGCCAATCTTTTTCTCTTCTCGTCATGTGCCTTCATGATTCTGACCTGAATTAAAGATAGTAAAGTTACTTGAATTAAAAGTATGATTTAATACCTCAATACAAGATTTGGTGCTATGAAGTACAGCATGCTAATCCCTTTTGTGATATTCACTCCCTTAGTGGCCTAAGGCAAAAAATCTTTGTGTAGCTTTCAAAGATATATGAAAGTGAAGGTAAAAGTACAAATCACATGCACTCACACAAGCCCCGCTATCTCAATCAAAGGGAAAAACTTGCTTGAGATTCAGTTCACATTTGAAAGAAAATTTACAACTGGTTTTTCTATGCAAGTGAAAGTCTTGAAGGTTTTTTCTACCTGCAAGTGTGAAACCCTAAGTGGCTTTAGGCGATTCAGGAAAGGATTTTCAAGGAGAGACTGACCCCTGGAGGCAGACAGAGCTCCCTTTTGGTCAGATATTACTCTTCTAATTCTCAGAGACATTAAGTAAAAAACTGATATGAAGAGATAACATTCTTGGCAAGTTCCATTAGATACCTCACCTTCCTCTCCAACTTCTACCACATACACTTTATTTGTAAAACTAATAAAATCATAAATGCTTGAATATAAAATATTTTGAAATCATTCACCTCTGGACCATATTTGTTTTATTCACATTTATTAGCAAATGTCTGATATATACTTGCTGGTAAATAAAATTTTGTGAAAAAATTAAATCAACAAATTAATAAATAATATCTAATTCTTCTATTTTTACAAAGATTAAGTAAAATGTCTAAGGACCCATACTTAGGTGAACACATGAATGTTGATTAAATATCCGTTCCAATCAATTTGGGCAGGATAAGAGTTTTAAATAATTTATCCTGAGATGAGAATCAGAAGAAGCCCTGTGGGGGCATGTAGTAGCTCTAGTTATTTTATGCCAGCCCCCAAATACTGACTCTTATATGCCTATCTTTGGAAAACGTTGATGATTTTTTTTCTCAGGAAGCAGGGAAAGTGCTTGCTCACATAAGCTTTAGGTCAAACACAGTCATAATAAGAAAGCTATAATTTCTACAAGATTATTCTCCTCCTACTAGATGATGCAAATTAATCTAAGATACTGAGCATTGTTAACTAACATTACTTACAGTAAGGCCTGGTTAAAAGATTTGATCAATTACTTATCTTTATTCTGGTAAATGAATCATGTAAGAGAGACTGTGGCTGTGGAAAGAACATGACACTTGTTTTTATTATTAAACAGGTGTCAAGGCACTGGCAAAGCAAAGATGGAGATGTTTCCCCCCTAATAATTAAACATATGATATTTCCAGAAGAAGGTAGAACTGAAAAAGTTCCATACTTATTGAAATTGTTTAAAAGTTTGCATATTTTAACACCATTTAATAGTGTTTTTCTATGGTGCTTAAGATCTCCCATGGGCTTTTGCCATATTGTGTTCAAGTGTGTAGTATATAGCATAAAAAAAACAGAAAAGGAATTATTACAATTAGAAGACAGAGTTTATAAACTCATTATTTTATTAAGGCCAATTACGCTTTCTCTTCATTTAAATTGTTCTCCCAGAAGCAGTCTGTAAAGTGAAAAAAATAAAGCTGAAATATAAGCTAACCATTTTCTTGCCCCACAAATGTGTATATCTTTCTATATACTTCTAAATCTTTGCTTTAAACCCTCAAGTTTACTTATCTCTTAATTTCTCTGCTACATAATTTAGTAGTAGTCTACATTGGCAGTCACATTTATTTCTTCTCTTTTTTAAAGAAAACCTTGCATTTTATTATAAAAATAATTTTATGCTTTCTATATAAAACATAGACAATTATAAAAAATTTATAATTCTACTACCAAATATAACCACTACTAACATTTTAGTTATTTCTTCTTGAACTAACAGTTGACTTTATATTTATATTCACATTTTGCTTTCCTCCCATAATATAGTATCCTGACATTATTAAAATTTTAATAGTTTCTTCTTTTTAGTTTTTGACTTACTTTTTTAAGTCTTTAGTGCTTTAATAAATATGTTTTTAATTATTAGAAATTCTACTAGTGACACTTTATTTTTAAAGAATATTTTAGCCTGACCAGGTGGTGGCACAGTGAATAGAATGTTGACCTGGGCCACTGATGACCCATGTTTAAAACCCCAAGGCCTCTGGCTGAAAGATGGGCTCACCAACTTGTTCTCAGGGTTGCCGGCTTAAGAATGGGATCATAGACAGGACTCTAAGGTCGCTGGCTTGAGCAAGGAGTCAGTGGCTCAACCTGAGCCCCCCCCCCCCGTCAAGACATGTATGAGAAAGCAATCAATGAACAACTAAATTGCCACAACAAAAAGTTGATGCTTCTTATATCTCTTCCTTCCTGTTTATCTGTTCCTGTCTGTCCCTGTCTGTCTGCCTCTATCTCCCTCAATTAAAAAGAAAAAGAATATTTTAAACATGTTTATCTATTTATCAAAATCATGTGTGAATTCTGATTTGAGATAATACTAGCCCATCTTTACCCCTCCCACCTGTTACCACCTTTCTTTTTAACTAGTAGAAGTCCTGCTTTATATAACATAAAAATGTCATCTTCCTCTTCTTAATACTTGTCATTTTAACTAATAGAAGTCATGCTTTATATAAAACATAAAAATGTCATCTTCCTCTTCTTATACTTGTCAAACTCCTGATTCCTTCCTTTCCTCCACCATTCATTATTCAGTTGCTCTGTATTAAATTATTTTTAAAGTATTAGAAAATTTTAATCTCAAGATTTGAAAGGTCAAAGCATTGCCCCATTAGCTCAATGGGTTAGAGTGTCATTCTGATACGCCAAGGTTGTATGTTTGATACACAGTCAGGGCACATACAAGAACCAACCAATAAATGCATTAATAAATATAATGACAAATTGATCTCTCTCTCTCTCAAATCAATCAATCAGTAAGAATTTAAAAAAGATTTGAAGCATCAGCCAAAAGTTGAAGGTGCACGAATCTTATTCTCTGATGTTTTCAATAATACTTTTATATTGCTATAACTTTTTTAAGATTGTATTTATTGATTTTAAAAAGAAGAGAGAGAAAGAGAGAGACAGATAGAAGGAAGGATCAGAAAGCATCAACTTGTAGTAGTAGCTTCTCATATATGCCTTGACCCAACAAGCCCCGGAGGTTTTGAACTGGCAACCTTAACATTTCAGGTCAACACACTATCTACTGTCCCATCAAAGCTCAGGTTATATTGTTATAATTTTTAGTTATAATTTTTTTTTTAGTTTCCATGTAATTCTACATAATTTCAGCATTAAATTGTTGTAGTTTTATTTATCTCTGCCAACTGTTTTTCCTCCCTTTTCATTTCAGGGAACCACTGATTCTTATTTAATATAAAAGAGAACATATTATTTTTATAAAATATTCCTCCAATCCCTGTGTCATTTTATTTTATAAGGTCTATTCCTTTTCTGAGTCTTAAAATTGGTATGGCCTTATTCTTATAATGGGGCATATTTAAATAATTTTTATGCTGCATTATTTTTTCCTTATTAATTCTAAAACGAGGAGAACTCTTATTAAAGAAATGATCCCAATCCTCCAAAAATGCCAAATTAAAATACACACAAATGTGTTTAGTCTGTGGAGTATGAAGACTGATAGATATTCATTCTCTGTACATGTGTTTAAACTTTTAATATCTAGAGCTGAAAGTTAAACAGAAATATATGACTCCTATTTCAAATCTAGCATTGGTAGGCACATATCTTCTGAAATTATATATTATGTCCTGAAATGAGGGTTTCTTTCACCCTACTGCCCATAACTCAGATTGACAACAAGTTCCCAGTATTTCAGCTTACTTTCTGACTATACAACATTTTTTTCACACAGAAAAAACTAACTGAAATGTGTGGAATTGAAGAATAAACAGAGTAGCAGTGAGGTACCATGCGGTCGTGATACCTCTTGATTTTTAAAATTGATTCAGAGATTTTTCTGGAAACAGAAATAAATATTTTTATTCAATTTCAGGTAAGGAAGTTTGTTTTTATGCATCATGATTGGAGTTTTTCAATTCTATCCTATCAACTTTGCAACAAATAGATTTTTTCCCCAGATTCTGGCACTAGAATAAAAGTCAGTGTCATCTTGAGTTCACTAACTTTGGTGTTTCTTAAACATAATAATGGGAATTGGAAATAATTATGTCAAGGGATTCTAACCATCCTGATAGATATATGTTTAATCAAATGAATGAATCTTTTTAATCTGCTGAATTGTAGCAATAGAAACTATCTCAATTTATTTTAACTCAGTTTAATACTTTTAATGTGATAATTACTATATATTTTTATAGAAAAGATAATTACAAGTTGGACTAAGTGAAAAAAGAACTATATCCCTTCATATAACAGAAAAGGTCATGAGTAGAGTTGTTTTCATATATTGATAGTTCATGAATTCTAACAATATGTTTAGTTCTTAAGCTTTGTCTCTTTCTCAGTCTCTCATTTCTGGTTTCTTGTGTTGATTTCATTTCAAGCAAATTTCTCTGAATGGCAACCCAAAACTCTAAACTTAGGTTTATCTAGTACAACAGTAACAGCAGAAAAAGATTTTGTACCTCTTATATTATTGGCTACCTGGGTCACATGTTTATATGTGAACCAATTCTTGTGGTCAAGGTGATATGAAAATTTGATTGACCAGGTGTGGATCAATTAGGCATCTGAATGGAGGCCAAATATTGAATTAGCCCACTCAAAACACATAAAGTTTGGAACATGGAGAAAATTTTAGAAAAGAAATTAAAGCAGGATTTTTTGGACAACAAAAATTTCTAAATATCTGTGGGCTTCTCTGTATTTGCATTCATCCAATTCTATAAGCCAATGACTAAAGTCAGAGGACTTGTAGTATGGTGATCCTTGAATCTGAATTCCAGCAGTGTCAGGATCTAAGTGCCTAAAGGCTGAGTTCTTTCTGCTTGTCCTAAGCCTCAGAGCAATTTACAAGCATAGTATGTGATGTGATGACACAGTCAATTTAACCCTTTATACAAGTATGCACTTCAATCTATGACTCCTTACAATGGTGGCAATTGTTTTCTTTGACTGAAAGGGGAAATAAATTATAGAAAAAATTTTCGTGGCTTTCTGAAGGTCCCAGGACAATCTCATACTTCTACTCTTATCTTTATAACTTTTCTACAACTAACTATAGCCTGGGACATATATTTCAATGTTTTTAATCAACAAAAGATCAATGTCATTAGACTCCAAGCCATGTATATTTTCTTACTCACATACTCAAGGAGCTTCTGAAATTTTTATACCAAGTTTCAAATCATTTACCTTGGTTGTCTTATTATCTGTGTTCCATGATAAAAATACTACCATTTAACAAATGTTTTGCTACCACATAACCTGAACTGCAAACTTCCCAGTGTAGAACAGAGGAATTCTCATTTCCCACACTCATATGTGAACTCAGTCTATTCTATATTATATATATGTACCTTATTGTTGCATTATCCTGGGAACTGAGAGTAAGGCAGAATTGGTTCTTTCCAAAAACCCTAGAATACTGTTACTTGAAGAGAATGACTACATCTCCACAGGAAAAAAAAATTGAACTAGAAAAATGATCTGCAGGTTCAGTTGCCTGTTACCAGGAGAACCAATTACACCACACAGGAGCTGGTGAGGAGAGTTTATTCAAGTGCCAGTCTCCTAGGAAGATGGAGGCATTCCTGTCCTCAAAAACCCATCTTCCTCTTTTGGTGCAACAGTTTTTATAATAAAAGAGAAGGAAAGGAACTAAACAAAAATAAAACCAAAAAGAGGGGTTTGAGAGTTCTTTGCTGAAGGGGATGGAGCTAGTGCAAGCTAGTTCAGAGTGTTTAGATAACAGATTATAGGCTACATACCTTGCAGAGCTGGCATAACTGAAAATTGAAGTCTATTCTCTTCCTTGGTTGTTACAAGAATGGAAACTAGCAAATAGCTTATAAGCTAGGGGTTTTGTTAAATGTAACAGGTGTTCATAGATTCCCACAGTCAATATGTCCTTTTGCTTGGATGTTGAGCATTGATGTGTATCAGCCAATGGGAAACAAGACTTGTAATTGTAATGAGAGCTTGGCCAGAGGTGAAAGCACAGGATTGATTATATACTATTGTTTTGTTACAGAATACATAACTTTGATCACTAACCCAGTAATATTGAATCATTGTTAAAAAGAACTACAAACTAAATTTGACATCTTACAGGAATCCTTTTGTAAACTCACTCTGTTAGTACTGCACATTCTTATTTGGTTCTATTTTATGACTAGTCTGACTAATACCAGTAAATAGTAATATAACATATTAAAATTTCCCTGTTAAAATTTCCCACTGTCAAATATGGCTTCATTTCTATGGAACTATTGATGTTTTCCAAATCTTATAGAGGAGTGGAAATCTTGGAGCTGCTGTAAAACAAAATCATATAATTTAAGAGTAGGCTTATTTTCCAAAGGAGTATGACGGTCAGAATTGCATTTACTTATATAAGAAAAATGGATTATAAAAAAGCTTTAGGCAAATATAGACAAGTAAAATTAAACTCAGGAGAGTTAGTTCCAATTAAAAATCCTTCCAAGTATAAACTAGAATTCTTGTGGAATCCATGAGAATAAATTTGTTAAATCAGTCTTCAGTCCTTGTGTCCTTCTGGTCTTTAATAGAACCTTATCTTCAAGTTGGAATGGATGTAGAGGCCCATTATTTCTTTTGATGGAAGGAAAGTAATCAGTGGCAATATGATGGATCCTTTTTATTCATAGTTTGAATGTCTTTGCTGATGCCATCAAGAACTCAGGCAACTTCTGTACAGCTTACATAACATTCGCCACCAAGATTATTCAAGTTTATGTTATCTCCTTTAGCTGCAATTTGTAATTGCAAAACACAGAAAAATGTTTTAGTTTTCAATAATTTTAATTCAAGGAATGGAAAAACATGAACCATTAGTTCAGAGCGTTGCAGCTAAAATATTCAAGAAAGTTTAAAAAATACAGGATTTATCTTAGAACCTGACGTTCATAACTATGTGCTATAGATTCTGTTGAAACTTAACTTTTCCCCTAACATCACCCTCATTTATATTAAAGATAGTTAAAGTAAAACTATTCACTGCATAAAGTCCAGTTTCAATTTGGCCTGATTATTTGCAAAAATACAACATGAATAACAACCAATTATATTGGCTCTTTCAAATCTGCTTTGCTGGAATCTTATAAGGAATCTTTAGATTGAGTTTTAATTAACCCTTCTAGGTGAAGAAACAAAGCACTGCCATTGCCATTAGGCTTTTTCTGGAATATCTAAAGGTATCTTGAGGTCCCCTTAGATGTCTTGAGTTTCCTTCCTTACTATCTTTCAGGAAAGCAACCCTTGTCCCTTACCTGGAAAGACTGTCATGAACCCTGTAAATAAGTAAGGTATTATCTATTTCTCTACTAAAGAACTGTTACCAGCTTTGAAAGTCCATCTCACCTGACCTTTGGTGGTGCAATGGAAAAAGCGTTGATCTGGAATGCTGAGGTTGCTGGTTTGAAACTCCTGGCTTGCCTGGTCAAGGCACATATGAGAGATGATGCTTTCTGCTCCTCCCCCCTTTTCTCGTACTCTCTTTCTCCCTCTCTAAATTAAATAAATAAAATCTTAAATTAAAAAAAAAAGTCCATCTCAATTTCTTAAGCCCTTATGGAACATCCAGAGCCCAGGCATATCTCATGACACTCCAAAGTCTTGGCTAAAAAATCTACAATTGGCCCTGGCGAGTTGTCTCAGTAGTAGAGCATCAGCCCAGCGTATGGATGTCCCAGGGTTGATTCCCAATCAGGGTACACCGAAGAGGCACCCATCTGCTTATTTACTTTATCCACTTCACCTCTCTCTCTCTTTCTCTCTTTTTATGTCCTGCAGCCCCATGGCTTGATTGAACTGAGTTGGCCATAGGCACTGACGATGGTTCCATAGCCTCCTCCTCGAGCGCTAAGAAGAGCTTGGTTGATGAGCAATACCCCAGATGAGGAGAGCATTGCCCCATAGTGGCTTGCCAGGAAGATTTCGGTTGAGGCACAAGTGGAAGTCTGTCTCTCTGCCTCCCTAGCTCTCACTAAATTTAAAAATAAATAAATAATGTAAAAACTAATAAAATAATAAAAAATAAAACTACATTTGAAAACTGACTTTATATGTCCTATGACAAAGAAATACAATTCTTACTGAGTTTATGCAAATAAACATTCTACTATTTCAATAATAATACTCATTGAGAATTGCCTGATTCTGGAGGGATCAAGTAGGGAGACAATATAAATGCCCAATATTTCTTATAAAGGCATAATTCATCAAATAGTTCAAAGAAAAAAAGAAGTTTCCTTAAACCTGGCAAACAAAATTATTTAAAAGTCAACAATAGCTTGAGCAGGCAGTGGTACAGTGGATAGAAAATTGGCCTGGGATGCAGAGGACCCATATTTGAAACCCCAAGGTCACTAGCTTGAGTGTGGAATCATCTGGCTTAAGCATAGGCTAACCAGCTTGAGCACAGGGTCACCAGCTTGACTGTGGGATCATAAAAATAACCCCATGGTCACTGGCTTGAGCCTGAAGGTCACTGTCTTGAGCTAGGAGTCACTGACTTCACTGTTGATACCCAGTCATGGCACATATGAGAAAGCAATCAATAAACAACTAAGTTGCCACACAAAGAACTGATGCTTCTCATCTCTCTCCTTTCCTGTCTGTCTGTCCTTATCTGTCCCTCTCTCTGTCTCTCTCTGTTTCTCACTAAAAGAATAAAAGTCAACAATAATTTGAACAGTCATAAAAATAATTATTTTCAGTTCATCTAGTCCAATCAATTTCTGTTTATCCTGATTGCTTGCCACTATTTTCATTAATCTAGTATTTAGATTTCTTTAAATCTTCATCCACTTTAAAGGTATGATTTGAAAATTTACCTGAAAATACTATTATTTTTTAGAATAAGTCCAATTCCTTTCCATGGGTTTTTCTGAAGTTGTGATACTGATATACTTGTTGATGCATCAGACTAAAACAATGACTGTCTTTGAATGACAAAACAAAAAACTTAAAATGACATGTTTATAGACCTAATTACATAGCAATTGACAAAGAAATTGTTTTTTGTAACAACATTTTAAGATAACAATCAGAACTATAAACAAAAATATATCAGAACTTTGTAGACTCTTGAGGATTTTCACAGAATTTCCAGATCTACTTTAATAAAAATATATGTATACAAATAGAATAGTTATCATTTATTATATTTTTCAAAGTTTTCATGTAATCCTAAGCATATTAAATAGGTACAACTAGTCCAAAATTTCTTTTTCATTAGTAGAGTGAACAAATCCTTGAGATATTTCAGGGCCCTACTAGGATAACCCAAAGTCACTTCTGTCCTCAGAATTTAAACACTGGGAAGGTTGAAGAAAGACCTTTTGTTGCATCTGCTCAATAACTCCTGTTACTGAGATGGTTGCCTGATTTCTTTTTAACCAATTTTGTATTTAGAACTAAATAGGTGGCTTAAGTATTGATTAAGAAATCAATCAATTTGTTCCCCACTGTCATTGTACCTAGGGAGCTTCTTTTGGAAATTAACAGTTTTAAAAAGCAGAGGGAGCTCCCAGACCTTTCCATCTGTTCTCAAAATTATCATTTAGCTCTAATATCTTTCTATGTGATCCTTCTTCTTTTAATATCTTACTTTTTTTAATATCTATTTTTCTTTCAGGACAATTCTGTAATGTCTTCCTTTCTATAATATGTATTGTATGTCATTTTTCACTTCCCCAATTCCTTCTCTTGTTTCTTTTCTTTTTTTCTTTTTTTTTTTGCTTCCCTGTATAGGAACCTTCTGTTACTTACACAAACCTTTTGCAACTTTCTTAGTACTTTCTTTAACTTATTCAGAAATAATTAATTTTAGAACAATCTATTTTTAATTCTTATTTGTTAAAAATGTACCTTATACCTTATATATTTGTACTGCTAAAACTATTGAGTTCCTTTCCAAATAAATAAGAACTTCCAGTTCTCAGAAACCTTAATTTTTAATGACAACCAAAAGTAAGTTAACAGTATTCTTTAAATTGCTACATTTATGAATGCATTTTATAACTTTTAAAAGAGATTCTCTCACTGGAAAGCACACTCATGTTTTTAAAAGAGATAACAGGAACCTTCTGTAAACTCAGGCAAAACAAACACATATTTTCTGCTAATAACTTTAAAAGGCATTAAGTTTAAACTAGTAGTAATATTAAATGTTTTCCCAGACCACCTGATCAAAAAGAAAAAAGAAATTTAAAATAATTTTATACTTTCACTATATATTTAACTATATGTTTCCTATATACATATATATAGTAAAAATATAAAATACTGTTTAAAATATAAAATACTGTTTAAATATAAATATATATAAGTAATCACTTTGTATTTTTACTGTACATACTATATATATTTTAAAATATAAAATAATATAATACTATTTATACATAATACTATATATATATACATATATGTGTGTATGTGTACTGTATTATTAATAGTTGAAAAGAAGCCAATATTTTACATTTGTCCTTAATAACTTTCCAAGGAGGCTGGAAAAGAAGGTAGAGAGATACCAGGCATGGGCTACTGAGAGCCACTTGAATTTTAAAAGCAACACATTTTTCCTTTCAGATGAAGGTTGTGTTATCACCCCTCCTATTCCCATATCCTGCGCAAGGTTTGGGATGGTATTAATGCTTCTATTGTTCCTGGGAACGCAGCAACTCTCAGGCCTTCAGAAAGAAAAATCTAAGTTATTTTAAAAGACCTATTTCCTACTTTTTTTCCCTTAAGTTTTACTGTCTGGGATGGGAATGATATGTTTTCTCTTCTTTTAAACCATTAATTTATTTCCTTTTTGAGTAGAAGCCTCGTATGTAACAACCTGAAAACTAGTGCATAAAACAATTTAGAATAATCATTGACTTATAGCTGTATGTTGACCCATTAGCTAGAATATGGCACAATGGACTTTTTGGTGGAACTGAAACTGAACAAAATCCAAACATAAACAAAATTCAAAACAAAGACAAAGTTCAAACAAGCAAATATTTACAAATGAAATCCTCCAGAAAGAGGGACTGAGTTACTAGTCTTAGAATTATCTCAAACATCATTGGTACCATGAATGATCTTTGCAAGGTTCAGATGGCACATAGCCCAAATGGTGGAGACAGAAGATTTACACTGTGCACTAAATAGCAAAAATTTTAGACAGACAGGCTAATAAATAGAGAGATGAGAATTCTCAAACTGAAACTGACTCCTACTGTTTCTAATACCCCTGATAAATAAAATTAACTGTAGAAAACAGAAACCCTTAAAAGTTGATCAATAGGTGACTTTATAATCAAAATTTCACTTAGAAAGATGATGATTGAAGTTGGTTGAAATATAGGGTAAAATATTGATAAACATACCATTACAATAGTTTAAGTGATAAATACTGACAATCATACTTAAAGTGATAAAGAAAATGGAAGGAAAGATGTAGAAGTTATTGGATTTCCTGAATTTAGCAAGGTTCTGTTGTCCAACATTAGCTCTTATTACATCATCTCTCTTTTTCTTCTTTCCTTGTTCCCGTCTTCTTTCTTCCCTTTCCCTTCACTTTTGTCAAATTCTTTTGATTATAATTAAACTAATAAAAATATTACTTTAATCAAGGTAAATAAAGTTGGTGATTTGTTTAGACAGCTTAATTTTGACTAAACTATATATCCGACAGGGTCCCAAAATTTTCAGAAACATTATTAAAGAACTTTCTAAGACCACACTGACTATTTAATATTTAGCAGATTATTTTATTTTTTTCTACTTTGTCATAAAATATAAAGCTGACATATAAAATTATTCTTCAACATTTTACAACTTAATAATATTTACTTATCTGAATTGGTTTTGGTATGCAATAACACTTTTCATCACTAGCCAAAATACATCAAATTTATTTTCATTGTCCAATATATATTTTCCATTTTGACTTTTTATTTTGAATAATTATTTTATATGTTCCAGACACTGTGCAATATATCTATTTTAATATTTTATTATACTGAATTTAATATATATACAATAATATAAAAATAATAAAAAGAAATCTCTATATACCTAGCACTTAGATTTAACAACATACTAAATATTTTTAAGCAGACTCAAATATCTTCTTTTTTATATTTCTAATTGTAAAAAAATAGATCTTTTTTGTTTTCTATTAGAGAAAATAAATAAAATTGCATATAACTTTCCTATATTATATGTGAAAACTTCCTTGTAGATGGTACATTAAGGGGTGTTTATCTTAATTGTTAGTGTAAACAAACCAGTTCATGTATTTTAATAGTATAAAAGCAGCCTGAAATGTTTCCTTCTATTATTCACCTGTAGTGATTCAAACTATTATGGTATTTGGGTGAACCAGGCAATTTTGTCTGTTTAGAGAATGGATAATTGCATCATGATCAAATTGTTTGGACAAATTCTGAATGGCATTATCCACTAAATTATAATCAATAGGTGCTTATTTAATAAATTACGTGTCCAGAGAGTAGAGACCCATGTGAACCAATAGTCAAGAATTCAGTGTGACCTCCCTTTATGCCGTGACTTGTTTTGTGAATTGGAAAAATCAGTTAACCTCTCGGTGCTTCAGTTCACTCATCTATGAACTGAGAAGAGTAACATTTGCCACCTAACTCCCCAGCATTTTGTGAAGGTTAATGAACTTCAGAGTTGATAAAGTGCTTTTTCTCCTTGGATTGAAAGACTCTTGAAGAGTACTAAGTATCACTGCTATTTTTTATCTTGCAGATCAGTAAATTAGTCTTTAAAATTTCTACACATTACAAAATATGTGATAAAATATTTTTATTAACATTACCTTTCATTTATTATGTTATTATTATCAGAGGGATAAGAAATGTTTCGGCATCATTGCTGTTAAACTGGATTCACATAACTATTAGGATCCAAAACACTTGTACTTTAATAATACATGCATGTTAGAGTTTTTCCAACTTCAAGTGAAAATGTTTTAGTTCTAATCAGTTTTGCAAAACCCTATCATCTCTTAACAGTTTTATGAGTTGAATATTATAAAGAGAAAACTTTCTCCAGTGAACAAATGTACCTGCTCTTTATTGTCACAATGAATAAATAATGTTAAGATCTTGACTGAAGCCCACAGATATAAGGTGATTTAAGTAAAAAAAATCTATTGTGTATAGCCTAACCAGGTGATGGCCCAGTAAATAGAGTGTCGGCCTGGGACACAGAGGACTCAGGTTCAAAACTCCAAGGTCACCAGCTTGAGCGAGGGCTCATCCAGCTCGAGTGAAGACTCACCAGCTTGAGTCCAAAGTCACTGGCTTGAACGTGGAATCATAGACATGACCCCATGGTCACTGGCTTGAGCCCAAAGGTTACTGGCTTCAAGCTCAAAGTCGCTAGCTTGAGCCCAAGGTCACTGGCTTGAGCTCTGCTGTAGCCCCCTGATCAAGGCACATATGAGAAAGCAATCAATGAACAACTAAGTTGCCACAACAAAAATTCAATGCTTCTTATCTGTCTCCCTTCTTGTCTGTCTGGCCCTCTATCTCTGTCTCTCGCTAAAAAAAAAAAATCTAGTGTCACTATGCATTTTATAAAACTATTTTGCCAAAGCTCTGTTTAGAATAAAGAAAAAATGTTAATGAAATAAATTTGTTAGGATCCCAGACTACATATTTGATGCTACAAACCTTACGTTTCATTAATTTTAATGTTTATTAATTTATATATTATTTTTAATTTGAGAAAAAAAAATCAAAATTTTAATGCAGCTAAAGGACTTAATCCTGAAATTTTAAGTGTCAACCTATTAATTATTTAATCAACATATATTATAATCAACATATCATTTTACTTTAAATATTAAATAACTCTTATTGCACTTTATATTAGGACGATATGTATATGAAAATTATAGGTCCTGATCAGTTATCTCAGTGCGTTAGAGCATTGTCCAGAAACTACAAGGTTGCTGATTTGATTCCGGTCAGGCAACAGATGGGTATCAACTAATGAATGCACAACAAAGTGGAACAACAAATGAATGTTTCCCTCTCTCTTCCTCCCCCCTCTTTCTGTCTCTGAAATCAGTCAATTAAAAACACATATTTTGCACATTTCTACTTCTTTATTGCAGAAGAATAATAAAGAAAAAGTCAAAGGAAGATATACAATATACAAAGTACTTATATTTTAATTCTTGCTCAGTAAGAGAAAAAAACAATGCAAAAAGACCAGAGGAAAAGTACGCTTGTGTTTTTTTACTGACTATGGAAATCAGAAAAATTACTTATTATACTTTTAGTTCAAAGTAAAGACAATTGTCAATTAATATTATTTAAAAGAGCCTTTAAAAATATTCTGAAGTTTTGGAGTATCGTGCATCCAAAGACTATCACTGATGGAGAACTTAATTTTTTAGTCTCTCAAAAGTGATAAAAATAATATTGAGAGATTTTAAAGATTATCAATATTATCGTTATGTTCCTTTTTTCTCTTTCCCAAATAATATAAATCATTTCTATAGGTAGCTAGACTATATACCTAAGTCTGTATGAACAGGGAAAAAAAAACATCATAGGCAAAATAAATTTTAGAAAATGGGGTTTCACACAACTGCCATTCAGAGATCAGTAAGGACTCTTTTTGTCTACTTAGTGGTGGATGTTTTTAGCTCTGGGGTGACATTGGTCAGCATCGTAATTATCCAGAAAGCTGGGATGACTTGCAGTAGGTTCCTTTTTCTTATGAAATATTCATAATACTACACAAGATTTCATGGAATGCATGGCAACTTACTAACTGAAAGAAATCTGGGAAAAAAGAAACATTAAAATTGGGTGCACAAAAAAATAGTCTTGCCCAAATTCAAACAGGTTAAACATCTAGAAAATATGAGAACTTCCTTACAAGCCACAGAAGCTTCTCTTCCTTTACCGAAAAGAGTTGTCATAAAATTTGTATGCCTTCTCATTCTAAAATGTCTCATTCCAAAGAGAGCATCTTGACATTTGGCAAATACTCTAGTAGTTTTCTAGAATCTTTTATTTGTGCTTCTTGGCTGACAGTGGTCAAATGACATTCATGGACTGTTTGAGTTGGTTTGGCTTATTGGAAATAATTTCTGGTTAATTTAAAATTTAGTTTTATATTTTATAGTAATAAAATCTTTTTTTCTCTTACATATTTTAAAGAATTTTTGTTTATCAAACAGATTATATAAAAAGCAATCATAACTAATTGACAAAAAAGAGGCACCAAATTTACATATTACTTACTAAATTGTCATATTTTAAAATCCTCTTTAGAAACATTACAGATAGGCCCTGGCCAGTTGACTCAATGGTAGAGTGTCAACCTAGCATATGGACGTTCCAGTTCAATTCCCAGTCAGGGCACACAGAAGAAGTGACCATCTGCTTTTCCACCCTTCTTCCTCCCTTTCTCTCTCTCTCTCTCTCTCTCTCTCTCTCTCTTTCTCATTTTCCTCTGGCAGCCATAGCTCAGTTAAAGCAAGTGGGCCTTGGGTACTGAAGATGGCTCTATGGCCTTGTCTCAGGAGCTAAAATAGCTTGGTTGCCGAACAACAGAGCAGGCTCCGGATGGGCAGAGCATTCATCGGTAGGTGGCTTGCAGGGTGTATTTCAGTAGGAGTGCATGCGGGAATCTGTCACTCTGCATCCCTTCTTCTCACGTAAGAAAAAAATAAAATAAAATAAAAGTATTACATACTATAATTACAATTTGTTATTTTTCATGTTAATATATTCTAGGTAATAAGAGATTTTTTTCCTATATAATGAACTGCTTTTTCTGGCTGTCTGAAAGTATTATAAAACTATTTAAAAGCAAAGAGTTTAAACTTTTGGATTTCAGAGGCAAGTACTTTTTTTTTATTAATTGAATTTATTGGGGGGACATTGGTTTACAAAACCGTACAGGTTTCAAGTTTACAACTCAATTAAACAATATCTGCACCACACATCTTTTGCCTTCCACCCCAAACAAAGTTTCTTTTCATCTCCATTCCCCCAGCTTTTGCCCACCTTCACCTACTCTGCAACCGGAGCTATTCTAGCACCTGAGGTAGATAGAGGTCATGGAGCCATCCTAAGTGACCATGCCAACTTTGCTCCAATTGAGCCTGGGCTGTGAGAGAGGAAAAGAGAGATAGAGAGAAAGAAGAGGGAGAAAGGTGGAGAAGCAAATAGAAGCTTCTTCTGTGTGCCCTGGCCGGGAATCAACATGAAACTTCCACACGCCTGGTGGATGCTCTACCACTTAGCCAATGCACCAGGACAGGAAGGACAAATTCGTAAATTAAAAAGTTTATGTTCACAAAAGACAAGATGGTTGACAGCTTTATTTTTAAATACATAAAAATCTTCTCTTATTTTTCCTCATATAGTCCTAAACTTGTAAATACTTGCTCAAAAACAACCCTGGCCTCATAACTATCTCATGAAAACTACAGCATTCCATTTCTTTAAGAAGAAAAAGAAAATTAAACATAAATTCTGCATTTTAGAAAATACTGATTCTAAATTTAGAATGCCTGTGTATTCGGCTATCTGGCTATCTAGTCATGGTTATAATTCCTGAATGTGTTTTAGTAAACAAACTTCTCACATCTTTTCTGGAGGGAGCAAGACAATATATATAAATATGGCTGTTCAGGTTAGGTACCATGTCAAGTATATGGATAATAATCATTAAAATGTCTCAATTTTTTAAGAAACAGACTCATAGATACAGAGAACAGGCTGAATGTTGCAAAGATGTTTGGGATATTGGGTGGAAAAGGTGAAGGGATTAAGAAGTAGAAATTTGTAATTACAATATATTCCCGAGGGTGCAAAGTACAGCATAAGGAATATAGTCAATAATTTTGTGATAACTTTGCACGATGTTAGGTGGGTACTGGAAATATCAAGGGGAACACTTTGTAAAGTGCATAATTGTCTAAACACTATGCTATAAACCTAAAACTAAAACAAAATAATATTAAATGTAAACTGTAATTAAAAATATAATTAAAAAGGAATATTAAAAAACTCTCAATTTTACTTTTATATATTACTTGTACTTTGAAAGACCAAAGAAATGAATTCCCCACCAGCAACAGTCCTTATTTGCGTGATGCCCCAAAACTTTTAAGTTTGTTTGCATTGTGGCATTATTGTTAAGTGAACTTTATCTGCATAATTTTGGTTACTGCAGACTAAAAATATTAGTGCTGAAAAATCCCTGGACAGTAGTTTCAGAGGAACATTGGCATAAGAGAGGAGAATTTCCTTCTTTTCACTGCTTGACTTAGCAAAATAAACTCTTTTTAGTTTTATGAAATACAGGTAAGAATTCAATTGTGAAAGGCCTTTATTTTTACTTTAAATGATTTAATCTTTTTTTCCTTTACATAACCTTTTATGTTATCTTTTAATAAAGGGAATCGGCTATATAATGGTAATTTGGGCTACAAAGTGGTTTTGGAAATATTATTTACAACCCAATATATATTGCATGCTAAGAACATGGACAGGAAGTTTGGTTTACAGAATAATTGTTATCAGACTACCAATCTGAAGGCTGAATATGCTGGTTCTCTTTCCTTGACTTCATTCTTTTTTCAAGTTTATTGTCCTACTCCAAGCTTTCTCACTTATGATAGGGGATTATTTAGAAATAAACATAAAGAGAGAAATAAAGATGTTTTAGTACTTTATTTAAACAATGTTTGAATTCACCTTTCTCCCTAATTTGTTGGGAGTCTGAACTCAAAATAATAATAAAATACAGTTTATTCGTAAAGTCATGGTGTACTTTTGAATTTTGACCAAGTGCACCATAACTTTACGAACACACTGTGTGAGAGAAGTGAGCATATTAAATAAATCTGTGTTTATATAATGCCCCTATGATAAGTTTGAAAAAATATTAACCTATGAGAAAATATTCTTTTTATTAGGAGGATTCATAGAATGTTTTTCTTTTTTGACAGTTTAATTATAATTTGTATAAATAATGTTGAAGAAACAACAAGTTTGGGGGGAACAACAAATTAATTTAAACAAGGTGTTGTCACCAGTTACTTAACAGTGAAATAGGCTTGTTTTTATAAGTAATGACACAATCATTTAGCTATATTGTCTTCTAAGTAATTCTCACTCAGATGACTCCATGTCCTTGAAGAGGAAAGTAATGGGACCATATCCATCTCATGTAGACTATCTGACTCATTTAGTCATGCCACTGCATTTTGTTAGGAATATTTGTTCTATTTTTACTCTATTTATAAAGCAGTTAAAAAAGAAATATATTTCCAGTCTCAGGACTCAAGGAAGACACTTTTCTCTCTCTTCCTTAAAAAATATCAGTGTAATACTATACATGAATATGTAGAATACTATTCAGTGCAAGGCCATAAATGTCCTGGAATTTCAGGAAGATATACCATCTACCGTATGTTGGATTCTCAAGTACAGATAGGACTAACCCCATCATCCCAGACACATGTTCAAGGAGAAGATGCAATTTACAGAAAACTTGACTTTCCTCAAATAATTTTATTCTATGTTTATTATCATAAATCAATGACTAAAAAATAAAAATTTGGTATGTAATTACTAGGTGATTTACTTTGCTAGTACTGCCATAACAAAGCACCTCAAACTGAGTGGCTTAAGCAAAAGATATCTGCTGTCTTGCTGTTCTGGGGGTAAAAGTCTGAGATCAAGGTGTCATTAAGGTTGATTTCTTCTAAGAGCTGTGTTAAAGAATCTATTCTATACCTCTTTTCTAGACTCTTATGGTTTGCTGGTAATCTTTGGTGTTCCTTGGGATATAAACACATCATCCTCATCTTTGACTTTATGTTCACAAGATGTTCTTCTTGTGTTAATATCTGAGTTTAGACCTGACCTGTGATGGCGCAGTGGATAAAGCATCAACTTAGAACCCTGAGGGTGCCAGCTTGAAACCCTGGACTTGCTTGGTCAGGACACATATGGGAGTTGATGCTTTCTGCTCCTCCCCCTGCCCTTCTCTCTCTCTCCCCCCCCCAAAAAAAAAATCAATATATAAAATCTTACATATATATATATATATATATATATATATATATGAGTTCAACCTTTTTCTTTTTATAGAGATAAAACCATGTTAGACTAGACTAGAGTAGACCCCATTTTAACTTGATCATCCTCAAAAATTTTATTTTCAAAATTGCCATATGCACCAGAACCAAGGATTATGACTTAAACATTTTTTTTCTTTGGTGGGAAGCACAATACAACTCATAATACTGGGTCTATCCTGTTTGACATTTGCATTTCAATTCTGTTAAACTCTTAGATGATGGCACAGACTATAAAATTGGGCTTACCCTGTAAAATTACATTAGATAAAAAAAGAACAAGAGAATATAAAGAACTCAAAGCATGAATCTAAAATAAAATCAGCTTAGTTTTGAATACTCATCTTCTTCTAAATTAAATACATTCTAATGACATATATCTGTACTGTCATTATTTGTTTCTTACCCTTCTCACCTAATGAATCTGTGAACACATACATAGTCTAAATTTTTAAGTGGCTAAATTTTTGCTAAATGTTGGTAGTTTTTAATTTAATTCTTTTTAATAATAAAAAAACAGCCTGTGAAATAGTTGTTTGTTTCTCTACTAGACTTATAATTACATTCATAAGAGTAGAGAAATACCTCAATGTAAAAAATGTATTATTAATAGATTGAAAACCATAGTTGTATAAAGCTAATGGTTTATTTTTCCAATCACTATTTGTCATATCAGCAGATTTGTCCACTATTGATTTAACTAGCCATGCAGACAATCTGATTTTGTTAATAAGGTAGCTGAAAACACCAGATTGACTCCTTTTTATCTTTTTGATATAACCACAATTATACCCAAATTCCTCCATCTGATTGCAGAACAAATGGAATTAAAAAATAATACAAAAAAAATAATACAAACAGCAAAAAGTAAAGTAACCTCTACAATCAATTTGCTTAATAGTAGTAAAACTTTGAGTCACCAATTTTAGGAATTAAACCTAAGACTCATAAAATCTTTAATATTGTCTAACTTGACTATATCTCAACTAAATTAATTTAGAATTATGAGATACTTTCTGAAAAATACATTTAGTTTTCTTTAAAAAGTTTTGACTTTAGCATAAAGCAACATTACAAAAATTTACACCTCAACCATTCCAATGACTTCCATGTGTTGCCTCTAATTTTTAGTCTACCAGCCTGTGAACAGGATGTTTGTGTTCTATTCTGTTTACATTTATTCAGTTAAAGTCTATCTATGATAGACTTTAACTGAATAAATAAGTACTGATAGTACTGGGTACTTAGCACCTTCCTTTGCTCTCTAAGTGCCCCATAAATATCTTATTACTCTTCAAAACTATCTAGACAAGAAATCATAAAAATTCTTGAAAAGAAGAATTTCTATCCTCCAATAAGATTGTACATACACTTAAAGTTCTCCCTCTCCCCTTCACCTAATTATTATTATTATTTTGGAGATCATGTCAATGAGTGAGCAATTAAACTAATACACCCATCTAAACAAGCCTGGAAGCAACCACATGTCAAGAAGGTATTAATGGACTACTCTCCAACATGTTTGTTTTACAAATTAACCTTAAACCTTCAAATAACAATGGCTTGGTGTGATGTGATATTTCTGTGAAGCAAACATGAAGCATGAAGTGTTAAAATGTATTAAGGGCTCTTTCTATTTACATAAAGATATATCATGTTTGTCTTATCAGCACTGTAAAATATTAGTAACCATTCATAAGTAGAGCTCTGATAAAATAATATTTCATTTCTGATTCACTAATCTATGTTAATACTATTTTGGTCAAGGTCCTGTAACTGCTGTTAGGATTTCAACCCCTACAGGTCAGAGAAAGAAGATGGGAAATTTCCTAATAAAATGTTGTTAGAAGCTACAGGTAGGAAATAAAGAAACTCTTGTGACCTATAAGCTTATTCCCTCATAAAGTCACCAAGAGAGCACAACAGCTTCTGCAGCTGAAATTAGACAGCACACTAGTGGCTTTTCAATCTCAAGTTATACAGTTTGATATTATTTTCAGTGAAGAACAAATGAAGGATACAACAGTTCTGCCCAGGGTGTTCTCTCTGGGTTTAATCTATCCACTCAACCACATGAGTAATTATGCTTTAACAGTATTTTACCCCCATTTATAAATGACATAGAGGTTTTGCTGACCTGCTCACAAAGAAACAACATAGTCTCAACATGTTTTGTTTGTGTTTTATCTTTTCTATGCCAAATATATATGAAAAAATGTAATTTCCTTTTAAACATTTAATATTGACTCAGATCTTATTATGGGAATTGTCATGAGATCATGAAATCTACCCTGGGCATTAGCCCTACTGATCACCAAGGTTTCCCAATATATGATCCCACCATATTGACATTCTGTGTAAAAAGAACCTAGAAAAGAACTACAGGTAGGCATTTTACCAAAGAATATCACTTGTGATAATTGTGCTCATTTAGTGAATGCCTTCAATTGCCCCTACCCAAAGAGTACAGGCTTTGATTGTGCCTTGTCTGTCAGCTATTGGCAATGGTGGAAGACTACATTTCTTGAAGGCTAACTAGCATGCAACTTCAGCTGGCTTAGAAGAGCATGCAATTTACATTTTTTTTTTGACCCAAAAGGAAAAATAAGTAGTATGTTTCCTGGAAGATCACCATTGACTACTGTGTTTCTTTCATAAAACTAACACTTTATTTTTTTTGTTTGTTAATTTAGAAAAAATATTTAGCAAGATATAAAACAATAGGAATAAAATATATTATCCTGTGGGAATATCTAAGGAGAGGTAGAGAGCACTTTTGTATATTTTTTCTCCCCATTTATTGAAACCATCTCTCTAGTCACTAAATTTAATCAAAGTTACATTTTTAAAAATTGATTAGTACTGAAATGGCTTATAAAAATAAGTTTGGAAGACTCTAAAATTGCTGGTATCGAATAAGATAAAATAAGGTACTTGTGTTCTGTATAACATAGACATTTTTACAAAAATTTAATAATTTTTTCTTAAAGTGTGTTGGGCTATGGAGAGAGTAGAATTTGATATTGTTATTTGAGGAAGACAGAATTTTATAGATTTAATTTACTATCAAGAATTTGCATGATGTTAAGGTTTGGATTTAGCATAAGCTCAGGGTGTGTCCTATAAAGTTCAATTTATTTACCATGTATAGAACAACTTGTTTAAGAATAGTTGGCTCTGTAAGCAGTTTACTTGACAAATTACATCAAATATTTGCTTTCTAAAATCCTGAGAATTGGTTGAGTATAATTGTACTTCATGTTGGCAAAAAATAAACAAATATGGGACCAAGGAATTCCTATCATTAATTTGTCAGAAAAGCTAGTTGTCATTTCTGAAAATTTAATGTCATCGAAGCTTTATTTCCAATAGCAAAAGAGCACTATTGCTAATAGACTTCAGAGCTTGAAATAAATAAATCTTTGGAATCCTGTTGCATCTCTTGGGGTATGACATTTGACAGTCTTTTATAGCACCGAACGAAACAAGTTTGTGAGCTGGAATTCAATTGTGGTGTATTGATTCCTTGCATCAGTCATTATTCCCTGCTGATTGACAGCTGAAAATTGGTTACGTTAAGTATTTCATATGTTATATTGGCTGACATTTGCTTGCCTGCTCCTGTGTCAATATTGTTGTAAAGATCTCCAGCTTTATGAGATAGCAATAGACACTGACTGTGGCTTTTGTGTGATGTTCCAGTGTTTTTCCTGACATAATTTAAGACATATTAAAAACCAGAAGCATCTTCCCTCTTGAGAAGCTTAATGCCAATATTATTGTCTTCCAGGGGAAGATCATGTATGCTCATAATCGGGTGCTAATTTCCACCCGTACGCTCATGTTTAGGCATTAGGCACTATAACTGTAAAATTGAGCCTTCTTGATTGATTCATGTCAAGCTTCATCTCAGCTCCTGCAGGGGAAGTCATCCGGGTGACCCTTTTTACACTAAAAGAAGAGATTTGTGTTTCTTTCTTTCACCTGGAACCATCAAATTGACTGAATAATCTGTAATACATTAGTGCTGACATTTGTTAGGGAGAATTAAACAAGACACAGTAATCATTCCCTAGAATAAAAATTGTGTTTGGTTTCCAGCAGAGTTCTATTAAAGTGATGACAGAAACAGTCTTTCCAAGGTGGAAAATTGTGAATATTCTCTGCATTAATGAATCAAGTTCACACATTAATTGCTCATAGTACTTATTTCACCAATATGAGTATGAAGGGATAGGAAGGCCTTGATTTACAGTGAACATGCTTTTGTAATCAAGTCGAGTTTCTTGTGAATAAAAAGATTCTTGTCTTTTTGCTTTTTACTAATCTGAGATGTAAAACATTGTAGTGTTTTCTGATATGTAAAATTAATCATCAAATAGCCTATTATCTACTACTCTTAACTCTCTTGAGAAATGTAACCAAAAGATTGAGTGAGCCGAGTACCCACATCCTAAATTTGATTCCTATTTTTTATTATGTCACTTGTTTTCATGTGTTTGAATGTAGATCAAGAAATGTCTCTACAACTCACTCTTACTGTTTCAAAACAAGTAGGAATCATTGTCACTGAGCTTCATTTGAGGCTGTTCCTGAACAACTGTATTTCATATTTATTGGTCTTCTTTCATAGCACCTGCTTGTTAGCCACAACAGTTAGCATGGAACAGAATTATATTGTGCTACTTAGAGTTCACATGTGTACTTTGTAAAAAACAGTGTTTTACTTCTAACTTGGGTAGGTCTAATTTTTATGATGGTTTGCTCATAAATAATTATGTATGTTTGCATTATGAGTTCACGCTTCTCAAAGTACCACTTAAAATGAACCTTTTCCACTCTTAACCATATTTGCTGAAACAGTTGTCAAGTTTGTTAATTGAGGTCATTTCAAAGTGCTAGCAGACCTGTCTCTACATACTCAATTTCCTGTGAAGCAATTTGGGGAAGAGAACTGAGCAGTTTTTGCAAAGAATTAATACAGAGAAACAAAATTTCTCTATTCCTCAATGATTGTAAAAAACTGTAAGGATTTTTAAAGTTAAATGGGCAATCCACAAAATTATAGAAAGCACTTATCAATTTCTACAAAGAAAAACCTGTTAGTTTAATGGTATAAAATAAATTGGTTTGTTTTTTTGTTTTACTTCATTTAATTTGGGACATTTAGTAGTTTGTTAACTTGCAGATGGTATATTTATATCCAAGAACTTTCATGGACAAACACAAAATACATCACCTATGCCAAGCACCTTGTTAGAACAAAAGTTAACATGAAAACATAAGGCCAGCTCTCAAGGAGTCCATAGTCTCCTGGAAAACATAGCATGACAGGTTTTACAATAAAATAGGTTAAGTCCTAAAAGAAAATCTATACACTATGCACTTTTGATACATTGTTAATGACCCAACTAGTTAATACTCCAATTTTGTAAATAAAACACATGCATTCAAATTTTAGAATTATTTTTACAATTTACAGAGAAAAATTATTATGCAGAAGACAGTGATATATAATTTGTAAAATCAGAATAAAATATTTGACATTTTATCTATTATCCACAAACCTATTTGTTGACAAAAGCACTTTCTCTACATGGAGAGCACCCCACCTCTGCATTATAAGTATCCATAAATGCACTTTTTTAAAAATTTATTTTTATTTATTTATTTTAGAGAGGAGACACAGAGAGAGAGAGAGAGAGAGAGAGAGAGAGAGAGAAAGGGGGGAGGAGCTAGAAGCATCAACTCCCATGTGTGCCTTGACCAGACCAGTGCAGGGTTTTGAACTGGCGACCTCAGTGTTCCCAGGTTGATGCTTTATCCACTGCGCCACCACAGGTCAAGCCATAAATGCACTTTTAAGGGAAGCACTATACGCCCTTCAGTCACCAATTATTCTGTCACCTGAAAAATATGGAAAGACCTAGGGAGCTTCAAGGATAAGACATGTTTTCACTGAGATTACAAACTAGATTAAGGTCAAGCTAATTTATTATTAGTAAGTGTAGAATAAAACAAAAATACATTTAACATGGAACAAGAAGCCTGATCAACCTGGCCTGAAATTTCTGACCTGAAAAAGGAATCTGGACTACTTAATCTATGATGTTATTTCTTAACCTAAAATTTAATAAAAAATTTCATATACAATGTCAAAAAAGATAAACATAAATTTATATGGTAAAAAGGGGGCTCTATGGTAAAAAAGAGATAAAAACATTTTGTAATAAGAAAAGTTGTGATTTATTAGTTAATATATGAGTAAATAAATAAGGGCAACCATTTGTCAAACACTGTCAGAAGTCAGAGGTACAAATGTAAATACAACTAAGTCCCTGTGTTGTGTGGGTAATAGAAGGAGAACAGGAGTAGCAACCAAGTCACATAGCTTAGTATGCCCTATAAAAGAAGCATGTATAAATCACTATGGAAGGTCAGAGGAGGTATTGATTTATTGCATGTGGGACAAAAACTGGTCAGAGAGCCAGAGGTGACATTTCAGATGGATAGACATTCAAAAATGTGTGGGGCTTTCAAGGTGGCCAATGTAAGAATGAATGAATATTCCAAGATGACGGTGCTATTGGTCAGCATCCCTTGGCTGAGAGCATAATTGTCTCGATAGTTTAAGTAAGAAGGAATTTAAAATAGGATGTTATTTAACTTACACATCTCTGGTAGACTAAAGAAAGACTTTTAGCTGTGTTTTCAGAAATGGTTTCCAAAGTCATACTATAGAGGTAAGCCACAAAGGACCTGCTATTTTTTTTTTTTTATAATCAAGGACTCCCAGCCATGAAAGTACTGTCACACTCCTTATTAAGGAAATGATATCCACAACTCAACCAGGAAGCCACTTTTAGCATGTAAGCTCCACAAGGGTAAGGGTCATGCTGTGCTCTGTTCACTAATACATCTCACACATGTATCAGAATGATTATCTGGCATGTGATAGGTGCTCAATAGATATTTTTTAATGAATGAAATAAATGAACTGTTATTTCTATCAGCTCCAGAACCATGCCATGCCTAATATAATTTACTACAACCAGTGTTTTTTCTGGAGCTTGCTTTTCACTACTCACCAACTTGACAAGACACTACTCTATCACTAATGTTGAGAAGTCTTATGCTTTCCTGATACTGCTTGTCAAT
Organism: Rhynchonycteris naso; assembly: GCA_037038555.1. NCBI lineage: Eukaryota > Metazoa > Chordata > Mammalia > Chiroptera > Emballonuridae > Rhynchonycteris > Rhynchonycteris naso. Next base: position 225,838,862 of record CM072996.1, on the reverse strand, counting down.
AGAGACAATTGATATTTTCGAAGCACAGCCTCTGCCACACTTTGGCTTTCAATTGGTAACTTTAGATTGGCAGAACCTAGTAACTTCTAGGATCGACCATGGAAGGAACCAAGGAAATACAGTATTTTGTTTTTTAGCCTCTTCAGTAAAAGACATGTCAGAAGATGTGAAGAATCTATTCCTTTGAATGCTTACATCCATCTATCACTTCTTGTCATATGTAAGCTTAATGACAAGAATGAAAATAACATTCTCCTACTTATCATCACCTATCATACAACTATGGTGAACAGAAACAAAAATGTCCCACCCCCTCTCAAAGGGTAGAAACAAAATTCTATCTATTACAGCATTTATCTCTGACCAGTTCAAACTTTATTTCTAATTGAGCTTGAGTCTTGCCTATTAGCTTATAATCTATATACTAAAAACTAAATAATAAATTAACCATAATCACACTATATTAAAGGGTAGTGAAAAGAGGAGGAATAAGTGGGACAGAAAACATTCAATCTCACAAAATGTGGGGTCAGGTGAACTTAATGAATTGACTGGCATGACACTGTACTGAAAGTTAGATTGACACTGTACTGGGACCAACAATGTTAGGCAAATACATCCTGGCCCCACTGTGTTAGGAACAATTTGATAGTGGATATCTAATCTGACTTAAATGTCAATGAGGATAATTTGTATTATGTCCCTGACTCAGATTTTTCAGGATTTTATAGATGATTCCAGTTATTCTTACATAGGATTGTTGGACCAGGGGAACTATGGGGATAGAAGGTCTAGCCCCCTACCCCACAACTCTTGAGATGGAGCTGTTTGTGGCTTCCTTACTGGACCTTACTTTTCTACAACTTGTATCTCACCCTTCCATACATACAGAAGGAAAGAATTAACTGTTTCCACTTGATTTAAAACATTAAATGGATAAAAAGAGAGAGTCAAGAGCCAATTTTATTATATCTGAAATTCTTTTATTGCAGGGAATTTTTTTATGTTTTTCTTCTTCTGTATAAATGTATAGAACATGGATATTGACAATAGTTTATATTTCTGTAAATGACAGTGAATTCAGAGTTGGAATATGGTAAGTCCCTTTCTCTAATACCCAGTCCATATTTCCTTTGTTCTCAGCCATACACCCAGCTGGTCACTGTTCTACACAGAGCAGAGTAACACAAAATTTCATTCCTAAAGAATCTGCCTGCATGAAGTAATGTGCAGTATGCCATCTGCACTAATCCTAGCCAGTACCTCAAGGATCTCTGACATGAAAACAGTCTCTTCCCAGCCTGAGATATATATCACTAATCTCATTAAAGAACACTTCGACCTTTACTTGTCACTAAATTTCCACCTGACTCTCTGGCCAAAATATTATCCTATATAGAGTCTCTGTTCTGACCATATCTCTTTCTAGGAAGATTTGTCTTTTGCAGGACCTTAATTTTAGGGCCTGAAATTTGAAAAAAAAATGTATTTCATAAAGTTATTGAGCTCAAGTTTTATTCATCATAAAATTCATACAACCCCTCATCAGCACACATGGGAAAATCTTTTACATGGGGAAATACAGTACTTCTAACTCCATGGCTTTGTGATAAGAATACCTGGTTAATGATAGGCAACCCAGGACATTGGTCATTTGGTGTCTCATAGTTCAGTGTATTCTAATAGAATGCCAGCAGAATAATTATTACTACAGAAAGCTTTCCTCTCCAAAATCTAAGAGACCTGGGCTATGATACTGCTATATGACATTGCCAGTCTTACATTTTTCTATTCTTCAAGAACCATATCTGCTGGCTTATAAGGCATATTTAGTGAGGCTGTAGCCTAGACAGACTGAGTCAGCTTTTTCTCTGTGTCTACTCAAAGTTTGCAGCCATAAGGGGTATTCAGTAAAAGGGTTATAAAAACACCAAAAAGTATGATTCAATTTGCCCCTGAATCAAAAAGCCCACTAAAGCATTATGCCATTTTCTGAATGTTTGTTGATGCATACTTTTGCAAGTGTTCTTAAATACTTGAGATTACCTTACGTGTTACACACTGTTAGGGCTCCATAAACTCCACTGAAGTTTTGTGGCATGCGATTCTGATTCTCTTGCATGCATGTGTCCTACATAGACATGTAGGACATAATAATGCCCATTCCTACCATGTCCTATTAGCACTTATATTTTAATAAAGTGGGCCAGCATGATACCTTAAGTGATGGTGAGATGACCAGAATCTGTGACAATAAATTATAACAAAGAACCAGAAAGGAGACACATTGAAGTAACACAGTAGCAGTATACTACTGTCACTAACAGATGAAAACAAATTGCATTTGGAATTCTCTGCTTCTTGGGACATAGAAACTGGATTAGCTAGATAAACTGTTATATGCCTGATGTTAGAAATTGGGTTGATGTTCTTCAGCAAAGAGAAAACTTCAGAGCAGCTCTTGACTGCCAATGGAATTAACACATGACTAAGTAGAGGTAATGGCCATACCTAAAATCTTGATACTACATGTATATCTCAGCTTGGAGTTAAAACAAACAAAAAAACTGTGATAATCTAGGAGGAGGATGAGGAGTTTGAGAATTGACCTTATGCTTTTGTCCCACTCCTACTACATTTTAAACTAAATTTATTGGGGTGACATTGGTTCGTAAGATGACATATGTTCCAAGTGTACAATTCTATGATACATCATCTATACAGGGGGTCCTCTGGTTATGATACGGTTTCATTCATATTACAGTGATATAATCAGAATTTTGGTGTAAGTCAAAATACACCCTAACCTAAGTCACTCACCTATCCTAACACAGTTGTAAAAATCATAATCTAGAACATAAAAACACAACTACACCACAGAAAAGGGAAAAGGACATAAATATACTGCACTGTACATGATAGCATAATAACAGAAAAAATGAGTGTAAAAAAAATTTCCTTACGTTTATTCCTGTGGTTGGCTTGCACACTGACAGGGGCATTGCAAGGTGGAAGAGAGTGGCCTATTGGGAGGAGAGAGCTGGCAAAGCAGAAGAATCTACAGAAGGTGCTGGAGATCCTGGGTCAGGTGAATCAGGATTGTCTAAGGATCATGCAGGAAACACTGGAGATAATTCTACCTGTACTACAGGTATTTCATCTCGAGAAACACCTGATGTAGAGGGTACAGGATTTGTTGCAGGCCTCTCTGCCTTCTTAAAGAATTGTTCCAGGCTAGTCTGGAAGGTTGATGACTTCTCTTCCAAAATCTGCCTATAACATTGCAAGGCATCCATAACAACCAAAACACTCACGTCTCAATTTTTTAAAGTTTTTATGGGAGTTATCTTCATAAACTTGAAACATCATATGTTGAGACTGTAATAACCTGAGGACCCCCTCCTGTATATTGATTGTGTTAGTACCCGTCAAAAACCTACTATTTTCTATAACAGATGCAGTCACAATTAAGTAACTGAAATTGGGTACTTTGAAAGAGATGTCAGAAAAACTGCCATTTGTTATTAGGTGAATATTTATTAGGTATTCAATCAAGCAAAGCATGACCAGCCATGCAGTATTGGTTGTGGTATGACAGAATCAAGCATATTTGAATCCTTGTAACACTCCTTTTCCATTTCAGGGGATCACTCTATTTATTAATAAATATTCTAAAATGTACAGGAATTTTTAAGAAGTTCAGAACATAACCTATATTGCAATTTGTCAATTAACATTCAGACTTAACAATATACTTAGAAAGTTTTAACTAGAAATAATAAAGTAATTCATTTTTTATTTTAAGATTTTATTTATTGTTTTTAAGGAGAAGGGAGAGAGAGAGAGAGAAAGACATGGGGAGGAGCAAGAGCATCAACTCGTAGTTGCCTCCCATGTGTGCAAGCCCGGGTTTTCAACTCAGTGACCTCAGCATTCCAGGTCAACTCTTTATACACTGCACCACTACAGGTCAGGCTAAAGTAGTGATTCTTTTTACACCCATGGATGACAATGGTGTCCTGATATCATCTCAACCTGAGAATTTTCAATCCTCAATTTAAATTTCTTTCTTAAAACGCACTAGAGCCTGACCTGTGGTGGCGCTGTGGATAAAGCATCAACCTGGAACACTGAGGTCTCTGGTTCGAGGCCCCAGGCTTGCCTGGTCAAGGCACATATGTGAATTGATGCTTCCTGTTCCTCCCCCCTTTTCTCTCTCTCTCTGTCTCCTCTCTAAAGTGAATAAATAAAATCTTTTAAAAAATGAACTCACTAAATATTTAGAATAAGCTATCCTAAACCAATTCTTGAACCCCATTATTTCCATAATAGTTAATTACAGCAAGATGAGGTGTGCCAATGTTTTGGTTACAATGTGCATTCCTTTCCAGGCTGTCTCACATGCATATTTTAATAAGTATCTTGTGTCTGCCTAACACATATAACCAGCCTTTTCTTTTCTAATTAATGAGATTTAAACCTCCTAACTGGACATTAGTATTTAGATACAATAAAATACAATACAATATTAGTATTTTAGCACTCCTAATTTCAAAATTAAATATTTTTAGACATTAGCATTTTTTATTTGCCTATTTGGTTGATGGTATATTTGTTTCCCATAGAGAGTTTGTATTTATAATAATAAATTGTGATTAATTAAATTTTACTTCTTAGTGAAAACCTTATAAGGATAAGATTTTCTCAATATTCAGAGTGGGATGAAAGTGAGCTAGAGAAAAGAAACATAGTTGACAAAGACATAAATTAGTTCTTTAAGGCCTTAGCTTTATAGATGAATAGAACCCATCTTGTCTAACTTTTTAGTTTATAGCAAAAGAAGCTAAGGCTGCACCTCCACCGCAATTAAACACTCCATTATATACCATCTTATTCTCTAATTGCCTCTTGCATGTATTACATTTCTAACAAGACCATAATCTCTTTGATAGCACACATAATTATCTTCTGTGTTTTTTTCTATCTCCCTCATAGCTCTTAATACTTGTTGCTTAAATGATTGATTTAATCGAGGGTACTCTCTTTTTTATCCTTTATGCTTCAAAGATCACTGGTCTTGTCATAGATTGAAGCACTCATGGCAGAAGATATTGTTAGTATGGAAAGAATTCTATGTCCTTTGGACATGGTGTATTTGGTTAATAAAGTAACTAAATAAAGTCAAATGACTCAATAATTAATGGAATAAAAATCAAGAGGAAGGATTATGAAAGGAATTTGTAAATTCGAACTAGCATTAGTTTTGCAAGATGATAATCATCATAGAAATGGACTTTTATTCACTATAAAATTTCTAGAAACCCATTTATTATCAAAGAATCATTTCCCACTTTTTTGCATGGATGAGGAGTTGTATAAATTTTATGATGAATAAAATTTGAGTTTAACAACTTTATGTAATACATTTATTTTTTAAAAATTTTGGGCCCTAAAATTAAGGTGCATCTTATACATGAGAGCATCTTATAGATGGGGAAATATGGTACTTCTAACTCCATGGCTTTGTGATAAGAATACCTGGTTAATGATAGGCAGCCCAGGACATTGGTCATTTTGTATCTCATAGTTCAGTATATTCCAATAGAATGCCAACAGAATAATTATTACTACAGAAAGCTTTCCTTTCCAAAATTTAAGAAGCCTGGGCTATGATTCTGCTATATGACATTGCCAGTCTTATATTTTTTTCTATTCTTCAAGTATCACGTATAAGAGTTTAATATAGATTTAAAAATAGGAAGTTTTGAGTAATTCCAAGGGCAAAGACAGAATCAATGGATTGAAGCTCTAGAAAATCCAGCTGTGTGATACATTGGCAAATTGGTCTCAAACTGTTGTGGCCTCCAAGTTTACAAATATAAAATATGGCAATTGACCATGTAGATCTCAATAAGTAAGAACACAGCAAAAAAAAAAAAATGTGTAGAGTACACTGTTTGAATTACTATGACTCTCATTCTAAGTATTTTCTACCAACTAAAACCTATATGTAATTTTGTAAGGTGGTATGCTCCCCAATACTAGAAATATTTATCTAGAAGTTATAAGGAATTTATATTTGGTGGATATTAAGACCTAACTGAGTTGAATATCTTCTTCATATCTGAAGCTCTGACTGTGAATAAGGCTTCTGTCCATGTGGAATGATGATATACCTGCTAAGATGTGCTACAGCAAACGGGCCTAACATACTGTAGCACTAAAAGAAGACAGAAGTGGCAGACTCAAGTTACCATTGTGCTTACAATAGGTGTACCCTTTCTGTTACCAATAAAATGTCATTATTTTTCTGCCTAACAAACAGTAATGTTATTTGATAGAAATTGGTGGTAACAGTTGCAAGAAGAGAAGGTGCCCTTTATTGAGGACTGTGTTATTTTCAAGGAGTTTCTGAGTAGTTTTCACATTAGGTAATATGTTTTCAGACTATTTCTACAAGTGCAGAGAGCAATCAGAACAGGCAGCATTATATATATCCTCTGTTACTAACTGGAGAGGCAGTTTAGAATAATGGTTAAAAGGTAGGCCCTAGAGCCAGGTGTCAAATGGCTTTATCATTTAAAAACTGGATAAATTTGGTCTTGCTTCAGTTTCTTCAGCTGTAAAATGTGGATCACATTATACCTACATCACCTGCTGTTAAAAGATAACATTAGCTATTACGTGAAAAGCATTTAGAACATATTTATATACACACATATACTCACACACAAGAGTTCAAATATATTAGTTAAAATTCACCTAAGGTTATTACTAGTATCATTGTTGCAAATAATTATATTTGTTATAACTTGGTACCATAAATCATAATTGTTGAGTTTTATTTTTTTAACATTAGATATATTTGGGCTCAAGTTTTACTTGTGTGAATAATTAACATTTCTGAGCCTCAGTTTTCTCATTTATAAAATAAGAAATAATAATACCAAGTTTAAATTGTTTGTGAGAGTAAAAAATGCCTAATAAATGTAGAGTCCCCAGACCATCTCTTATATGTCAAAGACAGATATCTACTTCAAATACCAATACTGTAAAATAATCTTTGGGATGCAGTTACCAGTGAGAAACTCTAATTTAAAGATGCGACACAACCAGGGAGATCCTGTTACTAGATCTTGCAGCAGAGAAAGAGCAAGAAATGAGGAGTTTTAAGAAGACTAGTGGCCTTCTTCATCCTCTCTATTCTTTTCTCTGACTAGGTGCAGAGCACTAAGAGACCCTAGCCTAGAGAATTATTGGATTCACTTGTTAGAAACTTGAAAGCCTGAATAACCGCTGATAAAGAAAGCCACACTGTAAGCAGGCACATCTATAATGAACTGTAATTAGAAAAAAAAATATTTATTTTGTTATGTACCTCAACCCTTGAATTTTATTTATTAATATATATCAAAACTAGTAAGTATTCAATACATTATAACATGTTTTTAAAATCAATATATCTAATAGACTGTCTGGGAAGTATTCAATTTTTAAGAGTAGTAGACAGTTTTTGGTGCATCTCAGGGAGAGAAAGATTTAAAGAAATAATAATACATGAATTATGCCCCACATTCTGTTTTAATATCAAAGCTAAATGTATTATTTAATACTAAATGTATTTTAATTATTTATATATTAACTTTATTGAACAGTATATATATTAACTTTATATATTAACTTTATTGAATAATATGGAATTATATCTCTACTTTGGTGTCTTCACAATCTACTTTCCAAAATAAAGACGTAATTTCTCAATTGACCAACATTTCCTTCTTAATTACATATATTAATTCAGGTTCACATATTTTATAATACATATGTAGGGCAAGTGAGTGTTTTGGTTTAATTATAATCTTATTTTTATTTATGATAAGAACCAAAAATAATAATAATAATGCCAAATAAAAACTACATTTGGTGAAGGAGCATCCTTTGTAAGCTGAGTGACATAATCTTATATATAAACTGTATTAACAGTCCTAGACAGTAACATAGACAGAAAATATAAATGTATTCAAAGATGCTTTGTAGAATGGTATGAGTGAAGGAGTGACAGCAGAGTCTTGGAGAAATACGGATCATGCTGAATCTTTAAACTAGAAATCAGGCCATACCTGTGCCTCCAAAAATATAACTATAAGAGGCATGTTTTTTAATCAGAAACTGGTATGTTAATTATAGATATGACCCCCATATTTCTAATCTTATCTTCTTAATCTAATATTCAGAGTGAATGCTAAGGCCAATTCATGTTAATTAAGCAAAATGAAATAACCTAGAATAAATTTTAATTTATTAAACTATAAATAAACTCAGCTAATCAGGTAATATTTATGACATTAATTTTTTTACCATGTTATTGATAAGTTAAAGAAGTCACAAATGAGGATATATACCCTGAATTCCTAATTGTTTAAACATATTTTGTTAAATACTGAATTATATGACCCAAGTTTGAAGTATTTAATTGTTATTGAATAACTATAATGTGCAGAAGGTTCTGTACATTTCCACATCTAATTAGGCATCATACAATATAGATCATATATATACATATAGTAACTTGTTAGCGTTGGAATTGTAATATGATTGGGCCATATTGATGACCCTCTTCTGTTTTTGAAGTTTTAAAAATTTCCTTTGTAAAATTTACATGTGGGAGATTAAGCAAGATAAAACAACAACTCAACCTGTTACAATGATCTTTCATTTTGTTAGTTCATGATGTGTAATCTAAGAGTAAATTATCAATATCATTATGATAACTAAGAAAGCATAATGTAAAGGTATTACCCATACTTACTAATATATCATGAAATGAATGCTTTAAATCTATGTTAAAATAATAATAATAGTATATCTGTGGATTCATTTTCTCTTTTACAAACCACTTGTTTTATTATGTACTATATTGTCCACCATATATTACGCATTGCAGCAAACTTTCAATATTAGAATTATTAAATGTGTGTTGATGAACATCATATCTTTGTTACAGTAAATCAATTAATTAACTCAAAATTATAATTTACTTTTTCACTGAAACTGGTATTTGATAAAGCATATTTCCTTTCAAACTCACACAAAAGCTTTTCCTGAGAATTTGAAATAGAAATAAATATGCACTTATGTTTAAAATTGAATGCATCTTAGAAGCAATTTGTAATTTTATTGAAGAAGAGGAACCATGGCCTTAAATTCAAAATTACTTTTATTATAAATCTACCATTTTACATTTTTTCTAGATTTTAAACAATTTATTTTTTCTACTGGTAATCATCTTAGAATATCCCCTTCATTTGTTAATATTGTTTAAGTAAGTAATGGCATAAAGGTATGTTATTTATATGTAATGTAATCAATAAGTATGAAATAACTGAGAATTGGTATTATAACAATGACGATGAAAAATAAAGCAGATTCAGGTCTGACCTTTCAAATTTAAAATTTTAAATTAGCTTGTATAATAAATATATTTAAAAGCCCAAACTCTCTCATATTATCCAAGTGAAACTCTCTTTTATGTGATAGGTACACATTTGTTACGTAAATCAATGTATCAATTAATTAATCAATCCAACAGAATACTAAGTTCAAAAACTTAATGTGTAAAATTTATTACTTTACATTGAAAAGAATCTTAACATGAAAATAATAGATGCTCTTATTCCTTAATCTGTCATTTGTTTTTGTGTTTGACAGAGAGGGCTTAAAATGATCCATATTTTTCCACAAATGAATCTACATTATAGCATTTTCTTCACCAGCTCACAAAGCAAAGCACATTATTTGACATTTTATTCTTACTCTTGAGAAATGCCCAGAAAATTGACACAACTGCAGATTGTTGGTTGCACTTTGTTCTTATAAGAAGAGAAATACGCCATTTGTTTTTACATTTTTTGTGTCATCTTGAGAGCAACACTGCCTCCAGGTACACATAGGCTTAATCACCCACGTCCATCTTATGGGTGTCACCTGCTAAGGTGAGGAGTCTGGAATAACCCAGACACATTATGTATGGGTGGCCTTTTGTTTACAGCAGACAAAGCCAAAATCCTCGGGATTACTTGAAGATATCGTATAACATACAAGATGGAGTTCCTATTGTTCTCCCCTAAGACATACAGTGTTTCCCCTGGGCAGAGAAAAGAACGCAGAGCCAATCATATGAAGACAGAACCCATTAAAGATTTATGCAAGCCTGAATTACTTGGCTTTAAACTATATTCTCTCTCCTTTTTTTTCTCTCTATCTCTTTTTTTTTTCTCTAATAAGAGGGACATTTCTTCCTGAACAGCAAAGCTGATGTAGATAGTATCACTGGTAATCCTTGGTTTAAGGACAGAGCTTCTAAATGGCTTGAATTAGGCTGGAAGATAGGGCTGTTTGATTTTCCATCCTTCTTGTTTCTGTTTTGAAGGCTCTGTCACAGAATGTCCCACTAAACTAGCATTTATGTGGGCTTGGGGCCTCTGTGTGTAAGTTTCCTTTTAAGCATAGTCAATGAAACAGCTTTGAAGCTGTTGAACTGTGTAAATGTTATATTAACATTTTCTTTCGCAATTATAGACATTTACATGATCTTGTTGAAATAGCGTTTTCAGAGGGAGGACAAAAATACCAGAAGTGAAGGTACACAAAGAAATGAAAAAGCAGCAGTGTGCTCTATTTATTTAGTTTCTGAAATAAATGATTTCAACTTTTAATTTACACTTCTCTAAGATGGTGGTTAAGAATAGACAAACAAAGGATACTGTGAGAAATAATTTCATTTTGTTCCTTGTTACATTAGATTATTTAATTTTCCTCTTGGTTTATATATGGAGATTTGGCCAATGCACCTTGTTCTTTAAATTTGCTAACTAATAACAAGGACTCAGGCAGCTCATTCTAAAGACCTAAGACTCATGGGTGATGATTCAAAAATTATGAGACTACAAGTAGTTGTCCAGCTATAAGAAGAAAAGCAAATAGAATAAATTAGACATTAATCCAAAGCATTCCCAACTATTCATGTTCTTATTTAACAGAAGCCACAATGTGCTTTCAAATTGAAAAGTAATTTGAATCATTCTAATAGTTACCACATGCATGATCTTTCTACTGCACGCAGTCTGATGAATAGCTTAGGAATGGGAAGATATAATCACTTAGACTCTAAGGAAATATTTTAATAGTCTAATTGGTCCCTTTCTGCATGCAGAGCAATCATTCATGAATGTACAGTATCAGTAAAATGATCTCCTTTCACTTTGAAACTGCTAAATTTCTTTAAATACCATTAATTATAATTTTCACATTATACCATATGATTCATTGCTATTGATCACCTTCTGTTCAATGATAGACCTGTTTTATTGTGCATGATAATAAATGTACTCCTTGCCTTAGCACCAAATAAAAGCATAGAGCTTGTCTGTGATAGAACTGTTGTTCTGCCACTGTGATCTGTGACTGCTCCGCTGGTTCCTTTCTCTCCAGCAGGGAAGATATACAAGATCAACAAATGCATTGATCCTTGACATAGTGTAAGATTGAGTTATATGCATTTGAGAAGCTAATAAGCAGTTATCTTATATAAATCCCTGGCCACACATCACAGAACTTCCAAACTTTGAAAAATACTTTGTTATATAAAAACTTTCTGTAGCTTAGCTATCTAATTGATTTCATTACTTAAAATTATCATCTGGAGAGTCCAAATTGATTGATTTTCATGTGATCTCTAAATATAGATAAAATTACATTAAAATACACACAGAACACTTTATAGTAGTTTTCTCACATTGTCCTACCTCATAATTCAGCTGCTGGCCTCCACCCTGTTAAACACTCTTCTTTTTTGATAAATTAACATTCTTAATTGCAATAAAAATTTAGTGTTCAGAATTATCTGACAAAACTGAACCACAATTTTAAGGAAAAAAGTCATTCTTGGATTCTAATTCACCCATTCATGTCTGGATAAGTAAACACAGAAAGATTACATGAATGCTTGTTCAAAGCATTAATTTTGATGTGCATCTTACTAAATAAAATTTTAGGTGGAGCACATTTTTAATTTAAATTCATTTTGCAAAACAAGTATGGGATACATTAATTATAATTTAATGTTATATGTCAATTTATATGATTAAAGTATTCTTATTTTAAAAAGAAATAAGAACAGAGTGATTGAACTCATTTTAATCTGATAAATTAACATAGTCTAATTGATTTTTTCAAATTTTTTTTTTATTTCACAACTTCCCAGGAAAAGCATTGCTCTGTCAAGCAAATTAATATATGGAAACAGTTCTTTCTTTAAAATAAAGTTTAACAAAAATGACCTTCAGGCATTAGCAGGTACATCATTCTTTTATTCACTTGGAAAAGTGATGCCACAGTTTCAAGTTACTTTTTCTTTGAAGATAATGCACTATTTAATAGAAACTTAAGATATCTTTTAAATAACTGAAATCTCTTGGAAAAAGCAAACTCAAGGAACTAAAGAAAAAGTTTACAATATAGAACATTTTTGGCACATAAAATGATGTTTTATTGGTGGAAAATCATGAAGATCAGAATGATAAAGATTAGAATCAGAGTGAAAACATTTTTCAATTTAAGGAGCCATTAATAATTTGAGAAAAGACAAAAATGTGAGGATTAGTTTTATTTGATCAGTGAAACTAATTTCAGCAGGATTCAATCTGAGAATGTCAGACATCTAAAATGAAAACAAAAAACAATGTAAGCCAAAACTTCAGCTGAAAACTCAAAAAAATAAACAGAACCATGAATTTACAGGTTTTTTTATATTTACAAGAACCTTATTATGTTTCTCAGCAGAGTCCATTTATTTCACTTTTACATTCAATTCTAATAAGATTGGTAATATCAACTGTAAAAAAAAAATAAAAGGTTGCTGTGTACTACTACCAGCACTAAATGTCAACTGTTAGATTGGTAGTAAAGGCAAAATATAAAAAATAATTATAATTTTAATTAATTAATGTCAAATACATTGTATAGATCAGAGTAGTAATTATGAAGATGATGAAAAGTTGCTGAATTCAAAAGTTTGAGCATAGAATTTTTTAACAAATTGGATCTGTGGTGTAAGGAAAAATAGAACCAAGGATGGCTGTCTTGATTCTTTTTTCTCCTGACCCTAGAAAAAGAGAGTTAAGGCCAAATAAAATAGGGATGGAAAAATTATCTGAGGTCACCATAGAAAGAGAGTAGATAAAGAGGAGAGGAAGATCATGGAATAAGTTATGAATTACAGAATATTCATTTGTTCTTTACAACCATGGCTTTCTCTGGGTCATCAAGAAAATGTTAAATTATATTTGTTATATATGGTTTCTCATTAGGTTTGTACATACATAGATTTAAGTATTTGGTTTTGAGATAAAGGTAGACATATATAGATAAAGGTAAACTTTAAATAGTGCAGGCATTCTATTAAGTGGTCCTATATCCAAGAGTCAAGGGTAGATAAAAGAGATAAATTTGCCATTTCTTTAATTAGTTATATGTACCCTGTGCCTCTTATCTCTCTTGCAGTATGAGTTTTTCATGATATGCTTGAGAGGTTTTTGTTTTGTTTTATTTTGTTTTTTTTGTATATTATAAATCTTAAATATAAGTCAAAGTATCTAGAAGCCACTACAAACTGACTGGCTTGATATAATAAAAATATAGCCAATTAATTTACAATTAGAATATATATTTGGCCACATATAGCAAATGGTGTCTTCAATTTAATGAACTTTTTTTTTTAATTTTTATTTTATTCATTTTTTTTATAGAGAGGAGACACAGAGTGAGAGAGAGAGAAAGAGAGAGAAAGGGGGGAGGAGCTGGAAGCTCAACTCCCATATGTGCCTTGGCCAGAGCAGTGCAGGGTTTTGAACTGGCAACCTCAGTGTTCCCAGGTCGACGCTTTATCCACTGCACCACCACAGGTCAGGCCAATTTAATGAACTTTAAGAATAATTTTGACCATGCTAATTTTGTCTTATAACTTATTACCCTACAAAGAATGTCTAGTATAAAAAGAGACTCTGTGGTACACAGTTTTAAAAGAAAAATATCTGTTAACATTTTAAATAAAATTATATGACAGCAGGATTTAGTGTTTAAACTTTTGGTGCTAAAAAGAGAAAAAACTGTATTTCTCAAATTGAATGAGTCAATTCCTTAATTTCAAATTACTTAGGTTTACCAACATGTTCATTATAATAATAAAAATGTATTTTGTAACCTTTATAAGTCATAACTATGAAGAATGACACTATCAGAATTCCATTCTATTTTTATTTATTTAATATGCTGGGGTTTTTTGCTTATAATTTGATTTTTTAAATTTCTTCTGAGGATGCAAATTTGTGGAAGTAATTTCTAACATTTTCCTTTCTTTCTTTATATTTTATTGACATTCTTGGTAGTCATCTTTCTTTCCAGCCCATGTTACATGATCTCAAGTTTCTTGTAATGTTTTGAAAATAACTAAGTATGAAGAAAAATGAATGATTTACAAAAATACAGTCATTATTCTAATGTAGGAGTCTAAATGATGTTGCATCAGGAAAATGACAAGTTATTTCATAAATTTTTTTCAAGATAAAATTCAATTTAACCAAAAGAAAACAAAATTTATTGAGTACAGATTGTGGTCAGTGAAATGAGTAGCTTTTTGCAAAAATACACACAAAATTTTTTTAAAACATTCATTTATTTTGTCCTCTTCAGGGTTAAGTTCCAAGACAGAAATGTGTAGACTTGACTGCATAATAGGGCAACAAAGACCAAACCTAAAATATAGTAAGGAAGGGTTTTAAGATAACAAAGACAATGTGTGAATAGGTTATGTGGGTTACAAATACCAGATCCAGAAAGTAACAACAAATATCACTTTCCTACAAATCAAACAGAGGAAAATAGACTATTTTCAAATAACTAAAACGCTTTTCTTTATTATATTGTCTAAAGTGAGATACATGGTAGAAAAAATAATTCTTTTCTCACAGTTTAAATTACAAATGAGAAAATAATAGTGCCCAACTTGACATTCTTGGGGAAAAAAGCAAAACTAAAGTAGCTTTCACAGCATTTTCATGAGCTAGAAACTAGATTGCACATATGTTACAAGGCTAAACAGTTTTCTGTCAGTACTCTGCCAAGCTATGGAGAAAGGAGAAAAGTGTTCACAATAGGCAACCTTTGTAGCTAATTCTATCAAACAATCTTCCTAACCTCTGACACTACTTTATAATCTGTGCTCCAAACACTTTTTAGCTACTACTGCTCCCCCAAATCATGCAATATCCTTTTCATTATTTTATGTGCTTGTTTTTTTTATTGAATGTTCTTTCTATTTTCCTCCACAGTGGATATCTGCTGTGCCTGTGTGTTATTGTTGCTGTTGATTTTCCTATCAGCATCTGTTCATACCCATCTAGAAACAAATTCAATTTTTCTTTGCGAAATAGTGCCTCGTTCTTTCCATACATGTGGCTCAGGTGTAGTTAATACAGTTCTTTACATACACTTTACCCAAAAACTGTGAGCAAGTACTCCAAGCTTTATTTTCTTTAGTGAGTAGGTAAGAAATGAATATTCATTCAATTCACAGCAGCAAGCATTGAGTTCTGTGTTTTTGCTAGATTGATTGAAAATAAAACATGATCTTACCTCTGGAGTGGATGTATAGAATGCAAGGGTATGCTGCCTGTGTTCCCCTTGCTCCGCAGCAGAGAGTTTACCTGAACAATTTAGCCAATTAAAAAAGAACACTAAGGGAAAGAAAATAGAGGTATGGAAAAGGACTAAGTCTTATTATATGATTTTGTTAAAAATTCATTTTACCCTTGTATTGTCATTCATTTGAGCCTTCTTATTCAGTATTTCAAGTTCTTGCCACTTGTATTCAATTAATTAGTCTAATTGAATTTTAAATCCCTTAACAAGCACAGGTTCTACAAGTTCAGGAGTCTTCTTAGACTGCTCAGTCTAGTTTTGTAGACTGTGCCCCACAAAATCCTGAGGTATATTTACTCTTACACTCATCACACTACTGCCATATGTAATTCTTTGCCTCCCCAGCTATGTTGGAAGCTCCATGGGAGTGGGAAAGTGCTCTTATTTCTCTGAGTTTTCTTTATTCTAAAATACACATTAGAAAATTGATAAACACTTGTTGATTAAACAAGTGAGATGAAACATTTATAGATGAAGACATCAAAAATATTTCAGGTATGAAGTCTTTACACAGAAATCTAAGATGTGACCTTGAGAAGCATATGAAATCTCTGTGGAATTTGTGTAACTTGGTGGGATTTGTAGTGTATTAGTTGACCGAGCTTGTTTAAACCTGTAGAATTCATTTTCAGAGATATGTTTATGGAAAGTTATTGAGCAAAACACTAAAATTGGTCATCTAGAAAAAGATCAAGATTTAGAGAATAGAAAAAAATAAGTGTAATTTTTAAAAGACTGAAACTATAAATGAAAGAATTATAACAACTTTGTATCACCCCAATTTACAAAGTTCAACTTCCATTTGTAATCAATACTATAGTAACAAAAAGTAATTGATACTCATATGAGGATAGTCTAGTGGCTATAGAAAATTTTCTTCCCCCTTTCTGCTATTTCAGTTACTCAAGATTGTTCTCCATCTCTCTTCCTTATTTTCTCATTTCTCCTGAAATGTTCAGGCCCTCCAGTCCCAAGGTCATACTTGTCTGGATGGCAGAATTCATAATCTTAAAAAAATTAACACAGACAGCTTCTCCTGTCTCTTTATCTTCACAGTGTCCTGTTTCAAATATAATTCAGCACCTTTTCAACTATTCCTGGACACTTGCATACTGTTTCCTATAAAGCCTTCAATCACTTATTGTTGGTAGAGCGCAGAGCATTTACCTGGCAGCTGTGGCTGATGCTATGTTGTGAGAACACTCCAGGAGGTAAAAACCTCCCTGGCACACCCTGGAGGGAGGACACCCGCTGTAAGGAAGTGACTCAGTGCCAACCAGGAAGCTCCCTGACCTTTTTAGCCAATGGCCACACTGTAACACCCTATAGGCTGAACCTGTGTATATAAGCTAGCTTACTTCCTCAGTAAAATGGATCTGCATTATTGAACCTGGTCTCTGGAGTCGGGTCTCTATGGCTCTGTCATCCCCACCCCTGGTGGGCCTTCTCCATAATTTATTTTGCCTATTTTTCTAGTTGTTTATATTCTATTTGGTTTATGCCATTGTTTAAATTTGCAGGATACTAAATCTTATTGGATTTGAATGTTACCAATATCTCCTCTTAATGTGTAATTTGTCCTTTGACTATCCCCCATCTTAATCACCACCACCACTTTTCTTTATATCTTTCATGAAGATATGTCTTAACTTAATAGAGATAAATTTATCAGCCCTTTATTTTATAATGTATGACTTTTTGTAAAGTATTCTCTAATCTCAAGACAACAAAAGTATTTTATTGTTTTCTAAAAGTTTAATAACAATCTTTCATTTGGCACTGATCTATGTATGGTGTGAAATGGAGTTCGTTTTTTGTTATGAAAGTAAATGCTAAGTATGGCTAAATGGCTGGGCACTAAGTCAGGCTCATTGTTGCAATCTGAAAAAGCACAGATAGTATTTATCTTTCTCTGACAGGTTTATTTCACTTAGCATAATATTCAATAGGTCTATCAATGCTGTTGCAAAAGGTAGCACTTTAATGTTTTCTATGATTTCAGTTGTATGTGGAATTTAATGAACAAAATAAACAAAATAGCAACAGATCCATGGATACACAGAACAAACTGAAAGCTGTCAGAGGGGAGTGGGACTTGGGGGCTAGGTGAAAAGGGGAAGTGATTAAGCAAAACAAACAAACAAACAAACAAACAAAAACCTAATAAGAACAACACTACAATGATTATCAGAGGGAAATGGTTTGGGGGGCGGGTAGAAGCTATCTGCATCATGGGAAAGTACCCACAGCCTTATACAGCCTACATACACACACATGTGGCTTTCTACCATGTGCTCATGCATTAATCATGCAAAGTGCAAGAGAGCAAGCCTAAACAGCAGTTTTCCCCAGACTCCACACCCTATAGGGTTGCTAACCCCACAATCTACACTACAGGTATCTTCTGTGATGGTTCTTGTGCAAGGAGTGAGGTACATTGCAGAAATAGAAACAGTGCAGACTATAGCAACCAAATTACAGAGGAACAAGCTATACCAAAAAATGACAATAATTACAAAGATGTTCTTTATAATGATGACCCCCTGAGCACTCAAGAGATAATACACTTCTACATTAGGCAATCAGATGCCATTTGCCAGGGTGTTATCTGGAGGTCCACTTCTATCCCCCTACCCCATGGAGCCAACAAAGCCACCTCATCATAGGTGGAGGGCCTGCACAGTCCAGCGCCATGTTTACTGTGTTGGTCTTAAGGGAGGGCTTTTGGGGCAGCCAGGAGCACGTTGCCCCGCCACTCAAAGCCCATCTTAAAGTGTCCTTGCTGCATGTCTGCAACTGGATGGGAGCAGTTTCCCAGTGCAGGAGGGCCTTCACAAATGTCATGCCCCCATCAGGGTTTCTTGTACTACTGTTCACAAGCAGTGTGTCCATTCCAGCAAGAGAGATAGTGCCTCCTTTTGTTGTAGTCCCTGCTTCAAGAGTCCATTATATTGCTCAATGATCAGTCCATGATAGACAGCCCAGCTATCTCTGAAAATCACCCAAGATGAAGAAGGTTCATTACAGGCAACTAGCCATACAGCTCTTTGATAATGGACCACAGCACTTTTCCATAAGTGCACTGTCCATTTTCACAAGCCCTATACAAACCTTCAGAGATTACAAGGCCTGGAGGGGTTCGAACACATTCAAGACTTGTACTGTCCTGACAGTTCTGTTAGCTGCTTCTGAGGCTAACATCTGCTTCACATTAGAAGGGGACCAGTGGATTTTTAATTTCACATGCGGCCTCTAGCTCCCACCCATCCCCATTAGACAGGTCTCTTGGCTTTCCCCTTATTCAGACTGGAATAGTGGGGGTTTGAGGATTCTTCTCTTGCTCAGCTGCCTCCAATGTGTAAACTTACCACCAGGCTGCACAAATGGCCATTTGCTTGGCAGCTTATGGGGCTGCCCACTTCCCCTTCTCTTTTAGCAGCTAGAACCTCTGTACTGGCTTGAGCTGCCACCAGTGCTCTAAAAGGACTCAATTAGACCCACCATATAGTTTCTCTTTATTTTCCCTGGCCATAATCAAATCTACCTACATCTGTGTCCAGGTAACCTTTACAGTCCCATTTCTCCTGTTAGTCAGTAAGGGGGTAGGGAGAAAATGGGCAGCAGCCCTTACATTCTTATGGTGCTGTGTTACCTGTACCTCCCCCAAACCTGTGTAACAGTGTTGAGCTCCACAGAGGGGCTCCAGATAACCCCTAGTGACCCAAAAAGCACTGATGGGATGCTACAGAGAACAAGGTTTCTTATCCCTGCTGTAAATACTTCCTCATATGGCCCATGGACTTCAGGTTGAAAATACCATTCCTCATAACTAGTTCCTGGAGTTCTTGATGAAACTCAGTGTATGACTGTCACTGACTCACTGCCCCTAGCAAGTTTCCAGCATTCTTCCAGACTGCACATGGCAGGCACCACCCATTCTAATAGGGATTGGTTTCCTGGGTTGTTATGGCAGTTCTGAAGATGTTGCCTCAAAAAGGAGTGAGCGTGAGCAGTAATGGTGGCTAATTTCTCCATCTCTGCTCTGGAGAGCATGAGGCCATCCACTTCTATGTCCCACAACTGCAACAACAAGGTTGTCAGGGACTTATTGGATTTCTGCCTGAATTTCACCCCTAACTCCATCAACTTTGTCTGGGTGTAGAGCCATACCACAGAGTGCTCAACTACTTGTGGAAGGGGCTGTGCCTGACCCTGAGGCACTTTTGACAACTGGATTTTTACCTTCTGGGTGACCACCCGCTGAGCTCTGAGTCTGTCAACAGCAGTTTCAGCTCAAACCTCTTTCTCCTCCTTCTCCTCCTCTTCTTTTTTTTCCTCCTCCTCCTCCTCCTCTTCCTCCTCCTCCTCTTTCTCAGAAGAGTTGGAAATGACTACTACTACCACTGATTCGGATTCACTTTGCCAGAACTCTGCTTTGCCTCTTGTGGCTGCTGGCTCTCAGCTTGAAGCTGAAATTGGAGCTCTTGAACACACAACTGTTTCTCTAATAACTGCAGCTGCCAGCATTTGACTTCTAGTGCAAACTGGAGTCCTCAAACCCTCAATTCTTTCTTCATCAACTGTTCCAACTCCTGCCCTTGTTGGTGCTCAGTCTCCAACTCACACTGAAGTTCTTGAACTCATGCAGCCTCTCACAGAGAGCTTTAAGTTTCTCCTCACAAGTCTGTAAAAAATACCCAGTCCATGCCCCTTCAGGATAGCCACAAGGAACCACATGCTCAAGATGGCCACTCCTCTACCCCACAGGTCAAGGCTGTTGGTAGGTCCTTACTGACTTGATCTGAATCCTGCCTACTATACCAGATGTAATGCCAGTGGTCAAGACCAAGAAGTTTCACATTGCATTTGGGCAGACAGTAGAGGAACCACAGAGCCAGAAAGCATTGGGCCATTTTGTTTATTAGATTATTACAACAGTAGGCAAGCAAAAGGTAGGAAAAACTTCTTCCTACAGCAGACAAGCAAACAGGAAAACCACCCTCATGGTGATGGTCAAGTGATCCATGCTGAAGGAAAGTACCTGTTACTTTATATAGGCTACATACACACATGCTTTGCTTTTGGCCACATGCTTACACACTAATTATGCAAAGTGCAAGTGAATAGCTGTTTTCCCTGCAATGCATCATAGATTATACACTTGAAATAGATATGACTTTATTAATCAATGCAATCCCAACAAATTTCACTTTCATTGGAAGCAGATCCAGTGTAAAGCTCAAAAAATATAAATAACATGAAATCGTAAGAAGCATAGAGAAGTATCACAGTTTGGAATTGAGTGATATCGCAACCCTAAGATTTTGTGGGTGGGTGACTTCTCAGGTGAAAACAATCCTAGTTTAGACAAATACTCTTAAAATGAAAAAGGCAAGCCACCAATCATTCCTTAACTATAGTAACCCCCACCCTAACCTGCAGATATGTTGACAAACCATCCTACAAATCACACTTTTACTCCTTAAATAATAAGAATACAAAGGATAGGGCTGTGCTGTTCTGATGGTGGTTAACTCCCGTACCTGGACTAACTGTCTACCCTATTATAGAGACATGTATTTTAATCTTCATTCATCTATTCAATTATCCATTCATTGATGTTTTCTGCAGGTCTGCCCAATGTTGAGTATAAAACAAGGATCAAAGTGTCTGACCTTCAGATTCTGATGGAGGACACAGACAAACGTAGAAGCATTTACAATGCAAATGCTAGAGCCTAGGTAATGGGAAATGACTGTAGGAATTTGGAACTTCAGGGCTTAATTTTGCAAAGTTGAAGGCTATACCTAGGCCCAAATCCTACCCTACATGCCACTGCCAATCCAAGTTTTAAATTTTTATCACTTTATGAGACTCAGTAGTCCCTTTTATAACCTCCTTGTGAGCTTTTTAAATAGATCAACCAGAGCCAGAAATTTCTAAGCTTTCTTCTCTTAAACACCCAGATATTATTTACAGAATTCACTTTTAAATTTACAGCAAATATTGTACTAGAACTTATCACTAAACTAGATTTATTACTTTCTCTCCCTTTGAACTTCTTAGCTAAATTTCTTCACTATCCCAAAGACTTCTGGTTCTTATTTTCTCGATGCACAAACTGTCATAATGTTTTAAAAAATATTTTCAATATATCTCTTGGCATTTCATTTACTCTGTTTGGATTCACTCCTCAAAGAATTTCCTCTAAAATGGATTACAATCTATCTTGAGTTCAAACACATGAAGTTAGAACTTTCTGTTACTTCTTTTTTCTTTGATTTTTCAAATGGATTTCCACACATTTCTTCTTTGCTTTCTCCTTTGTTTTCTCCTCCTTTTCTCATGGGGCACATGCTGCTATCACAAGGTTGCTGCAAATTAAAAACCATCAAATTGATTGGTTGCAATTTATAAAGATCATGCAACTGAAGAGGTACCTTTGCTATGTAACCCATGAATTAGGATCCTTGGTTCTGGTCTTTCTTCAAAGAATAAGAGATTTATAACCAGAACAATCTCTAAACAAACAAAGAAAACTTGCCCATGGGATGCTGAGTTATTGGCCTTCACAGTGGTCTGTTGTGACATAGAAAGACAAGGGGTAACAAAGCAATCCAGATTGTTTGAGAAGTGAGGATGCCTTGATATTATTAAAGCTCGAGGCACTCACAGAGTTTTGTGATTCTGCTTCTCCTCCACGCATACCCTAGATGTCTGGTTATAACTAAGGTCCTTTCATGCTAAGGTGTCTGAGCTAGCTGCTATTAAAAAAAGAACTATCAGTAATATAAAAGGGTATTCCAATTTTAAAACATCTCTTAAAAAATACATTTTCTTAACAACTTGTATTTGTTTAACCATATAATTCATCCTATGCTTTCTGGAAATGCTCAGAAATGATCAATTCCCTAAAGGTTCAAATTCTACAGGTATTCAAAAGCCCTACATTTACTTCTTTACTTAAACACAGAAAATCTGACCTTTTTCACCAAAAATACAGTAGAATAAATCATAGATTTTTTTTTTTACTATGATATACTTTGACCATGGAAAATTAACACACATTTGCAAAGATTCCTCATGTGATTAAATGACTAAGACATAAGAAATTGAATTGCATGCAGCAATTCTAACTTTATGATATTAGGGTATAAAAATGAACAAATCCAAGAAAATAATAAAGTCTTTTGTTATAACAGCCATCTAAACATTTGTAATATACTTTAGATTAAAATGTATCTTGGAAACATTCACCAGAATATGGTACATGCACAATGTTCTCAGAGACAATAAGAGCCACCCAAAGAATGCTCAGACTGTTAAATATCAAGGTCATTTTATCTGGGTGATAGACAGGTCTTAGGAGTGTAAACTGGTGTTATAAAAATAGAAATGAAAAATAAAATATTGTATGTCTTGGGCCAATCTGGACCATGAGCTCCCGTGGACAAGCTCAAGATTGCTAAACTTTTATTGTAGGACAATGCCTTCTCATTCTCACCCTATAATATGTAGTCTTACCGGAGTAAAAGGTAAGAAAATAAAAGTTGTATATTTCATATATATATATATATATATATATATATATATATATATATATATGCAGAAATAAATACAGGGGAGAAGAATGGGGAAGCATAAGCAAAAATATATATCTCAAATATGACATATTCTAGAATGGGTTTCAGGGTTGCAGGTAATGCTATCTGATGGGTGCATTTCCCAAAATAGCTTATAGGACATACAGAGTATGAAAAGTTTTAACATATGTACACATATTTTAAAACTAGCAGGTAATTAACTATTTGATTTAAAATATTTAAAACAGAGAGGAAGGTGGCTAAATGATTTTTATTCATTTATATAACTAACATAACTTCGAAAACATCTGCAGATGATAATTTCTGAAGTGAAACTTGCAAATGTTTTTGAAATATTTCTATGGTTGTATGTCATATTATTATTAAATAATAATATTTATTCCATAAATAATATAATATATAACATGTAAGTAAAATTTATATTTTCTCTTCATAATACAGCTTTCTTTATAGATAATTGTGATTTATCTGATTTTTTACTTGTAAGTGTTTCTGTATAATATAGACATATATGTACATATATACACATATATTTATACAATATAATGAACAGAATTATTTAAATCATTTCCTTGCATAATGTGAATTGTCATAATAAAAAATAATATTAATTGAATTAGTCTTACTTGCATAATATCTGCATTTTACATAGAGCGTATATTTTAAAAATATATAAAGTAGTTGAACTGGTGGTCATGCTGTGGACAGAGCATTGACTTAGCATGCTGTGGTCCCAGGTTCAAAATATGCTTGATTGCAGGTTCACCAGTTTGAGTGCAGGGCTACTGACTTGAGCACAGAATCATTGACATGATCCCCAGGTCGTTGGCTTAAGCCCAAAAGTTGCTCACTTGAAGCCCATGGTTATTGGCTTGAACCCAGGGTTCCAGGCTTAAGAAAGGGGTGGTCACTGACTTGGTTTGTACCCCTCAGTCAAGGCACATATGAGAAACAATCACTAAACAACTAAAGTGATGCAGCTATGAGTTGATGCTTCTCATCTCTCTCCCTGTCTCTTTCTCTCTGTCTAAATAAAAATAAAATAAAGTAAGATAAAATTAAAATATAAAGTAATGTATCTAAGTCACATATAAGTTATATAATAACTCATATAATCAATCATAATCATCAATTTACTTACACAGTCCTGACAAAATAGAACAATCCACATATTTGTTAAAAATCATGTTAACTTGGACTTGGATGGTTGGCTCAGTGATAGAGCATTGACCCAGTGTATGGAAGTCCTGGATTCAATTCCTGTTCTGGGCACACAGGAGGTGTGCCCATCTGCTTTTCTACCCTTCTCTCTCTCTTTTCTCTCTATCTCGCTCTCCCCTCCCACAGCCAAGGCTTCATTGAAGCAAACCTGGCCCAGACGCTGAGGATGGCTCTATGGCCCCTGCCTCAGGAGCTAGAATGGCTCTGGCCCCATAGAAGCAATGCCCCAGATGGGCAGAGCATCGCCCCCTGGTAGGCATGCCGGGTAGATCCTGGTCAGGCACAAGCAGGAGTCTGTCTAACTGCTTCCCCGCTTTTAACTTTGGAAAAATAGAAAAAATAATAATAATACACACACACACACACACACACACACACACACACACACGCACGCACGCACTGGTACCTTGAGAGACGAATTTAATTCGTTCTGTAACCGAGCTCGTATATCAGTCAACTTATATATCAAACTGCAGATATTGGACTTGTGCACCATCACGTCAACTAGCAGCAGCTTCCCGAATCACGATTTATATCTCGGAATTTCACTCGAATCTAGAACAAAAATATGGACCAAGTCACAGCTTGTATCTTTAAAAAATTCATATGTTGGTCTGTTTGTATCTAAAGGTACCAGTGTGTGTGTGTGTGTGTGTGTGTGTGTGTGTGTGTGTGTGTAACTTGATTAAAAAGAACCCTTCAACTGTTTGTTTTTAGTGAAATCATAAGGGTTTCCTACAAATGACCAAATATATTAACAAAATTTGGAAGCTATAGTCAAATGATTTTTTTCACATAAAAAATTCACATTTATTAATATGAAAAATTAATGTTTTTGCTTCATTATAGAAAGTGAAGCAAAAAGAAATTTTATTTTGTAGTGAAAAATTATATTTTATGAGCACAACATATATTTAAAGCTTTATTATGGTCATGTCACTGTTAATATAATACAATTTTAAGTTTAAGTGAATTACGTCTTTTTATTAATTAAAATAACCTTAGGAACTTTTAAATCAATGAGAAAAAAGAAGGCAGGATGGGAATCACTTTCCCTCTCAAATGAAAATGAATTATGTAAACATAGACTATATAGTGTGAGGAAAATATGGGAATGATATCTCTGACTTTTCTCAGCTTGCCAGGTCTGTATCTCTTCTATCATCAGCTCATTTACAAAGAACCTAACATATCATAATGAGATAACAGACTAAATATCATTTATGATTCATAACTGTTTTTCTTTGTCTGATATCATTCTTGCTCAGTCATATAAAATATAGGCATATACACTGTAATTATATATTGTTTATATATTATATCTGAGAGAAAGCTATTTGTTCTAGTTGCCAAACTAATATTAATGACATTACCAAAAGTTGGGGGAAATGTGTGTGTGTGTGTGTGTGTGTGTGTGTGTGTGTGTGAGTGTGTATGTGTTTATGTGGTCTGGAAAAGTGAGAAAGCAAAGCTTTATATTTGATCTGCATGATGAAAAAATTTTGTAGAATAATTCTTTGGAAGATCAAACCTAACATCTTAAATGAAGAACTCAAATAAGATTTTTTGCTAGCTGTTTATATCCTATATGGGCATACAAATACATACATATATGTAAGTCATTAGTGAGGAGCATTATGTTGTCATCTGTCTTTTATGGGTCAAATCTCAATGAGTAAAGCCCCAGGACTTCTCAATAATATCTAGGTACTCTACCGGCACACTTCCCCATGGAGCTCATCAGCCTTGAATTTAAACAATTTTAGAAATGTAAGTTAATTCTAATTAAGAAGCAGATTTAGCAATACATTCAAAAGAAAATAAATTATGTTGATAACTAGATAGAAGTAGCAAAAGATTTTGTCAGAATATATCAGGGGGACATGTTTTCTTGACTTTGTCTTGTACAATCTATTACTAACAGATTGCAAAAAAAAATTATATTGAGAAGAAAATAGAAATCTTTTCTGGAGGTTTTATCAGAGATATCATCATTGGACCAGTAGTCATATTCCAGGGGCCTGAAAGTTTATTTAGACTTTTGAATGTTTTGAGGTCTATAAGGCCCCAAATGATTTGAGTCACTTGTATCCTCCAGTTATTCAAATCCTTGGGTATTTCAAAATAAATGTAATCTGTATGAACTAAATAATATACACTTTACTCGTCAAAATGGTGTTTGTAGGAGTTCTTGATGTTATGAAACACTTCTTTTTAAAAATGTTTGAATTTGTACTTTTCAGAAAAAAAAATATTCAAGATTGAACAGCTTGCCTCTACGTCTAAATTGCACAATTAGTTCAAAACTAAAAATATTTTTAGTTTCTAATTGTATTGAATTTTTACTGAAGCATTTTATCTTTCTCAGTCATGGATCACAGAGCATTTTTTCTTGGTACTTGTAATTCCAAGATGGCTCCATAATTATAAATAGCATACTATAGTTGTTCTGAGACAAAACAGCTTGCTATACTTGAAGAATTTATAGAACAATGAGATTAAATGATCTTCTTAGACTTTATATTCTCTTTAATGAATGGTGCTAGCATTAGAAATAAGTGGAATAGGATACAGTCATGTTGAAATTATTTTAAAAACATATACAATAAAGAGGCTTGAATTTCAGCTCTGTCACTTATTTGCTGGGTGACTGGGCTAGACTCTAAACTCTTTTTGCTTTTGTTTCCATATCTATAAAAATAGAAATAACAAAATTTATGTCTCAGGGTTGTTGTGATGACTGTGTGTGTGTGGGTCTGTGTGTAAATTTCTTGCTCAAAACAGTCTATAAATATTAAACATCAAATTTTTATTCAATATTTTATTGTAAGGCTTTATTTAGTTGTTTTTGGGTTGTCTACTTAAACATAATTTGATGTAATTATCTATGTTATCTACACTTATAAAATGAAATTATAAATAGAAATCTGTATTTTTAAAAGAATAAAGCATTGACCTGGCTCACCAAGGTAGTGGGTTCGATTCCTGATTAAGGCAGGTACCAGAAGGAATCAATGAGGGCATACCTAAATGGAACAATTAAGTGGAACAACAGATTGATGCTTTTCCTCTCCCTCTTTCATTCTTTTCTTTTTTCATCACTCCATTTTTCTTTCTTTCTTTCTTTCTCAACTCAATGGAAACAGTAAAAATAATAATAATTTATAACAAGACCTATAGCAAAATAATTGTTTTTGGAATATCATTTGGAAATTTTAATTTTTATGTCACCGACATTATATATTATCTTGGGATTTACTGGTCATTGTATGGGTACTCTCTGGTACAAAGAATAAAATTGAAAAGAGAAATACAATCCACATCTTGCCTTTTTGAAACCAGTATTAGTTTTTCTACATCCTGACACAACCAAGGTAATATTAATATATAAGAAATTACATAAAATTCCACAGCTAACATCATTGCTCAAAAGAAAGTATAACACAGACAGTAAGAAAACAAAATATGGCCCTGGTTGGTTTTTGGCTCAGTGGCAGAGTATTGCCCAGTGTGTGGAAGTCCTGGATTTGATTCCCAGTCAGGGCACACATGAGAAGCAACCATCTGCTTCTTCACCCCTCCCCTTTCCTCTCTCTCTCTTCTCCTTCTGCACCATGGCTTAAATAAGCAAATTGGTTCTGGGTACTGAGGATGGCTCCATGGTCTGCTTCAGGAGCTAAAGTGGCTCAGTTACGAAGCAATGGAGCAGTGACCCCAGATGAGCAGAACATCAACCCCAGAAAGGGGTGTCTGGGTGGATCCTGGTCCAGGAGCATTAAGAAATCTGTATCTTTGCCTCCCTGCCTCTCACTTAATTATAAATATATATGTATATACGTGTGTGCGTGTAATGTTCTACACACACACACACACATATTATTCTCCAACACTTTTATTCTCCAACAAAATATATATCACTGGGCTATTTTGGTTTGAATTTCAGCTCTGTCATTTATTTGCTGGGTGACCTTGGGCTAGACTCTAAACTCTTTTTGCTTTTGTTTCCATACCTATAAAAATAGAAATAGCGACATTTATGTCTCAGGATTGTTTGATGACTCTGTGTGTGTGTGTGTGTGTGTGTGTGTGTGTGTGTGTGTGTGTGTGTGTGTGTGTAAAACTTCATGAATATAAATGTTAACTTTTTCAGTTATGCTTGTGCTCAGCACTTTAGAATTATATTTCCCCCTTTTCCCTCCTGTTTGTATATCCCAAAGTAATGTAGTAATATAATATTGCTGTTTTAATCTAAAAAAAGACTATTTACTTAATATTTACTTAATGTGACATAATAATTAATGTTTTAGCATCTTAAACTGAATATTAAGAAATAGGTGAAAAATAAGTAAAGCCAGTGTTAGGAAATCGGCTTTCAGTCTTATTCAGTTGGCTCTGAAATCTCTAATACCAGCAAAGGGTACTGATTTCCATTTTAAGCTTCAATTTTCTTTTTTATTTGTTTTGTTGTTTGTTTGCTTGTTTATTTAGATATCCAGTAGTTACCTCCAACATTGCATATTCTCACTTAACCTCACTTTCATCTTTCTAAGTTTGATCTACTTTCCAGTTATCTGAGTTCTCTTCATGTGGTATGATTTTTTGTCTTTTGAGATTAATTTCTTCCTCTTTTCCATCAAAGTATCTCTTTTTATTTTCTTCTTCCTCTGTGGTCCATACATTCCCTTTATCTAAATTAAATAAATAACCTCTTAATTTTCCCCCTGCCATTAATTGTTCTTTTCAAATTAGTCAACCCACCACACACAGACTTACATACATATTTATAACACTGTCTTCTTGATGCTTCCACAACTTTCTCTTGTTTCCACCAGCCCAAAGTTTTCTGACTGGTTTCAGTACCTCCACTTTCCAACTCTAATGGACTAATTCATTATCATTATGCCTCTTACAGGCTTCTTCTTCAATACAATCTCAACAAACTGTTTAACCTTTCTTTTCCTTTATTATCATAATAGATAATAGAGATATATAAAAATAATATGTTACAATTGTAAAAAGTAAACACCAAATTTGACTTCTTGTTTATTTTCTGAAGTCAAGAATAGTTCCAGTTTTCATCAAAGGGGATTTCCAATTAGAATGGTTAATTTCAAAAAAAATAATGTCTTAATGTTCCATAGATGTTCAAAATTCTTTATACATCAATAGTGTTATAAGAGTACAAGAAGCTTATTACAGGTCTGACCTGTAGTGTCACAGTGGATAAAGCCTTGTCCTAGAACGCTGAGATATCTATCTGGTTAAGAACCCTGGGCTTGCCTGGTCAAGGTACATATGGGAGGTGATGCTTCCTGCTCTTACCTACTCCTCTTTTTCACTCTCTTTCTCTAAAAAAAAAGAAAGTTATTACATTGTTGATCATTTTAGTTGTTATACATATGTTAACTTTATAAATATAGGGGAAATGATCAAAATATTTTTAAAAACAAAGTTGATTTCTGATTCACATTTACATTTAAGTATAATATTTAAATTCTTGATTGATTCAAAGTTCCTTTGAATCTGGTCCTACTTTATCCTTCTAAATCCATCTACGAGTGCAACCTAAATAAAAAACTTGTTTTTAGTCTGATCTCCCCACAGCTCTTGAACTCAAGCCTACTATTTCCCATTTGAAATGTCCTTTTCACTCAAGATTTCATATCCTAGATATAATTTATAGCTCTGTTATATTCCCCTCTAGCCCTTCTTAACTAGTGATTTCCCTCTTCTTTAATCTTAGGGAACTTATTAAATAAACTATTATTTTAGAATTAATTGCATGACTGCTTTTTAGTTAATGTTTCAAACATATATCTATTTTTTCTGCATCTAGAATGTAAGTAATATTTAGGGATCATATAGTAACTTTTTTAATTAATCAATTTATACCTTGGCAAAAGCACAATATATAACGGATGCTGAATAACTTATTTTGAGGAATAAAACAAATAACTTTTCATGTGTAATACCTACCATAAAAGCAATTTGCTATTCTATAGAAAATGTATTGATAATTTATATTTTAAGAAGTTTTTGATTATTTTATTGATTATATATGTATTTATCACATTATTTTAAAGTCTATTTCAATAATAAACAGTGATAATAATAAGAAATAATATTTAATGAGTGCTTAGTCTATTCCAGGCACTCTTATAATTCTTTACAGATTAAATAATATAACTCCCACAACTGCTCATAAGATAGGCATAATTCTTGTCTCAGTTTGATACATGAGAAAACTAAAGCTAAAAGAACTAAATACTTTGTCCCAGATCTCACAAAACCAGAGCTCAACAGCAGTGTGACAACAAAAATTTACTGCTGCTATCAGGAATCCTGTGAGGTGGCTTACTTTATTTTTCTATGCCACACTAACTAGTAGGTATTATCTCATTTTATTTATAAACATAAAATGACAGCCTGACCAGGTGGTGGCGCAGTGGATAGAGCATCAGACTGGGATGCAGAGGACCCAGGTTTAAGACCCTGAGGTCGCCAGCTTGAGTGCGGGCTCATCTGGTTTGAGCAAGGCTCACCAGCTTGAGCCCAAGGTCGCTGGCTCAAGCAAGGGGTCACTTGGTCTGCTGTAGCCCCCAGGTCAAGGCACATATGAGAAAGCAATCAATGAATAACTAAGGTGTCACAACGGCAAAGAGAAACTAATGATTGATGCTTCTCATCTCTTTTCGTTCCTGTCTGTCCCTATCTATCCCTCTCTCTGACTCTCTCTCTGTCCCTGTAAAAAAAAAAAAAAAGACATTTTATGTGACTTATAAAAAGTCATACCACAAAAATCTTCTGATACATGGTCAATAAATGTTTTATCTACTTTGTTTAAGAGTCATAATATTTATGGTTATTGATGTATTTAACTATATAAAACCAGTTGAAATTAATACCTAGCAATGGTGGCAGAGTGACATAATTATTTAGGCAAACAGCACATGCTTAGCACCACCTGGTAAACAAGGGTTTCTGAAAATATTTTGAAGTTTGTCATTTCAAAAAAGCATTGAAATGAATATAGTGGAAGAATTTTGCAGGACATTATTATAATTGTGTTTTAGCATTTGTATACTTGCATTGACTGCCTAAATTCTTCACTCTTCCTTATATTCAAACTCTTTGCTCTTCAAGCAATTGCTTATTTCATCTTTATGAGATGCCTGCCATCAACTTAAAAATATGTCAAGCTGGATAGTGGGTTCCAGAACATACATAAGAAACACAAGAACCTTAGCTAAACTGTTTACCTGGTGACCAATTTATATCATCAGAGGTCAAGCAGACCCCAAAGCACTTGAGTAAAGCCAGCACAAATTAGCAGTCACACAGCTCTGCCAGGCTTAAATCAGCTGACCCCAGTTATCTGGATAAACACTTATATGAATGTTGAATATTGTAGATTGATGAGTTCTTGTTGTAGTTTGCTACACAATATTATGGTCAATAATATTCTTTTACTGAAAATTAAAAGTGAGGTATGGATGTAGCACCATAAACTTTTCATTGGTTAAAACTACATGGAGTCATCATCTGATGCTTTAAAAGGGTAAATCAGATTGGTCTCCAATGTAAAATTAGAAAGCTTTATGAATCTGTTTGCTTGTCTTGGGTTATGGTTGGCTTGGGTTTTTTTTCTATTTGAAGAGATAAATATTTTTCTGATTCTTGGTTGACAAAATTAGATAAGAGACAGTGCAATGAAGTAGCTAGCAATGGAAGTATGAGAGATGTAATTCTGTTCTTGTGAAAGCTTCTGCCTTCTCACATCTAGGTTAATCATTTAAGTATTTTCAAAACATTCTTTTATTTTACCCAAGGTAACTTGTATGCTTATTGTCTAAATTTCTTTGCATATAAGGGAGAGGGACACATCTTTATTATTTTTTATTGTTTTCCTAACACTAAATGTAGCCCCAGTCACATAGTTGGCCCTCAATAAACACTTTATAATATGAAATACTATAAACATTTTCCTTTTAAAATATTTATTTTTTATTTGCCCTTTACTAATATTACCTAATTTTATATACTTTAGTTTCAGGTCAAGAAAAAAAAAACACCTCTATTTTCTTCCTAAAGTGTCTATTATTTTTATTTTTCTAGGAGTTCATAGGTGGAGGGTAAGAAAATTCTAAAATATGAGTGTTTAGACAATGGAAAGTAAAAGTTTCCCTTCTACATTCCCATTCATTTTCCTAGACAAAGCCATGTTTAAACATTTCTATTTTTTCTTCTTTCATAGTTGTTTAAATAATTTCAAAAAGTATGCTAATATTTTAATTTATAAAAATATCAATTTAGATAATATAAACAATTTCACCTCCATTAAAAAATTATAGATTTTATTATTTTACACTACTATATTCCTCCTTCTAATATATATATGTATATATATATATACAGATACTTTTTATTTTAGTATTTATTACCTTAAATAATATATTCAACTTCTATTTCTTGATTCATCATTTCAGATAATATTTCCTGACTCTCTGGTCTGTGAGATGCAAATGATAGGTTGCAGCAGGTCTTGGAAATGAAAGTTTCATCAGTATTAGAGCAGAAAATCAGAGGCTGTGCGATGAAGGTCCTTAGAAGAAAGTGGATTCAAATTAGTAACTGATATAATGAAAGAGGTCTGTGTGTACAATGATGGGATATAGCTAAATGCTACTTTTCATAGACAAGGGACAAGAAAGACAATTAGAAATTTCAAAAACTAACTATATAACATCATGGGCCAAATATCAGCTAAATTAATATGTCATATAACTAAGCAATGGACTGCTTTCTTATTTAGTGGACCAAAAGAAATAATCTTAGTTCTGATATAAGTAACATTTTTATACAGGTACATTTTAAACTGATTATTTTCCATTGACAGAATCATTTTATTAATTACTAAAATAAGGCAAGTTATTCTAATTATAACATAAGATTTAACTATAATAAAATGTAATGTTATGACAGAAAAAAGAGGTAGAAATGAGGCAAAGAAAGGTAGAGAACAGAGGCAATGATAAAACTACTTATTTTTAGGAAAAAGTTGTAGAGTTGTCATTAAATTAAATAAAATTAATGTAATAATCATATTCTAATACTTCTGAAGTAATATAATTTTTTCAAAATTTATTTATTGATTATTAACAACTTCAACTTCCACGGTCCTATATTATTTCCATTTATAGAAATTAGTAATTTTTCTTAACCAGAAGAATTTTCATAGTTCTATCCTATTGTAAAGCAAGTAAACTTTTCCAGGGAAATATGATCTCTTATGTTACATTAAGAATTCCAACTTAATAATATCCTAAATGTCATTTCACACCACCAATACTACTAGAATTATTCACATATTTATATGTATATTTATTTATATATGAGTATACATATATATGTGCATATTACCATTTAGTCTGCATATTAAATATAGCAGAGAGTAAACAACTAAAATTTGGAACATTTTAAGATCTGGC
This sequence comes from Rhynchonycteris naso, assembly GCA_037038555.1. Classification (NCBI taxonomy): domain Eukaryota; kingdom Metazoa; phylum Chordata; class Mammalia; order Chiroptera; family Emballonuridae; genus Rhynchonycteris; species Rhynchonycteris naso. Next base: position 225,804,793 of record CM072996.1, on the reverse strand, counting down.
CACACAACCATTGTTTGTATATAAAACAGCTAAAATCTCATTTTTATAGTGATAAAATTTAATAATTTCCAATAATTGATTTTTGGTAAGTTGTCTTACAGGTGAGATGAATGTAAACAATCAAATAGTTTACAATACTGGCCCTGGCCAATGGCTCTGTGGATTGGGTATCAGCTGGGGTACGGGCATCCTGTATTCTATTCCTGATCAAGGCACATAAGAGAAGTGACCATCTGCTTCTATTCCCCTTCCTCTTGCCCCTTTCTTTCTCTTCTGCTCCCACAGCCAGTGGCTTGATTTGAGCTTGGCCTCAGGCACTAAGGATAGCTCGATTGGTGCAAGCATCGGCCCCACACAGGGATTGTCGAGTGGATCCTCGTCGTGATACCTGCTGGAGTTTGCTTCACTATCTCCCCTGCTCGCACCTAAAATAATAATAATAATAAAGTTTATAATACCATTGCACTCCAATGTTTACCTTTTTTCTAGGTATCAAGAGTTTGGGAGACTGGGACCACCCAACTGTTACATGAAATTTTTGAGACAGGAACAAGTGCCAGCAGACCTGGTACAATTTCAGTGTGCCCAAAACTTTTTTTTAATGAGAACTTACATTCTTTTAATAGCATTATTTTCAAAAACATACATTTCTTTTATGAGGATAAAAATTTTTAAATTAATACATGCAATGGGTCGTTCCAGTAAAATTAACTGTAAATCTGGATTTTAAACAGCATGTGATAGTGACAAGTATAATCACTGATGTTAGAGGCCTAGGTTTCCATGCTCTATAATTTCCAGATATTAATAATCTCAACTCCTAATTAAAGCATTGATAAAATAGGCTTTCTGATCTCTTAAAAAATCCTATTATTTTTAAAGAATGGGAAGGCAGCTATCTGGGGTAACATCTGGTCTCAGTTTTTGTTATTGGTGAAAGAATATAGGCCCTTTAATAATTTATTGTTCCCTTTTACCTTAAAGAAATTAAAAGGTAACTGCTTGCTAGAAAAGAAATTGACAATGTTAATATGAAATGAATTTCAAACATTATTTCAAGTTATAAATCATATGACATACAATTTTAAGAAAGTATTCTGCAAAGTACAGATTTAGCATATTCTACTTAGTTGGCTTGGTTTGTTTTATTTTTTAAGTGAGAGGTGAGGAGATAGTGAGACAAGCTCCTGAGCGTTACCTGACCGGGATCTACCCAGCAACGCCCATCTGGGGCCTATGCCCAGACAAGCTGAGCCATCCTCAGCACCCAAGGCCTATGCACAAACCAATTGAGCCACTGCCTGCGAGTGGGGAAGAGAAAGACAGGGAGGGGAAGAGAAGCAGAAGGTCACTTCTCATGTGTACCTTGACCGGGGATCAAGCCCAAGACATCAGCACATGTTGCAGCTGATGCTTTATCCACTGAGCCAAGCAGCCAGGGTCCTACTTTGTTTTTTTTAGCAGTCATTTTTAAACTTAGATTCTTTTCATTATTATTATGGACAATTTTGACTTTAACATTAAAGTGATTATGTTTATGAATATTTATAACCATTAATTTAGGCAGCTATCTCTCAAGCAATGTAAAGTCAAATAGAGAATTGATGAAAACCAGGTATTATAAAGAAAGTACTTTATTTTTGCAGTTTAAAGAACTGAATCTTAAAAGATGATATGATTTATGAGTCACGTAGCATGTAACTAGAATCTTTTCTTCTGATCCCAACTTTAGCATCTATAATGCTAGAATGCACACTTAAATTTCATGATCACATCAAAAAATGTTTTCAGAAAACATTCAGTAATCTGTACTGAAAAACATAAAAATGTAAATCTGAAAAAAGCCCAAATTTTAAGAGCCCCAATGCAACTGAAATGTTTTGTTAAAAATTTTCACTTAAAAAATATTTTATATATGACAATAAAAAATAAATGTAGAAAAACAAAACCAATAAGAAAAGATCAGCTTCAAGAGTACAAGAACTAAATTTAAAATTAGAGTGTTTTGCTTGGACTAGGCAGGAATTAGGGGGACAAGGGGATAAGTACTATCAACCAGAGTCAAAGTAGAGCTCAACTCCATGCTGTCCTTCAAGCAGGAGTAAGATAATCAATTAATTAGAATCAATAAGACCATTAATAGAGGGACTATGACAAGGCTATGAGAGCGAGACTTGGAACTTAAGCAGAAGGCTTTTTTAGTGAGAACTTGTATATGATGCAGAAATCCAATCAGGGGGACCATGGCAACAAGGTGAGGATATTGAGCAGGAATCTCAGTATCTTCCCAAACTAGAGACAAAATTTATTACAGAGGTTAGGTTAGAGCTCACCCTGCAGTGGGTGACAAGTAGAGCTAGTTGCCATTATAGGAACCTATTAAGGAAGCTCCCTTTTGCCAAATTTTAAATGGACAAATCTACCTTTTCTGCCCTCTGTGAAATTTTTTGGTTTATCCTTTTGCTTTTCTTCCAACATCTGAACCTTGAGTAGACAGATATAGTGACAAAAACAATAGAAATGATATAATCTGAGAAATGTATCTTGAAAGATTTTTCTATAATCTTTCTCTACATTTTGAGATTTTTCTCAGATTCCTGTTTCTCCTAAAATAATTTACTTTAACTGATTCTGTAAGCTATTCATATCCATTTAATACACTTCTATTTATGTGAGGTAACTAGATTGGAAAAATTTGAAATATCACTGACTCACATGTTATCTTAATAATGTTCATTAATGCCCATGGTTATAATTATATACACTAACGCTTGAATGATTAAAAACACCACTACGTTCATCAAAAACCATTTTTAATTTTGTATGTAAGATATCAGCAAACTGACTTTATGCACCAGTTTTTCTTAAACAGTGATATATTTGTTTCATGATAATAGCTTATTTATCTGAAAATAAAATATCTGACACATAGTGAGACTTTGATAAATGTTTATTGAATTAGTGTGCTTGTGTTGGGAATATTTCCCTTTTCCATTGAATCTAGTCATGATTAATGTTACTGAGAATGTAAGTAATGCAAGAACTTTTACTTTAAAAATTGCCAAACAGCCACTGATGAGTTAAGGATATACTATTAAAACAAAATGTTAAGCATTTTAAAAAAGGAAATGTATAAGTGAAGTCCTGGAAATACAAATATTTAGAAAGTGATTATCAAAAATGTACACTGATGGTTGCAAACTTTGACCCCAAAGTGTGTGTGTGTTTGTGTGTGTGTGTGTGTGTGTGTGTGTGTACACACTTAGTTGCTCAACTGAAAAGTGCTAGGAAGTACCAGTGCTACAGGTCTTACGTACTTAGGTGTGTACCTGTTAGACACACTCACTCTTCTGCCCGCAGTCCCTCAGTTTAACAACAGAGAATGGTTACTGGAAGCACTCTGGCTGATATTAACTGCCATGCCCAGGGAAAGAGGCAATTTATCAGATAACTGGGTCCCAAGACATACAGGGCCTTAGAGATGAAAATGATCACCTTGAATTGCACTCAGAAACTAAAAGGCAATCAATGCAGACTGCAGAGCACAGGTGTATCATGCTTCATGGAGCCCATCTAGTTAAGCAAGAGGACCACAGCGTTTTCAACGTCTGAAGCTTCTAAGTGGTCTGTTAAGTGTTGTTCCGCACAAAGCTTGGAGCTTGAATTGAATACAAATTTTCCACATGTTCGAGGATTTTTCCTGTAAGAAATGATTTTTAAAGAGAAAACAAATGAAAAAATGAAAAAAATGAAATAGGCTCCAGAGAATTTGCTAAAATCAAAGGGCATTGGTAAAAATAAAATGTGCTATTGAAATGATGACCAAGAGAGTTTTAAAATGTTATGTCCAACATATATTTAAGTTTTATAAAATTTACAGTCCATTCCCAAACTGAAAAACCACAGGAGACATTAAGTGTACTATGTTCACCCTGAAGTTCATCCTCACTTTTTAACCTAGGAAATACTATTTACTATCACAATTGAAGTCAGAGCTAAACAAACTCATTTAATAATGGAAGCATACAGAAAGGCTTCCACAAGGGCATAGGGTCTTTCTAATATCCCAGGGTCAGTGTAAGCAGCACATTGGATAAACACAAGAGAATGGCTCATGAAGTAAGTATCAGGTTCGACATTTTGAGCCTCCTTTGGACATTTGGTTTAAATCCCCTTGTGGTTAGTACAGTCTATCAGTGGTAGATAAACTCAATTTCTGCAATGAACTGTGCTTTTCCTTTTATGGCCTGCTGTTCTCTGCATCTCTGTTCTACTTTCGTGCTACAAGAAAAGTCTCATATTTACCTGTAGCTGCTGGTTAATAACAGCAGTGGGAGGAGATGCTGAGATCCTTATTGATCAACCATCAAATTGAAACTCATAGATAAGAGAAAGTGTGCCACAGGAGAGGTTTCTATTTCTAGAAAATAGAAGTGGAAAGTTTTATTTTAAATACTCAAATGCATTAACACAAAGGATCTTATTGAAAAACGACTCATTTTCCCTGTACTACTTAATATTAAAATGTATATAGATATTAAGGAGAAGCTCCTGATTATTTCTAGGAAACTTAAACTGCAATATAATATATAGTTAAGGAAAGCAAGAGCAAGCAATAGCAAAGTACCAGTATTAGAAGAAACTACTTTCACACATCCCTTAAGTGATTAAAGTTTCAAAATACAGGAGAAAAATACAAAACAAACAGGCTAACACAGAAAGTAGTGGTGGCTTAAGCATGTAAATCTTTGTCAAGAAAAAATACTTACAGTAATTATCACCACTTCTGAAAAGAAACTGTCATTATGACACAATAGACTTAGAGCCATAGGTGTTTGCCAATTTATCATCACACGTAATAATATCCAACCTGATCATAAATGACTAAAATTAATTTTTTGAATCATCTTTCTCAGTAACATATGCTTACATTGTTCTCCATTACATTCAAATTTCTCAGCTTGATTAATTTAACATAATAATTAGAATTCTTTAAGTAGAGTTTAAAATACCACAGTCATTGAATGCTTGTTCACTTTCTTTTATTGTGATATTAGATAGCTCTTTGATTTCTTACCTGCTTTAGAGCCAAGTGTACTCTTCTCTTATATTTATTTAGATGATTTATCTATTTGTCTAAAAGCCTTGAAATATTTTATAATGCTTTCTTGAGAAATGTTTGAACCTAGAAAAAAATTCACATTGACTTTGTCACATTGACTAATAAAAGCCAGCAAAAATAAATGAAAATATTAATTCTCTTGACTTTTTCAATAATCTTTAGTGAGAAAAAATTATTTGCATTGATAAACTACATTTTCTTGGAATATGTAGATTTATAGAGCTTGTAGTTTTTCAGTTGCTTGTTGTCAACTTCTTCAAATGTAATGCTATGTGGGTTAATACACTAAAGTTGATAAGAGTGGAAATGTTTAATACACTCATTCTCCATGTCAAGATTATGGTGAAGCCTACTGGCAATATATATATATGTATATATTATCTTCTTAAAACTTCTTAGAACTTCCTGGATACATGTTTTGTCCTATTTCTCTTGGGATTTTCAGGAATACCAAGCCCAGACACCTCTTCCTTATCTCTCTATGTCTAGGGTAGGATAGTCAAATGCTATAGAGTCTAGAGAAGTGCTGTTCTACAGTGACAAAATGTTCTATAATCTATGCCATCCAATATGATAGCCATGAGTCCTATGTGGTTATTGAGTGTTTGAAATATGGCTGGTGAGATTGAGGAACTGAACTTTTACTTTTATATAATTTTAATTTATTAAATAAGTTATAAAAGTTCAATCCGGCTCAAAGCTTGATAGTGTAAATAACTTTTTTATTAAAACGAAACCATTCCCATTTTTACATACTATCTACAGGTGTGTTTGTACTAAACAGCAGAGTCAAATAGTTTCTACAGAGACTCTATTAAACAAAATCAAAACAATTTATTACCTGATCCATTATAGAAAAGGTTTTCTAATGTTAGAGGTTGTTTTGGGTGGAGGTTTCTTGCTACCTGTCTGGGTTTTATGAGTATTCCAAAATGGTAGAGGACCTCTAGCAGAGTCCTCCTAAATTATACATTTTGATTATAGTTGCTGACATTTCTTGATATTCTTAGATACTAGAGAAATATGTTTAAAGCCTAATTTTTCTTTTATTATCTGCAATGCACACTAAACCTGAGGTTTTCCAGGGAGAATTGAAAAGGATTAGTGAGAAAAGGGAATATATATTTTATCCATCTATGCATCCTTATTCAGCACATTGAATTTGTTAAATGAATGAATGAATAAATTTTATGAATGAATCAAATAAAAGACTCTCTACCCTCAAAGTTATTAATAGTTCTATACTTGTGCTTTCTTCTACTACTAGAGTATTTCTGTCATATTCACAACTTAGAGGACATATTTTATGATAAAGTTTATATGTAACCACCACATTAGTAAAAATAGATTCAGATTTCTTCTTTAAATAATTTACAATTAGAAAATATAAAACTCTTCTGGAAAAAAATTATATTACTAACATCTATAATTAAGTTTTCTAAGCCTTGGTGGGTTGGCTTAGTAATAGAGCATCATCCTGAAAATTTAGTTGTCCCAAGTTTGATTCCTGGTCAGGGTGCACAGGAAAAGCAACCATCTGCTTCTCCACTACTCCCTCTCCCTCTTTTGCTTCTCTCTCTCTCTCTTTCTCTTCTCCTTCCCCAGCCTGGCTCAATTGGAGAAAGTGGGGGCAAGCTGGTCCTAGATGCTGAGGATGGCTGCATGGTCTCACCTCAAGCACTAAAATAGCTCAGTTGACAAGCAATGGCGTCAGATGGACAGAACATTTCCCCATAGAAGGCTTGCGGCGGGGGGGCGGGGAGTGGATCCCGGTGGGGGTGCATGCAGGAGTCTGTCTCTGCTTTCCTGCTTCTCACTTAATAAAATAAGTTTTTTAGGTGAAGATATTATTTTTTTCTAATAAATTTGAGCAACAAGTGCCACTACAATACTATTTTGAAAATGCTATTTTTTTTCTTTTACTTAATTTTGATTGGTTTATTCTCCTTTACCATACAAAATCATTTTATATAGATTGTTGTCTTTGTTTCTTTCAGGACAAGTAGGTAAATAGTATATTTGAAATATAATTTTAATAATAGGGACAATATTTTAAAAAAAATTATTACTACCTTTAAGAAAAGAGACTTTGACAGTTTTTTAAAACAAACTGGCTTAGTTCTTATATATGTATACACAATTGCAACAATAAAATTAATTAGTAAAACTTGCAAACCAAATGTTCTAGCTGACAAAAAGTTTTCTATCAATTAAGCTTTTGGTGATTATCATTTGCTATCAAGAAAAGATATCGTAAGTGGGCTTTAACTCCTAGTTTCCTCTACAATGTACACTGCTCTGTACTTTTCAGACTTGACTCATTTTCTCCTACGTATTGGGTACACTCTTTCCCCTTTCTTTATCTGGCAAACTTCTGAGCCTGCTTTCAAATTGAATCAGGTATTATTGCTTTATTTAAGAAATCTGAGACTGCCCCTGGTTGGGTAGCTCAGTTGGTTAGAGCTTTGTCTCAAACACCAAGTTTGTAGGTTCCATGCCCAGACAGAGTACATATAAGAATCAACCAACAAATGCATAAATAATTGGAAAACATATCTATGTTTCAAACTTTCTCTTTCTCTCTCTCTCTCTCTCTCAAATCAATTAACTCAATTTAAAATATTTTTTAAAATAAATTTGATACTGGACTGAGTGCACCTTCTAGGTTCTCACAGAACCAAGCACATAACATCAATAACCACATTTACCTCATTGCTGCATTGAAATTGTCTCTTCATGTGTCTATCTTTCCAACTAGATTTCAAGCTCCATGTAAGTTCCTTGAAAGCAAATATTCAATTCTAGTGGGTATTCTATTTAAATATTGAATAAAATTTGTTCAACAAAGACAGAAATCTGTTAAAAATCACTGAGTGATGATGTAAATCGGTTTTTAGTAGGCAGGATTCCATATTTGCCTCCATAACTAGAATTCATGAGAATGATAAAGGTGGGTGTGCTATATCTTTAGAAATAAACCATTTCGATTCATTTTCTGCTTAGACATCCTTTCTAATATTTTATTTTTCAATTATAGTTGATATACAATATTATATTGTTTTCAGGTGTACAGCAGAGTAATTAGACATTTATATAATTCATGCAGTAATCACCCCAGTAAGACTGGTATACATCTAACACCACATATTATATTACTATTGTTATATTCCCTATGCTGTACTTCACAGTCCTTTCTTTATAACTGCTAATCTGTAGTTCTTAATCCCTTCAACTTTTGTATCCAGCCCCCCAAACACCTACCCATCTGGCAACCATCAATTTTTTTGTATCTATGAATTCATTCCTGTTTTGTTTCTTTATTTTAATTTTTAGGTTCCACTTATGAGAGGAATTATTCAGTATTTGTCTTTTTCTGTCTGACATATTTTGCTTAGCATAATACACCATAGGTCCATCCACATTGTGACAAATGGCAAAATTTCAGTTTTTATGGCTGAGTAATATTCCATTGTATATTTGAACCATATATTCTTTATCCATATATCTATCGATAAAGTTGCTTATATCTTGGCTATTGTAAATAATACTTCAATGAACATAAGGATGCATATACTTTTCGAATTATTGTTTTGAATCTATAAAGATAAATATCCAGAAGTGAAATTGCTCCGTTATAAGGTCATTCTATTTTTAACTTTTTTGAGAAAACACCATATTGTTTTCCAAAGTGGCTGCACCAATTTACATTCCCACCAACAGGGCATGGGGGTTCCCTTTTTCCCACATCCTCAACAACACTTGTTGTTTTCTGATTTACTGAGGATAAACATTCTGACAAGGGTGAGGTAATATTTTATTGGGGTTTTAATTTACATTTCGTTAGGTGATGTTGAGCATCTTTTCATATGTCTATTGGCCATATGTATGCCCTCTTTTAAGAAATGTATATTTAGGTCAATTTTTTAAAATTGGATTGTTTTTTTGTTTGTTTGTTTTTGTTTTTGTTTTGTGTGTGTGTGTGTGTCTGTTAAATTGTATGAGTTCTTTCCACATTTTGGATATTAAGCTCTTATTGGATGTGTCATTTTCAAATATGTTTGTCCATTCATTAGGTTGTCTTTTCATTTTTTTGATGGATTCTTTTACTGTGCAAAACTTTTTAATTTGATGTAGTTAATTTTTTTTATTTTTTCCCTTAGTTTCCCTTGACTGAGAGACATCAAAAATATTACTAAGAGCAATGTCAAAATTTACGGTCTGTTTTCTTCTAAGAGTTTTAAGGTCTTACATTTTTTTTCCTTTCTTGATTTTTCTTTATGCTATCTTTCTTTTAAATTTAATTTAGAAAATTAAATTTAATGGGGTATCATTGATCAATAAAAGTACATAGGTTTCAGGTAAACATTTCTATAATATTTGAACTGTTGATTATGTGTATACCCATCACCCAAAGTCAAATCACTCTTCATCACTTCATAGTTGTTCCTCCTTACTCCCCTCCGCCCACACCCATCCCACAATCCCCTCCACCTGGTAACCATTTCACTTTTACCTATATTCATGACTCTCAGTTTTATATTTCACCTGTGTATAAAATCATATAGTTCTTAGCTTTTTCTGATTTACTTATTTCACTTAGTATAATGTTCTCAAAGTCCATTCATGTTGTTGTGAATGGCCATATATCGTCATTTCTTATGGCTGAGTAGTACTATTTCATTCTATATGTATGTACCACTTCTTCTTTATCTAATCTTCTATTGAAGAACACTTTGGTTGGTTCCATGTCTTGGCAACTGTGAATAATACCGTGATGAACATGGGGGTGCATGTGTATTTACATACCAATGTTTTTGAGTTTTTGAGTAGATACCCAGTAGAGAGAGGGATTGCTGTCTGGGTCATAAGGTAGTTCTATTCTTAATTTATTTTTTAATTCTTTTTTATTTAAATTTTATTTTATTAATTTTAATGGGGTGACATTAATAAATCAAGGTACATATGTTCAGAAAAAACATCTCCAGGTTATCTTATCATTCTATTATGTTGCATACCCATCACCCAAATTTTTTTGAGGAACAACCATACTTTCTTCCATAATGGTTGTACTAGTTTACATTCCCACCAGTCCTGGGTTTCTTTTTCTCCATAGCCTCTCCAACATTTGTTATTACCTGTCTTGTTGTCAGGTTTTATGTTTAAGCCTTAATCAGTTTTGAGCATATTCTTGCATACATGTAAGAAAATGATCCAGTTTCATTTTTTTGCTTGTGTCTGTCAAGCTTTCTTAACATAATTTATTCAAGAAATGGTATTTACCCCATGTATATTCTTGCATTCGTTATCATAGATTAATTGACCAGATTGTTGTAAGATTGTTTCTGGGTTCTCTATTCTGTTCCATTGACCTATGTTTTCATTTTTATGCCAATTTATTCTGTTCTGATTACTATAGCCTTATAGTATAGTTTGATATTGCATAGTGTGATACACACAATTTTGTTCTTCTTTCTCCTGATTGCTTTATCTATTATAGTCTTTTTTGGTTCCAGGTATATTCAGTATTATTTATTCTAGTTCTGTAAAAATGCCATTTCTATATTTATAGAGACTGTATAGAATTTATAGATTGATTTGGGTAGTATGAACATATTACTGATTTTTGTTTTCCTTATTCATGAGCACAATACATCTTTTCATTTATTTGTGTCTCTTCAATGTGTTATAATTTTCTAAGTACAGTTTCTTTTTCCCTCTTTTGTTAAACTTATTCCTTGGTATTTTCTTCTTTTTGATGAAATAATAAATGGGATTGTTTTTAATTTCTCTTTTTTTGATAGTTTCTTATCAGTGTATAAAACTGCAACTGATTACTGAATATTAATTTTGTATTCTGCTACATTTCTAAAGTTATTTTTTAATTCTATTATTTTTGATAGATTCTTTTCAGTAAATCTTTACAGTATCATTTCATATACAAAAATGACAGTTTCACTTCTTTTTAATTCAGATTTTTTTTCTGTCTCATTGCTATGTCTAAGACCACCAATAGTCTGTTGAATAAAAGTGGGAAATGTGTATATCCTTGTATTATTCTTAAATAAAAAGCTTTAGCTTTTTATCATTGAGTATAATGTTAGCTGTGAGTTTATCATAGATGGTTTTTGTTATGTTGAGGTATGTTCCCTCTATCACCAATTTGCTGAGAATTTTTTATTATAAATGGATGTTGAATTTTATCGTGTTTTCTTTACATCTCTTAATATGATAATATGATTGTATCTTTGATTTTTTAAATTTTATTTAGAAAATTAAACAGGGTGACATTGATCAGTAACAATACATAAGTTTCGGGTAAACATTTTTTATAGCATTTGAACTGTTGATCATGTTGTATACCCATCACCCAAAGTCAAATTTTCTGTCACCTTATGTTTGTCCCTATTTAGATCCTTCTTCCCAACACCTCCCTCACATCCCCCCCTCAACCTCCCTCTGGTAACCACTTCATTTTTATCTATATCCATAAGTCTCAGTTTTACATCCATTAATTGATTTGTATATATTGTACAAACCCAGCATCAGGAAAATAAATTGTACTCGATCATGTGTATGAAATTTTTAATGTATTGCTGAATTTGGTTTGATAATATTTTGTTGAGAATTTTTGATCACTGTTAATCAAGGATATAGGCTTATAATTTTTGTTTGTAGTGTCTTTGCCTGGTTTTGATAGCAGGGTAATGCTGACCTCATATAATAGTTATGGGAGCCTTCAATACTCCAGTTTTTTGAAATAGTGTGAGAAAAAATAGGTATGAATTATTTTTTTATTCTTAGGTTAAATTCAGCTTTGAACTGATTTAGTCCATGTATTTTGTTTGTTGGAAATTTTTTGATTACTAATTTGATTTTACAAGTAGTTATCAGTCTGTTCAGATTTTTTGTTTCTTTACAATCCAAGATTAGAAGATTGTATGTTTACAGATCAATTTCTTCTAGGTTCCCTAATTTGTTGGCATATAATTGTTTGTAGCATTTCCTGCTAATTCTTTGTATTGCTGTGGTGTTAGTTATCACTTATTTCATTTCTTATTTTATTTATTTGGGACCCTCATACTTCTTGAATCTGGCTAAATATTTATTGATTTTGTTTATCTTCTAAAGATGCAGCTCTTAGTTTCATTGATCTTCTTATTGTAGACTTTGTTTTGTTTATTTCTGCTCTGATCTTTATTATTTCTTTCCTTCTACTCACTTTAGGTATTGTTTATTTGTTTCTTGAGATAGACTTGTATTGCTATAAAATTTCTTCTTAGAACTGCTTTCATTATGTCTCATATATTTGGGAGTCATTGTGTTTTTATTTTCATATACTGAAAGTATCTTTTTGTTTCTTAATTTTGTTAATTAATTCATTATTATTATTTAGTTTCCATATTTTTTGTAATTAATTTCTAGTTCCATACCATTATGATCAGAGAAGATACTTAATATGATTTCAATCTTAAATTTATTGAGACTAAACTTGTTTCATGCATAAACATGTGGTCTACCTTAGAAATTATTTTATGTGTATGTGAGAAGAATGTAACCAGTATATTCAGCTGCTTTTGGATAAAATGCTCTAAAAATATATCAGTTAAGTTCATCTGGTATAATGTAACATTTAAGACCATGGTTCCCTTGTTGATTTTCTGTTTGAATATCTCCATTGATGTCAGGAGGTATCAAAGGCACCTTCTGTGACTGTATCACTGTAAATAAATCTTCCCTTTTGCGTCTGTCAGTATTTGTTTTATATATTTTGTTGATTGTAATTTGCTGCATAAGTGTTTATAGGAGTCTTTATTGTTGGATTGATCCTTTGTTGTTATGGATTTTCCTTGTCTCCTGTTACAACCTTTGTTTTAATGTCTATTTTATCTGATGTAAGTATTACTACCCCACGTTTTTTCTTTTTTGATTTTTTATTAATTTTAAGTTATTGTGTGACCATGAATTCAAGTGTCCCACTCAATATTACTCCCTCATCCCAACCCCTTTGTCCCCCACTACCCTCCTTTGCACCCCTCCTCTTAACTTCCTTTCCCCTTCCCTTTGGAATTTACTGTCCTATTTCTGTACCTATGTGTTATGTATATATAATTTCATTAATCCCTTCACCTTTCCTGATCCCATAGCCTCATCCCCCCTTCCTCTGAAAGCTGTCCCTCAGCCCCCAGTGACCACGCCTCTGCCTCTATTCCATCCCTCGGTTCACTTTGTTCATTAGATTCCACATATAAGTGAGATTATATGTTAGTTGTTTTTCTCTGCCTGGCTTATTTCACAAAGCATAATAATCTTTGCCATCCATGCCATTACAAAAGATAAGATTTCCTTTTTGTCACAGCCATGTAGTACTCCATTGTGTATATGTACCACTGCTTTTTAGTCCACTCATCCACTGACACACACTTGGGTTGTTACCAGATTTTTACTATTGTAAACAGTGCTGCAATAAATATGGAGGTGCATATCTTCTTTTGAATCAGTGATTTGGTATTCTTAGAATATATTCCTAAAAGTAGGATAGCTGGGTCAAAAGGTAGTTTCATTTCTAATTTTCTGAGGAACTGCCATACTGTGTTCCACAGTGGCTACACAAGTCTGCATTCCCACCAGATGTGCAGGAGGGTTCCCTTTTTTCCACATCCTTGCCAGCACTTATTCTAAGTTGTTTTGTTAATGATTGCCATTCTGACAGGTGTAAGGTGATATCTCATTGTGGTTTTAATTTGCATTTCTATGATGATTAGAGACATTGAACATTTTTTAAGATGCTTTTTGGCCATCTGAATGTCTTCTTTGGAGAAGTGTCTATTCAGTTATTTTGTCCATATTTTTAATTGGATTGTTTACCTTCCTGGTGTTGAGTTCTAGAAGTTCTTTTACAAATTTTGGTTATTAACCCATTATCAGATGTATTGGCAAATATGCTCTCCCATACAGTGGGTTGTCTTTTAATTTTGTTCATGGTATCTTTTGCTGTGCAAAGGCTTTTTAGTGTGATATAGTCCAATTTCCTTATTTTGTTTTTTATTTCACTTGCCCATGAAGATAAATGGCAAAAGTATTGTTATGAAAGATATCAGAGAGTTTATTGACTATGTTTTCTTCCAAGATGTGTATAGTTTAATGACTTACATTTAAGTCTTTTATTCATTTTGAGTTTATTTTTGTGACTGGTGTAAGTTAGTGGTCTAGTTTCATTTTTTTTGCAAATACATGTTCAATTATCCCAACACCATTTATTGGAGAGACTGTCTTTACTCTACTGTATGCTCTTTCCTCCTTTATCAAATATCAATTGACCATAAAAGCATGGGTTTATTTCTGGGTTTTCTGTTCTATTTCATTGATCTGTATGTCTATTCTTATGCCAGTACCAAGGTGTTTTGATTACTACAGTCTTGCAGTATAACTTGATACCAGGAAGTATGATACCTCCCACTTTATTCTTCATTTTTAAGATTGCTAAGGCTGTTCATGGACATTTTTGGTTTCATATCAATTTTTAAAATATTTCTTCTATATTTTTGAAGTATGCCATTGGTATTTTAATAGGAATTACATTTAATCTATAGATTGTTTTTAGTAATATAGAAATTTATTAATGTTTATTTTTCCTATCCATGAACAGGGTATATGCTTCCACTGGTGTGTGTCTTCCTTGATTTCTTTTTTCATTGTCTTAGAATTTTCCAAGTACAAGTTTTTTACATCCCTTGTTAAATTTACTCCTAGGTGCTTTATATTTTTGTTGTTGTTCCAATAGTGAAGGCGATTGTTTCCTTACTTTTTTTTCCAGAAAGTTTATTGTTGGTGTATAAAAATGCCACTAATTTGTGAATATTAATTTCATATCCTGCCACAATGCTGAATTCATTTATCAGATCTATAGTTTTTGTCTGAAACTTTAGGGTATTTTATGTCCAGTATCATGTCATCAGAAAATAATGATAGTTTTACTTCTTCTTTTCCAATTTGAATACCTTTTATTTCTTCTTCTTGTCTGATTGCTGTGGATAGGACTTCTAGAACTATGTTGAATAAGAGTGGTGAAAGGAATCACCCTACCTTGTTACAATCTCAAAGGGATTGCTTTGTATTTTTCTCCATTGAATATAATGTTGGCTGTCAGTTTGTCATAGATTGCCTTTATTATATGGAGTTATGTTCCCTGTATTCCCAATTTCTGTGTTTTTATCATCATTGTGTGGTAGATTTTATCAAATGCTTTTTCTGCATCTATTGATATAATCATGTGATTCTCATTTTTCCTTTTATGTAATGAATCACATTGATTAATTTGTGAATATTGTACCAACCTTGCCACCCTGTAATAAATCCCACTTAATCATTATGTATAACTTTTTTAATGTATTGCTGGATCCAGTTTGCTTATATTTTGTTGAAAATTTTAGCACCCATGTTCATCAGGGATATTGGTCTAGAGTTTTCAATTTTTGTAGTGTCTTTCCCTGGTTTTGGAAAGAGAATAATGCTAGCCCCATAAAAGGAGATTGGAAGTCTTCCCTCCTCTTAAATTTTTGAAATAACTTGAGAAGGATATGTGTTAGTTTTTCTTTGAACATTTGGTAAAATTTGCCTGTGAAGCAAACCAGCACAGGATTTTTGTTCGTTGGAAGTTTTTTGATAAATGTTTAAATTTTAATTGTTGGCCTGACCTGTGGTGGCGCAGTGGATAAAGCGTCGACCTAGGAACACTGAGGTCGCCAGTTCAAAACCCTGCACTGGTCTGGTCAAGGCACACATGGGAGTTGATGCTTCCAGCTCCTCCCCCCTTTCTTTCTCTCTCTCTCTCTCTCTCTCTCTCTCTCTCTCACTCTGTGTCTCCTCTCTAAAATGAATAAAATTTAAAAAAAAAAAAAGCTTAAATTTCAATTGTTGTAATCAGTCTGTTTAGGTTTTTTTATTCTTCCAGATTGAGTCTTTGTAGATTTTATGTTTCTAGGAATTTATCTATTTCACCTACGTTGTCCAGTTTTTAGGCATATACATCTTCATAATATTTTCTTACAATCCTTTGTATTTCTGCATTATCAGTTGTTACTTCTTTTATAGTTCTAATTTTATTTATTTCAGTCCTCTTTCTTTTTTTCTTGATGAGTCTGGGTAAAGGTGCATCAATCTTGTTTACCTTTTTGAAGAAATAGCTCTTGGTTTCATTGATTTTTTGTATTGTTCTTTTAGCCTCTATGTCATTTATTTCTACTCTGATTTTTATTATTTCCTTCCTTCTACTTCCTCTGGGCTTATTTGTTTTTCTTTTTCTAGTTCTTTTAGATGCAGGTTAAATTTATTTGAGCTTTTCTTGCTTCTTAAAGTATGCCTGTAAAGCTGTGAACTTTCCTCTCAGGACTGCTTTCTCTGTGTCCCGTGAATTTTGAGATGTTGTATATTCATTTTCTTTGTTTTAAGAAAACTTTTTATTTCTTCCTTGATCTAATTGCTAACCCATTCATCATTTAATAACATGCTATTTAGCTTCCAAGTGTTTGAATGTTTTTCAGTTTTTTTATTGTAGTTGATTTCTAGTTTCATGCCATTGTGATCAGAGAAGATGCTTGATATGATTTCCATATTCAATTTATTGAGACTTCTTTTGTGTCCTAAAATGCAGTCTGTCCTAGAGAATGTACCAGGAGCACTTGAAAAGAATGTATATTCTGTTTCTTTGGGACAAAAGGTTCTGAAGATAACTATAGTCCAGTTAATCTTGTGTGTTATTTATGGCAACTGTTTCTTTTTAAATTTTATTTCTGGAAGATCTCTCCAGTGATGTTAGGAGGGTATTAAAATCCCCTACTATGATAGTATTGCTGTTGATCTCGCCCTTTATGTCCACCAAAATTGGTTTTTATCTATTTAAGTGCTCCTATACTAGGCACATAGCTATTTACAATGGTTCTAACCTCCTGTTGTATTACTCCCTTTATCATTATGTAGTGACCTTCTTTATTCTTTAAATTAACCTTTGTATTAGTCAATTTTGTCAGGTATAGGTATTGCTACCCCACCTTATTTTATTTTCATTTGCATAAAATACATTTTTTCATTCCTTCACTTTTAGTCTATGTGTATCTTTTGTTCTGAGGTGGGTCTCTTGTAGACAACATATGTATGAGTCCTTTTTTCTTATCCATGCAGCTTCCTTATGTCTTCTGATTGAATAATTTAATCCATTTACATTTAAGGTTATTATTGATATGTACTTATTTATTGCCATTTTATTCTTTAAATCTACAATCCTCTTTTTCTAGATTTTTTTTCTTTTCTTTTTCACAGCAGGTCCCTTAACATTTCTTGCTGTACTGGTTTGGTTGTAGTGAATTCCATGAGGTTTTTTTTTTATTATTATTTCTGGGAAGTTCTTTATTTCTACTTCAATTTTAAATGATACACCTGCTGGATGAAGAAGTCTTGGTCATAGGTTCTTGTTTTGCCTCACTTTGAATATATTTTTCCAATCCCTTCTGTCCTCAAGTGTTTCTTTTGAGAAATGGAATATCATTGTTTTGGAGACTGTTCGGTAGGTAATTAGCTGCTTTTCTCTTGCAGCTTTTAGTATTCTTTTTTTGTCTCTTAACTTTGGCACTTTAATTATGATGTGTCTTGGTAAAGGCTTCCTTGGGTTCTTCTTTAATTAAACTCTGAATGCTTCTTGAACTTGTGTTACTCTTTTCTTCATCAAATTAGAGAAGTTATTAGCTATGATTTCTTCAGACAGGTTCTCCATTTTTTGTTTATTCTCTTCTACACCAGTAACCACTATGATATGGATGTTGTTTCTCTCTTCATGCTGTCACAGAGCTCTCTTAAGTTTCCTCAGTTTTACTTAACCTCTTTTTTTTTTCCTGTTTTGCTTTCATGCTTTCATTTATCTTGTCCTCTAAATCGCTGATACAATCATCTGCTCCATCCAGCCTGTTACTGATTACTTCTAGGGCCGTCTTGATTTCTGATATTGTATTTGTCATTTCTGACTAGTTCTTTTTTATGACTTCAATGTCTTTTTTAATGCTTGCTATCTCTTTATTTAGGTGCTCATTATGTCCATCCATTGTTGCTCTGATATTCTTCAGCATCCTAAAAATCATCATTTTAAACTCTACATCTGGTAGTTTGGTTACTTCCATCTCAGTCAGTTCTTTCCCTGGGGGGATTTTTTGTTGATTAATTTAGGTCACATTTCTCTGTCTTCCCATCTTGTCTCTGCCCTAAGTAGCGCTGTCTGATTTTGAACTTTTTATGGTGTCTTTATGAAGAAGATGGATTCAGTAGTTCTGACTTCCAGACAACCTGTTTTCTTTGTTCTAAGAATGCTTCTTGAAAGTACTATTTTCCCTCTTATTGTATTTGAGTATTAAATGCAGTTAGTCCTTTTGTGAGTAGTTATTCCTTCAGGCTGGGTGACTCTAAGGGTCAGTCTTGATTATGTATATTACACACTCTGCAATGTTTGTCCTGTTGGGCATATTTATTCTCCACTGTGCCGGGTGCCTGATAGACTCCTCCTTTGGGTGTGTTGCTTGTGTGGGTAGCTAATTCTAGGGTTAGTGCTGTCTCCCATCTACTACCAGTTGCATTGGCTCTAGATTCTTTTGGATGGGTGTCAGCTGTTGTTTGTAACCTGCTGTGGGCTACCTGTCTGCAGGTATTGCTCTTTTCACTGTTTGTGTCTGTGTTGTCTGTGCCTGGAAGTGTGGGAGGGGCCAACCTTAGTATAAGGATCAACTTCCTCCTGCTTAGAGATGACAGCAGCTCCATAAAATCCTCAAGCTCTGTATGTTTGTCTCCACTTTTTAGCTTCCCCCCTTCCTCTTGCAGCTGCCTGGTCTTCCCAGAGAATCTTCTGTAGTATGACTGTAGTGTGGGCTCAGACTGGTCTCACCCAAACAACCCCTCTACAGATTGCATGCTTGGTAGGTTAGGGAAGTTAAGGTTGTGAATAGAATGTTTGTGAGACCCCCTACTTCAGGAGTCTCTCAGTCAGGAGCTTAGTATGGTGAATGTCACCCCTACTCCAAAGCTTAATCTCTCAGCCACTGTTGGATGTTCAAAATTGATTTCTCCCAAACAAGGTGAGGAGTAGGTTCAGACTGAGTTTGGTCAACAGTCTCACTGCAGAAAGTTCTTTCAGCTAGTGAGTTCCTGGTCTTTGGGAGAAAGACTGAGAGAGTCCTCTCCTAGGGCTGACTATGTCCTTCACAAACGTGGCTAAGCCCCTCAACCAGATCCAACAATAGACTCACAAGTTCCCACATGTTAAATGTCCATACTCCAAGCCTCTCTCCTTTCTCTTTCTGGGATCTAGCCCATACTGGCAGAATAACCAGTGCCCAGGCTGGCTGACTGTGAAGTTCCACCCTATCCAATGCACATGAGCCACTGTGCTGCTTCTGATCACAAAGAGTAGAACTTCCCTCAGCTGGACCAGGTGTGAGGAAACTTTCCTTTGAATACCACTCTAGCAAGGGTTTTAAGGTCCTGAACTGATGCTTTCCACAGCTGGCCACTGGATGTGCCAGCCTTCGGCCTTCCTGGCAGGAACCCAGCACAGACCATTGGGACACACTGCCTGTGACTAGTCTTCAGCAGCCTTCTTGGAGCTACAGGCAATCCAGAGTTTGTGACTGTCTCTGCTGGGCCCAGGTGTACAGGAAATACCAAGTTGCACTCCTAAGCTGGCTTTTACCCACTCTGGTCCTGGGAGGAAATCCACTAGAACTGTCAAAGTTCCCTGAGTCCCATCTCCTGCAGCCTCTGTCTGCTGGCTGCTTGTTGTGCTCAACCACTGAAAAAAACCTCTGCTAGAGTCTAGTGCCTACAGCAATTCAGAGATTAAGAAGGGTGGTGTGTGTGCCTCCTCTCCTTGGCCCCAGGTGTCAGTATTTCCAGATTTTTCTATAGACCTCAGTAGGTTGTGACCCCAGGAGTCTGGTGAGTGTGACCTCTGAGACCCAGAGGTGTGGTCTGCCTGTTCTTTGGACAGTTTCTACTGAGTCTCCCATGAGATGGAAGCACCAGTCCTAGTTGGGAGCATTTGGGGGAATACCTGGTCTCAACACCAGAAAACTATGCCACTGATTTGCCCCCTGCTTCCTGGCCTCTCAGAATAACCTGTTTCCATGACTGGGGTAGGAAAGACTCCCAAGGGTAGAGCAGTTGCTTTTCCCAAAGCTGATGCCCCACAAAGGTGATGCTCTGCCCAAGAAAGATGACAACTGCTGTATTGAAGGTCTTTTTTTTCTTTCTTTTTCTTTTTTTACAATTAGACAAAATCTTTTTCCATCCTTTTACTTGAAGTCTGTGTGTGTATTTTTTACTGAAGTGGGTCTGATATGGGCTATATATATATATAATTTTTATTCACTCACTTTATGTCTTTTGTTTAGAGCATTTAAACCATTTACATTTAAAATAATTGTTTACAGCTATGTGTTTATTGCCATTTTATGATATTTTCTGACTGTATTTGTAGTTTATTTCTGATCCTTTATTGCTCTCTTTTCTTTTTGTTAATGGCTTTATATAGTGTTGTATTTACATTTTTTTTATTTTTTGTATATATTTTGTAAAATATAAAGTAACATCACATGGTAATCTGATCATAAGTTCCTAAAAAAATAAGTCATGGTTGGCTAACATCCTTAGCCTATAACTGCTTTAGTAAAAGGACTTAAGCTAGCCCTGTTCATTTTTCTTGTGCATTGTGGTTAAGAAACCTTTGATATAACAAAAGTGATAACCCTCAAAGGGGTATTAACCCTCCAAAAGAGACTTAACCTTATTAGGTTTGCTATAGTCTGATCCCTGCTTTACTTTATCCCATCAATATGCACATTCCCTCCTTAATTTTAAATGCATTGAAGAAGCTGTTAAACAGTTATTCTTTAAAGTATTTGAGATCATACTCCCATGTTTTCAGTTCGGCTCAAATATGCTTTATATATGTATATACACGTATACATGAACATTCCGTGTAATTAGGTTTAGTTGTGATGTGCTCTTTTACTTTTTTCTTGTTTGTATACCTTATTATCTCCTTTTTTTATTCTAAATTATAGCTCTGTTAGGTTGAGTAATCTAGATTGTAGGTCTTTTCTTTTTATTACTGAATATTTTGTGCAAATCTTTTCTGTCTATAAAGTTTCTGTTGAGAAATAAGCTAACAAACAGTCTTATGGGAACTTCCTTGTGTGTAACTAACTGCTTTTTCCTTGCTTACCTTTAAAATTCTTTTTCTTTTACCTTTGGTATTTTAATTATAATGTGTCTTGGCGTGTGCTTCTATGGAACTCTCTGTGCTTTCTGAACTTGAATGTCTATTACCTTTAGCAGCATAGAAAAGTTTTGAGTCATTATTTTATTAAATAGTTATTTAATCCCCTGGTTTCTCTTTTCTCCTTCTGGTATCCTTGTGATGCAGATGTTGGTAAGTTTGATGTTGTGCCAAACTTTGAGGTCCCTTAAACTATCCTCATATTTAATTATTCTTTTTTCTTTTCTGCTTGTTTTCTACTACCTTGTCTTCCAGATCACTGAGTTGATCTTCTGATTTATCTAATCTACTATTTCTTCCCTCTATGTATCATTCATTGCAGATATTGTAGTTATCATTTTTGACTGGCCCCTTTATATGTTTTTTATTTATTTATTGAAGTCCTCACTGAGTTCATTCATTCATCCCTTAAGTTCAATGATTATCTTTATAACCAGTGTTGAACTCTGTGTCTGTTAACTTACTTTTTTTTATTCTTTTGTTGTTGTTCTTTTTCTGGAGTTCTTTCTTGTTCTTTCATTTGGGAAATTTTCCTTCTCATTTTGTTCTGACTCTTTGTGCTTGTTTCTATGAATTAGGTAGCTCTACTATGTCTTAACTGACTGGTCTTATGTAGTAGGTGTCTTATGGGTCGCAGTGGCACAGTCTTCCAATGACCTGAGCCAGGTGCTTTTGGGGTGTTCTTGGTGTGGGTTGTGTTTACCCTTCAGTTGTAGTTGAACCTTCCTTGTTCTTGGTCTATAAATAAGTGGGATTGACCCTCATGCTGACTATCTGTAAGGCTTGGCTGTGGCTAAAGTGCACAATCTGTTGTGTGGGTGCTGACCCCATGGAGAGGGTGTCATTTTATCAAGGCCTCAGTGCTAGCCAAGTCTGTTCTTTTGATGTGCTATTTGTGGAGCTTATTGAGAGGTGTTCTTTTTTGGTCTGAAGCTGACCAATAAGTATGTTGATTCTGTAGTTTCTTGGGAATGGTTCCTGTCAATGCCAACATCAGCTGCCCTGCCTATCTTGGAATTTCCTGGTGGAAGTTATAAAGTAATCTGTGGTTGGTTGCTGCTTATTCTGGGCTTGGAGGTAATTGGAAGATGGTATGCTGTGAACTGAGGTTAGCTGCTACTAGTGCTAAGCTTGGAACAGTTTGGTGAATACCACAATGTGAAATAAAGTCACATGCCACTTACACTGGGCTTGTGACCATTAGTTCAACATACATATCAAACCAATCTTGGGAAAAGTATTTTCCAAGCTTGTGGTTACTTGATGTAAATTACAATGCAAGTAGGGACTGGTTGCCACTTGTGCTGAGCTTGGGGATGTTTAGCACAACTAGATCAGCTGCTGCTTATTTGAAATTTGTGGGCTTTTGAGAAATTTTATGAAAATCTACAACACAAACCAAGGTAGGCCACTTGTGCTAAAAAAACATTTGGAGTGATTCAAGTAGGCGTGTGAATTGGGTGGCGTTGGGTCTCAGGAAATAACCAGTGTGGGGTCAAATTTGTTAACTAACTGTGTTAATAAAAGGTATAAATTTGGTGTCTTCTTGTTCCTGACAGCTGGGTGGGAAGTGTGTTTAATAGAGTAACAGTGGAATCTTCCAGCACTTCTGTCCCCATAGAGAGCAGTTCTAACTCCTACCCTTACAGTTCTCATCCTGAAGCTAATCAATTCAGTTTCTCTCCTTATGTATTTGGCACTTTTTAAGCTGCTGCCCCTCCACTAAAACCAAAAGCTAGTGAGTTTGTGCAAGTGAATTCATGTGTGGTTCTCTCAAGAGGAAAGGCTAAGACTTCAGTAGCACTCCATCTCACTCAGGTGCAATCTCCATTGGTTTTCATAGCTAGTATTATGGGGACTATCTTTAGTTATAGGAATTTCATTCAGCCCATCTTCATATGGTTCTCAATAATAGTTGTACAATTTAGTTGTAATTTTGATGTTATCCAAATTACCTTGTTATCTTGACTAGAAGTCCCTTAGGTATTTTTATATCTATCAATTTTCTAAAAAAAAAGTTACATATTATGTAGATTTTCTCAAATTCATTTCCAATCACATTTATAATTGTTTGCAAGGTATCTCCACCAAGTTTTACTGCAAATAGCTAAAATACAACAAGACTTAAACAACATATATTGTCTATTCATCAATCACATCCCTCCCCCAACCTTACCTTAAACTTTCCTCTATCTTACATTCAATCCTTTATTATTTGCAAGAACCCCATACAATAAATATTTAAATTGTCTCAATTTTACATATAAAAAATTGAGGTATGCCAAGGTCACACAGCAGAGGTAATATCCAATATTTTGTACTTCCAACATGAACAGATCACAGTGCTCACTATTTAAAAGTGGACAGATGTATTTCACCACTTTCACGCACTCACAAACTCAAGACAGCAAGTGAGTGGAGAATGCTAACATAGAAATGAGTGACATAATTATAACCATGATTTGTTAACTTTTCAGTGTGGTTGGGGGCAGGTTGGGGTCTGGAAAAGTCTATGCTCAGGCTGCTGTTTGGCTACTTTCCCTTGGTGAGAGCCTTAGAGAAAAACTGACAATGCCAGGAGGCTGGGACAACAGCATCTTTTTTATTTTCTTTAAGTGATGAGTCCTTTCTAGCTCATTCTCATTCAGAGAAAACCAGAGCCATCTTTCAAACTTGTCAGATTGTAAGAGTTATAAATCAAGGCTGGAGGTGTGCTCTGGTAGCCCTCCCTTTATGTCGGTTGAGAAACCAGGACCGTTGCAGCCAAGTCACCCTATATACTTTACGGCAGAGGACTGCTGAATGCCATTACAATGACAACTTCAAGTGATTGCTCTCCATTCTGCTGACAAGTTTTACCTTTTCAGATAAGTGGTTTTAATAAACTAAATATTACTTTATTTTGTCCTAACATATGTACATGTGCACAACTTGTATAGGTACAATGACACAAGAGACATGTCCAGACTGAAATTTCTCTTATGGGGTGTGTTAGCAAACAGAAGACTTTGGCAATCTGTTCAGAGGCAACTCTACAAGACATACACATCACTTTGACTTTATCATTCCCAGTTTTATCATAATGTTTCCTACACAGCCAAACACACCCAAGTGTTAATCTATTTCTGGACATTATCTCATTCTATCTTCCATGCCTAGAATATTTTTCATTTTTCATAAACCTAGATAAATTCTATCTATTCTTGATGTTTGCCTTAAAAATAATCTCATCTTATGAGCCTTACTCAATTTTTCATTCATAGCACTTGTGTAACTGTTGCATAACTTGGTATTCTCTGCCTTTATTTGTGTTTATTTTAATCCATGTCTAATCTTCCTTAACAGACCACATACTTCCTGTGAAAATTTTATATGGTGCAAAGATTTTGAGGACAAACTACCTATTAAATTCTATGAAATCACAGCTTTGAAGCAATGTAGAACTATTAATTTTCTGAAACACAATAAGATCATGCTGTAGCTTGCATTTGATGGAGCTAGCACTTTGGATGTTCTACAGAAGAATTTTCCCAACTTGGATAAAAATAAAACACTTTTTATTGTTTTGGTTTTGCTTTCTTTTGCATCCACTATCTGTTCTTGTTTTCCATTGCCTATTTTCTTTATTTCTCAACCCTTGGGTTCATGGTGTACAATTTAAAGTTTAAAGATTAATTGCAATTCAGTTTTGGAGACATAAACTATAGAAATATAAAGATAAATTTATTAACCACTTACATTTCCTACCAAAAAATATTAATTTTGTTTCAAGCTAAACATTCAGCCACAATGAATATAATATGTTACTTTATAAAAATAAATAGTACAGGACACAGTTTATCTCATACTTCCAAAGTTCCTATGAATTTCCTTTTGAAATATGTATTCAAAGGGCCTCAAATATATCTTTGATAAAATTAGTAGAAGAGTAGCCTTTCTAGGTTTATCAGAGAGAATACTAATTTCTGTCAAATATGATGTTGACAGTGTTTTTAGGCAGCTATTCTATATAATAAAGCAGGATACAACACATTTGTCAAGTAATTTTGCAATTTGCCTGTAATTGAGAGTCATCTTTAAGAAATAGCTTTACAATTTATTCAAATAATTCTAATAAAAAATTCATAGAAATTTTCTAACATAAACACTATAGGCTGACAAAAAATAACTCTAAATATTTAAACCTACATTGTCAATAGAAATAAACCTCAGTTATAGCAACAAAATAAGAATGAAAATTCATTTCATTATCTATAGATATTTGGAATTTGAGTTTTAAGATTGTTTTTGTTTATGCACTGTTTGTCAAATAAGTTTGTAAATATGATATATATGTTAACTTGCTTATACTTTGCATTGGGTGTGGGAGATAGGCTATAAGCTGGCAAGGTCCTTATAACCTAAGGCTTAGTTTTAACTAAGTCTTTCCGACCCTTTTGATACTAAGATTTTTTCAAAATCCTTCTAATACAGTGGTACCTTGAGATACGAACAGACCAACTTTTTATTAATATACAAGCTGCAACTCAGTCTGTATTTTTGTGCGAGATCCAAACAAAATTCTGAGATACGAGTTGTGATTCGGGAACCTGCCGCTAGTTGGAACGTTGGCACATGGGTCCAGTATCGGCAGTTTGATATACGAGTTGACTGACTTATGAGCTTGGTTCAGAATAAATTAAATTCATATCTCAAGGTACCACTGTACTAAGATCTTCTCAAAACTAAGCTTTTCCACACACCCTTGACTGTTGCATAATGTGTGGTGGTGCATTCTTATGAGGAATCCCATTTATGCCTCAGATAAGTGGCTTTGTATCAGAGACTTCCTTATTTGTATATTGGCTTAAAGGCTTTAATTTTCTACACTCTAAAATGAAGCAGACCGGGGACTCTCTCGCTCAGATCCTGCCATCAGCTTTGCAGAGGAGAGGCAGCCAAGATGGCAGAATGCTGAAGGAGAAGCCAGTTTGTGCAGAGAAAAGGAGATGGGGAACAGAGGTGAAGAAGCCTGGTGAAGTAGAAGCTTTTGATTGTAGGAATACTAGGATGAGTCAGTGGCTTTGGGAGCCCTAAATAGAAAGGGAACTGTTTTCCCACAGTGTGTATTTCTCGCCCACCAGGTGCAAGCTAAGATTAAAGGTAATGGCCCACCAGTTCTTGTCTTCGTTGTTTCATAACCACCTGTCCAAATCAAATGTGAACCTGCACAGGCCAGGTGGCCATGATGGTGGCTGTGACTACTGGCCATACATGCACATTAGGTACAAGAATTGAATTCAGATAGGCTTAGTTTCAAACTCTGACTCAGCCAATTCTTTGCCTGATAATTAGAAAAAATGTTAAATTCCTTAGTTTCAATTTCCTTATCTATAAAAAAATAATAACCAATATTATGATGAAATATGACTGTATATACAAAAGAATTAATGTAGTATTTGGTATTAATAATTATCTTATAGATGGAGATATCAATCTAAATTTACCTCTTTTTTTAATAATGCAGGTTATTTAGTTCCAAATACTTTTAGAATATTTGTGGTATATATTACTTGGTAAAGTAATTTATAATTCTTTAAAATAAAATTTAGCATATAACTTCAGACTGATTATTTTACTGCTTTGCAAAAATATTAAACCCAATTCTGATATATTACAGTCATTTCTATGATTGCCTGGTGAGCACAGTTGTTGCTATGATAATGTGAAAATATGATTTTACTGAAAGCTGAGTAAAAGTAAAATTAGCTTAAATAAAGTATATCAGTAGAAAAGACAAGAGCTTTTATGTCTATATAAAACACATTATAACACAGACCCATGTTTTAATGAAGCAGATTTTATGTAGAGTATTTTATCAGTGAAAAACAGCTTGTTCTCTCAATCTGCTTAAAATATATCTGGAAAGTTCAAACATATAACACACAAAAGCCTAACAAAACAACAAAAGGTCAATCTGGTTCATGGCATACATGGAGGAAAAAGTTGAGAAGTAGAGGTAAAGTTTTTCACTAGAAATAAGTTATATGTAAATATTAATAATAAATTTTAAAAAAAGAAAAGGGAAATTAGTAAAAATATCACATGAAAGATTAGGTCAAGATTTTTTAACAAAGAAGAAAATCAGCATTTGTGGATTGCGGAGATTCTGCAACATGAGCTGAAAGCGAATTTATCCCCCTGGGATGCATTTTTCTTATAGGACTGTGTTAAACAAGGTGGATCAAATAAAAATTTAAGAATTTCCTTTTTTAAAAAAAAAATATATATATATATATATTATTTATTTATTTATTTATTTATTTATTTATTTATTTATAGAAGAGAGAGAAAAAGAGAGAGCGAGAGAGAAGGTAGGGAGAAGTAGGGAGTGTCAATTTCCATATGTGCCTTGACCAGGCAAGGCCAGGGTTTCAAACCAGTGACCTCAGCTTTCCATGTAGACACTTTATTCACTGTGATCCCACAGGTCAGGTAATAATTTAAGAATTTCAAAGAGAAAATAATTTTGGTATTTAGATTTTCCAGCTTTTCATGATAGTGCACTTTGTCTGCAAAAGTGTTGTGCAAATAGAAGAGATAATTTAATTAGATCTTCACAAATTTTATGAAGTAGCTAAGTATGAAAAAAATATAAAAGGTGTAATATATAGCAGAAATCTGCAGATGAACTGAAGAGAGATAAAGCAGAAAAGAAAGAAAGCTGGAGAAGAAGAGAGAGTGAATAGCTAATAAATTATTACATGGAAAGTGTTTGCTATTATTCATAAATTAAGTACTTAAATATTATACAGTGTATTTTAGCTATTTTTCTGAGTGGAATGTTACAAAACTAATTTGAAAAACTATTGATTGTTTTTTTAATAGAATACTATGTCATAAGCAAAAGGTGTATTGCTAAGTCAAGGAGAAAGTGTTAGAGATTTTCATATTATATTTCGTAAACATGTATTTCAAACAGAAACAAGTTTTGTTAAATTTTAACAGTTAATTCAAAATGTAAGCAAACAAAAAAGTGTCAGAGCTAGGATTGCTACCAAAAAAAATCTACTTTTTCTTTTCTTTTCACTTGAGAAAATAAAGACAGCTAAGATAATTTGAATGAAAGTGGGAAGATACTTCATTTAGTGAAAATCTAGGAATAAAAGCAACATGTATGTAAACTAAGCAGATGTTTATGATTAGCTCCTACTTAACATCACCCAGCTGGCTAAGGATGATTTTTATGGAGGAGGAGTATTACAGAATGCCACATGTTTATATAAATCATGAGTATGGCAGCCATGATCTTGGAGCAAAAGAGCTCCACATACTATTTTTGGTAACCTTTTCAATCACACCATATAACATAAGAACAGCCACTACTCCCCAACACAGTATCTGTTTCCAGTTTTCTCTAACATTTTGATGGGTGTCATTATGTGTCAGCCTGCATTCTGTATTCTTATGTTGAACACATTGTATGGATTTTGTTCCAGGTGAAGTCTATTACAATATTTTGCATTAGTATCATGGGGTTGGAAAACATATATGACAGCTATTTTACATTAAATATTTTCTTTGGAAATAGGTTGCTGACTTACTGTTTAAATACTTGTATCAAAATAGAAAAAAATATTTGTACCAAAGTCTATTTTTTAAATTCAATTCAAAAGCCAATCTTAAATAAATGTTATTTACTAGAGCTTTAATTTTTTATCCCATTCAAAAGATGAAAATATATATTTGTACAGCAGGAAGGAAAGCAGGATGGCAGGAAAAAAAGAAGAATAGAGGAAGGAAGGAAGGAAGAAGGAAGGAAGGAAGGAAGAAAGGAAGGAAGGAAGGGAGGAAGGAAGAAGAAAATTGAGAAAGGAGAAGGTGAAGAGGCAGGAAAAGAAATAGAAAAAAGAGATTACCATCCTTTAGTAAAAACATTAAAGCTTTATTCAACTTATGCTCTAACTAATGATAATCATGTTGATTTTCATTAAGACTGTATCACAAGCATTTTACTATTTTGTTCAAAACTGTTTAAGATAATTTTCATGGCTATAAATTATTTCAACTTATAAAGTAGCTGAAAACTAAGGAAATCTAAATAAATTATACATTTTAATTTACTGGTAAATTAGTTGAAACAAATTTGTCATAATAATGTAAGATATTAACAATAAGAGGAACTGAAAGTAGATTATACTAGAATTCTGTATTACCTTTCAAACTTTTCTGTATATCTAAAACAACTCAATAAAATGGTTCAAAAGTCACTTAACCACTTGTAAATTAGGCATTTAATATTTTATTCCTAAAGCATCAATATGAACATGCACATTTTTTAGTTTTTATTATTTTCTATTGCACTATTTCTTGTTATACAGTTATTATATCAAAGTATAAATATTAGAAATATATTTACAGATTGCTTTCAAGGAAGTATTATAAATTTGCATTATAACCAGCAGTTTATAAGAATTTCTTCTGCACCATATTTACCAATAATTTATTATGAAAATTTTCCAACGTGAAATATAATTTTAAAAAATTTACAGTCCTGGACAGTTGGCTCAGTAGATAGATCATAGGCCCAGCATATAAATGTCCCAGGTTTGATTTCCGTTCGGGACACACAGGAAAAGAAACCATCTGCTTTTCTCCCCTTCCCTTTCCCCTCTCTTTTCCTATTCCTCTCCCACAGCCACTGGCTCTGTTTGAGCATGCCCCTCTGCGCTGAGGATAGCGTAGTTAGTCTAAACCAGTAAGCCTCAAGTGCTAAAAATAAGTTGGTTGACTTAAGCTTTGGCCCCAAATGGGGGTTGCCGGGTGGGTCTCAGTCAGAGCACATGAGAGAGTCTGACTCACTATCTCCCTTCCTCTCACTTAAAAAAAAATATACAGTGAACACCATATATCCGCCACCCAGATTCTCCCATTTTACTGCACATGATATGGCTCTCTACTCTTCTATTAATCCATCTTATTTGAATGTATTTTTAAAAAATTGCAAAACTTGGGTCACTTGCTGTTAAATAATTCAGCATATGTATGAAACTCAGAGTTTAATATTTGTCTAATCTATTTCATGTAAAATTTACAATGAAATGCACAAATCTGAATCATGTGCCCTTGACATATGTTTATACTTGGGTAACCAAAACCTTACTCAATATACAGAGAATTATCATCCCTCCAACAATTTCCCATGTACTCTTTACTAACCTATCCCCTTCCCCACTTCAACCCTCACCCTGAGGAAAATATTGTTCTAATTTTCCTACCACACATTAGTTTTGTTGGTTCTAGATATTAATATAAATTAATTCATGCAATATGTGCACTTTGTGTAAGACTTCTTTCACTCTGCATATTTTTTGTTTGACCTATTCTATTACTTGTTATCAGTTTGTCCCTTATTTTTGTTTTGTTTTATTGTGTGTTGTTTTTGTTCCTTTTTTTTGATGTAGTAACATTACATTGCATGAATTTATCACAGAGCATATATCCATTTTACCATTAATGAACAACTAGGCTATTTTCAATTTGAACTATTATAAATAAACCCACTATTAACATTCTTTATAATTATTTTGTGAATGTAGGACTTTAAAATCATTTTGTGGATATAAGATTTATTTATCTTGGAGTAAAATTTCTGGATAATGTAGGTGTAAATCTAGGTTTATAACTGACAGCCAGAACTTGATTTTATCATTTTACATTAACACCAGTCATGCATAAGACTTTCAATTGTCCTACATCCTCAAAAATATTTTGGATGATCAGATTTTGAATTATAGCCATTCTGTTAAACCTGTAATAGTATTTCTATGTGGTACTAATTTGCATTTTTTTATTAAAAGTGATACTGAACACATCTTCATGTCTTTTATAACTATTGATAAATCCATTTTGAGAATGTCTGTTCAAATATTTGGTCTATGTTTGAGTTATTTGACATTTTAATTTTTGGATACCAGTCCGTTGTCAGATATAGCACAAGTTTTGATACATTGAATTTTTCTTACTATTCACTTTATAACAGTTTGGGATTTAGTTTTGTGATATCATTTTGATCCTTGGGTATTTGGAAGTTTCTTAATTTTCAAATATTTGGTGTTTTCTAAATATCTTATTGTTACTAATTTGTGATTTTGTTTTATTGTGGTCAGATACTATATTCTGTATAAATTTATTAATAACTTATTAACACTTGTTTTATAGCTCATGCATGGTCTGGTTTGCTGACTGTTATATGCAATTACAAAGAATGTGAATATGTGATCTAAGTGAAGTTATCTAAATATAAAAAATGATTGCTAACATTATTTTAATCTTCTGTGTGTTTACTGAATTATTTCCTACAGTTCTCTTAATTGCTGAGAAAAAAAATGTTAGAAAATTTTCAACTATGATTGTGGAATTGTTAAATATTTCTTTTACTTCTGTCAATTTTTAATTCATATATGAGGCTTTATTATTGGTTCCATACACATTTGTAATTGTTATCTCTACCTAATGCTTTAATAGAGTTATCACTATGTAATATCCCTATTTGGAGCTGGTAATATTTTTATGTTATAGTCTATATTGATATAACCTTTCCAACCTTCTTTTTTATTTTTTTAATATTTGTTTTTTAATTTATTGTGTTGACATGGTTTCAAGTGTCCCACTCTTTATAACACACTCTACACCTGCATAATGCCTCCCATGCCCCTTACAAACTCTCTTTCCACCCCCACTTCTACCCTCCCTTTGCCCAACCCCACCGATACCTCCACTCCTCCCTTTCCCTTGGGCTATTTCTACCCTGTTGTCTGTATCTATGTGTTATATATACATGTTTTTGGCTATTCCATTCACCTTCTTCAATCCAGTCCCCTCTTTTTCCATCTCTCTGACAGCTGTTCAACTGTTCCCTGTTACCCTACCCTTGTTTCTGTTTTGTTTTTAGTTTATTGTGTTCATTAGATTTCACATATAAGTAAGATCATATGATATTTGTCTTTCTCTGCCTGGCTTATCTCATTTAGCATAATAATTTCCACGTCCATCTATGGTGTTGCAAAAGTGAAGATTTCTTTCTTTTTATGGCCATATAGTATTCTATTGTGTAAATGTACCACATCTTTTTTACCCCCTCATCCACTGATGGACACTTGGACTGTTTCCAGATCTTGGCTATTGCAGACAACACTAAAATGAACATGGGAGTGCTTATCTTCTTTTGAATTAGTGTTTGGAGATTTTTAGAAGTAGAGAAGCTAGGTCATATGGCAATTTCATTTTTAATTTTTTGAGGAAATGTTATATTATTTTCTATAGTGGCTGCATGGGTCTGTATCACCACCAGCAGTGTAGGAGGGTTCCCTTTTCTCTACATCCTTGTCAACATTTGTTTGTTGATTTTTTAATGAAAACAATTCTGACAGGTGTGAGATGATATCTCTCTGATGATTAATGAGCATTTTTCATACGCCTATTCGCCATCTTTGTCTTCTTTGGATATACAGATTAGATTGTCTTCCTGGTGTTGAGGTTTATAAATTCTTTATAAAATTTGGTTATGAACCCTTTATCTGATGTATTGGAAAATATGTTCTCCCATACAGTGGGTTGTCTTCTTTATTTCTTAATGGTGCTTTTTGCTGTAGAAAAGCTTTTTGGTTTGTATAGTCCTATTTGATTATTCTGTCCTTTATTTCACTTGCCTGAGGAGATATATTGGTAAAAATATTGCTACAAGAGATGTCTGAGATTCTACTGCCTATGTTTTTTTTCTAGGATTTTTATGGTTTCACAGCTTACATTCAGTTCTTTTATCCATTTTGAGTTTCATTTTGTGTATGGTGTAAGTTGGTGGTCTAGTTTCATTATTTTTCTTTGCATACTGTCCTACTTTCCCAACACCTTTTTTTAAAGAGACTGTTTCTATTCCATTGTATACTCTTACCCCCTTTGTCAAACGTTAATTGACCACAATGATGTGGGTTTGTTTCTGGGTTCTCTTCTAGCCTTCTTATGTTTACTCTTCATAAGTCTTTTTCCATCAATTTTATTTAGACTTATGTGTTTATGTTTAGGCATTGTAGATAACCTGGAGTTTGATCCTGCTTATTTATCCACTCTAACAACGATTGTATTTTATTAGCATATTTATCTATCAAAATTTAGTATTATTATTGACATAATTGAATTGAGGGTTATTATTACTTTTTATTACCTCTACCACTGGTTTTTGTTCATTTCTTCTTTCAGCCATTTTTGAGTACTTAAATTTATATTTAGACTTTTATAAATTATGTTTTGGCTTTTTAGCTACCTATTTGTACTAGCTTTGTTGTTGTTGCTTTGTTAGGATTGATCTGGAGATATTAAAATGTATCCTTAATATTTTATGCTCTACTTAGAATTGATATTGTAGAAAACTTGCATTCACATAAACCCAGCTACCTCCAGTCCTTGCTGCTGTATTTATCATAGATGTACATATTATAATTTTTACATTAAATAATCCTTTGAACTTAAATAAAATTAAGAGGGCAGTGGTGTTTTATATATATCTAGATACTTGCTATATCTGATCTGATGCTTTTCATTTTCTTGAAGATCCACAATTTTACATAAATTTCAAATTGCATATTCTTACTACATTTATCATGGCATGCCAAAAAATTATCTCCCAATACTTAACTAAAATAGTATTCTAATTGTTTAGCGTTTTTATTCTTTTTCTGGTTACTGTTGTGACATAACAAATCCCAAAATGTATTGGTTTGAAATGCCAATTTAGCAATTCTTGAATTTGACTGGATAAATATGCTTCTCATGGAGATGAAAGGGCTTTAGATGACTCGGAT
The DNA here is from genome assembly GCA_037038555.1 of Rhynchonycteris naso. Taxonomy (NCBI): domain Eukaryota; kingdom Metazoa; phylum Chordata; class Mammalia; order Chiroptera; family Emballonuridae; genus Rhynchonycteris; species Rhynchonycteris naso. The sequence goes on along the minus strand of CM072996.1, from coordinate 225,770,520 downwards.
CTCTAAATGGCCTCATTAACATGGCTGACAGACACTTAAGAAACCACCGGGAGCCATTGGCTGAGAACCTTGGTTCTTGATTGTACCCTCTTGTAACACAGGAGGTCCAGACCCGAAAAAGTAATCTAGTGGTATTACAAGATTCCAAAGAAAGCACAAGGAGGACCAGATGGAGAAGATATAGCCTTTATTACTTACATACAGAGGAAGCACGATGGCAGCAGGTTGGTGAAAGCTCTGCACCCTGTTGGATGAGGTCATAGTTTAAATTGCTAAGCCCTGGGAAGTTACTCAAGGAAAACTCTCTGTCTATATGCAAACATGCAGGTGACCAGGGAGTAGGGAAAAAGGTACACATCATTTTATGTTGTCCCTCCTTCATACATATATGATGACTCAGTTCCATTGTTCTTATAAAACTTTAGTTACAATTTTACTAGCCTCTATCTCGTGGCTTATGACCAGAATCCATGACCATGGCACTATGTGTCTAGGGAGGAGAAAAGGCATTGGCCAGCATCACCCTTACACCTATTTATATGACCTCTTGGTGTTTCTTATACAATGATAGCTTAATTCTAAACAGGAGCATTTCAAGAGGCAAGGAGTGAAAACTATCAGTCCTCTTAAATACTGGGCTCAGAAGTTCCAATTTTGAAATGAATAGTGCGATGTAATTGTGATTTTAAATAAATATAGTGTGGTTCATTCATTAACAATGTCTTTCTTTATTTTGTGAGAATACTAATTTCCCAAAAGATACAAACAAAGGAGTTGCCAGGCAAAATCATATTCTGAGAAGTTCCTTATGCCTGTCAGGTCTGGAGAGGAAAAGAAAAACACCACAAATACTAATCTTGAAGAAAAAATATATTTGCATATTTGAATCACAAAATATTCAATTTTATATTTTAAAAATAATTATTTCTATTAGACTCATAAGATCTCAATAGTGCATGGCTGGTAATATACTATTTTGACTACTGAAAAAATAATATATTTTTGAAAATATGTTGGCCCTGGATTGTTGGCTCTGTGGTAGAACATCCACCCAGCTTATGGAAGTCCTGGGTTTTATTCCCAGTCAGGGTACACAGCAAAAGCTACCACCTGCTTCTCTCCACTCCTCTTCCTCTTTGTTTCTCTCTCTCTCTTCCCATCCCTCAGTTATGGCTTGATTGATTTGAGTGTGTTCACCCCAAGCACTGAGGATGGCTTCGTTGAGCCTCCTCCTCAGGTGCTACAAATAGCTTGGTTGCAAGCATGGGCCCCAGATGGGAAGAGCATTGGTCCCAAATATGGGTCACCAAGTGGATCCTAGTGAGGACACATGCAGGAGTCTGTCTATCTCCCCTTCTCTCACTTAAGTTTAAAAAGAGAAAGAAAAACAGAAGAAACTTTTTTAGCAGATATTTCTTTTAATTTTTTCAGTTTACAACATATAAGCATTTTTCCAGTACAAACAACAGTTGTATTGGGAAAGAGAGATCTTTGGGGAGATATTTAAGAATATGTCTTATTTTTTTAATGGCAGGGTCATTTATTTGTTCTGGGAGAGTACCATTTAAATGTTTTGAATATTAAATGATAAAACAACATTTTATTCTCTAGATAATATAAGAAATAAATGTGGTAATGGTGACAACAGTACATAGCAAAATCAAATAAGAGAATAATTGGTTTAGATTTCTTTTTTGAGAAATAACCTTGAATTTCTAAAGAAGTGAATTCTTACAAATGACCTAAGAAAATTTTATATGGAGCATCCCAAAAGTATGTCTAAATACGAGTTTCTAATAAATAAACAAATATGTATATGATGGTTACAAAGACCCCCTTGGGAAAAAAATGGGTGTGAGATGAGGAGATCAAAGACTTTTAAAAACATGTGAGATTTGAGGACTTTGAGCCACAGAGAGAATGCACAAAATTGTTTCGAGAGTCATTAAGAAGTGAATGATATAGTAAAAGTATTCAGAAAAGTATACTATAATTATAGCATGAAAACAAACAATGAAAGAGAATGCCAAGTCATGGCACTGAAAAGTGAGGTTAAAGACAAAGGAATCCTAATACCTAATCAGAACAGAAACCTGTATGGTTTTGTGAACAAATATCACCCCGGTAAATTCAATTTGAAAAAGAACAGTTTTACTTATTTTTCACAATAAAGAGACTTAACATCTCTGAATGGAGGAACTAAGATTTGCAATGTCTCATACTTCTCTTTAGTGCATAACTTTAGACTTTTTCTAGAATCTATTACATATCACAACCTAAACCAGACTCACAATTCATTAAAGACCACTTTCACTTTTTATAAAAAAATAAAAGAATTAAATAGGACAATTTTATATTAAATAATTGCCTTTTTTAATTTTAGAAGGATAATTCTCTTTTCTGAGAGGGTAGTAAAATTATAAGCAGGACATTGATTTAAAGTTGAAACTCTTAGGTGGGGGAGGGTAGAGGGGAATAAAGGGTGCTGGGTGGAGACTTGACTTGGGGTGGTGAATACAATACAGTGTTCAGATGGTCCATTGGAGAATTGTGCACCTGAAACCTGTATAATTATTTTAACCAGTGTCACCCCAATAAGTTCACTAAAAAGAAAAAACATGTGTGAGTTGTATGCCATTACTGCCATTTGTGAAAACATAGATAATTCTTAATAATATTATGCTAAGCAAAATGAGTCACACAGAAAAAGTCAAGAACAATATAATTTCACATGTATGTAGGATATAAAATTGAAAGCAACAAATGAACAAATGAGAAAAACAAACGAACAAAAGCTCATAAACACATACCACAGTATACTGGTTACCAGAGGGAAGAAGATTTGACTTTGGGTGGTCAGCACACAATGCAATATACAGATGATATATCATGGAATTGTATACTTGAAACCTATATAATTTTATTAGCCAATGCAACTGCAAAACTTTCATTAAAAAATAAAAACTAAATTAAGAATAAAAATAAAATTAAAATCCTTTCCTATCAAACTTTAAATTGCTAAATATGGCCTGACCTGTGGTGGCGCAGTGGATAAAGCGTCGACCTGGAAACACTGAGGTCGCCAGTTCAAAACCCTGCACTGGTCTGGTCAAGGCACATATGGGAGTTGATGCTTCCAGCTCCTCCCCCCTTTCTCTCTCTCTCTCTCTCTCTCTCTCTCTCTCTCTCACTCTGTGTCTCCTCTCTAAAATGAATAAAATAAAAATAAAATTAAAAAAATTATAAATTGCTAAATATGGATACATTTTTTATGCTATGATAAATTAAAAAGATTTAGAACAACCCTAAACTAGTAAAGAAAAACTATTGTTTTGACACTTTCAGAATTAGAATACAAAAAGTTAAAAATATTTACCTTGTAATCTATTTCTCATATTGAAAAAATGTTAAATTTTTGGATTTATAAACCTATTCATGAATATCATCCAAGTAGCAGATGAATATAATTTACTGGTAAAAGTTTATTTTTTTTTAATTGGCATGGTAACTACTTACAGTACAGGTACAATAAAAACCCAGTCCTTGCTTCACGTAGTTCCAATATGCATGAATTTCTGTTACCACAGTATAGCTAAATAGTATTTGTTCTTCTATAACACAGTTCATATTTCACTTACCATGGTGTATTAAGTGTGAGTAATTGCAAAAAGTATAAACTTCACAGCTAGCTCTTCAGTTCACAAATCACTGTGTGATAACAGATGTCCATCATGATCAGTGACCAGGCCTGTCGCTTTGTTTAAAGTCTGCCAGGGTTTGGGCACTGTGCATCTGTTCATACTCAAACAGCAAAGTGTTTGGTTGTGTTGTCTCCTTGAATTCCAGTGACAAACCTGTGTGCCATTTTACAAAAAGAAAAAGAGATAATCAAAAGAAGGAATTGGTTAATAAAGATGAAACTATGGCAAAGAAACAAAAACTTAGAATACTGGAAGTGAAATTCAAATAAATATATAAATTAATTTACATAAGAAATAGCTTCCTGCAGGCCTGTTGACATTGCTGCCATTCAGGAAATTCTAAATGTGCAGACAGATATTTAGTGAGGGCAAGTGTACTAACGTCAATAAGAAAAGTGAATGTGATGCAAAGAACGACAATATCCCAGAACTCTCAGAGGTATTTTATCATATTGAAAATGCAAAGAATAAAATATTGGAAGCTGATAAAATTAGAAAGAAATATGACAGTTCACCAAGGCATGGAAGTGATGCTCACTCTGTAGCTTAAGTTATATAAGAAGGCACAATTTCAATGTACTTTAAATAATTAATTTTTAAATATAGTTAACATACAATATTATAATGTTTTAGGTGTACAACATAGTGATTCAACATTTATATGCTTTACAAAGTGATCCCCACAATGTCTAGTAACCACCTGTCACAGTACATAGTTATGATATTATTGACTCTATTCCCTATGCTCTACATTACATCCCCATGACTTATTTTATAACTGGAAGTTTGTACTTCTTAATCCTCTTCAATTTTCTACGCAAACTCCACCCGACTTCCTTCTGGCAACCATCAGTTTGTCCTCTGTATCTATGAGTTTGTTTCTGTTTTATCTTGTTTGCTTGTTTTAGATTCCACTTATAAGTGAAATTGTATGGTATTTGTCTTTCTCTGTCGAATTTATTTCACTTAACACAATACTCTCTAGGTCCATATATGTCATAAATTACAAGGTTTCTATTTTTTATGGCTGGATACTATTCTGTTTTATATATGTACCACCTCTTCTTTATTTACCTATCATTGGATATGTTTGCTTCCATACCTTGGCTCTTGTAAACAATGCTGCAATGAACATTGAGTACATATATATTTCCCAAATTATTATTATTTTCTGTAGATAAACACACAGAAGTGAAATTGCTGTGTCATAAAGCATTTTGTTTTTAATTTTTTGAGGAATCTCCATTTTTCCACAGTGGCTACACCAATTTACATTCTCACCAATAGTGTACAAGTCCTCCCATTTTTCCACATGCTCACCAACACTTATTTGTTAATTTACTGATAGTAACTATTCTGACAGGTATGAGGTGGTGGTATCTCATTGTGACTTTGATTTGTATTTCTCTAATGATAAGCAATTTTCATATATCTATTGGCCATCTGTGTGTTCTCTTTGGAGAAGTGTCTATTTAGGTCCTCTGAACATTTTTAATTGGATTGTTTCTTTTTTGGGTGTTAAGTTGTATAAGTTCTAAGGAAATTGTTGTAGTTTCACAAAAATCAGCCTTCTGTAAACACTTAGGTTATAATTTCCTTTGCTTTCATGTTATTGAAACTCTTGAATATCTTTCCATTTTCCTAAAATTTCTTAAAATTTATGCTATATTCTATCCTATTGTTCTTAATATTTCTAATTGCAGTTTTTTGGTGGTGTTTTAGTGGAGAGATAAGATATACATAGTCAAATCATTGTGTTTATAGTGTTTATAAAGAAATATCCATCAATATATTTTGTAGGTGAGAAATAAAGAAGATATAATCTAACAAGGATAAAATTCTCTCCAACCTCAGGCCCAAAAGCAGCCGAATATAAATAGGTAAAACAATTATACTTAGAAAAATTATATTACAAATCAGCTCTATTTTTGTCAGGATTTATTTTCCAAAATTATTTCTTGATTATGAACTGAACTGATCTCACATTAAATTCAGAATAAGTGAGGATGTTGTATATACTAGCTGACATATAAAAACAGAATAATCAAAATTATGTTTTATTTTACTATTTATGGACGAAGTAAAGTATGTTTATAGAAATATTCAATATTTTGAATTTTTTTGAAATTATCAAAAATATTAGCATTTGATATAAATGAATGTGCAAATTGACTCCTATTTAAGTCAGTATTATATAAAGATAGTTATTTTTCAAAATTATAATAGTTGAAATATTTTGGTATCTAGGTTTTAGTACCCAGATAGATTTTTGTAAGTTTCAAGAGATTATAAGTCTTTAGAATTGTTAGAATTAATGAAAATCAGTTTTCACATTCTTTAATGTTTCAGAAAGAAATGAGCAATTTGCCATTTATAGCAATTACTAACTTGATCTGAATCATAGAAGTTGTACAGTGTGGATCTGTCAGAGACCTAAGGCGGTCATCTGGTTTACACAGCAGATATAAAGTATTTATTGAAGTAATATAATATTTTATGCCTATTTTGCAGGTAAATAGCTGATACTCATGATACAGATAGCATCTCCTATTTTATCAGTAACAGCCTATCTCTTGCTCCAGAGCTCTTAATTTGGAAGAAAAACCTTTTAAAAATAGCTTTTGTTCACCCTGGCCAGTAGGCTCAGCAGTAGAGTATCAGGCCTAGCCATGTGGAAGTCCCAGGATTGCTATCCCAATAGGGCACAATAAGAAGTGCCCATCTGCATCTCCACCCTTCCCCATCTCCTTTCTCTCTATCTCTCTCTTACCCTCCTGCAGCCAAGGCTCCATTGGAGCACATAGGTCAGGATGCTGAGGATGGCTCCACCGCCTCTGCCTCAGGTGCTAGAATGGCTCCAGTTGCAATGGAGCAACATCCCAGATAGGCAGAGCATCGCCCCTTAGTGGGCATGCCTGGTGGATCCAGGTTGGGCAGATCCAGGTCAGGCACATGTGGGAGTCTGCCTCTCTGCCTCTCTGTTTCTCACTTCAGAAAAATACAAAAAAAAAAAAGCTTTTCTCTATTATCAATAAAAACTGACAAAGTATTTCCAAGTAACATAGCTAAAATAGGACAGAATTGTTAGAATCCCTTAAAGTAAAAGTTTTAACCCCTCATTGTTCACAGTGACCAAAACAGCCTTGGACATTCCCTGCCTGGTTAACACATCTTATAACTTTATCGCCTCTCCTTCAAATCTTGCACTTCCACACTTCCTCCCAGGAGTCCCTTCCTTTCTAACTTGTAACTCCTAGAAGTCATAGTCAGTGTGTGATATTTCAATTACTAGTTTTCAAACCACATTTATTCCATCTTTGATTTAAATCACACTTTAACTTGTGTTACCGTGAGGCAAAATGTTAATACAGTCAGCTGCTACCACATGTAGTACCCTTGAAACGACAGTCTTGATTTTTGCCCTGTCTTGGTACTGTCTTCAATATACACCACAGCTTGTGGGTAAGTATGACATTCAGATTTGATTCCCAAGAGCACTGAAAGCTATGGAAATAGTACTATCTCAAATAAAAGATGTTAGCGATATTTTCTTTTTTGAGGCTTATATTTTAAAAATTCTTTTATCCCTTCTTAACAAAATTAGAGAATGTTTCTTTTGATATATCTACACAAAGAGAAACAAATTATGTACCAATGATATTTAAACTTTTCATTTATTATATTATTTAAGTATTCACATCTCCTGAACAAAAGTTTTATTGTGATAATAAGTGAATGTATGTTTGATGAGGTGGAAAACCTGTAGAAATAAAAGAATCTCAGGAATGAAAAGTATACACTCAGCCTTTAGGAAATTTTAGTATATGGTACAGAATATGATTTTACATGTCCACTTAACATAATTACGTATTCTGAATCTTGTTTTGTGCTTTTGCTCTCAGATATTTTTATTGTGTTTTTCTCATTCGTATGTCTATATTTGACATATTTACTCAGAAATATGTGTTATTATAACCAGTGATATTCTATACTTGGAAAACCAAAATAGGAAGAAAATACTAATTGACCCAACACTAGTGGAATTTCTGGTCAAATTACATTAAACTAATGCAAACAGTGTGACTTCATTTGCTAATTGACTAGTTAAATCCACACTCATGGGAGCGGTTTACCAAACTGTGCATTTAAACTGCCAAATGATATTTCTACCACAATAATGCCATCATCTTAATTTTTTTAGGTTGATGGGAAAAGTAAGGGCTACTTGTTCTTCCCAGGGTGTGGCAAGCTGTGAAGCTTTACACTGATTAAAACAGAAAAACATCTGTTTTAAATCTAGGGCTCTTATCTTCAGTAAGCAGGGAGCTAATACTTCTCCATAGTAGGACAAGCTTGAAAGTAAGAAAACAGATTTTTAACACTGTTATTGCCTTCCTACTTTATACTCTTTCTGTTATTAATTACTGGCGCTTATTGTTAAACATTAAATTTAATTTCTTTTTAGTATTTTTTTATTTTTAGAGCAGTACATAAGTAGTAAATTATCCAAGTCTTATACATATTTATTTTTTTGTTTTAATCTCGTGATGAAAATTGAGATCCCCATAATGTCTCTACACTGAATATGTTTTCATAAGCATCATGCAGAATCATTTTTAGAATTTTGAGAGAGAATGAAACTAGCTATCTGAAAAAATATTCAAAGTGGTATATAATACTTAATTCATGTTTTCCCATAAAATATTTGTAATTCTGAAAAAATAATGAAATGTCATCAAGCTACTTATCAAATAATAGCAAGAGGAGAAATAAAAGGGCAACTATTCAGAAAGAATAGGAATGAAAGAAAGAAGCAACTAACAGAAAGCACATGTTTATGGAATAATTGCTTTCATGTGGCAGGATTTTGGTGACATAAATAGTAAATTATGCAAAAAAAACTTTTAGGTAAACTTTCCAGGGAGAGAGAGACAACTGTTATGCAAGAGGAAAATATCTCTATTCATTAAACTGTTTATTTCCAACCCTGTTGCACAAATTATTTCAGAAAGATACACCTAGAGCTGGATGTTGAAACCTTTATCCAAAAACATCGTTTTTTGTTTGTTTGTTTGTTTTCTCATCACTGCATGGGATTGGTTTTGAAATACCAATCAATATTTTCAATATCAACAGCAGGACATGTTTCACCAATGTCTTAAATCTCTCACCAAACACCACTACTGAACAGGAAATGAGTGCTTTGGTTGAGCAGGTCCATAGGAAAATAGTATAAATTACACACATGCACATCAATTAAGAGCAATTAGAGGTTATTTGTGTTAATAGCTTCCATACAACTGGGTTCCAAATGATGGGGTTATTTGGATTTATCAATGATTCTCAGTCACCTGCCTCTTAATTAAAGACCTATTTCCAAACCTATAGTTAGGAGTATTAAAGCAAATGTTCCTGACATCCGAATCATAGTTCTTTGAGTCACCAGGTTAAAGGGAATTCATTATATAGACTTCGAGGGCTAATGTGCTCACTTTCTCGATTTACTACCATTATGATAAGTCAAGATATCTGCATAATTTCTCATGCAATGTCTGAAATTAATTTAAAATAAATATTCCCTTTCAACACTAAAGAAAAGTTTATTACTCTTGGCCTTTCCTAGATCTATTTCTGAGTTAATATTATTATGTTGTATAATCACTTGGGTAACACAACTGGAATGAAACAACTCCATTTATTATGGTAACTTTTGAAAGATTTAATTGAAAGATGTAGCACATAAAACATTTCTTACTTTTCAAAAGTTAGAAACATACAATATGCAACACTGCTGAGGAAAATTCTTGCTTAAGATTTCCAGGACTTCTCTGCAGAGTTTTTTTGTTTGTTTTGTGTTTTTATTTTTTCCTTTGTCTTTTTCTGAAGTGAGAAGCAGGGATGCAGAGACACAGATGCTTGCATGTGCCCAACCGGGATCCACCCAGCAGTCCCACTAGGAGGAATCTGGGACATTGCTCCTTTGCAACCAGAGCCATTTAAGCACCTGAGGCAGAGGCCATAGAACCATCCTTAGCACCTGGGCCAACTTTGTTCCAATGGAGCCTTGGCTCAAGAGAGGAAGAGAAAGATAGAGAAAAAGGAGAGGAGGAAGGGTGGAGAAGCAGATGGATGCTTCTCCTGTGTTCCCTGGCCGAGAATCAAATCCAGGACTTCCACACACTGGGTGGACACTACTGCTGAGCTAGCTGGCCAGGGCCTCTACAGAGCTTTAATAAGAGAAAGTAGGTAGTAGTGAGTTAATACAGGAATGTAAAATAATTTGGAAAACTGTCTCAATGTGCAGAAAAATCCAAGTACTGTATAAAATGCAAACCAAAACATCTTTATCTTACGTCCTGTGCCTGTCCCCACCCAAGATACACTGAAAACTGTGGATCATGTTTCTAAAAAAACTGAAAAACTAGCTAGACTATATATATTAATCCTTGAAAGTTGGTCAAAGAGCATCTTTAACTTTATAACACTTCTTTGTTTCCTGTGATTCTGGGTATTTTATGCTAATGAAATCAATATGTGATATAAATAAAGCACTCAACAAAATTTTTAAACAGACAGATTAAATTTATCTAGTGGTCTTGTGTATTTCTCTACTATTGCTATTACTTCAAATGCTTTAAATTTTTATTCATCAATATAAGAAGATTAAATTCAGAATATGTCATACATATTTTCAAAAATACCAAAATTGAATCTATTCATTAGTTATGAAATACTATGAATATATTGTGTAATAATCATTGTTTCTATACCTGTTGCATAATACAAGTCTTGTAGAAATTGCACTTCAGATGATACATCAGGAATTTACAGAAGTATAGTATCAGAATAAGACTTTTTGTGATGAGAAATAAAACTGGATGTGGAAATGAAGACTATTTTTCTTGATAACAAGAGTAAATAACAAGGTTACACTGCAACTGCATTTGAATGCAATTTAAGTTCAAAGACTATTTCAAAGAAATCATGCAGAAAATTATACTTTAATATCAAATTTGTAATTCTGAAAATTTAGAATCACTAACTTCAAAGGAATAGCTAATTTAGTCCTAAAATTTTGCCTACTTCTTTTGAAACCTATATAATTTTATTAACCAATATCACTGCAATAAATTTAATTTAAAAGTAGAAAAAATATAAACACAGATTAGATATATGTTTACCAAAAGAATTTCCAAGTAAATAACTACTCAAGTAAAATATATCATTGGGAAGAGAAAAATAGCAAAACAGAAATTCTCAGATTAAAGTTTATTTTCACACTTTCCAGCATACCAGGAAAAAAAATTTGCATAAAGTATTAAAAATAAGACAAAAATGTATCATAAAACCTCAATAATTATTAAATATAATATTTTTTTCAAGATTGAAAATCTGTTAGATACTCTCCCTTAATTTTTCTCTCCTATTTTAAATATTTACATATTAACTATATACAATTCAATGATACATGTTGATCAGAGAAAAATTTCCTTTTGGAAACTTCACGTGATAGAGAAATAAACATATTCTTTTCCTTTTCTTAAATTTTAAATTTTATTTATAAAATTAACTTTAACAGAGTGATATTGATCAATAAGACTTTCTGGGTTTCAGGTAAATATTTCTATAGCATTTGAACAGTTCAGTATCTGTTTATACCCATCACCAAACTAAAATCATTTTTCATCACCTTACATTTGTCCCTCTTTAAACCCTTCCCATACTATCCACCTTCTCCATTCCCCATGTTCCCTGCCCCATCCCCCATGTTCTTTTACCCCTGGTAACCACTTCACTTTAATCTATGTTTATAGCTCTCAGTTTTATATCCCATCTATGTGTGAAATCATACAGTTCTTAGTTTTTTCTGATTTACTTATTACACTCAGTGTAATGTTCTCGATGTCCATCCATGTTGTAAATGTCACTATATTATCATTTCTTATGGCTGAGTAGTATTCTATTGTATATACGTACCACTTGTTCTTTATCCAACCCACTATTGAGGGACACTTTGGTTTCCATGTCTTGGCCACTGTTAATGAACATGTTCATTGCACTAAATGCAATGAACATGTTAGTGCATGTGTCTTTACATACCAATGTTTTTGAGTTTTGAGGATATATACTCAGAAGAGGGATTGCTGGGTCATCTGGTAATTTTATTTCAAACTTTTTGAGGAGCCACCATACTTTCTTTTATAATGGTTGTACTAATTAGTATTTTCAACCGCAGTGAATGAGGGTTTCTTTTTTGCAATAGCCTCTCCAACACTTGTTATTACCTGTCTTGTTGATAACAGGTGTGAGGTAATATCTCATTGTAGTTCTTTTTATTTATTTATTCATTTTAGAGAGAAGAGAGAATAAGAGAGAGAAAGAGAGAGAGAGTAGCAGGAAGCATTAACTCCCATATGTGCCTTGACCAGACAAGTGCAGGGTTTCAAACCAGCGACCTCAGCATTCCATGTCAATGCTTTATCTACTGTGCCAACATAGGTCAGGCTCATTGTAGTTTTAATTTGCATTTCTTAAATAGCTAGTGAAGATTAGCATCTTTTCATATACCTGTTGGCCATTTGTATATACTCTTGGGAGAAGTGTCTGTTCAGGTCCTCTCCCATGTTTTGTTTTGTTTTTTCTGAAATGAGAAGTAGGGAGGCAGAGAGACAGACTCCCGCATGCGCCCAACCTGGATCTACCCGGCAAGTCCACTAGGGAGCCGAGCTTTGCCCATCAGGGGCATTACTCTGTTGCAACCAGAACCATTCCAGCGCCTGAGGCGGAAGCCATGGATCCATCCTCAGTGCCCGGACCAACTTTGCTCCAGTGGAGCCTTGCCTGTGGGAGGGAAAGAGAGAGATAGAAAGAAAAGAGAGGGCAAAGGGTGGAGAAGCAGACGGGCACTTTTCCTGTGTGCCTGGGAATCGAACCTGGGACTTCCACACACCAGCCTGACACTCAACCACTAAGCCAACAGGCCAGGGTTTCTCCCCATTTTTTAATTGGATTTGATTGCTTGTTTGCTGATGAGCTATATGAGTTCTGTATATATCTTAGATATTAACCCCTTATCAAAGCTGTGTTTCCAAATATTATCTCCCATTTAGTTGGCTGCCTATTCATTTTGTTGTCAGTTTCTTTTGCTGTGCAGAAGCTTTTTAGTTTGATATACTGCCATTTATTTATTTTTGCCTTTACTTCCCTTGACTTAAGGGTCAAATTCATAAATTGTTCTTTATGGCCAAGGTCCATAAGTTTAGTCCCTATGTTTTCTTCTATGTAATTTAGAGTTTCGGGTCTTATATTTAGGTATTTGATTCATTTTAAATTAATTTTTTTGCAGAGGGACAAATTGTAGTCAAGTTTCATTCTTTTTCATGTGGCTTTTCAACTTTCCCAGTTATTGAAGAAGCTTTCTTTTCCCCATTGTGTGTTTTTGGCTCCTTTTTCAAAGATAATTTGTCCATATATATGTGGTTTTATTTATGGGCTTTCAATCCTGTTCCATTGGTCTGTATGTCTGCTTTTCTGCCACTGCCATGCTGTTTTGATTATCATGGATTTATAGTATAATTTGAAGTCAGGTAGTATGACACATTTGGCCTCATTCTTTTTCCAAAGGATGTCTCTGGCTATTCAGGATTTCTTATAGTTTTATACAAACCTGGTAATTTTTTGCTCTATTTCTTTAAAATATGACATTGGGATTTTGATGGTGATTGCATTAAATATTGTTTTGGGCAATATGGCCATTTTAACAAGGCTGATTCTTCCAATCAATGAACATAAAATATTTTCCATTTCTTTTTCAATTTCTTTAACAATATTTTGTAGTTTTTAGTATATATCATTCACATGCTTTGTTAAGTTTATAACTAGGTACTTTATTTTTGTTGTTGTTGCAATTGTAAAAGAAATTGTTTTTCTGAGGTCATTTTCTAAAGTTTCACATTCATTGACATATAGAAAAGCAATGAACTTTTATATATTGATTTTGTATCCTGCAACTTTACTGTATTGGTGTATTGTTTCTAATACTTTTTTGGTGAGTTATTGGGGTTTTCTATATACAGAATAATGTCATCGGCAAAAGTGATACCTTTACGTTTTTCCCAATATGAATGCCTTTTATTTCTTTCTCTTGCCTGATCACTCTGGCTAAAACTTCCAGAACTATATTGAATAAGAATGGAGAGAGTAGGCAGCATTTTCTTGTTCCTAATTTTAGAGAAAAAACCTTCATTTAATCACCATTTAGTATAATGTTAACTGATGGTTTGTCATATATGGCCTTTCTTATACTGAGGTACTTTCTTCTATTCTGATTTTATTGAGTATTTTAATCATAAAGAGATCTTGTATCTTATTGAATGATTTCTCTGCATCTTTTGATATGACTATATAATTTTTGCTCTTTGTTTTGTTGATGTGGATGGTGTGTTATGTTGATTGATTTCCTGTGTTGAACCATCCTTGTTCTCCAGGAATGAATACCACTTGATTGTGATGTATTACTTTTTTAATGTATTGTTGCATTCAATTTAATAGTATTTTGTTTAGAATTTTTGTATCTGTATCTTTTATTTTCATTTTGTCATTGCCAGGTTTTGGTATGAGGGTTATGTTGGCCTCATAAAATGTGTTGGGGAGTATTACTTCTTCTTCTATATTTTGGAGGACTGTTAAAAGGATAGGTTCTAAATCTTCTTAAAATGTCTGGTAGAATTCACCAGTGAAGCCATCTGGTCCTAGATTTTCATTTTTGGGGAAGTTTTTGATAGTTGTTTCTATTTCCTCCCTGCTTATAGGTCTATTTACATTTTTCACTTCTTTATGACTCAGTCTTGCTAGATTGTATAGTTCTAGAAATTTATCTATTTTCTCTAGGTTGTTGAATTTGGTGGCATATATCTTTCATAATATCCTACTATGATCTTTGTTATGTTAATTTTTTCTATAGCTTTTTTGTTCTCTATTTTATTATTTTCTACTCTAATATTTACGACTTTCTTTCTCCTGCTCACTTTGGGTTGCTTTTGTTTTTTTTCTACTTTCTCAGAGTGTGATGTTAGGTTGTTTACTTGGGATCCCTCTTGTTTCTTTTTGGTTTGTTTGCTTCTCTTTTTTTATTGAGAGTCAGAAAGGCAAACAGACAAACTCCTGTGTGAGCCCCGTACAGGATCCACCTGGCAGGCTCCCTATGGAGCAATGCTCTGCTCACCTGGGGCCATGCTCCGTTCCTTGGACAACCAAGCTATTTTAGTGCCTGAGGTGAGGCCATGGAGCCATGCTCAGTACCAGGGCCAACTTGCTTAAATATTCAAGACATGGCTGCAGGAATGGGAAAGAGAGAGAAAGAGAGAAGGGAATGGGTAGAGAAGCAGATGGTCACTTGTCTTGAGTACCCTGACTGGAAATCAAACCTGGGACTTCCACATGCCAGGCTGATGCTTTACTGCTGAACAGAAAGCAAGCCAGGGCCATCCCTTGTTTCTTGATATAAACCTGAAAGGATATAAAATTCCCACTTATTACTGCTTTCACTGTATCCCAGAAATTTTGATATGTTTGTTATCATTTTCTTTTTTCTGTATATATCCTTTGATCTCTGCTTTTATTTCTTCTTTGACCCAGTCATTTTTTAGAAGTATGTTGTTTAATTTCCACATTTTAGTGGGTTTATTTCCTTTTTATAGTAGAATTTTAATTTCAAATTTTGTGATCAGAATATATGTTTGCTTGGTATAATTTGAATCTTTTGTAAATTTGTTGATAATAACTTTGTGGCCCAACATATGGTCTATCCTTGAGAATGTTCCATGAACACTGGAGAAGACTGTATAATTTTACATTTTGGGATAAAATGCCCTATTAATGTCTATTATATCCATTTGGTCCAGAGTGTCATTTAAGGCCAATATTTCTTTATTATTTTTCTGTTTGGATGATCTATCTAAAGCTGTCAATAATGTGTTAAAATTTTCAAGTATGATTGGATGTTTGTCTGCTTCAATTTTTAAATCAGTTAGTAGATGTCTTATATAATCCAGTGCTCTCTGGTTTGATGTATATATATTAAAAAGTGTTGTGTGTGTTTGATACAATGTCCCCTTTATCATTATGAAATGTTCATCCTTGCCTCTGGTTATCTTTTGTCTTGAAGGCAGCATTGTCAGATTTGAGTATGGCTATACCTGCTTTTCTTTGGATATTTTATGCTTGAAGAATCATTTTCCAAGGTTACATTTTTAATCTAGATTTTTTTCTCTCAGCTTAGATGTGTCTCTTGAAGCCAGCATATGTCTGGGTTTTGTTTTTCAATCCAATCTGTTACTCTGTGCCTCTTTATTAGTGAGTTCAGTTCATTTACATTTAGGGTAATTATTTACACTTGAGGATTTCTATAGCCATTTTATGTTTTGTTTTCATGTAGCTCTCTGTCTTGTTTGGTTCTTCTCTTTTTTGTTCCTATCTATTGTTTTTGCTTGATGGTATTCTATACATTGTTTCACACTTTCTTCTTTTTTAAGCTGTGCATTTCAGTAATGGCTTGTGGAGGGTTGCCATTAGGTTAAGAAAAAAAATGTTCATAAATATGAAAGTCCTTTGTCTTATGAGTGCTTTTGCACTCCATCCTCCTTTGCTACTGCAGAACTTTATCCTCTCTCCTTTTGTTTATTTTTGTCACAGATTATCCTTGTTTTAGTTGTGACCCTTTGGAGCTTTTACTTGTGTTTTTTATTTGTTTGATTCTTTTTTCTGGTCAAATAACCCTCTTGATTATTTTCTGCAGTGGGTGTTTTCTGGTGATATATTCTTAAGCTTCAGTATGTCTGGAAAACTTATTTCTCCTTGATATTTGAAGGGTAACTTCGATGGATATAGTATTCTTGGCTGGTAATTCCTCTCTTTCAGTGCTTTGAATGTTTGGGTCCATTCTCTTCCAGCTTGTAGAGTTTCTGCTGAGAATTATGATAATAACCTAATGGGCTTTCTTTTTATATGTTATGCTCTTCTTTTTCTAGGCTGCCTTGAGGATTCTTTGTTTGTCACTGATATTTGACAATTTATTACAATGTGCCTTGGATAAAGTCTGTTTGAGTTGCAGTAACTTAACTTTTTTTTTTCTTCTTGGATTCAAGGCCCTCACTCTTTCCATAGACTTGAGAAGTTCTCATCAATTATTTCTTTGAATAGGTTCTCCATTCTCTTCTCCCTCTCTCCTTTTTCTGATATACCCATTATTTTTATTTGGCTCTTTCTGATGGAGTCAGATAATTCCTGTATAGCTCTGTTTTTTTTAATTCATGAATCTCTCTCCTCTACTCTCTGTAGCATTTGTAATTGCCTTTGCTGTTACTGATTCTTTTTCTATTTGGCTTGTTCTATTGGCTAAACTTGTTACCTCAGTTTTCAGTTCATATTTTGAGTTCTTCATCTCTATTTTTAAAATTTCAATCTTATTTATGAGATATTTGTTTTATTCATTAACTTGTTTTCTGAGCCCATTAAGTTGCCTATTAGTGTCTTCTTGCATCTCATCAAGTATTTTTAGAACTTTAATTTTGAATTCTCTATCATTTAACTCTAAGGCTTTTATGTGATTGAGATTTATTTCTGGATTTTATTTATCTTCTTTTTGAACTATGTCTTTGGCTCATGTATACATGATATTCTATTTCTTCTTACTTGATGGTATTTGAGAGTGTTATTATTAAGAACCCTAACAAAAAAAAATACCTAAAACATTGAGACATTAATAATGAACACAATAAAAATATAAAAATTAAAAAAATCGTGTCAAGTGAAGAAAAAAACCACTGGTAAAAAGATCAATAGCAAACAAAAATATAAAAATCAAAACATCTATAAAAAATAGAAATGAAAAATAGAAAAATTAAAAAAAATAATATTCAAAAATGAAAAAGAGAAAAGAAGAATAAGAAAAAAAAAAGAAAAAATAAATTTGGTTTTGAGAGGTTTCTTTCAGTAGGTACTGCTGTATTATAAGTTTAGCTCTGTGAACTCCCTGGACTGTCCGCTGAGATGTTGCTGTCACAACAATATTGGTGCATGGGGCATGTTAAAGCACTTTAGAGCTTTGTCCTTATGGTTTTGGCTTTACGGATTCAGCTTTCTGGCTTCACATCTCTAGCAATGGAGATCTCAGGCTTTCAAGCATTCCTTCCTATGTCCCACAACCAAATGTGGAGTACCCCTGTTCTTCAGGAGAGAGAGTTTTTCTGGTTTGTTTCTGCCATACTCCATACTGCAATGTGAGAAGGTGGGAAGCCTAGGGGGTTGCAGTTTAGCTTTCTTTGTCTCTGCCATGTGTGGATTGCAGGCAGACCACAGAAACATGGGCAATGACCTTGTGCTCTGGCCACTTTGGTTTGTCTCCACCTCTGTCCCTCTATCTCACCTCCTGACAGAAGGATACCCAGTCACTCCAGTTTTCCTCTCTGTATCCCGCAGAATAAATTCAGAGAGGTTTAGCTTCCCTCCTCCCCATAGTCCAGCAGAGAAAAGAAATATAAAACAGTAAATTTAAGTTTTTCTTTTCTACTCTCCAAAGCCCACTGCAAATGTGTTTTGTCTTCCACCTCTTTTTTCACCAATCCCATCTTTTGTCCATTTGATGTGCAGATCTTTCAGGCACTCCTGTTAGCCCAGCTGGGGTTCCTTTGCAGCATTGTAGTTGTTAAATTTGTTGAAATTTTAAGGGGAGAGCTCAGGAGTATCTCTCTTGCCATCATTACTCTGATGTCATCTCAGATTTTTTAACAGTTTTCAAAAAGATTATCTCTTAGGTATTTCTGATTTCCTGGTCAGTGCCTTTCATAATTTATTTTATAGTTACATGCTTTTTAAGTATAAGCATTTTAAAGCATTCCCCAAATACATAACCTCAACATCAGAATGAAATAACATAAATGTCAAGTAATATGAACATTTTTTCTTTTTTTATATTTTTTGGAAATAAGTTTATGGCTAGTGGTTATTTTCTACAAATATCTCATTCAAAAATTTGCTAGGGTAAACCTTAAAATTTTTAATTTTTTTTTTAGAAATAAAATAACTTTAAGTATTATTCAAACATTATGCTCAGATTGGTGTTCATATTACAGCTAAATATTGGTTTTTGCAAACATACTTATTTTATATACAGAAAGCCATAATCTTTTTATGTATACTGGATATGGTCACAATGTAGAAATACAAGTTTAGTACTCAAAAGCAGTTATATTCAAAATTTTTATGTTAATTTGGATCTATAATCACTTTAAATTTCAAATACAGGTATACATAAAATTAAGTTTTTATTTTTTAATAATTTCTTATAGGAAAGGTTCTATGTTGCTAAATTTCAAACTGAAATATAAAAATTTTTTAATTAAATTTATTGGGTAACATTGGTTAATAAGATTATATAGGTTTCAAATGTACAATTTTATGTTACATCATCCATATATTTGCATTGTGTGCTCACCACTTAAAGTCAAATCTTCTGTCACCATATATTTGACTCCCTTTACCTTATTCTGCCTCCCATCCCCATTCCCTTTGGTAGCCACTATACTGTAGTCTGAATCTATAAGTTTTTTTTTTCTATTTTATTTGTTGCTTTCAGCTTTATTGCCTGCATATGAATGAAAGCATATAATTCTTAGCCTTTACTGTATAACATACTTTACTTAGCATCATATTCTCAAAATCCATCCATATTGTCACAAATGACAGTATTTCACCTTTTCTTATGGCTGAGTAGTATTCCATTGTATATATGAACCACATCTTATTTTATTCAGTCATCTATAGAAGGACACTTCAGTTGTTTCAGTGTCTTGGCCACAATGAGTAATGTTGCAATGAACATAAGACTTCTAAAATATAAACTTTCATGAGTAAGAAAACATTTATTTAAAATAAGCTACTGAGCAATGAGGTTACATCAGGAAAAATATGATAGAAAACATTTCTATCTTTTGACTGATAGCTAAATATTTTCAAAATGTCTCTCAACCCTGAGTTATAACAGTGAGAATATATTTTTTTCAATTTCAATTTAATTTTTAAAATAAAAAGATGAACATTTTGGGAAAGAGTTATTTAATATTTTGCAAGCATATTTTAAAATATAGAATAAAGAGTGCATACTCAAAAAGTTTGTTACTATTTTAATAATTCTATTTAATTGAGTTGGCTTTCTACTCTGACTCTAGATTAACTCTATGCATCTATGTTAGTTCCACTTTCCAAACTATAACTTTAAATTGTTCCTTATTTATTATTGATCTTGGCATTCTAGTAGTTCTACCACATCATTCCTAAAATCTATTTTTTTCTACTTTCATATTTACTTATATATTTTTTCCTATATTAAAGATTAAATTAATAAGACTTAATTTAATGTTTTATGATATTAGTATATTTAAAATATTTATCCTTGAAAGTGGTATGTATATCCTTTCTTGAATTAGTAAAACTAGATTCAGCATAAAGTGTGATATTGAGAGTGAGAGAGAGAGAGAGAGATTACTTTGTGGTATACTAATTTATCTGGAGCCATAAATTTGTTTCCGTGGCTGCCAAGTAGAGTTTAGATGTAAACAAAAACAGCTTGAGCCAACAATTCATTTGGACAATTATAGGACTTATTAGTAAAGGAGAGAAGAATTTGACATGATGAACACCTTAGATATGATTACAGTGTCTCCAATTACTTCTTTAACAAAACAAAAAAAAAGAAAAAAGAAGTTTCCAAAAATTGTGTTAAGAAACCTTAGATTCAATGTTGGACTATAAACACTTGGTTTTTGTCTCTGCTTTAAATGAATGGAATTAAAGCAAAAATAAAATAATACATTTAAAATTTACCTTTTATAATAATGTATATAAAACTTGGCATTAGAGAAATAAATTCCACTGAGCCTTAAGATTAAAGAGATATAACCCTAATGCTTTCGAATTCAGAATATCAAAATTTTTCCAAATAATCGACATGAAATTAGGGCAAAATTAAAAAAGGTCATTTCTTTACAGTATAGTGAATTAATGTTAATAATTGGTACTTGTTTTATCTCAAATGATGTGCTGTGTTGAAAAAATAACAGAAAATTAAATTTTTTTATAAGTTTAACATTTATTTGACTAAGCAACTCACATGCCCATGAAGAAGGCTAAGATACAATCAAAGGAAAAATATAAATGATAGAAATTGCTTCTTCCTATCTGTTAAGGAACAAATTTGGATTTATATTGCTTTTTTATTATATACCCAATTAAAGATAAGTAGGTCTTATATTTTATCTACATGTCACTATTTCCATAATCTCTGAATCAAGTTTTATTTGTTACATCTTTGCTTTGAAGTTATGTAGAAGGTTAAAAAGGCAATAGCACTGGAGATATTAGGAATGAGAAGTAAATAAATCCTTACAAAAATGTATTAATACCATCAGTTCTTTTTAGTATTCGTAAAGTGAGAAACCTAATTAATTGATGTTTTCCATTATTTATTTGAGTTTATTCTGTAAAATGAGCCCTTCTTAACTGATACTGCAAGTGGCACACTAAGATTTTCTGAACTAAATAACTAGTACACCAACCAGCATTGAAGGTTACTTTCAGGAACATATCTTTTTAAAGATTTATTTTAATTATTGGCTTCTTTAACTTTTTTTTTTTTACCAAAATGCAAGTCATATGATACCTTCATATTGAATTGGAAGTGAATATTGGAAAATTTTTCTACTGCATTATAAGGTTTGATTTTTATATCATATTTTTTTAATTCATGCTGCAGCACTCTAAGTGGTCTTCACCTTTTGAGAAATTATTCAAGCAACTTTAAATGAAATGCAATTATCTTTACAAGTACAGGACATTCAAATCACAAGTAAAGCTATTGTTCTTAGTGCTTGAGCAACAAATATTAAATTATATGATTCCATAATATATTTTGCTTTACTTTGTATTAAAAGAAGCAATGTATAATAATAAAAAATAATTTGTTAAGCACTCACTATATACAGGGCACTGTTTTCAGGTAATGCTCACATCAATATCATGAGTGGATACAATTGAATCCCCACTATTCAGTGAGAGGTGACCAGTCCAACATCCAAAGCTAATAATGAGTGAAGTAACAAGATTAAACACAGTTTGTACCACTTTTAAGCATTAGAAGCTTGTTTTATATTTGAGAAGTAATGATTGAATCTGAGATAGTTACACTGTATTCTACAGCCCCATAACTGGTTGGTTATGTCCTCTTCTGAGTTTAGGTAGAAGGTAAGCCATAAAGTAAAGGATGCTCCTAGGTAAACTAAGCATGATTAGTATCTTCTGTGTCCCCAGGGTTTTCTTTCACTTTCTATATTTTTTAAATAATTTCTTCAATTAGAACTATTGACTTATGTAATAAAAGAAACTGGTGCTGCCTTCCACATGAAAAGGGTTCATTCCACATTTTCCTCTCCCTCAACCTGTACCCTGCCTTGGGGATATATTCATTGTATTAATTATTTTGAGGGCTGAAATTTAATTTAAAGCTGTTTTATGTAGTGGATTTTGGCCTATGATTTGAGGAGATTAAAAGATAAAATATTTTGCCTGACCTGGTGGTGTTGCAGTGAATAGAGTATTGTCTTAAACTCTCTGGACCCAAGGGACCCTGATGTCACTGGTTTAAATGAGGGCTCATATGACTTGGGTGTAGGCTCACCAGCGTAAGAGCAGGGTCACCAGCTTGAGCCTGGAATCATAGACATGGCCTCATGGCCACCAACTTAAACCCAAAGTTCACTGGCTTGAACCTCAGGTTGCTGAGTTGAGCAAAGAGTCATTGGCTCAGCAGGAGCCCTTCAGTCAAGTCACATATGAGACAGCAATCAATAAACAAACGAAGTACCACAACTATACAGCTATGAGTTGATGCTTCTTATCTTTCTTTCAATCTGTCTGTTTGTCTCTATTAGGGAAAATAAAAGGACCCTGGTCTATTGGCTCAATGTTAGAGTGCTGGCCCAGCTGTGGATGTCCTGGATTCAATCCCAACCAGTAAAGGCACACAAAAGTAACCATCTTCTTTTCCACTCCTTCCCCCTTTTCATTCTCTTCCCCTGCTGCAGCCATAGCTAGATTAGTTTGAGCATTTCAGCCTGAGCACTGAGGATGGTTCGCTGGAGCCTCTGCCTCATGTGCTAAAAATATCTCAGTTGTAAGCATGGCCGCAGATGAGGGTTGCTGGATATATCCTGGTCAGAATGCATTCATGAGTCTGTCTCTCTATCTCCACCCTCCCACATGGAAAAAGAAGAAAATAAAAGATTCATTCAATTACTTTTTCTTGTAGAGATAGTGATTATACTGTAGTATTAAAAATACAAAACATTTTTTCAAAATCCCCTATAGTGTAGGGCCTACTCAGTTTTCCCTACACACTTGCATATTTCAGTAGCATTCACAACTTCATACAATAATTGTGTTCTCATCTAGTGTAGAAGAAAATACATAAAATAGTGCTGCTCTGGTTGATATAATGGGAAGATAAACCAAATAACAGGGCTACTATTTAAATTTTTAACTGTCGGTCACTAACTGTGTATGATATTCTACTGGCACAACAAATAAAGCATAGCTACACAAGTTTAAAGTGAAAAGCTGTAGAGTTTTACTACTCCTCCTCAAGAGGGGAAAGGAACTCTAATATTCATAAAGCATTTTCACAACCGCTTTTTCCAACCTGGATAAGAAATACAGAGTATGGTCACAGGAATAAAAATGGCATGTCCATAGCATAATTTTAATTGGAAAGTTTGGGAGGAAAATAATATTTTAAGTTAAAGATATATTATGGACTATAAAGAAAAATGTACATAGACTTTAATGATAAAAACTTAAAATATTTATATGGAGCTTACTACATCCAGCTCTGATTTCAGAATCTGCTTCCACAGGCAGTCAAATAGTTTTCCAACACTTTTGTTCTCCTCTGCCATTCGGCTGTCTTTCTTAGAAAAATTTGAAAACTAACAAGTGAGAAGAATAGTTATTGTCTATCTAAACATTCACCTGACTATCACAGAGAAATACTGGCACTAAGTGAAAAGCTGTTCATCACACACAAGAAAAATATGTCATTTAAAATGTTGTTCACATGAACAAATTACTTGCTTTGGTTACAAACACAAAATTTCTATAGCCAGACATGTATGGACATGGGTTTTATAGAATGAGTTTTTAATGTTTGCAGAATTAATTGCTCACCAAGACAGTCAAACCCACTTATTTAAAAAAGAAAACAAATTCAACTATACTAATTGACATTAAAAATAATAAATAATTAAAACTGGAGAACCAGCTATAGGTGAAATGGAAGATAAACTAACTATCAAGTAACCCAGTCCTATATTTATGTAGTAAAAATGATAATTTAAAATTAAATTAGTGTAAAAAACATTTATTTTAATTTCTCTCCTTAATAAAGGTTTTGTCCTTTTACTTTTTCATGGTACTTTTCTTCCAACATACTTAGAGAATACCTAGATCAGTGGTTCTTATCCTTTTTTCAGGCACCAAACCCACCAGTTTCATATGCGCATTGACCGAACACTTCTTTAGTGATAAATAAAATACGATTTTTTTTCCCAAATTCAAGACATAGGTACATGTTTTTTTACTGGTGCACAAAGTGAGCCATGCATGAACATCACCTTGCTCAAAGAACAAAAACATCAAAGTGCATGAACTCACAACAAATTACGGTATTACTTTATTCTGGCCTCCGTGGCAGATGCTTCTCCGTACCCCTGAGACTGACTCATCGAACCCCTAGGGTTCGATAGAACCCAGGTTAATAACCACAGACCTAGATAGATAATTTTTCCAATATACTTCAAAGAGAGCATACAAGTAAAAGGGTTCTAAGAACCACCTCTGTTTTATAAATGGGGTAATCATATTCATGAGATTTGAAATTAAAGTTAGGTTTCTCCTTCCCAATTAAATTAAGAAAATTTTTCTTAGATTTTATATATATCAAGTTTTAATTATGTTGGTTATAAATTAGATTTCACATATATATCCTAAATGGCAAATTGCATGCAGAAAAATATAATAACTAAACTTTTTTCTATGCATTTACCTGATGAGACCATTTGGAAATAGTTTATAATAGAGACTTCTGATTAAATGGCAAATAGAAAATATGAATTCAGCAGAGAATTTTAGACGCTCATCCAACTTACTTCCTCTTTTTTTTCTTACTTCCTCCTCTTTATAGGCAAAGAACCAGGCTACACTTCAGAGCCTCCCTTGGATTTAGTCATAGCCACTTGTGTAAATGTTATATGGAACTCCTTATTCCAGAGTAACCCAATCCTGTATAGGTTCTCTTTCCCAATATGTAGAGGATCCAGAAAGCTGCCAACGCCATGGGAGATGGTGGAGCATCAAGTTGACAGGGGGCTGGATTCCAAATGGTCACAGGGTGAGAAATACTCCCTTGTACTCCACCACCCAGCCCCCATTTGACTCTGATGAATTTACTTGTGTAAAAGGTCACAATAAACATTGACTCTGTTTATTATAATATTTAGATCATTCCATAGAGAAAAATTGTGTTTCTCTTCCACTGTCTCCATAAATATATTCAAATAAGAGTAAATAAACAACAACAAAAAGTACAAAGAAATGAGGGAGGTGATTATAAGCAGATAAATATTCAACTCATTTTGAAGCTGAAAAGTGGACCCCAGAGAAGTAACTTATATAGTAGAGTAGACAAAGCTGAAATACATGGGGATAATAGAAATTGAGCAAGTCTGCATTGAACTGATAAAGAGCTTACTTTTTATCACAACCAGTAACAAAACAGGTTATGAATAGGTAAGAGTTTTAAAAATGAAGTTGGTTGAAAATCTTAATTAGGAAGATTAATATATACAATAATAGCTCTTTGTCCCTCACTGTTATTAATGCTTTTAAATATTAGGAAATATCATAACTTTACTGCTTGAAAAATTGAACTGGAGTCATACCAGATACAATGAAGGGAAGGAGTTAGGTACAAGAATAAAAACAATGAGATTAAGTAACATCTGCACATGAGTAGAAAGGCCTTCCAGCCACCTTACTCCACACTGTTCTCAGAACTCTGCTATCTAGGCATTTATTTCTATTCGAGAGCATGGTGGATTTTTATTAGATAAGTTAATGACTAATATCTTTAATTTACAAAATTCTATAAAAATTCTAGAATTTGCCTTTAGAATGCCTCTAGACTCAAGCCCACCACCACCACCATGCATAAATTATTTTTATTATCTTTTTAGGTCACTCTTTCAAGAGTAAAACATTATCAGAGCTTTAGGAAAGTTCTTCAGAGTCAAGCAGAGAAACTAAAACAAAAAAAGAAAATGACTTGGATAAAATAAAAATAATTCAGATAATGCCTGACCAGGTGGTAGCACAGTGGATAGAGTGGCGGACTGGGACACAGAGGACTCAGGTTTTAGACCCCGAGGTTGCTGTCTTGAGTGCATGCTCATCTGGTTTGAGTAAAACTCATTGGCTTGAGCCCAAGGTCACTGGCTTGAGCAAGGAGTCACTTGGTCTGCTGTAGCCCCCCAGTCAAGGCACATATGAGAAAGTGGTCAATGAACAACTAATGTGAAGCAATGAAAGATTGATGCTTCTCATCTCTCCTTTCCTGTCTGTCTGTCCCTATCTATCCTTCTCTCTGTCTCTGTCACAAAAATAAGTAATTCAGGTAACATAATAAACTAATACTGTCAGATAAATAAGAAAAGATACTAGCTCTATGATCCAGAAATAGAATTTTATGAACAAATAAGACAAAATTTAATTTTTACATATTAAAAATAAACTTTTATAAATATAAGATAAATTCAAATAAATCCAGAAAGTTGAACAAACTAAAAAAGATAGATAACTGGCGGAGGAAGATAGAAGAATTAGATCAAGTAGCAATTCTACAACCAATAGAAAGAAATTTAAAAATCAGGCAGAGAGAAAATCAAAAACAAAAATTAAAAAAGAAAATGCAGCTTGACTAGTGGTGGCACAGTGGATAAATCATTGGCCTGGGATACTGAGATCCCAGGTTTGAAACCCCGAGGTCACCAGTTTAAATGCAAACTAAATGGCTTGAGCCCAGGCTCACCAGTTTGAGTGGGGCATCACTGGCTTAAGCATGGGATCATAGACATGACCAATTGGTTGCTGGCTTAAGCCCAGAGGTGGTTGGTTTGAAGCCCAAGGTCGCTGGCTTGAGCCCAAAGTCTCTAGCTTGAGCAAGGAGTCATTGGCTTGGCTTGAGTCTCCTAGTCAAGGCATGTATCAGAAAGCAATAACTGGACAAAAATATAAACATAAAAGTGACACAACTACAAGTTGATGCTTCTCATCTTCATTCTTATGTCTTTCTCTCTCTGTATCTCTCTTTCTCTCTCTCTTAAAAAAATGCAAAGAAAAATAACAAAACTAAAAATCATTAGTTTTTGAATAATCCAGAAATCCTCATCAAGCCATATGAGTAAATAAATATGGAGTGTTAAACAGAGAGGGTTTTTTTTTGTCAAACAAACAAAATTTACATTTAGCCTCTTCCACTTATTACTTAATTATATTATTTAATTAGCCTTTCTTAGCATCAGTTTCCATATAAAAAATATATATAGTCTTTGTAGTGTTATCAAAAATAAATAAAAATTTTAAAGTAACTATAATAAATCAAAGTTCTAATGTGTGTAAGCTCACTTTCTCCCCTCCTCTGGTGTTTGGAGTTCTTTGAATAAGTACATAAATATTTTGCACTTACTTGTTAAGAATGTTCATCAAAAGTAATTTGCATACAATATAAATATCTGAGATCCACAAGGCTAAAACTAAAATATATACGATTTCAATAATTTGGTATTAAATTCATCCAATGAATGTGAATGTTTAATATAGTAGAATAGACCTTGACATTCATATTATACTTATAATATATTGCATAAAATAACCAGAAATTATGGATTTTATTTTTATTCTCAAAACTTCCAGTGAATGGGTTACCCAAATCACATAACTTTCTCAGATTCAGAAGCTATTATCTACTTAAAGCTGTAAAGGTGAATTATCTGTGAAGTGCATTGGCTTTTTGAAAGACATTGTTGCAACACAAACAAAAGTGTTTTTTAATTTACCAGAAGGCTTTGTGCTATATTCACTGTTTATATAAGCTGGCCTAGTTCTTCCTTCCCAGAGGAGACCTTTCACCTCTCCTTTTGTGAACATTAGTGCTGTTTTAGAGTAAAGAAACACTAGAAAGTGTTCTCAAATACAATACTTTTATTGTAGACTGTAGTGTAAATTATTAAAGTTTGTCTCTCTCTATGAAACTGTACCTAGAGACCTAATATAAGACAACATGACAATTAGGGTCATGGCATTCCTTAATTTAGAGAGCTAGTATTTCTCAAATCTTCAAGTATACAAGAAACACCTGGGGATCTTGTCAAAATGCAAATTGGGGTTCAGTAGGTTTCAGAGGGCCCTGAGAGTCCGTATATCTAACAAGAGGTCTGGGATGCCAATTTGGTTGGTCCTCAAACCACATTTTGAGTAAAAAGATTAGAAGACATGCCACCACACTAATGTGTTGTGGGCTATGTAAATAAATATTACTTCTTGTGCTAAACATTAACCACTTTCTAATATCAACACTGAGAATTACAAATGTATTCCCTGATTTGAAGAAAGCTAATACCTTACGAATTGAAACAAAAGGTGGAAGGTGAAACGATATGGCATCATCTGCTCAGGTTATCAATGCCTTACTGAGTTCCATAGGCTTTCTTCATCTTCCATTACCCTCATTAGTCCTGTTAGGTTAGTGCTCTGTGTTGATCTGTATCTTGGTCAAGACAATTGTTGCTGATTGACTATAATTACTAGAAATGGGTAAACTTTCTTTCAGAGACTAATGCCATAGCTCATCCGTGCATTGTTCTGCCATAAAAGCTTCCAAACTGCTAGCCATTTACTTACTTGAAACAACAGCAAGTTGCTTTATGTGTAGGTTTTTAAATACTGTCCACTATGTCTAAATGTCCTGAGTATACCTATTACCTCACTTTGTCTTTGTCTTCTTGTCTTTTTTCCTATTTTAAATTTTAGAAAAGGAAATTGATATCATAGAAATATATGTATCTAGTGATTACATAAAACTCTAGAAGCAACAAAAACAATGATATCATTAAGGTATATTAAAATATTATTGAATATTTTGAAAGATTGCAAAATTTAGCACATTAAAGATGATAAACATAAATAAATTTACACAATCTGCTGACACTATAAACGACCTATAAACAAATTCTTAAATTAATTAGCATTTATTTCATCAACCTTATAACCTATAGATAACACTCTTTATTTTTGGTTTTTGAAGTTGGCTTATTAATTAATGAATGTAATGCATTAAACTAGATGCAGAGTATAACATTACTTTTTATGAGCAATTGTAAATAATAATCACACAACATTATTTATGAAATTTTCTAGTTTTAATAGTTTTCTAACTTTATCTTTTAGTAAAACTGGGCATGGATCTTCATTATTTGTAGTAGAAATTCAGTATTCAGTGAATGTTTAAATGTATTTTTGACACTGATATTATTTGGGAAAATAGTATGACAATTTTTTAAATAAAAATATAAAATTCCTCACAATTGTAATGAAGTTTAATATAGAGCAGGCAAGTCTTAGAAGATATCAAAAATGATCTAATTATAATATAGTAAAAAGTTCTTAACTTAAGGCATTTTCACATATGAGATCATTCTTAAAACTGGTAAGATACAGATATGATCATACACAGACTAGTAAGAGAAGCACCAGAGATTACTACTTAAGATGACTCTCCCCAAACAGCTTTGGTGTCTCAATGTTTTCATCTATGAAATAAAGAAATGAATCAGAACCCTACCTACTTCAAACAGTTGTGAAGATTTAACAAAAATATATGTAATAACACTTGAAAAAACTGAATGAGTATTGTGAGTTATATAATTGAAGTTAATTGGAGTTAAATCATCTCCTAAAAATTCTGGCTTGGTTAAACCTAGCATAAAATGCTTTGTTTTTTACAAACCCTGGAAATCTTCATTCCTTTCATTTAGGGAATAAGACCCTTTTTGTAGAATAACATTTAATACCTGACACTACCAAGTCAAGTCAGTCTGATTTTATTCTCAATACATGTAAGCATCTGGTTTATTCAAATTGCTTACAAACACATTGGTTGAAGATAAATTGTTTGAAGTGATAGGAGTGGGATGAAATAATCTGTACAATCAAATATCCTAATGTAAACTTGTTATTTAACATATTCTTGTTATATTTATTTGTAACATTTTTATATTTTGGGACAGCCTATCAGTTGTCTTGTCAGTGCTTTTAATACTGTTGATCCATGGGTTTTATTATCAGTGTTTTAACCTTTTATTTTAAAATCCTCTTCCTCTACTACTCCAATTTTTATAGAATTTTTTTAGCATTTTTAATTCATGGAGACTGACTCTAACTTGCTTCTACTCTTCTATGCACTTGCATATATGTTCTTTTAATAAAATAATTTCTTTTGCCTGACTAGGCGGTGGCGCAGTAGATAGAGCGTCAGACTGGGATGTGGAAGACCCAGGTTCGAGACCCCGAGCTCACCAGCTTGAGCACGGGCCCATCTGGCTTGAGCAAAGAGCTCGCCAGCTTGGACCCAAGGTCGCTGGCTCCAGTAAGGGGTTGCTCAGTCTGCTGAAGGCCCGCAGTCAAGGCACATGTGAGAAAAAATCAATGAACAACTATAGTGTTACAATGGCAATGAAAAACTAATGACTGATGCTTCTCATCTCTCTCCATTCCTGTCTGTCTGTCCCTATCTATCCCTCTCTCTGACTCTCTCTCTGTCTCTGTAAAAAATAATAATAATAATATTTTTTTAATTTTAATTTTATTTTTAATTGAATTTTTTTGGGTGGCATGGTTAACAAAAATATACTGGTCTTCAGTGCCCAATTCTACAACACATCTCTGTATACTGTAGCAGAGTGGTGGAGGAGAGTATAGGGGGAATAAATTTTGATGTACTTTGTGTGTGTGTGTGTGTGTGTGTGTGTGTGTGTGTGTGTGTGTGTGTGTAATTGTAGTTTTGATTCTGATTGTTGTTGTTATATAATATGGTTCTATAATTATGAAAAGTCTTTAGCATGGCCAGTTTTACATATGAATGAATTATTAAAACAAACAAAATACTGACACAATTATATACAGTAACATAAAATACTAGTAAGAATTTTTAAGTTAAAACATAAAATTTCTAAAAAATAATTGTGAAATTTATAAGCCCTATTCAAAATACCAACAAAATCTAAAAAACTATACATATTTAATATGTGAAAAGTTTCAACACTACTTCCTATTACACAGAAATGCAAACAAAAAACACATAAAAATTACTGGAATATATTTATTATATAATAACTTATTATTACATTATATTGGTGATGGCGTCAGACCTTGGCACATGCTAGTCCTTGTAAACTGATATATCTTTTTTTAACTGACATACTGATATTTTTTACTAATTTACTGATATATTTTTGCCTGTTGAATACCTACTCATCTTTTACTAAAGATCATATGGTAACATTCATGGGAATGTGCTTTGTTATACCCTAGCACAATATTAATGAACTTATTTGGACATTTAACAAACACATTGTACCATGGTTCTATCTTTACTAGTTTATTCACTTAGAATAGAAGTATGTCTTGTTTTATTAATAACTATAAGAGAGTATGTGGTGTATAGCAAGTACTCAATAAGTATCAGTATCTGCTGAATTGATTAATTTATATAAGCAGACATTATTTTTCTTCAAGTTAATAATTATGACATATGTGTGTATCTATAATTTTTTACTATTTCCTTCCAAGTACTAATGGCATTTTTTTACATTTCTAAACTACCAAGATATCATCTTTTCTTGTGGCATACCTTCTTCTCCCACCACCCATAATATAACACTTATGAGTATATAATTTGTGGAAGAAGAACAACAGGCACAAATAAGAGCTTTAAGGGGATTTCTGCATTGAGGAAAATATAGTAGAAAATAGAGACTCAAAAAAAGGAAGGGAAGAATGAAACATTTATTAAGATCTTACTAAATGAGAATAGTGTTTCATTTAATAATTACTAAAATATTTTTAATATGATCATTATAGATTATTTTAGAAAATAATTATATTTTGTATTTGAAAAGGCATCACAGTCATTGAAGGGCAGCATTGGGCACTGAACCCAGTCAGTCAACTTCAGAGTCGGCATAGCTCATCACTTCCCATAAGTCAGGGTGACCAGCATGTAGTTATTTGCATTACTCTTTAAATCGAATATAAATATAGTACCAGAACTGATGCAGTGGCAATGAAAATAAACAGGAAAAAGTGATTCAAGAGGCATGGAGGAAGTAAGTTAACTGGACCTGGTGATTTGTTAGATATGATGGTTAGTAAAAGAAGAATTTGAGAGTGCTCTTTTTTTCAAATTTGCGTTTATTTGAAGACGCCCAAAAAAGCTACAAGGAAGATTCTGAAAAATACTACTAATTAGAGAAAGAAAATAAGACATTTTTACACATGCATATGAACAACATTGTAGTTCTTTTTCTAAGTTACCATTACTTTAGTAAAAATAAATAAATAAATAAATAAGATTGGAACTTACCTTGCCATTTATTTGTAGTTACATGATCCAAGTTTATATATGCACTATGTGTTTTTAATAATTATATTAAGATTGTCATGGACTAAATGGTTGTGTCCCCCAAAATTCATATATTGAAGCCCTAATCCTTAATGTGACTATATTTTCCATTAGGGCCTGTGAAGAAGTGATAAGGTTAAATAAGGTCATAAGAGTATTGTCCTAATCCAATGACTGATGCTCTTACATGAAGAAGAGAGAGCTCTCTTTCTCCATCATGTGAGGGAAAAGAAAGAAGGTAGCCATCTGTAAGCCAAGAAGAAAGCCTTTACCATAAACCAACTATGCTGGCACACTAATCTCAGAATTTCAGCCTACAGAAAAGTGAGAAAATAAATTTCTGTTGTTTAAGCCACACAGTATATAATATTTTGTTATAGCAATTGCAACTGACTAATACAAAGCTATTTTATTAGTTAATTTGACTGATATCTACTGAGTGCCTTTCATGTAGAGAACACTATGTTAGATGTTGTGAAACTAAATGAGACAGCTTCTGCCTTCAAGAAATTTACAAAGATAGAATGGAGAATATTAGAAAAATGAATAAAACAACAACACAGTTCCCAAATCTGTAATATAGAATATTAAACAATGGCAGTAATGTCATTAACTGCTCAAATGACCTCAGAGAAATTCTAAAACTTGTGAAAATTTTTCATCATCAAGTAATTACTATACTGCAATTATACATTTCAGCCCTTGATCCAAAATTAAGGACAATGTCCACAAATAGACAAGAAATTCAGGTTTTGCCTTTGAAAGTTAAAATATAAAACAACAGTTATGACAAATGTATACATAGGTCACAATACATTATAGATTATACAAATGACATTTATTTAAAGAGAATTAAGCTTATTATAAAATAAAAAATGTACTTTGAATGACAAAGAGGAAGTTCTGAAAGAGACATCTTTTGAATTTGGTCTTGACTAAATAATTCAATCATTAGTTATACAGTATGTTAACCTTATGTAAAAGCTTATTTAAAAATATATACAAAGTCATATAATGTAAAATAAAAGATGATCCTGAAGCTTTTTATTATTAAGAGAAATTGATATGATTTAGGAAAGAAAAAAATTTAGATTGCATTTCTGAGATTGTCTAAAATTATTTATGTTGAGACCTAAGTTAAAACTAGAAATATTATTCCACTGAAATTTAGCCAAATAATAATTCAGAAAATCCAAAAATTTATTTTAATATTGATTTTAAATTTCAGAAAAATATGAATAGTTGTCATTATATCATTTTATCAAACACATAGGAGGTATCACTCTAAATGTTTGCTTACTGACTTT
The DNA here is from genome assembly GCA_037038555.1 of Rhynchonycteris naso. Taxonomy (NCBI): domain Eukaryota; kingdom Metazoa; phylum Chordata; class Mammalia; order Chiroptera; family Emballonuridae; genus Rhynchonycteris; species Rhynchonycteris naso. The sequence goes on along the minus strand of CM072996.1, from coordinate 225,736,672 downwards.
AATTAAGTCTTCTAGACATAATAGATAAGCTTTATGTGTACAAAATCTTTGTTTTTCTGGTTTACTAGTACCTAGTTCAGGGTTCTAATTTATAGTCAGGAATGAATATATATTTCTTGATTAAATAAATGTACAAATATTCCATTATTTAATTTAAAATGCAAGGTCAGAATGTAATAATACTAATTAATTGGCCTTGTCACTTCGCTAAACTAAAAATATGAATCACATTTCAACATGAACTAATCATTTTAACATAAATCAATAGAAAACTTATGCAACAGTATTAATTATTAAAGACGATTCACATGTAAGTAAAATGATTTAATGTAATGTAGGTGTACCTTGCAATTACTTAAAGTCCTTTTGTAGAGATGCAAATGATTGCAAAGAATGATTGAGGACTAGAGACACATTTTATGACATAATAATAAAGGATGTGTCAGGTTTTCCAAAGATAGGAGTAGTAGTGCAAAAGTAATGATAAACTATAGAAGTAAATAGGCACTTAATATAGGTTCACTCATAAACTCTCCAATGGTATTTACAACAGTAATATACAACAGGACTGCAGTGATTATTATTTTTCTCTCTTCTCGAGGATCTACAAGTTATTTAAGTACTATATTTATTTAATTTTTAAAATTTTACTTAGAGAATTTACTTTAACATGGTGAAATTGATCAATTAGAGTACATAGGTTTCAAGTAAACATTTCTATATTTGAACTGTTGATTATGCTATGTACCCATCACTCGAAGTCAAATCATTTTCCCTTACCTTCTATTTGTCCCTCTTTATACCCTTCCCACACACCCCCCTCCAGCCCTGTCACCCATGTACCCTTCTCCTGGTAAACACTTCACTTTTATCTATGTCCATGAGTCTCAGTTTTATATAACACCTATCTGTGAAATCATACAGTTTTTAGCTTTTTCTGATTTACTTATTTCATTCAGTATAATGTTCACAAGGTCCATCCATGTTGTCATAAAAGTCACTATGTCATCATTTATTATGGCTAAGTAGTATTCCACTTTTTCTATATTCAACCCTCTGTCGAGGGACACTTTGGTTGTTTCCATGTCTGGCCACTGAGAATAATGCTGTGATGAACATGGGGATGCATGTGTCTTTAAGTAACAATGTCTTCAAGTACCAATCAATGTCTTCAAGCTTTGGGAGTAGATACCCAGTAGAGGAATTGCTGGATCATACGGTAATTCTATTCTGAATTTTTTGAGGAACACCATACTTTCTTCCATAATGGTTGTACTAATTTACATTCCCAACAGCAGTGAATGAGGGTTCCTTTTTCACCACAGCCTCTTCAACATTTGACATTACCTGTCTTATTGATAATAGCCAATCTAATAGGTGTGAGGTGATATTATTGTAGTTTTGATTTGCATTTCTCTAATAGCTAGTGAAGATGAGCATCTTTTCACATATCTGTTGGTCATTTGTGTGTGTGTTGGGGAGAAGTGTCTGTTCAGGTCCTCTTTCCGTTTTTTAATTGGATTGTTTGCTGCTGAGCTTTGTGAGTTCTGTATATATTTTGGATCCTAACCCCTTATCAAAGCTGTTATTTGCAAATATCATCTCCCATTTAGTTGGCTGCCTATTTGTTTTCTTTCCAGTTTCTTTTGCTGTGCAGAAGTTTTTTTAGTTTGATATAATCCCCTTCATTTCTTTTAGTCTTTACTTCCCTTGCCTTTGGGGTCAAATTCATAAATTGTTCTCTATGGTCAAAGTCCTTTAGCTTAGTACCTAAGTTTTTGTCTATATAATTTATTGTTTCAGATCTTATATTTAGGTCTTTGATCCATTGTGAATTGATTTTTGTGCAGGGGGACAAACGGTAGTCAAGTTTCATTCTTTTGCATGTAGCTTTTCAATTTTCCCAGCACTTACTAAAAAGGCTTTCTTCTCTTGGCTCCTTTGTCAAAGGTGATTTATCCATATATATGTGATTTTATTTCTGGGCTCTCAATTATCTTCCTCTGGTTTGTCATTCTGCCAATACCGTGCTGTTTTAATTATTGTGGCTCTATAGTATAATTTTAAGTCAGGTAGTGTGATACATCCAGCTTCATTCTTTTTCCTCAAGACTTCTTTGGCTGCTTGGGGATTTTTATGGTTTCATACAAACCTGGTAATTTTTTGCTCTATTTCTTTAAAAAATGACACTGGGATATTAATGAGGATTGCATTAAATTTGTATATTGTTTTGGACAATATGGCCATTTTAGCTATGTTGATTCTTCTAATCCATATACTGTACATAAAATATTTCTCCATTTCATTGTGTCTTTTTCTATTTCTTTCAATAATGTTTAGTAGTTTTCAGTATCTGGGTCCTTCACACCCTTTGTTAATTCCTAGGTAATTTGTTTTGTTGCAATTTTAGAAGAATATTATTTTTAGTTTATTTTCTGATGTTTCATCATTGGCATATAGGAAAGTAGTTGACTTTCTTATTGATTTAGTATCCTGAGACTTTACTGTATTGTTTTATTGTTTCTAATAGTTTTTGGTGGAGTCTTTGGGATTTTCTATATACAAGATCATGTCATCTGTAAAAAATAATAACTTTACTTCTTCTTTCCCCATATGGATGCCTTTTATTTCTTTCTATTGCCTGATCGTTCTGGTTAAAACTTCCAGAACTATGTTGAATAAGAGTGGAGAGAGTAGGTAGCCTTGTCTTGTTTCTGATGTAGAGAAAAATATTTTATTTCCTCACCACTTAGTATGATATTAGCCAGTGGTTTGTCACATATGGCCTTTATTAGGTTGAGGTATTTTCCCTCTATTCCAATTGAGTGTTTTAAACTTAAAGGAATGTTATATCTTATTGAATGCCTTTTCTGCATCTATTAAAAGGATCATATAATTTTTGTTCTTTCTTTTTTTTTGATGTGGTGTGTTACAGTAATCAATTTCCATATTTGAACAATCCTTGTACTCCTGAAATTAATCCCACTTGATTGTGATGTATTAGTTTTTAATGTGTTGTTGTTTATGATTTTCTACTATTTTTTTTAGGATTCTCATATCTGTAATCATTGGAGATATTGATTTGTAGTTTTTTTTTAGATTGTCCTTGCCAGATTTTGGTATAAAGGTTATGTTGGCCTCATAAAATGTGTTGGTAAGTATTGCTTCTTCTATTTTTTTTTTTTGGAAGACTTTTAGAAGGATAGGTACCAAATATCCTTATAATGTTTGGTAGAATACATCATTGTAGCCATCTGGTCCTGGACTTTTGTTTTAGGTAACATTTTTAATAGTTGTTTCTATTTCCTCCTTGCTTATAGGTCTATTTAGGTTTTCCACTTCTTCATGATGCAGGAAGATTGTAAAGTTCTAGGAATGTATCCATTTCCTTTAGGTTGTTGAACTTGGTTACATATAATCTTTCATAATATTCTACTATGATCTCTTGTATGTCTATAATGTTTGTGGTGATATCTGCTCTTTCAATTCAGATTTTGTTTATATGAGTCTTTCCTCATTTTTCCTTAGTGAGTCTAGCCAGTGGTTTGTCAATTTTATTGATCTTTTCCAAGAACCAGATCTTTGTTGTATTAATTGTTTCTATAGTGTTTTTTTTTTTGTTTTTGTTGTTCTCTATTTCATTTAGTTCTGCTCTAATTTTTAATATTTTCTTTCTTCTGCTGACTATGGTTACCTTTGTTCTTCTTTTTCTAGTTTCTTATGGTGTGATGTTAGGTTGATTACTTGGGATCTCTGTTTCTTGATATAAGCCTGTAAGAATATAAACTTCCCTCTTATTACTGCTTTTACTGCATCCCAGAAACTTTGATATGTCTGTTGTCATTTTCATTTGTCTGTGTATATCTTTTGATCTCTGATTCTATTTCTTCTTTGGCCTAGCCATTAAATAATATTTAAATATTACTAATAATTGATTAGAGATGTGGAAAGCTCTGTACTAGACACAAAACATATTTATATCACTTTCTATTTTTAAATGAACAGAAAAACGAAGGATATCATGTGTTAGTTTGATTTTGAGATTCAGAAACATATTGGAACAAGCTAAACAAAATAAAAAGATATGCATTAAGTATAAATATACATGATAAATAAAGTGACAATATAAAGAGTAAGTTATGTTAACTAAATTTAGCTTATATCTATGTAGAAGTACTGAGTATAAAATACAGAGAAACAATATTTGCAATATCAATTCAACTCAGCATTAACACATAACCACAAATTTAGAAATATTTCTGACTTTAACCTAAGTGTCTCTCGTGATTTTCTAATTTACTTTAAAATCAGCTAATGAAGGTTGCTGTAATATAATTTTTATACAATGGAAATTAATGGTTTGTTACCAATATAAGAGAATAAAAAAGGACAATGAGGAAGTTATATAGAGCTGGCAGAGGCGATGTCTAGCAGTAGTCTCTCAGTATTAAATAAGATGAATAAAAAATAAATTCAAATAATTTCTCCTCATGGTACAATATGGTATAAAGTGACTAATTTTATAGAAAATACATTAGAAATTATTATAATTCTTATCTACTTTGTACATAATCTCAGGGAGAGAAAAGTATTTCAGTTATTAGAATCTTTCTCCTTTCTGATTTAGTCAGCCAGAACACTCTCTACTACCTGTAAGTCCATGTATATTTTTTTATCTTAGGCCACTTTTTCACTAAGTAGATGACCAAATACTGCCCATTAGGAAAATTTTCTCTTATTGTGCACTCCCTTACCTCTGAATGGGTTTGCATTGTACCACTAGTTTACTGACATAATCACATGTAGCCAACTATAAATCACGCTCAAATAATTTCTTCTTCCATTACTTGGTCATAAAGAAGCATATCCACACAGGTAAAGGTGAAGAGAGATGTTAGTTAACAGTGGAGAATGGTGTGGGCACTGGAGCCACTTGCTCATGCAAATTGTGCTGCTGACCAGGCTCATGCATACCTACCTTACTACAGATTGCTAAGCAATTTTGTAAGTCTGAACAAAACAAGCTTACAGTGTGCTCTTCTGAGTGCATGGTCACTAGTTGTTCCTTGAACAAACAAATTCCAGAAGTTATTTTTCAAATGAGTTTAGTTCTCTGGTACAGGTGGCATGACCTTACCCAAAACCTATGGGTCTACATTGTGAGTCTCATATTGAGGCTTGCTGTGAGGTGAGTTCTACATGTTTTTCCCCTCTATAGATACCTAAACACCACTAGGTCTTATTAGTCATAAGGCCCAAGTTGCAGGGCTGCTTATATTGCATCTGAATCTGAAAAAGAACGTTTTTTACTTTCAGCCCCTCTAAAAGCTGAGAAACCATTTTGATACAGAGGATGTGGCTTAGAATGGTATTCCCAAGGGTAGATATGAAAACCTAACCCAGAAAAACTAGTAAGTAATTTACTTCTTTTGTAGTGGTGAAAGGAATAACGTAAAATAATTTGTCTTTTATTTTGGAGAAAATAGCCCGCCCAAAACTTCATTCATTGGGCCCCTGAATCTATGTGAATCTGTCATCCTAAGAGCTTGTTTCTTACCAAGACCTCCAACATACTTTTCATTTTCTGATTATTTGGTCAAATTAATAAAGTGTCAACAATACTGGAAACCAATGTTTGATTCTTCAGAGTTTTCAGATGACTCAATAACCTTTTCCCTATGTTATGGCAGAAGAAGAGTTAATAGAGCCCTGGGATAAAATAATAATGTACAGTTTTGTTCATTCCATATGAGTACAAATTCCTTTTGATATTCCTCTAAAGACAAAAAAAAAAAACCAAACAAACATTTGCCAAATAAATTACTACATACTACATGCCAAAAACTTTAGCCAAAGCTTCTCATTGGGCACAACAGAAACAATTGCAGCTTTACTGAGTTTGTCTGCTGTTATCCACTATAATCCCAGTTGATAAATTAGTATCAGACTGATATTTCAGATAGACATGTAACAGAGATCACCATCCTGTTAAGTGGGAGATTTTTTTATTTTTTATTTTTGAGGTAACACTAAGTTTTCTACTCTTGAGTGAATGACTCCATTTTCCACTTGGCTTTCACCTCCACAATACCTCTTGCTGGGTTGTCTTCATAGGAAAATTTGCTTTAGTCAGTGGGTTCTGGGTCTGAAAACTGGCTCAAGTAGAGAATCCTGGTATTGCACTTTTTGTTGTGATGACTATATTCAGCTTCTTGATCATCCACTCTTGATTTCTTTTGAGTGAATAAATTGAGCTAATGTATTTATTAGCTACCCATATAATTTGACTCTAAGAACAGTGTGCTCTATTAACTATCTCTATAATTCCCTGGCTACCACCTCAATCTCACCACTCACTTAGATGATAGTACCTATTTTGTTTCTGATTGGTAAGTACTACCACTCACCAGCTGTCATTGATTTTCTGATTTTAGGATATCAGTATCCCCATTGCTAGGAAGGAACTCAGTTCTATTACAGGCATCTTCTACCATCAGCTTTGGTGACAAAGAATAGTAACTACTGAGTATATCAACAGTGATGTTATCGCTCTTACCAGCACATTCCTTACCATGTATATGACAAAGTATCTCTGGGCAATTTCATACAGTGTATCCAGCTTGGTGATAAGATGCTTCCAGCCTTACATGGTTGAATCTATTGATCCTATTCTCCAATATCTGCAAAAGTAGTGACATTTTTACTTCAGTTAGTGTGAGCCATTGTTTGTCCATAAAACCCCCAAACACACACACACACACACACACACACACACACACACACACACAAACACACGCTTTCAAGAACCATCTTAGCTACTAAAAGTTCATAACTGTTAAATTCTATTCTCCTATTCAACTTCATATCTTTTTTTCCTTAATTCAGCACTTTCAGGATCAAATCTCAGTCATACAACCTAAAGTTCTGATAAAATATAGTAGGAACACATTCTAGCTTCTTTGGCAATAATCCCACTTTTCCCTTAGTAGGTTGAGCACATCCTCAGTTGAGCTATGCTGAGACTGGATTTTTATTGTTTTCTTGGTTACCAGAAATGGAAGATCAAGTATTATCTTATAAGGTACCTGCCACATTTGAGGCCTCTTCCTTGGTCTTTAGACAAGGGTGAAATCTTCTTAAGAAATACCACTCAGCAAATTTTGGAGAGTGAGGAGTTCAAAGTTATCTACTGCATCTACCAGAATCTCCTCATTTAAGGCTCAGGATCCCATTCTTTTCTTAGTATTGCCCTGCCTTTGGCATAGGAGGCATGCTGCGACTAAGAATTCAACCATTTCTGCAGGCCTATTACTTTTAGGATTAAATCCTGAGCCTGATCTTTCATTCTTTCTGCCTTTAGCTAAAAGGGATGGAGGTTTTCTTCCATGCTGCCAAGGAGGCCCTCCAGTTTTACAAATCGGTAATTATCCACTCTTTTGATTATGTAAACTGTATACCCCACGTATTCTTTATCTATTCATCTGAGAAGGACAGTTAAGTAGTTGTTTCCATATTTTGGCAACTGCAAATAATACTGAAATGAAGATAGGGATACATGTTTGTGAAAAATCATTGATACGTATAATATTACTAATGTCATCTTAATATTTTCTATCTTCTAGTTCCCTTATTCCTTTTTTTTTATGATGCCTTTCTTCATGTATAAATGATTTCCATAGTGGTATGCTTTGATTCCTTTTTCTTTTGTGAGTATAATGTAGGTTGTTGTTATGTGCTTTGAGGTTTACATAAAACATCTTATAGATGTAACAGTCTATTTTACATTGTTAAAAACTGCAACTGCATATCAAACCTCATCCTTTACTCTTTTTTGGGTTTTTGATGCCACAATTTAGCTCATTCAGGTTCTGTATTTATCAACAAACTCTCTTAGCTATAGTTATTTTAATACCCATGTCTTTTAACCTTTATAGTAATGTGTTAAACACACAACTATATTGCAGTTTTAAAGTTTTCTGAATTTGACTGTACAGTCATGTATCATATAATGCTATTTTAGTCAACAATGGACCACATATACACTAATAGCATAACATCTAGCTTATGTGAAGAGTAAGCAATACTATCTAGGTTTGTATAGATACATACACTCTATGGTATTCACACGACAACAGAATCATCTATCAGATGCATTTCTCAGAATTTATCCTTATTGTTAAGCAGTACATGACTATACTTACCTTTACCAATATGTTGTATATTTTCATGTTTCAATTACTACATTTTTACCTCTGCTTAAAGAACTCATTTCAGCATTTCCTGTAAGGTAGATTTATTAATAATGCACTATTTCAGCTTTCATTTGTCTGAGAATATTTATTTTTTTATTTTGAAGAGTAACTTTGCTGGATAGAGTATTCATAGTTGGCAGTTTTTTTCCCCCCAGCACTTTGAATACAGTGTGGGACAAAAGTAGGTTCACAGTTGTGAATACATGAAACAGAGTTTATTCTTGTTATTATTTATTATTTTATTATTTTTCATACAAACCATTGTAAACCTGTATATTATCCCACTGTCCCAAGGCTTGTAAGGCTTCTGCTGACAAATTCCTGATAGCCTTATGGTATTACAAAATGTTTTTCTCTTGCTGTTTTTCAGACTCTTCTTCTCTTTCATTTTTAATCATTTTACTATAATGTGTTTTGGAGAAGATTTCTAAGTTTATTTGGTTATCTATAAGCTACACAAACTTAGATGTCCAAATCAGTCTCCTGATTTAGAATGTTTTCATGCCTTTTCTCTTTTTGAAACTTCAATAATTTGCAAATTTTTTCTTTTTCTTTTTTGTATTCCTTAGATTATGTGGGCTTTCTCTACTGTTTTTCACTACTTTTCTTTGTTCTTTGACTAGATAATTTTAAAGTTCCTGTTTCTAAGTAACAGATTTGTTTTTCCTGCTTGATCTGTTCTATATTGGCGCTATTTCATTTTTCATTTCATTCACTGTATTATTTCAGCTCCAGCACTTTATTTGATTACTCTTTTTATTTCTATCTCTTTGTTTAACTTCTCATTTTGTTCATGCATTATTTCCCTGATTTTGTTGAGTTGTGTTTTTCTGATTTTTTAAAGTTGCTCTTTTTAAAATTCATTTTTATTGAGTTATAATTGTCATAAAATTGTAAAATATTTGAACTCTAAATTATGGTTATTTAAAATATGCATACATTATAAAAATTCCCTCATCTAGTTAATTAACATATCTATAAATCTGTGTATATATCATTTCTTTTTCAAGATTTCTGTATTTTCTTGTAGCATGTTGAGTTTTTACAAAACAGTTAGATTGATTTCTTTAACAGGTAAATCACAGATCTCCATGTCTTTGGTATTGGATACTGGAAGATTATGGTAACCTTTGGTGATATTATGGTTCTTTGATTTTTTATGTTTCTTAAAGAACATGCATTGCTTTCTTTGTATTTGTATAACAGTCACCCCTTCCAGTCTTTACTTACTTCTCTGCAATGCATTCAAAATTAATTTTTTGTTTGTTTATTTAGCTATAACAATGTGCTAGAACTTCTCTGCTGGAAACCTGGAATTTCATAAAGGTTTTCTCATGTGTGGGTAATTGAGTAAGACATAACTCATGTGTGAGTAAAACTCTTTCTATGTCCCTCGACATATACTGCTGGATCTCACAACTCCCAAAGGACACTTTTGTCTGTAGATGAATGTTAAATTGTTGTTGAGAGAGTAAACACAAATGAGGAATGTTTCATTAAGCTGTGATCTTGCTTATTTTAGTTAAATACTTTAATATTAAATAAATTAGATTAAATTTTACTCATTTAATGTAAAATATTGCACTTTGTTACCTATAGAGTACAAGTGTTAGCTATGTAGAACTATATGCTATGCAATTTCATAATGCCATAATAAATAATAATTTTAAATATTTTAAATAATTCTTAGTAATTGATAAATATATTAATTACCAAAGTCTGCCATTTTAAAATTCTTATTTTTAAAGGCTTTGATGTTTATGACTTAAAAAGATTTTATGAGAAATAAAGAACTAAATTATGAGTCTACATTCTCTACTATTTAAAATTTCATGGCTTAAGAAGTATCCACTTCTCAGGAGAAATTTATTTTTCTGGTACAGAATTTTCAGTCATATTTTACAACACTGTTATATCATGAATAAATCAAATCTTATAAACCAACAGATAAAAGAAATAGATTTGCTCAGCCAACCTCTTCTTCTTTTTCTTTCTCTAAATATGGTCTCTTTCATTTCAAACAAATTTTACCTGCATAAAGAAAACATGACCAAAATTTTTTGTCCTCTTGCTATGATAACTACATATCTTCTTTAATTCTGGCTTAAAATTAGTCCATACAATAATGAATTTAATATTCCTGGATATATTTATAAATATATATTGTATATTTATAAGAACTAAATTTAGGTTCTGCCTTTATCTTTAAAATAGGAAATTCAACTAAATTCATTAACCTTCTCTTGAACAAATGGACATTTTAGATCAGGGGTGCACACACTTTTTCAGCTTGTGAGCTACTTATAAGATGACCAAGTCATAATTATCTACCTACAATAAAAATGCAAAACATAAATTTATTTCTTCTATATTATCATTATTTAAGTTACTATTATTACTATTTAATGTTGTGTATTCTTCTTTCACCTTTCTCCTTCTCAGCTCTCTTTTCAGAGGAAAGTCAATGTCATAGTTTTTATGAACAGTCTGAAAAAACCGCTCCACATTTCCCTTCTTTGGAATAGCAATGGCACAAAGACAGATGAGGCAAATGCACTTAGAATATAACATAGTGAAAAAATCCCTTCCCATTCTGTATGAAAGTGGTCGGTTTTAGGCTTCTTACTCGGACCAGCTAAGGAACTCATTTTTATACCCTTTGTTGAATTTAGTTTAAATAAATTGAAGGCTAACTACGCAGCAATGTAACTGAACAAGTTAGCGGTTTAACGCACATGCATAGGGTGTCAAAAGTTCAGACGTCAGATTGGCTACCCTGTATGCCAATCAAAAGACAAATGTCTTTTTAATGTCATGCGATCTACCCACACTTCCTTCGCGATTGACCAGTAGATCGCGATCCACATATTGAGCACCCGTTTTAGATAATGCATAGTTAGTTGGAAAGAACAAAAATAAAAACTTTTTTCAGCCACCAAATCTGTGCAAGCAAAACATATAATACAAAAAAATAGAATCAATATATTAAGATTTATTTTTCAAATACTGTTTTGTTCTAATTATTTATATATTACCAGTAATAACATTTTAAGGTTGAAGTATCCATAAACTCTTTTGGCTCTTTACTTATAATGTGTAGACACAAAGAAAACTCATCACAATCATGAACTTCTTTAAGCAGAATTATAATATAGAGGTGGTAATTAGATATTATTTGTACAAAATAGAGTTGAAATAGTTTTTGCACATATTGACAAAAAATGAATGAAGTTCTTTTTAATTTAATATATAGAACTTAATCCAATCCATTTGATACTAAAAATATTAATGTATGTGTTATTTTTCAGAACTTAATCATATTTAACTTTTTAGATCTCTGTGACAAATAACTTTTTGACCGATTATTTCCTATGGTTTTATATTTAATTTACATAATTAAACAATATTTTTATTAACAATGTCAATTTCTAAATCTATAATTATCTTATTCGTGTTGGTTAGCATTTACAGAAATAAAGGTCACTTTTTATTAGTTAGAACAACTTTTAGAGAATAAACAGAAAAAAATACTATTTTTAGCCCAGCCTTGCTTGGTTATCTCTACTCTTACTTACACTACTACTATCTTGAAATATGGGCTGTTTTGCATCCTTCAAGTTCAAAGGGGTTGGTGGTAAGCATACTTTTGGGGCACTTAATTATAAATTTTTTGCCTCTAGTTATATGTTTTGAATTAATATTTTATTTCAGAGATATATGAATGTTTTTACAGTGAAATATCTTTATTGAATTATTGCTTATATTCTCTGTGCATTAGGACAGTACCATCACACGACAGCCAAAAATTACAGCTGGCAAAATAAGCCTAAGTATATTCATTGGGAAATTAATTACTATATAAAGAAATAAAACTAGTCACATTATTTCAAAGTAGTCATTTTATAATTATGCTTTCTAAAAGATCATTCAAATTGATGATAGCATTTCACTTGAAATTTCTGCTACCTCAAAATTGAAAGATATCAAGATAAAATAATTCCACTCTACTTCGCATCACTTCTATTATCTCTAACTCATGCAACATTTTATTTTCACCCTTCACTCTAGTAGATCCTTCTCTTAATTTTTCTAGTTCTGTCTAACTAGAAGTCAGTCACTGCTCTGTTATGCAGAGCAGAGGTGCTTGACCATTTAATAAGGAATTACTGCCATCTTGTGGCTATCATAATTGAAGGCAATTAATCCCAATGTACTAGGCAAGAAAAAACCCCACAATGTTGTTAAATGTTCTATCTATTGTACCTTTAATATACATTATTAAAGAGGCACTAAAATGCACATTCTTTTTTCAGTGAGACTATGTACATTAGTACTATAAAATTCAGAAAGATGATCTCTTTTCCACACTTTATCAGAATCCAGCAATAAAAGTAAATCAATCTAAAATAAAAACTAGTCTGCACAAGATAGAAAATTATGTAGGCAACTAAACAAAGGCATTAATAATTTCTATTACCTACTTCAGCAATTTATCTTCATTATTTTTAATGCTAAGAATTTGTAAAAGGTCATAATTCAGTAGGTTCAAATATTTCTAACTCTAAGGTGACATGTTTGCCACACATCTCAATAGCCCATGTCAGCACCGGAAATTGGCCAAGACCCACTAATAACCAAAAACAGATTTGAAGTGAATGATTCTCTCAGATCTGTATGGCACATGTTGTCTTTAATATTCTTTCTCCTGACATGTGACAAATTTGCAAATTTACATTTTAAGATTCACAAGGTACAGCCAGTAAAACACTGGCAATGAGATACAATGAGCATATTTTAAAACACTTTGTTCTTAAAGTATAAAGCAAAAATCTAACGCTGGTTCTCTGTCAGATATGTGAAATGCCATTTTTAGAAAAAGTTAGATTTTTGAGCAAAGGTTTCAAGGTATATATTATTTATGTGTATGCATTTGCTTGCAGGGAACACCTTATTAAAACTTGTTATCTAAATAACTACAGGTTCAAAAAAACATTTTCCCCATGAAACTTTTCTTAGTTCTGAAACCTAAAAACTTAAATATTTAGTACAAAACACTCCACCTGGTGGTAGAAGAAAAAGGGTGACTGCTTTCTGTAAAAGACTGTCAGGAAAAAAAGATGAAATGAATAAAAAGAATACACAAACACATTTAGTTAGAAGCCATGTAAGATACTCCACTGCAGTTGGTGAGTATCTTAAAAGCAAAATCCAGACAGAATCTGTCTCTCTATAAATCTTTCCACCCTTTCCATTACTAGTTAGGTATTGTTGGCTCTAAGCCATCTGATTTTACTATGATTTATTAACTGCTATGCATTATATATGAGATTCAGGTTTGCTGAAGAGTTACCCTTATGGTCATTGTTGCATACAAATCAGCTACTGTTAGAGAGGTTTATTGCATCATTTTATGCCACTAGCACTTTTATTAGGCAGTAGTATAATATGTAACTGGAAAAAAAAAACCTTTCTGCTATATTTTTCCATGTATATTACTGGCAAATGCAGTGCATGTTAAGAACAATAGTCCTTTGTTCTAGTCTGTGTATAAAAAGAAAATTCTCCAGAACAAAAGATGAGAAGAAATAAAAACCTGTTGTATAAATCAAGGAATTGGTATTCTCCAAATCATCGCTACAGCATTGAACCTTTTTCTCTGCTAAGGCCAACTGAAACGTGAGAAAGAGCAATAATGTGAGCAAAACCAATTTACTCTTGTTAGGAAATTGGAAAAACGGTAGCAGAGGTCCAAGCAGATCTGTCTCTGATATAAGGTACCACAAAACAGTGCTTCCACACTCTTTTTATACTGAGAAATTTGATTAAGTAATTAAACTTGAATTTCTAGTGCAGATCTCCATACAGTGACTGAAAGTTTGCCTTTAGCATTTTAAATCATGTTTGCTCCTAGCTGGCATAAATAATCAAGACAAAAGCAGCATTAGCTAAATGGTCTTGGTTTACCTACAGCAACAGCAACAAAAAGAAAATGAATATTGTCTTACACGTCCAACAGAAAGGGAAAAGGTGTGACTGATCATATTTTTTAAAAGTGGCAAGAGAAGGATCCTTTCCTTCCTATCTGAAATCCTGCCATGTGCCTCTAACCGCAAGCCCTGCAGTCCACTTAAGAGTGGCATATGTTATGAAGTGTTTTTGAAGAAAGGAGTTATTGTTCAGTAACAGCATCATGTCCAAGAAGAATGAGGCAAATATTCTTCAGTCTTAGCTTTGGTATGGATGTTCCAGGAAACATACCTAGTAAGACATATGTAGAAGGATTTTAGAATCTCAAATATGTGGAATTAAATGTATTTATTTTTTAAATTTTTGTTGAATCTATTTATAAATGCATTTATTAATTTTAGAATAGTTTTTCTTCTTAATTGATTGATTCATAGTATACTTATAAAGCATAGTCCATTGAAGTCATGTTTTGGAAAATCTGGATGAAAATGGAGTTTTCCATTTAGTTCAATAAAAAAAGCATTTCTTAGATGCCCACTGTATATCTGTTGATATGTTTTAAGCACAACAAACAGAAATGGCTAGTTAGTTGACATTAGAGATTATTATTCTCTTCAAGTATCTAATTTTTAGACATTTTTAATGTATATTGAGTATTATCTCTCTCTCTCTCTCTCTCTCTCTCTCTCTCTCTCTCTCACACACACACACACACACACACCAAACAACAACAGAAAAGCAAACAAAAACCTTGCCAAGGGGGAGGAGATGCTTAGAAGATGAGACATTGAGGAGACAGGTCAGATGACTCAAGAGAACAAGTTTATGGTTAAGATATTCTGAGAAGCACCTATTATAGGTTGTATTAAAAATACAGATTTATAGTCTATGAATTTATAGACACCTTGAAACTTTCTAGACGTTTTTACTTTCTAGGATCAATAGTTTGAGAAATGTCCTAAGTAGAGTATCACAATTTTGTGCATTATAGCTTCATTCAACTTTCCTTTAAGGAAGTACATTTTTTCTTTCCCAAAGGGTGTGTGATTCAGAAATATGAAAAATTTATTTCCTGAAAAAACTATGAACTGATATATAATATTGTTATAAAATTTTTAGTTTTTCTTAAAAAGAAAAACTAAAAGTGCAGAATTTCCAGTTTTTATAACCTCTTCAAATTGAAAAATAAATCTCATAACCTAACTCCTAATTTTATTCTTCCATGCAGTTTGTATCTTTCTAAAAATCTTTTTTCAAAATTATTATATAAGATCCCTATTTTCTGGGTGACTAACATGAATTATAATGAACTGCACTATCAGAAAGTGAAGAAAATAAGCATGCAATCTTTATTCTGGTTTCTCTTTCTTTCAGTAACATGGTTTAAACTGATAAATATCATTTATCCTTGACAATCTAGACCCTCAAGTCTGTAAGCAAACCTTAATTAAGCTAAGTGGTACCTTGTTCAGGGACATCTGCTACCACAAGTTTCAAATATCCACAACAAAGCACGATTTTTCAGCTTCCAGAAACATTGTGATTAATATAGAAGTATTTTTCTTTCCAAAAGGGTAAAGTTACAAATTGAAATACTGCTTCCAGTATCTTAGAAATGCAGAACCAGGGTTTACTCTATTTCTTTCTTTATTTTTTATTTTTAGGTACTTAATTCTCTCACTCAACAATTTGACAAGTTTAGTAATAAAAACAAATGTAAAGAATTAAATGCAAACATTATAATGCAATAGAGGATAGATTAAAAGCCAAAAATACCACCCCTCCCACCTCTATGGATTTAAGAAACAGTTTCTTTAACATGATGTCCCAATATGCCAAGTAAAATGAACTATTTTTCAGGTGGTGTGTTTTAATATGAATAAAGCACTATAAAATGTCACATAAATGACCATTTTTACCATATCAGTTTAAATTATGAGCTAGTACTATATGTATAACACTAAACTTGCTGGATTTGTGTGATGAGTTAGACCAATATGAATTTATATACTGAATTGGACCAATCATATTAATTAATTAATATAAATGTTTTCCATGTTTAGAGATATGCTTCAGATGGTAGGCACACAATGCAATATATAAATCATGTAGCAATAAAATGTGCACTTGAAACTTATATGATCTTATTAACCAATGCCACCCCAATACACTTAATTTTTTGAAAGTGTGTTTTAATTATCTTATTTTTATATTTCTAATGATGAGAGAACAATTAAATAACATGTTTAGCTAAATTCTATTCATTAATTCAAATAAACGGAACAAATGCAAATTTTCATATTTTCTGATAATCAACGATCTAGGAGGAAATATTTTCTTAATATGAAAAGAAGTAAATTTATGACTATATTCAAGTTAAGGACATCTCTCTAAGCAACACTGAATTCATGCAAAAACCAAATATTTATTTGGTTTAGCCAGTGTTTAATTGTGAGTTTAGGTGATTACAATACTGGAAAAGGTATTACAAACTGAGAGGGGGGAGAAAGAGAGTCCATAAGTCTTAGAAAACTTATGGCAGAATTTGATCTTTCTTGATTTTTTTTAACCAACTGTCTTTATGTTTACAGATCTGTTCCTTTATCCCTTGTGCTACCATTAAAAACATGGAGCTACTTTCTGCATGCTACATAACACAATTCAATTTCATGCATTTCATATATGTCATGCTACATTATAATGCAGTTTTACACATATTAAAAATAATTGTTGTACATACCCTTTAGATTACAGCTTTTGTCACATTGTACATTATTTACCATTACTTGTAAACCCAACAAAGTACGCAGGCAGAGAAATCAAAGCAGGAGGTAGAGTTTGTTTTAATGTGATTATATTGGCATCTGATATGATGGTGTTTTGGACCATATTGACATGAGTGAGGATTCTATGTAGCAACTGTTCAATACCATCCGTTGGACTTCTCTGATAGACCACTTAACTATCTCAGCTTTTCCAGTGATCATCTCATTTATCTAGGATTATTGCACTGAATTTACTGTTTGGTTTTCTTCCAGAACTGAAATGTCAAGTCCAGTGTCATGTATGCAGTAGCTTTGTGCTGTGAGAGCTTCACAGATCCCCCAAAAGCTGCTAGCAGTTGATCTTTGGATAGAGCTAGAAATAAATAAATCCTCTTTAGCAGATCAATATTCATCCCATTTAATGCTTGATGTGAAACTTGTGGATTTGTGGTAGTAATGCTGATGTACAGCTAATCGTTGAAAATGGGCATTAGGGCTTTTATAGCATGGCAACATATTGTCAGGCAAGTAGAGAAAGAAGTGGTAAGCACAGCCTGGAAAAATAACATGGTAAGTTTGTATAAATTTGCTGCACATTTTGGAATCTAATTAGGGTGCTCTACTATATAATACTAAACACTAATAATGTGGACAACGAAAGGATCTTCCATAGGTAAGAGATTACTATGACTTTTCCTTGGTTTGCCATTCTCTGTGGTATAGTCTATAAAGATGAAGTCTCTAGCTCATTTTGAGATTCTGGTGCTAAATAAACTGATATTGATATATTGTGATTTCGGTAATTACCAATACTTACAGTAGAAATAAACTTTTTAGCTAAGAACCAGAAACTTTGGGGAGCAGTAATATCTTGAAAAAAGACATCTCCAAGAAAAAAGGCTTCTTTCTAGTGAGCAAAGTTTCAACATGGTTAATGCCAATAGCTAAGGAATTTTTTCTACTCAAAAGTACAAAAGTTGTCAGACCTTTATTCTATTTCAAAGGTTAAATGTTCCTGTTTGATTTAGCGGTTTTATTCTTTGTTGTATGTATATGATTATTCATACTGTCATGGTATTCAGAAAAGTAAGTTGGTGCTGGGCATTCCTTGTATGTAATAGCTTTTTAGCCAAGCTATACAATCTGTAATTTAGACATTGTGGTTGCCAATGAAAAATAGATAGATAGATATACTTTCAACTGTATTTCAAAATTAATTTGATAAAATACATAAAAAATATGCACATAACCTTTGTGTGGAAACTTTCACCTTTCAATTAGTTTACAGACTCAGGCTGCCCTGTTAAATTTTACCAAGTATCTAAACTTATTTGTGTAAAGAGATGCCTTTGAAATGAAGCACAAGAAAAATGCGCTTACTGTTAAGAATAAAACCTAGAATGCTTGGAACAATCTGTTTTCCCAGGGAAAATTATATTCTTTCTCAAGTAGTAGGTTTTCCTTTAAGTTTACTGACAAATGAAACATTATGATCTTTACATGGAGAAAGAGGTCACTAAGCTTAAAACATTCAGAGTAACATCTGCTGGATCCAATATGTGCTGGATTGCTCAGAAGTGTCAGTTCTTGTATAAGTCCCAAACTTTACCGCTGATAAATGATAAATGATACCACTGATAAAGATCTCAGGCAGTCACAGTTCCTTTGGTTGGCCAATAAACACAGGATAAGATGATAGGTCATGGTCACAGTATTGTGTTTATCTGATAAACAGTCATTCAGTAAACACAGAAGGAAAATTATGTTTATGCTTGAGGCCGTGAAAGTTAGGAAATAGTTATATGCAAGGCTGAAGATGACAACTGGGAAAGTGTGTGGGTGTGTCTGCAAATAGTATACACCTGTGAATTTGTGTACATGCATGCAGAGTTATGTTCATTTATCCTAGATATGCAGGAAAGCATAATAATATATGAATATATAAGCACCCAGAGACACACTCCATCTATATTGCATTGTGTGTGTGCAGTATGAGTACATATGCAGAAATAGGAATAACAATTGTATTCTAGGGCTTGGAAAGACTAATATATTTGAAAATAACTCCTAAAAATAAAAAGTTATAAGTTTATATGCATTCATGGATAACAGAGTAGCAAAAGAGTAATCACAAATGCCTTTTTTCTATCTCTAAATTTTGAACTTGATATCAAGGAAGATAAAAAGCCTTTGTTCTGCACAGCCAACCTGTCACTGGAATAATGTTGATCTAGTAAACTTATTATGACAGTACTACATTAATCTTAAATCTGGTATTTTTTATTTCTTTTTCCTATGCAGAAAATAAATATTTTCCGGATGCTATGCATTTAATATTATGAAGTTATTAAGCATTTTACAGCTGACACATTATTTGATAAATTGGACCATTAGAAAGCTCATAAGAAATGGTACTTTTTCTATTTTCTATAATAGCTATATTCTCTCATTTGAATTATGAAAAGTACTAAAGAGCTTCTTAGAAAATGAACAGAAAATATGCTACATGCATATAAGAAAAGTTCACTACATATTCTCCCCACAGTTACCACATGTCTCATCTAGAGAAGAAAAACTTTAATAAATAAAAGTCTAATTTTATTAGTTTTACCATTTTGTGTGTTGGCTGCTCAGAAACTAAAAGACACAGTGCATTTTTTGCCTTTGAATCTTGCTCTTAATTTATAATTTTCCTATTCATTAATTTCTTCAATGAATAAGTATTTACCTTCATCTCTAGGAAGCTACAGTCTCATTTTCTTTTTTTCCTTAGTCCCTGAAACTTTGCTATATAATAAAATATATTTCTAACTGTATTTTGAAGGCATCCATATTTGTTATTAAGTATATCAAGTTACTTATAGAGCAAACTTGAGTATAAGTAATATAAAGATGGCTGGATTGGTGTCTGAATGGACCATAATTAATAGATATTCTAAGAGACATGTATATAGATATATAGATATCTGGTGGATAGTATGTAAAGTCCCATGTGATTGTGTGATCCTGGTTATACTCATAAACTATACAACTATGCTGTTCTCATAGATCAGAGACTATCATTTGAGCAACAGATTACATTCTTAGATGGGAAAAAATTCCACCAGGCCAAACTATTCACACACACACACACACAAAGAAATTCAATAGGGAAAACCAGATAGAAGGTGACAGAGGACAATTTGACTTTGGGTAATGGGTATGCAACACAATTGAATGATAAGATAATCTGGAGATGTTTTCATTGTACATATGTACCCTGATTTATTGGTGTCACCCCATTAAAGTTAATATAAAAAAAATTCAATAGAACAGGCTCAGCTTCTTAGAAAACATGACTTAAATTTCCACTAGAAATTATCTGAATTAGGCACCTCATAAATGTAACCAGAATGAAAAATTAAAGTAAAAATATAATTACTCAGAAAATTTTATTAGAGAGCTCATCAAAGAGGAAAATAATGTATGCAGAATAAATGTATTTTATGCAAATTACATGTATTCATTATAGAACTAGAATCTATAGTAAGGAGGGAAGTTCTGCAGTCCACCTCTCTGAAAGTCTTCAAAGGTAATGTATTGCCCTGAAGATTATCTTGGCTGATATATTCCACAGGATTTAGAATTGTAAAATGGTGGAATCACATAATACTTGAATATTTTTTAGTCTAAATTGCTAAAATTTTCTATTATATCATGATTACCTATGTAAGAACTAGGAAAACTAAGTTAGGCCAGAGGGGTCCGTGTCGAGAAGGTTCTGTATTGTTACATGTCTCCCATGGACGAATGTCCAAAAGAGACAGGACTCTGTGTCCCTGATAGAGTGACACTCTATCAGTGCATTCTGTCTCTGCAAATAGGGTCTGTGACATTTTAACTAAAATTTGCCAGAAAAGCTATTTAAATGTGGAAGTTTATCACTTTACCTCTCTTCTACTAATCCTTGTTAAAATATTATAAATAACACAGAGCTTAGAGTTGCAAAACAGAGACCCAACAAGACACAAACTAAAATCCTTTTGTAAAAGATTCAAGTAAAACCTAACAACTGATAATTAAACTAACCCACTTTGATCCATTCGAATTATCTATATTCCTAATTCTTCTTATCTTTAAAAAATACCCTTATTTTAAGCAGATTATTTTATAGGCTTTGCTTTAAAAAAAAAAAAAACTGAGATTTCATGGTATTTTTTGTAACTCACTCTTCTTCCAAGGAGAATGCTCCAGTTTTACAAACCTGAAGTGCCTTCTCATTGCTGGAATATGCAGTGGTTACTAGAAAAGCTCCCTGAAAAGACCTGGGCCCTCATTTATGAAGACAATGAATGAACAGGATTTTGCACACAGACAATGATAAAGAGACAGGGAGCCACTCTGTAGTTCAAATAATTCAACAAGTTTTGGAATTCCTAAAAAATAATGAAAAGGATTTTTGGCAAATTTCTATTTTGTTTTTCTTCTGCCTTCATTTCACATAGGCGGGTTCAGACAGGAAGCACAGACCAAATAGCTCAGCCAGATTTGGAGGGATTAGTTACAGCAAAGAAAGCTGTTGTGTGAATCTGAGTCATTTTTTTTTTTTAATGGTAGCAATGCTATAGAAAAAAATTCACATACACATGGACATGGCAAATTCTACCTTTATAATAAATATATCTGGTCAAACATTTGTATATAAAAATCACTTAGAAATCACTCACACTTATTGAAATGATCTTCTCTGTGGTGATGTTTTCTTGCACTTTAAATAAAGAGGTAGGTTTCTTTTATTTATGAAAAGAAATGTGATTTTAGTGAAAATAGTAAATGAAATATTTCATTTGGAATGAGTTTTATGCTTTCTTGATATGGCATCATCAATTGCTTTTAGAAATAAACAATGATAAGGAAAAAAGATACAAATTAAACAATAAAGGTGAGAAAAGCTTCCCATCAATTCTAAGAACTAGGGTGATAGTAAAGATGAGAGAGTAATCTAAATTTTCCATAGTGCTTTAGAACGAAATCATTTGAAATAAGAAAAAAAATAATTTTCAAAAATATCATTTCCTAGATAAATTTTTTTCAAACTGGAAAAAAAATTATCCTTTGAAATATACCACAAGCAAAATCTATTCTAAAATATTATTGAGGATTTGTTTCTGCTACAATTTCATCACTCATTAAAGTTTAACATTTTACCTGTTGCATTCCAAACAGTCTAAAAACCTGGAACAATCAAGAAGCATGTTTATGGCAGCATTGTTCACAATAGCGAAGAGCTGGAAACAGCCCAAGTGTCCATCAGTGGAAGAGTGGATTAAAAAGCCTTGGTACATATATACAATGGAATCCTATGGCGCCATGAAAAAGAAGGAAATATTACCATTTGCAACAATATGGAGGGGCCTGGAAACTGTTATGTTGAGTGAAATAAGCCAGGCAGAAAAAGAAAAATATTATATGACTTTACTCATTTGAGGAATCCAAGGAACATTGAGAACTGAGGAAAGGAATTGAGACAGAGGAGGGATCAAAGGGACCAGAGGAAAAGAGGACAGAGGGAAAGGGGAGGATAGAATGGGATAAACCTGAAGGGAAGGGAGGAGGGTGCTATGAGGTGGGGGATAAGGGAGATGTTGAGGGGAATATGGGGGAGGAGGGATGCAGTCGGGGTCACCCTAGAATTTATATAAACACAATTAATTAAATATATATTTTTTTAAAAGAGGCAAATAGACTAACTCAAGTAAATGTTAACTCCTTAAATTGTAATTCTGTCTCCTGGTGCATTATGTACTCACTGAGTTGTTTGTTTTTTTAATATTCTCTATGGACAAACAGATTAATATGATTGTAAAAATAACAAAAAAAACAATAGCATTGTAAATTTTTCCAAATTTTGATCCCAGTACCACTGCACAAATACAGTAGTGTCAGTGGTACAAAGAATGCCTATACTTAAGAATATGATATAACCAGACAACATTACATGTTATTCCAAACCCTACAGGAGAACTATTATGAAAATTTCTTAAAACACATGAACCTCACCGTTGGTAGAGGTTCTAGTAACCCAATAGAATTCATATATCTATTTCTTATTATATTGCAAAAGATCTTTTCTCTTTTCTGACTCATCACTTATCCATCTAACTAATATGCCATAGATAATAATTATTTATTATTGACAATTATAAAACTCATGTGGCCAATTAGTAGAAAGAGCTCTTTCATTATTGTGATGTGAAAGCTTAAGTATTTCATTTATTAAGATTCATTACTAAAAAGTAGCTGGTATATTTTAAAATTCCATTAATGTTTATAATTTTTTTGAAATTGTGGCTTGTTTTTTGCTTGATGTATGAAAGACCAACACAATTTCATTTATTAATACATAAAATTAAGGTAAATCCAGGTAAGAAAGTAAATAATTAGAGTACTTACTTGAAATTAAAATTGATGTTATTTTGCTAATTTGTTAGTAGCTTTGCTACAAGTGTTGGACAGTATTCAATATGCAGCCAGTTACATAAAAGCTAAGAAAGACTTGTTTTGTCAAAAATCCTTCTCTTAGTTTGAAAGTGATTTTAGAACAGGTAATTATCAAGACAATTGCTTCAATATGTATCCTTTTTTGTAAGTGCAGAAACACATGATCTCATTTATTTTGATTCTGTTGGACAAGTCAAGAAACTAAAAGTTTGCCAGACCTATTCTCTGGCTTTATATAAATGAAAATACAACCCCCCCAAAAAAACTATAATGAAAAATAACTTGGATCAAAACTAGTTGCAGAGTCAAGTAGGTAGTGTCTCCTTTTTCTCTCCTTATTCTTCCACCAAACACACACATACACAAACAAATGCATACACATTTTTGCGTTCGTCTAAAGAAATTTACATAGTTATTTTGATGCTTTCCTTCATCACAATCAAAGTTCAATATTTATGTGTCATTCTTCCTCATTAATGCATAATATGCAAGTACCATTTCAGTTTTTTATTTGCCTACCTAGTCATCTTAGAAGAAATAACACTCGCCAGCAGTTATTTACAGAAGTATTTAACTAAGTCTTACTCATCCTGCTTGCTATCTTTTCCTGTAATTTTGTGGATAGTGAAGTTGAGTAGATTTGCAACTACAACATCATACAATAAGCTATAGAATAAAATTGCACAAAGATTGTGAGGTTTGGGATCAATGTAATCTTTCTGTTCTCTGGTGTAAAAGAACAGCAGAGGGAGCCCCTGCATGACTTAAGAAAACCAAAGGCAAGCAGGAGATAAAGACTTCTCTGGGTTGGAAATTTTATCTGGTGCCCTCTGCTGGACTCCCTGGTAAAAATTTGCAGATTTAAAAAAAAATTTTTTAAAGAAATTTCCAAGTACAGAATACCGACTCAATCTTAGCATGTTTTTACCAGTTATCATGAAGGGCATAGCAGAATTCTCATAGTAAAATTAATTTTAATTCATTTGAGTTAAAAAATAAATAAATGCTTTACCTTTTTTTATGAAGTATAAGGTTGATAAAACAAATTCCTGTGAAAAATTCCTCTTCTATAAAACTCAATAACTCTACATTTCCAGAATTTTAATATGCAATGAATAAACTATGACATCCAGATGGCAGTAATGCCAATATTTCATTTTAATGTAAAATAGTTTAATAGTAAGTAAAAATCTATTTAAAATGGTTTCGGGTCTGGGCTTATATTGACTGAATGCTGTGGTTAATAACTGCATTTCCTTTGTGAGAGTTAATCCCAATTATTAAATATCATTTCAGTTTCAGCAGGCTTTTTGATTCTTTGAGGAACCCTTCCAAAGGTAATATTTTTTAATTCAGAATAACTGGTAATCAAATTACTTTCAATACTATAGTAAATATGTAAGTATTAATTATAAATAAGAAATTACTTGTTGTAATTTCCACTGGGAACCAAAAAATGTCTAGCTATGCCATATAATGTTGTGTTAGACATACTCACTTTCAAATAAGATGTTTTTGAAGTCAACTTTGCAAACTGCTTGTCATTTAACTTGGCTGATTATATTTAAATACCATGTTTAAAAAAACACTACTGTATTTTGATTTAAAGCTATATAGTAAGGTTGTAAAATATAGCCTTCATAAATATTTTGTCATGATCTTGTGACTATTGGAAGGGTTCATCTATATAAAATAAACCAGTTATTTAACAGCAAAGAGTATATTTGCTGTTTTGTTTCCAGTGTAGAAAGAATGGACTACTCATTATGGCACTAAAATTATTTTTAGTCTATATTTATGACATTACTTTCAAATTACATTATATTTAAAAGATACTTAGATGATAAACTATAATGATGAAGCATAAATATTGTATGTGTACACAGAACACTAACTTGACAAAAGTTATACTTTTTATTCAAGAAAAAGTTAAAAGGATGTTAATGTCCTTCACAGCCAGAAGAAATAACTTACTACTCAACCCATTGAAAATAAACATTTTCTTCTCACCTGCTCTGCAACATGAATATTTAACTTGACAAAGCCCATTAAGAATGATTCAAGATAAAGAAAGAAAGTTTTCTGAGTTGTTTTCTTGTGTTTATGTTTATATAACATAAACACAATTATATCATAAATATGATTAAAACATTGAGAACTTGTTCTAATTTTGAAAATTAGTATTATGTATCTGTGTTGGGAGCCAGGGGTTGGACATGGGCTGAAGACAGATGAGTATTCATTAGTTGATGTCAGTATTGACCTTTTAGGTATCTAGTTTCTTGTACATATTTGCTTCTTTTGAAGTCAGTAAAATATTAAAGAATAATGACATAGAATAACAACCAGAAAATCCAAATTTTTAGCTTAAAACCTGTAATACCCATCTTTTAAAAGTTTTCAACAATACAAGAAGGGTGTCATTGAAACTCCAAATGTTTAAAAAGTTTGATTTCGTATTTTTCACACTTCTAGAAAACTAAATGAGAATTAAACTAAATGTACTTTTGATTCAGATTAAATTTATTTGTTCATTAAACAAATAAATTTAGTAACTCTTATGAGTTAGGCAGAGTCTCAAGTCTGGGGATGAAGCAGTACCCTGCCTTCATTAAACTTATACTTTCATTTCACAGAAAATAACATTGTTATGTCATGTATCAGAATTTCATATAAATGCTAGTGTGGTACACATTAGGTAAACACAGTTAATCTATCCATGGCAGTACAAGATTTTATAGCAATTGTTGAAATTGTTTATTGTGAATAACTCACTTTTAAAGGTTTATAGATTTTAAAATCTCAATTTGTTTTTAATTACCAAAACTTTCTGAAACTTTCTCTCTTCTTCTTTCCCAGCTTACTCAATTTGGTATTGCTGTATCGGTCATATTTTAAAATAAAGATTTTGCTCTTTGTTAGAATACAATGATATAAGGTAGGGCCCATTAACTTCAAAATCTAAAGGGATCAAAATTTTAACAAACATAGGCAATATGGGAGAAATTATGGTGAACACTAGAAATTTCACTCAATGTGACAGTGTTCAGTATTTATGTTTTCTCTCCCCCCCACCTTCCCCTCTACCTAACTCTCTCTTTATCTCTCTCTCTCTGTCTTTCTATCACTCTCTCTTGCTCTTTTCTAAATTGTTTTTTGACAGAAATAAAATGCCTTTCCTCACTGAATTAATTCTACATTTATTTTGCCAGTGATTTCAGTCTCATTCATTCCCATATACCTTCCAACTCCATTAGTTTATTATCTTTTTTATACCTTCTATGTGGGGGGCATATTTAACAACATAGGTTCCTGTATGCCATTGATTCTAAACTCCTTTCTCTCTAATTTTGTATGTTTCTCTGGTAAATTATTTCCTTAGCAATAAATATATTTCCTTTTTTTAGTCATCAGGTTGTATCTTCAAGAAGTAATTGAAATACAACTTATTTTTGGAAGCTGACTCTGATTTCCAAGCTATATATTTTTTCTGAACTCTCATATTTTTTCCATCTCTTTCAGGGCTGAAAATATTTATCATATTTACATATCATTTTTATGCAATAAAAAATCTAAGTGCTCTAGAAATAAGCTTTTGGAAGATCATGCTACCCTGGGTATGCAAAATATGCTGAACATGATATTATTTTAGGAACAAAATTTTCACAAATAATCATAATTCATAACTTGATTATTTTCATTCAAACCACTTCTTAGTCAGGCTATACCTTGAGGTCTAGTGTGCTTTTAGAAAGATATTATCTCAACCTTCAGGCTATTTTGGCTTTCAAGATGTTGCAAAGAAAGTTTATCAAATGATAAATTATGGTATTTAGACTTAAACCTTTAATTAAAATTAAAAAGTATCTTGAATGTAAGTCATTTTTCAAGAAGTGACAATTTTTAAAATTATGTTTTGCATTGGGGAATTGCAATATTTGAAGAAAAGTGATTCAGAATTCTTTTTAGTATAAAAGAGAAATATATATTTTCACTTCCAACAAAGCCTTCTCAGTAGAAGAATTACATAAAAATAAATATATACATGTATATAATGAGTAATACAATATAAGAAAATCTTGCTAAAATTTTTTTTTTCTGAAAGTAATTTTTATGTAATTAAAACACTATTTAGCCAGGTTTTAATTTCACACTTACACATTAAAAAAGAAGATTTAGAGAATATGTAATCATTTACATTCTGTCACACTTTTTAAATTAAGATTATATAGAGATGTAATCATAATATTTATTGAATAAATATTAAAAAATTTAGAAATACTCCTGTTGCAGAGACAAATATATCCTTTTGTTATTTCTCTTGAGCATGCAGCTAGACCACATTTCCAAAGCTTGTGTTTGTGTTAGATAATATCACATGACCAAGTTTTAACCAATGAAATATGGGTAGAAGTGATATATTCCACCTCAGGCATAGCCCATAAACCTTCTCATTAAGAACCTCCCTCATTCTATTTTTAGAGATGACTCCAGGACGTTAGAGGATAACAGAGCCACATCTTGAAAAAAGCCTGAATCATAATCTGGAGGAGAGCTGTAAAGCCAGTAGTCGAGGCTACTATCACAGCAGCCCGGCCCGTGCAGGTTCACATTAGATTTGAACAGTCGGTAATGAAACAGCAGAGCCAAGAATTGGTGAGCCATCAGCTTTAATTCTAGCTTGCACCCGGCAGGCAAGCAAAAACACACACTGGGCTCCAAAACCCACACATTCAGTGCACACAAAGCTACTGACTTATCCGAGTTTCCTAGCATCAAAGCTTTCTAGCTCACCAGACTTATTCACCTCTGTTTCCCATCTCCTCCTGCACAAACTCTTAACAAACTGGCTTCTTCCTCAGCACTCTGCCATCTTGTCTGCTTCTCCTGGCCTTCACGTGGCCTTACTCTGCTCTCCTCTCTAACACTAATCTCAGGAACCCAGGAACCAAGAGAGAGAGCAAGCTCCCGGACTGCCCCAGTTTATAGCATAGAAAATCCAAACCCTTAATCCAATCTACATACAAGAAAGTCTCTGATACAAAGCCACCCATCTGAGGCATAATGGGATTCCTCCCTACATCACCACCCTACATCATCCAATCAGTCAAGGGTGTGGAGAAGAGCTTACTCTTAAACTAAGCCTTAGGCTATAATGACCCGGCCTGCCCCACAGCCTGTTCCAGAACACACATTAATATCAACAAACTTCCATGTGGGCAGCGCCATCTTTAACAAAGTGAGCATAATATATTATATCTGCCCAACAAGAGCCAACGGGAAAACTTTTTGAAATATCCATGTTGGACTGTTATAAAAGAGAAAAAAATGGCATTATGTGAAACTACTAAAATTTTGGTATTGTTTGTTACAGCAATTGGTCAACTCTATCATTAACACACTAGTAAGTCCCACTATCTTCATTGTGAATTGCAGATTTAGCTCATATAGAAGTATGCATAAAAAGATTAAATTTAAAAAACTGGATTAGGGCAACCAAAGGGCAGTACACTTCTTAGTATGTAATCTAATTAGTAAGAATAAATATTTTATGAGCCACATTTCTTTCACTAATAAATTATGTTTACTGAACTACATGGAGAAAATGCTTCTTTTTAAACATTACATTTATTAGAAAAGTGTCACTGAGAAAATTGAGATTAAACTAAAAATTTTAGTGCCTGAAATTACTTGAGTAATAACGTTATGAAAGTAGCTCTTATATTTTATTTTAATACCTGATAGCAATTTAAAGTTCACAAAAAGAATTAACATGTATTATCTCATTATATATCATCAAAGGAAGATTTCAAGGTAGAAACTATTGTCAGTTCCTTTTGGTTGTAAGGAAACTAAACGTTAAAGAGATACTTCTGATTCTTTCCAGCTAGTAGCAACAGAGCTAGGGAACTGGGGAAAGACTTAATTCATTATAAACAATGAGTATTCTGTCAGAAACTCTCCTAGTGCCAGGTGTTATCTTGAACACACAATGAAGAATAAGAGGTGATCCCACCTGAGCTACCATGTCCCAAAATTATGCCATCTCTTCTTTATTTGGTTAGTTGAGATAAAGCACATTGTGTGTCTTAGTGAAATCCATTTCCCAAAAAGGGTCTTCTAGAAGCTCAGAAACTTTGAATAGTCCTAATAACCAGAGGTTCTAGCCTGTGGCAATTTTCAATACCCTTCTCCTCATACATCCCCACTTGCTGTCCACCTCAAAGAAGCTCTATCCTATCCATCTACCAATCACCAGTTTCCCCTCAAATGTCTGCGCTAGCTAAACTCCTTGGAGAGCACTGAATCTGATAAGCTTTTTATTTCTGTTCCTGATGTGATTATTTGAAAGAAAGGCTGCTCCAAAGCTCTAGTTGTTCCTACTTTAAACTGCAAGACTGTGGGGAGTAACTGGGCCCTACATTAGCTTTCCGTGACCCTGATTCTTTGAATTGTTTGCAGTGTCCTATAGAAGCATGCCATAGACTAGCCTGATTCTAGTAGATGAGCCACACATTACACAAAAATCCCATTTTTATTTTATATACAATGATGTTGTAATAGAAAATTTTCAAATCATTATATATTGAAAATTTGTTTAATAATGTTGTGTCACACACTTTTAAATAAATGCATTGTATTATGTACTCCTCACAACAAAACAATAAGTGATCCTGACTCATAGATGAAAAAACTCAGACTTAGAGAAGAACTAAGAAAACTGACCACGGTCATACTGGAAGCCTCTTTTTCTTGCCAGCAAAACATTTTCTTTTAAACTAGTCTTGGCTTTGTTTGTTATATTATCTCCTTTTTGTAATAATAGCACTCCCTCAAAAGAAATATTAAGCTTTGAATTTTGGGGGAAAAATTAAGCAGAAGGCTATAAAAATGTTTCTTAGATTTAACAAAACCCTTGCATTGTGCACAGCCATCTGTCTTCATATCTTCTTGAGATCCAATGATATTATTTTATATTGAGGTTTATTAAGGAGACCAACTTTTTACAATGAAAAAGAGAAAAAAATAAATTGAAGAAAACAATATTGTAAATAAACATTTTATTCATTGCAGCAATAATATACTACAATATGATAAATGCATAATAAAAACATTCATAATATTTTATATTGTAATTATACTTACATGTCTATTAATTTTTAATAATAATTGTAAGAAAAAGTACTCATTTAGATACAAATACGTCACATCACATGCAATGGATCAACTGCATCGATTGAATACAGACATTTACAGATTAGTTTTCTAATTTCAAAAAGGAGGACATGTAGGAGGACACTTTTTGAGGGAGGATGAAACTTAGAGAAGAAGGACTGTCCTCCCTAAAGGAGGATTATTGGTCACCTTAAATACTAACCGTAATAAATTCATAATATTTGAAGCAAGCAATTTATATTTTTCTTGATCAGGAAGGTATGAATACAGAGACACTCATCTGTGCCTGTCTAGGCACTTATGACTGTGCTTTTTGAAATTTATATGAAAAAATTTGTATATTTTATAATACTTTTCAAACTTCATGGTTTTTACCCCATTGTAAATTATAAAACATAAATTTAATTTTACTTCTACACTTTGCTTATTACTCTTAGCTTTTTCTGTTAAAATGCCAATAGAGATCAATACAAAACATATAAAATTATATAATAATTATCATCATAATCAATTTAATTAAAATATATACAGTAGGTACAGATAATACAGATGATGAATTAAGATTTGGTAACCATGATTAAGTAATTGTCTCAAGAACAAATTTGTGAGTGGGCAAGAATAAAACTCATTCATTCTGACAGTAGAATTTGCCTTCTAAACTTTCCACATCCAAACATGACTATTGAAAGGATGGAGGAAAGGATTTCTTTTACAGAAATGTCTTTAAGTTAACCTTTTTAGAAAATATTCAACTTGGTGTTTTGAATATACTTTTTAGAAAAATTCTACTCCTTGAAAGAAGTATCTTTTTATGCAACAAAAAGAAACTGTCTTGTCAATGAATCTGATAGTAAGTATGAAGAAGTTGCAAAAAAGGGCACACGCCTGTAGCTAAATATAACAGGTATTAGATGAGTTAATAGAAAAATGGTCACCATAAATTAAAGGGAAAAGAAGAGGGTGGGAGAGAAGTCAAAGCATTTAATTTTATTCAATCTAACACATCCAAGGAATTTTTCAGAGCTAACTTGATATTAGTACTTAAATATTATTATTCCCCCTTTTCTAGATAAGGCAATAGAAGTATAAAATAGTTTTTAAGTCCAAAGCTATACGATAATTTAAACCCAAGACCGACTCCAGAACTCTTGCTTTCATTATCATTATTTACCATCATTATTATTGTTAAGAACTGTGTATTATTGAAGTTTTTCATTTCAAAGTTTCTGTTAAATTTTAAAACACAGTAATATACATTAAAACCTAAATTATGCTCTTGCGATCCACATATATTATGTATGAGAAAAGCAACCATATTGAGTCTACTGAGGCTGTAAGTTCAATCTGACAACATCATAAACTCCATCTGGAATCTGAAAATAAAGCTGCTCTTTGCCTCTTGCACTGTCATTAGTCATATAGATTTTTTTTTGGTTGGAACTTGGCGGTAGGACAAAGTGGAAAACTCCACAGTCTACTTGGGATAGACATTCCTTTAGGAGAAAGGCTTAGATGAGTTTATTCATGTTAACTCTTTCAAAACTACTTTATTTGTGCAATGTTTCTTCTTTGAGATCTTACTCACAAGATATGCCAGGTGGAAGGACCACATGGTACTGTCAGTAGTTATGCATATGGCTTCTGTACCACTCACATTCTACTTCGTTTTAACCTCCTCTGTTTCTACCAGGTTTCTCACTACTCAGTCTTGAGTACTGGCTCTCCCACTTAACAATTTTCTGAGCAAGAACAAAGTATTTTATTTCTCTCTAACAGATTCCTCACCTATAGAATAAAGGTAAAAACAGTACGTATCTGGTGAGGTTGTTATATGGGTCAAATGAGATAAGGCATCTAAGTTGCTTAGAACAGTGTCCATCATTTAGCTAGTGCTCGCTCAATAAATATTAAATATATTTTTGAAATTGAAAAAGCCAGAAATAGTTTTCATGGATTTGCAGTTTAGTGATATATCTATATAGATTAACACTAAACTTTTAAAAATATACTTTTTAGGTAAGTGAGATATATCATCATTCTATTATAGTAGTGAAGAAACTAAAGTTAGAGCAGTGAACTGTCAATACACAGCATTTCAGGCATTATGAATATAGAATCCTATAAAGTACTAAAAACTGGCACAGTGCAAATTTGAGTTGTTTCCAAAATATGATTTTATTCTTTCTTTGATAAAAAAATGGTGTAGCTCAAGTTTTTCATATTTTGAAGACAATTTGATATTTCTCCTCATTTAGGTAATATTATCTCTTGTAGAGACAGTTTCCCCTCTTTAGGAAAAATAAAGAAAAAAATGCATTTGGATTTACAAATATAAATTCTAGCAACATCTATCTGTAAAACAAAATATTTATAGAGATGTGGGCTTCATCTTTAAGACATTAACAGAGACAATACACCCAGCTACAGTCAGGGAGCAGATTCATGCCATATCTAAATTTAGCTGACCAAAAAGCACAGTCTTCTCAGATTCTTCAATGTAACTTGTGTTATGAGCTCAAATAATCTGGTGGCAATTTAAGGAACATAGCTCATGAACTTATACATATAAGTTCAAATCTTTAATTCACTACTTACTAGCTGCCTATGTATCTTTGGGTTGAGCTGCAATTTCTTTTTCAACAACCCATTCTTGATAGAAAGATTCAATGTGAACATATGTCTACAGCACTTACTACAGAGTCCCGCAGATGGTAGCTATTGGAATTTGAGTTGATTTAAGCATTAAATAGCAGGTTGAAAGAGAAGCCTTTAAACATCCAAAACATAAGATTCTTTAAGTCTATGAATCTTCAGATTCTGACATATAGTTTTCTCTCTAAACACAAAATATATGCCTACCTTGTGTAATTCAAAATCCCTACTCTACACATGATAAATAGAATCATCCAGCTGTGGTCAGTAAATTATGAAATCAGTACTTTCTGCTTAAAGAGGTATCCCAGATACGTTACTTGCCAAATATTATGCTCATCACCTTTTAAAATCTATCGCTGCTAACATATGCGTGAATGTGAAACAGCCAAGTCTATTTCATCACTTAGGTGAAAATCAGCAGACACACAAATATCATCAAAACAACACTCTTCATAAAATGATGTCTTCTAACAAAATCAGATTAATCCAAAGACTTTTGAATATCATATGTGGGTTATTAATACAGCCTTCTTAATTAAGAAATCTAATGAGGCAGAATAGGGAAGAGGGTAGTAGTAGGGAAAGATAATATGTTAGGTTAGAGAGAAATTCTTTGGGATTATTCTCATAATTTTTAAAATATCTAATAACTACTGAGGATAAATCTTTGATTCAACATTCTTCATGAAGTGTAATCAGACCTAGAGGGGCTAGGGAGCAGGCTACATTCATGAGAATAAAATGCAGGCATTTTTGGATGAATTTTTTTGCTCTGAAACTTAAATAGTCTTGCAATTTAACCCAGGGAGCAAAGTGGGAAGATGATATTTTCTATCCAGGAAAACTATTAGGCACTAGTCAATTTCTTCTCTAATTATTTTCTGGTAAAAGCTAATGTTAAATGGACTTATTGCTTACTCTGTGAAAGGTTACATAAAAGAGAAAAAAATAACTTTCTTGATTGGAAAGAATAACATTAAGTTAATAACAATCTGATATTTCTTTTTTTATTGATTTTAATTTATTGTGTTTACATAGATTCTAGTGTCCCATCAAATACATCCCCCATCCCCACATTCCCCTCAACATCCCCCATGCCCATTTCCCCCAATGGACTCCCCCCCCCTTCCTTCCAGTATTTGCTGTCCTGCTCTCTTTAACACCGTGTCATGTATATATAAATTTACCAATCTCTTTCCCATTTCTGATCCCATCCTATAATCCCCTTTCCCTCTATCCACTTCCCCTCTGGTTCCTTTGATCCCACCTCTACCTCTATTTCATTCTTCAGTTCATACTGTTCATTGAATTCCTCAAATGAATGAGGTAATATGATTTCTTTTTCTCTGCTTGGCTTATTTCACTTAACATAATAGTTTCCAGGTCCATCCATGTTGTTGCAAAAAAGTAAGATTTCCTTTTTTTTCATGGCTCCATAGTATTTCTTTGTGTATATATACCACTGCTTTTTAATCCACTTGTCCACTGATGAACACTTGGGCTGTTTCCAGATCTTGACTATTGTAAACAATGCTGCCATAAACATGGGGGTGCATTTCTTCTTTTGAATTAGTAATTTTGTGTTCTTAGGATATATTCCTAAAAGTGACACGGATGGCTTTACGGACAATTGATATTTGACAAAGGATGTAAGAACATACAATGGAATACAGACAGTCTCTTTAACAAATGGTGTTGGGAAAATTGGACAGCTACCTGCAAAAAAATGAAACTAGACCACCAATTTACACCACTCACAAAAATAAACTCAAAATGGATAAAAGACTTAAATGTAAGTCTTGAAACCATAAGCTCTCCGATATCTCTTGCAGCAATATATTTGCTGATTTATCTCCATGGGTAAGTGAAATAAAGGACACAATTAACAAATGGGACTATATCAAACTTAAAACCTTTTACACACCTAAAGACAATATGAACAAAATAAGAAGACAAACCACACAATGGGAGAACATATTCAACAATATGTCTGATAAGGAGTTAATAACCAAAATTTATAAAGAACTTGTAAAACTCAACATCAGGAAGATATAAAAAGTTCAAACAAAAAATGGGCAAAAGAAATGAATAGACACTTCTCCAAAGAGGACATACAGATGGCCAATAGGTATATAAAAAAATGTTTAACATCACTAATCACTAGAGAAATGAAAATTAAAACCACAATCAGTTACCACCTCACACCAGTCAGAATGGCTCATTAACAAAACAACACACAACAAGTGCTGGTGAGGGTGTGAAGAAAAGGGAACCCTCCTGCACTGCTGGTGGGAATGCAGACTGGTGCAGCTTCTGTGGAAAACAGTTTGGAGAGTGAAACTTCCTTTTGACCCAATCTAATATTTCTAATGTAAGCTTTAAAATATTATTTATCAACAGACATAGGAATTTTAATTTTCTGTCTTAAACAATTTCTCATCATAGACACTATGAAAAAGTAAAAAAGAAAAAAAAGAGTAGATGAGAAGGGTAGTAAAAGAAAGCTGGAAAGGGGGAAAGAAAACATTAATATTACAAATTTGAAGAAATTTCTTAATGAAAGTACATTTCACTGAACAATATTTTATTATGAATATCATTATGTTATTATGTTTCTTATCTTGAAATATTTTTGACTCATTATCAAGGCAGTTTCATTTCCAGTTTTAAAAACAATTTTAGTCTCCTAAGGCTAAGAAATAAGAATGCTTTGCTCTTATTCTTTCACTCTTTACTTCTATTAATCTTCCTTTGTTCTTTTATATCACTGTACCTTTGGCTACTCTTAAGAGTAACTATGAATCTGAATACCAAAAAAAATAGTTCAAAATATAAATCTGGTTGTGCTTCTCTCATGATACTTTGTGTTAATGAGGGTAATACTCATAATACACAACATTTTTGTAAATAATAGCTTCTTGGTAAATAATAGATAGCTTCCAGAAGTAGCTATGTCCTAGCCACAAGAAAGAATCTCATGATATGATTGGTTTAAATTTTATTTTAAGAATATAAAGGAGTTTTTGAATTCAAGAAAGCATATTAAGAAAACAACAATTCACCAATGAGATAAACAAGAATTGTGACTTTCCTGATTTTCATTTATATTCTTAACATTTAAGTCCATTGAGGCTATAATAAAAACTATCTCTTCTGGAATATATTACAGGATTTAAAAATATGTCTTCAAAGAACAAAAGAAGATTTGGATCTCTAGAGAAAATATCTACTGATTGAAGGCCATATAGTAAAGAATTTATTCACCTTACAAAGATGGAAGGATAAAAGACCCCAAAGGGTAATATAATTTAATCCATTTGAGGGGGGCCCAAGAGGCTATCTTGTGGAGCTTGGTAGTTGGAAAAGTAGAAAACCCTAAATAGTGTATAAGGAAATTTTCTAAATAGATTTTTTAAAACTTTACTGTTTTATATTACCTCTACAGCTTTATTTGAAAATGATCCATTTAGGATAAGGATGTTATTAGTTTTACAGATTCGTTCTGCATGAAAATAACCAAAATAATTCTAAAATTAATTAAAAATAACTTCAATATACTAATGTTGCTAAGTCACTTTGAAAAAACAAAATGGCTTTTGTATATGGAATATTAGAGTTTATTTATTTTTAAAACCTTACAATTTTGTTACAGAAAACCTTTCTCATTCAGGAGGGCTGATAAATTGGTAGGCTATCATATGGCCACTTAGATCTATAGAACCTCTTAACACATGAAATAGAACTAAATCATAAAAATTTAAATACAAAAGAGAATGGTATGGCAACTATAAGGGGCAGAAGAAAAACAAGAGGAAGAGTAAAGGAAAATGGTCAAAAAAAAAAAAAAGAAATAGGGAAACAGTTGGTAAGGGTTTGAGGAAAAAAGTCAGAGATTAGCCAAGAAATAGTCCAACTGCATGATTTTCTCTTTTCATAGATATTTGTTAACATAGAATTTAAGCTCTTTGAGCAACTGTGAGCTCTTTGTGCATGACTGAACACTGTCCTTGATGTGGTTTACTCCACCTGAGAAAAGAGTGAATATGTAATGATCTGAGAACCCACATATGCTTTCTGCCTGGTCTCAAAGTTGACGTCTGGGATACGTGCAATGCATTACAGAGTTTCTGAATAAAAACCAGGGCACAGCAATACACTGATGGCAATTTTTAGACACCCGAAAAACTTTATTGTAAATAAGAATATTAACTCCCACTGAAAAGCGAGTCCTGGCCAAATCTTATGATTTCCTGGGACTTACTTCTTTTTAAAGGGTGTATACTCTATGGCGTTAGAGAGTATCAATAGCTCACTGGACAAAAAACATGTCCATTTAGGAACTGTGAAGGATACATATTTACATAATTTTATATAGTGGCAATATTTTATTGACATTGAGAATTATAAGTAAAGCCAGCTTAACTTTTGCCAGTCAATATTTTGGAAGCTGAGAGAGAAATATGGGAGAAAGGGTGTTAGAGGTGGGGTGGTGGAGGCTAAACAGATATTCACCAAAGTATATTTTATGGGATGCAAAACTAGATAAGCACTATCTCTCCTTACAAAATATTTCTTTGATAAAATACGTTTAGAAAGCAGTGTTTATATATATATGACCTCCTTGGATATTAAAATTTCACATTAGCATATAGTAAGTACACAAACACACACACACCACTATACATAGCAAAGGTTCTGAAAGTTCTCCCAAAGCATAGCATTTCCCAGCCATTTCTATGCACTGAATTCATTGGCATATTTAGAAACATTGCTGTTGAAGAATCCTGTTTGATCTGTGGGAGCCACATAAGATTTTCTGTAAACAAAATACAAAAACTTCCAGATATAAAATAAATAATCTGAGGATCCCATGTAAAACATGGTGCCTACAGTTGATAACACTGCATTTTATCATTGAAATTTGCTAAGAAGGTAGAACTTAAATGTTCTCTCCATAATAAATAAATATTCATACATGACTACATACCTAACTAAGGTGATAGATGTGTTAACTAACTAGATGGGAAATTTTTTCACTGTGTGCACACATATCAAATCATCATGAGGCACATTTTAAATATATTACAATTTTATTTTCAATGATACCTCAGTAAAGCTGGGAACAAACGGTAGGGCAAAATGGAGTACATGAGTAAGAAATCACCTTAATAGAAGTTGTTTCAGCCCTAGTATTACAAATACAGTATACGTGCCTGGAAAATTCAACACATTAAGGACTTTTGCATTGCCTTTTGTGCACCATCACTAAGTGGTCCTCAATTCTGGATGCATATTAAAATTTCCTGGCAATCTTTTTAAACATGGAAAGTGGGTCTGACAAGTAATTTGGGGTAGAACTTGCGCATCAGCATTTATAAAGTTGTTATATGATTTCAGTGGTGTCAGATTGAGAATTACAAAACTAAAAATATTGTGGAGTCTATCTTGAGACCATGAGAATGTTTAGCTTATAACTAGAGGGCTTTGATCAGCCCAGCAGGCTGTGGCATGGCTTTGTGTAAAAGGTATTTGTAATTGATGCCAGCTTCCAAATCCCCTCATTCAATGCCAGCTCAGCATCAGCCTTGTTCTCTTCCCTCCTATTCTGTCCTGCTTCACTGCAGTATTTTAGCCCTCTTGTTATGTTCTCTTCTTATTCAGGTTCCTCCCCACTCCCTCCTGCTCCTGCTTTTTAGAGAAGAGTTTTAACTTTGCCCCTCTTCTAACTGTGAGAAACCACTCACAGATGAAAACAGCTTGGTGGCCACAGAGCTGAGGATAATTGGATTTGGTATAACACCTATCTAAATGCATATGACACTTCATTCTTAGCTGCTTTAGGAGGTCAAAAATAGGAGCAATTATCAAGGCAGAAAATCTCATACTATGGCACAGGTAGCAAGTAGCTCCTCCCACTATCACAACACTACTACCTTTTATAGGCAATTTGCTTTCCTTCTGATTGGGTGTCAAGTGGTGCACAATAGCTTAGTCTTCTGTCTTTATATAAACACACAGATTCTTATTTGTTATGAATACACATATAAAGTTTGCATTGTTAATCATTTTTTATTATCATTGTCAACAGGTAGCTTAGTTTTTTATTTACTGAAATGTGGATTTGAGTGTTACCTCCCAATAATAGGAAAGAGGAAACCATGTTTATCTCTCTTTGTGTTTTGGAGATGTAGAAAGGTATTAGTCAGGGAGCATGTAATGCTGGTGTGGGAGGGAATCCTTAAATAATAGGTTTTTTCCCCAAATAATTCTGCAATGTGAAACACCAAAAATAAAAAAAAAACAAAACCTAGTAGCTATAAAATGTGAAGAAGATGAATTGACAGAAAATAAGGAAAGGAAGGGAGAAAAGAGGCAAAATCGAAAGAAAGAAAGAAAGAAAGAAAGAAAGAAAGAAAGAAAGAAAGAAAGAAAGAAAGAAAGAAAGAAAGAAAGAAGAAGGAAGGAAGGAAGGAAGGAAGAAAGAAAAGGAGAGAAAGCATTTAAGATTAAATGCTGCCTGATCAGGTGGTGATGCAGTGGATAGAGCGTCGGACTGGGATGTAGAGGACTCCATTTCAAAACCCCAAGGTTGTCAGCTTAAGCACGAGCACGGCTCACCAGCTTGAGCCTAAGTTCACTGGCTTAAGCAAGGGGTAGCTCAGTCTGCTGTAGCCCCCCCGGTCAAGGCACATATGAGAAAGCAATTAATGAACAACTAAGGTGCTGCAACAAAGAATTGATATTTCTCATCTCTCTCCCTTCCTGTGTGTCTGTCGCTATCTGTCCCTCTCTTTGTCTTTCCCTGTCTTTGTCACAAAATATAAAATAATAAATCAAATGCTAGGAGCTCAGTTGCTTTTACCTAAAATTCTGTTGTAAATAATTTTGGAGTGCTTCCTTTTTATTTTCAACAATACAGACTGACAATTTTACTCAAATCCTTATAAAGTGATTTATTTAAAAGTGCTTCTTTCCAAAAAAATTCACAAAATGGAGTCAAATGGTCTCTTCTCCACTTGCACCATCAATTTTTGTTATCTGTACCAGCAAGGGAGTGATGTTTATGCTTTTCTTCTGTCTTGAGTATGTAAAGAAGAAACCTGTTTTCTGTCAAGCACTCACTAACATTTTTGACAATGTCATAGTTTAAAACATCAAAATATATAAACTGAGATAACATTTTTGAATGAAAAAAATCATCTTTATTTAGGAAAATTAATCATCTTGCCAGACTGAACAAAACCACTAAATCTAAGGTGTTGAAAGTATATAATCTAAAAAAGAAGAAGACAAAGAAAGGGAGGAAGGAAGGAAGGAAGGAAGGAAGGAAGGAAGGAAGGAAGGAAGGAAGAAGGAAGGAAGGAAGGAAGGAAGGAAGGAAGGAAGGAAGGAAGGAAGGAAGGAAGGAAAGAAGGAAAAAGAGAGAGAGAGAGAGAGAGAGAGAGAGAGAAAGAATGTAATGCCAGTAGCTGTGGCCATCATCACAGCTGCCTGGCCCATGCAGGTTCGATTAGATTCAAACAGATGGTAATGAAACAACGGAGCCAAGAACTGGTGGGCCATTACTTTAATCCTAGCTTGCACCCAGCAGGCAAGTAAAAACACACACTGGGCTCCAAAACCCACTCATTCAGTGCTCACAAAGCCACTGACTTATCCGAGTTTCCTAGAATCAAAGGTTTCTAGCTCACCAGCCTTATTCACCTCTGTTTCCCATCTCCTTCTCCCTGCACAAACTCTACTCAAACTGGCTTCTCTTTCAGCACTGCCCCATCTTAGCTGCTTCTCCTCTCCTTCACGTGGCCTTAATTTGCTCTCCTCCCTGCTCTCTGCCTTCCTCCTGGAACGTAATCATTGTTCTCCCAGAACAACGTGATCTCTCTTCCTTTTAAAACCTTTTGGTACAAAAGCCCTCCTCCAACACATATTAACATAATCATG
The DNA here is from genome assembly GCA_037038555.1 of Rhynchonycteris naso. Lineage (NCBI taxonomy): Eukaryota > Metazoa > Chordata > Mammalia > Chiroptera > Emballonuridae > Rhynchonycteris > Rhynchonycteris naso. The sequence goes on along the minus strand of CM072996.1, from coordinate 225,695,436 downwards.
CCCATTCCCAAGCAGGAAGAGCAACTAATATCATCATGTGGGCGACAGGCTTCCATGTGGGCAGCGCCATCTTTAACAAAGTGAGCATAATATATTTTATCTGCCCAAAAGAGAAGCTGTACAATCATCTGTTTTCACATCTCAGAAGAACTAAGAGGAATGACACATTTCAGAACAGGATCTCCAAGAATCCTGAATTTATGAGTCAATAAAAAGAGCTCATTCTAGTTTTCTATGCCTATTTCCCATATTGAAAGGTCATTGGTCCATATATTCACATGTTGTTTATATGTTTGTTATCATTTGGTACATTCTTGAATTAGCATGCAAAAATACTTTATATATCTAAGGAAATTCTACAGAACATCATATTTTGCCAAACCAAATGTGAAGGACTTCCAGTACCAAGGTTCATGGTTTCCAGCAGACTTGGAGAGGTATGCAGTCAGTGAGAGAGATCCTGAGTAAACGTATAAAAGGTAGCAGCCTCCTCAGGCAGCACTCCCCATTTTAGTAAAAGACAAAAAATAAATATTTTGTGTATCTCTTATACCTGGACAATGTAAGTACCTATTTTATTGAACTGATGAGATATAGTGAGTTAACATAAAGTAATGACTACAATGTCATCTGCAGCAGAAGTGGTCTTGGAAAGAACACTGTGAAAGATAACTCCCTAGTGAAGAAGCAACCATGATATTCATCCTCACTGTATCCCAATTTCAAATTCCTCTGTTTGTCAATTTTCTTATCCTTTCTCTAAAAAAATAATAAACTCAATAAATTCTTCCTTTATTTTCCCCCTACATTCTAACTGGTCTTCACCAGGCTATTCAGAAACTCAGTAGCCTCTCATCCATCAATTTTGCTGCATTTGAAGAGTATGGCTATGAGGGAAAGGGAATAAAACACACTCCATTAATTTCTCTAGTTTTCATTGCTCAGAAACTACGATGACAGCATATCAGATGAAACCTCTATAGTGTAATCTCCTACTTGAATCAAGTCCAGGTGTCTAGGTATCACCATATCAACCCCTCACCAATCTCATTCTTCCTCATAGTTCAGGCTCCACATCACCAGATGAGGCAATGAACCTACTAACAATAGTATTTCCCAAAATGTGAAGTCTAAAATCATGTCTGTTGCCCAGATAGCATGAAGCCAGTTTATGGAGCCTTGAAAATGGATAGAAATATTACCTCGCTAAAAACTGTTGAGCGTGGAAGTAACAAGATGAGACTTGCTTTTGAGTGAATAGCCTGGAAGTCAGGCATGAATTATGACAAAATGTTAAAAAGATTGGTATGAGACAATAACTATGGAATTTATAGTATTGTAAGTATAGATGAAAATCTAGAATGGAGAAAAAATAATGAATTAGGTTAATCTTTAAGAGAAACATACTTTGAGAAATTAAGATCTAATTGACTATAAATAAGACACAAGGAAATTGAAAGTGCAGAATTTGACAAGTCAGAAGAAGAAAAACTTGCAAGGAAAAGTAGCATGGGGGTAGGAAGAGCATCAGTGTGGTAGTTACAGAGTCTAAATTTTGACTCTGGGTCTCTTATTACTATACTCTTTAAAAACCATCCCTGCATGAAATTATTAGTACATAAAAATGGGGATTAAGATGAGATCAGCTTTTTCCACAAGTAGTTCCATATAAGATTTTAAGTCCTACACAAAACGAAGTGTCCAGTAATCAAATATACTTTGAAAACATTTGTTTAAATTGCTGTTAAACAGATTTTGTTTACTGAAGTATTAATCATGACTCACCAATATGGAAGATACAGTTTGCAATGTTACTCAAGTTATTTGACAAAAGAACATGGTCCACGTGTGAGATACTATGTATCTCAAAGGATAGATCCCATCTCATGAAACAATAAAAAATACTAGTCTGAAAGATTTCAAATAATCCTCTGAACTCCAGAACTTTATGAATCTATCAGACACATAATCCTATTTCTGAAAAACTTTATTTAACAATAATAAAGAGCCTAACCAGGTGGTGGCACAGTGGATAGAGTGTTAGCCTGGGGTGCAGATGACCCAGGTTTGAAACACTGCAGTTGCTGACCTGAGTGCAGGCTCATCTGGCTTGAGAACAGGTTTACCAGCTTTAGCATGGGGTTACTCGCCTGACCATGGGATCAAACATGACCCATGGTCACTGCTTGAGCCAAAAGGTCGCTGGCTTGAGCCCAAGGTTGCTGGCTTGAGCAAGGGGTCACTGGTTCATCTGAGGTCCCCCAGTCAATGCACATATGAGAAAGCAATCAATAAACAACCAAGGTGCCGCAAAGAATAATTGATGTTTCTCATCTCTCTCCCTTCTTGTCTGTCTGTCCATCTGTCATTCTCTCTCTCTTGCTAAAAACAAACAAAAAACAATAATAAAGACACAGAACTATCGATAGCATCATTGTCATCTTTAAATCCATAAATGAACATTTATTTTTTCAAATTCTGTTTCTAATCCATATGTATCACTGTATTCAATACTGTCAAAAATGACACATTAATATAATTAATTCTACAAATAAATTATATTTTTACAAATTTGATGCTTATTTCTGTCAAATAAAAGATTTTTATTATGGAGGCAATAGATGTAAGTAACCTTATTGTGGTAGTCATGTCACAATATATATGTGTATCAAACCACCAAGTTGTACAACTTAAATTTACACAATGCAATATGTTAATTATATTTCAATAAACATGAAAAAATACTTGTTTTCTTTGTACACTGGATAAAGAATCCACTTTTTTCTCAAAATCAAATTTTTCTAAGTTATATAGTACTTAATATTAAAAATACTTATATACTTATACAGAATTTTTAATATATTTATCTCTGGCTCCAACTCTGAAGAAAACAAACCAACTCACCAGTCTTGCCTATCTACCACATTTAGCAATAGTTCTTTTACTCTGCATGCTCCTGATCTTCTTGATTTCTGACTGATGTTCAAAACATGCTTGCTCATAAAATTGAATGTTTTCTTGGCTTGGCCTTGCCCACTGCACAGACCAATCTCAATTCCCCAGAAATATGACCCAAGTCAAAAGGAGAATGTCACCAACTATGCTCTTCCAACCTTTATTCAGAGATTTACCTTGGTGATTTTTAAACAAATTTTGTATACATAGTAAAAAATATATTAAAGTTAATGTTAATCATTAATTATCAATATTTCCTTTTTCTACCACTATTATTTTTATTTCAATTATGAATATGTATTTATTTTATAAACAAAAATTCTTTACAGTTTTGTTACATGGCTTTTAAGCACTCAAAAATTATAACAAACAGGTGATTCAAAGATGGCGATGGAGTAGGCGAACATTCCAATGGCCACCTCACAGGACCAAAAGGGATTACAACTTAGTTTAAGAACAATCATCTTGAAAAATCAACTTTGGACTAAACAAAGAGGAGTCTATAACCAAAGATCACAAAAGAAGCCACACTGAGACTAGGAGGAAGGGTGGAGACTTGAAAAGGGCTGCCCCACTCCCAGGAGCAAGCAGTGGCTAAGGGTCCAAAGGGACTCTCACTGTGGGGAGGGTTTCCCTGAGAGGTGTGGATCCTCAGCCCCAGACCCGGAGGCCAAGCCTAGAATCCCAGAGTCTAGAAGAGGTACCCAAACATGTGGTGATGAAAAGAGCCAGGTTTCTGTCTGTGAGAAAGAGACTGAGCTCTCAGAGATGCTGGCTCTGTCTTAAAGGGCCTGCACAGAAAATCTCACTCACAGACACTTACCTGGAGTCTTGGTAAAGATAGAGCTGAGAGTTGCATGAGGAGACTGTAAAGTTGGATGTCCAGGGAGAGACCTTATGAGTGATGGCCACCGGAACCCCTGCGCTGAGTCATTCTTTGGTACTGCAGTCGCCATCTTTCTTGAGTGGAGCAGTCCCTTCTGAGTGGCATCAACCTGGGGAAAAGCAGCTGCTCCACACTTGAGAGTCTCTCCTGCTATAGTCATGGCAACTGGGTCATGATGAAAAGCCAGGAGGCAGGAGCATGTCAGTGACTCAGTTTTCTAGTGTGAGGCCAGAGCTTTACTCCACCCCACCTCCAAGCTCCAGAGTCTAAGACTGATAATTCCACCTCACAGGAGTCTCAGTGGAAACAGTCCAGAGTGTAGGAAGACCACACCTCTGAGTTTCAGAGGCCATACCTACCAGACTCATGGGGCCAAACCCTAGTGAAGTCCGTGAAAAAAGTCTGTAAAGACTGACACTTGGGGCTTAGAAGTAGAGCCACTCTCACCACCCTTTCTAATCCCTGAATTGCCACAAGATCCAGACTCTAGCAGAGGTATTTTCAGTGACTAAGCCCAATAAGCAGCCAGCACACAGAGGCTGCAGGTGGCAGGACTAAGGGCTTTTAAGCAGAACTTCCCCGAGGTCCAGTGTGGGTAAAAACCAGCTTAGGTGTGCAGCTTGGTATTTCCATGTGCACCTGGGCCTAGCAGAGGTAGTCACAAACTCTGGATTGCTTGTAGCTCAAGGACGGCCTGTTGCTAAGGGCCTGTCATGGGCAGTGTCACCCACTGGTCTGCACCAGGTTCCTGTCAGGGAGGTGCGAGGCTGGCACAACCAGTGGCCAGCTGCGAAGACCATCGGTTCAGGATCTAACAACCCTTGCTAGAGTGGTATCCAAAGAAAGGGCTTCTCACTACTGGCCCACCTGAGGCAAATTTTGCTCTCTGTGATCAGCACCAGCACAGTGGCTCATGTGCATTGGATAGGGTGGAGCTCCAGAGTCAGCCACCCCAGGTGCTGGATATCTTGCCCTGATGGGCTAGATCAGGGGTCAGGAAACTTTTTGGCTGAGAGAGCCATGAACGCCACATATTTTAAAATGTAATTCCATGAGAGCCATACAATATGTTTAACACTAAATACAAGTAAATGTGTGCATTTTATGTAAGACCAACACTTTTTAAGTACAATAAGTCTCTGAATTCTTTTTAATAACATTGTTATGCGGTGGCTAACCAATTATGAATAAAGTACTTCTTACCATTAATGCGACTTCTGGTGCTGCATAGTTTGGCTGATGGCTTTTGTAGTCTGGTTGATAAGTAGTGAGGTTAAGCTTCATGCATGTTTTGAGACTTCCATCTGTTAAACGTGATTGTAGGTTGGTCTTAACATTCTTTAAATGTGAGAAAGACTGCTCATATGTACAGCCAAACATTGTCAGTATAGCAATAATCACATGCTGCAATCTGTGGTATGTGACGAGAAGTGCGTTCCAAGTTTTGACAATCAGCTGGTCTGCTGGTTGAAGATTTTTCATTTCTCTCCACTTGTGTTTGCTCACCAACTCTGCTTGCTGTCGTGCAAGTCTTTCCAAATCTTCATTCAGTGACTTGAACTTATTCACCCACATTTCTGAGGCCTTCAGGTCAGAAGCTTGTAGCTCAAAATCTCTGACAGAGACACCAGGGATGTAACTCAGGTCAGCACTATCCACTGCACACTCATGTGGATGGGTGATGAACTTAAAAAGACGAGTGCGCTCAAAAATTCTCCTAAGTGTACTTTGAAAGACTGCAGGAGATTAGATGTGAATTCTGCTAGCTGCTGGAGATCAAGATGTTGAGCAGGGTCATTTGCTATGCACGCATCATTAAACTTTCCCGGTTTTTCAAAGTGTTGTAAATATTGGTGATGAAGAGTTCCAGCTTGTTTTCAAATGCAAACACTGCTTGTTGAAGGGATAAGACTGTATTTCCAATGCCTTGCATTTTCACATTGAGCTCGTTCAGATGTTCAGTCATGTCCACAAGATAGTAGAACTTCAGGAGCCACTCAGTGTTAGATAACTCAGGATACTTGACATTTTTATTTCAAGAAAAGTTCAAATTTCACTCAGACAAGACACAAAATGACTGAGCACCTCCTTCTTGACAACCAACGCACAGTGCTGTGCAGAAGCAGACCAGGATAATTATTCTCAACTTCATTCAGCAGTGTTTTAAACTGGCAATCATTTAAAGCTCATGCAACAATAAAGTTGACCACTCCAATGACCAGTGACATCACTTCACCAAGCTGCTTGCCACATATCTGAGCACAAAGTGCCTACTAATGTAGGATGCAGTGAAAACTTAGAATGGGTCTCTTTTCATGTTCACGAAGAAGTGCTATGAATCCTGTTTTTCCACACCATGCACGGAGCACCGAAATAAGTTGCTGCTGACTAGCTTGCACTCTGCACAGTAGCTCTTCACATGCTTTCTTCCTGCTGTCCCCCGCTGGATATTTTGATGCAAAGTAGTATGGCATGTGTGAAAGTGCCATTTGATATTTGACCATTTCATCGATGCAATTTTATTATTGCATATTAGACACACTGCAGAACCTGCTCTCTCCACAAAGGCAAGTTTCTTTGTCCATTCCTGCTGAATAGTATAATACTCCTCATGTTTATTTCTTTTAGCCATCTTCTTTGTCAAAAAAGTTTCTGCCGGGCAAAGATCTACTCTGTGACCCTGCGCAAGCTGGTGCTGACTGTGGGGACGGGGCTAGGACAAGGACAGGCAGAGGCTCGCTGCTGAGCTCACGCCAGCAGCCCCAACAGGCCCAAGAAACCGCAGTTTGTAATCTTGCACAGGAGGACCTTGGCCTCGAGGGCGGGGCAAAAGCTCCAGACGGGCAAAGGCTCACAGCTGAGAGCACGTCAACAGCCCCATCCAACCCAAGAAACTGTGGCGAGCAGGCTCTGACCGCGGGGTCAGGGCAGAAGCCTGGAAACAGGCTGGGTCCGCAGCTAAGCAAAGGTGCTCATCTCTACCCCTGGTGCTGAGGCTTGTGGCTTGAGTGACAGCCCCTCCCACGGAGGAGAGGTGAAAATCACAGCAACAGCCACAGTGGGCCGGCGCTGGCAACGCCCATACCCAACCGCCCTAGGCAGCAGCAGAGGGGGTGGTGGGCCTGCAAACAGACCACACCTAGAGAACACAAAGGCAACACCTACTGGACTTCAGTGGCCACAACCTTCTTATACACAGACAAAATGGGCAGGCAGAGAAATGCAAACCAAATGAATCAAGAGAAATCCCCAGAGAAGGACCTGAATGAACCAGACATAACCAAATTACCAGATGCAGAATTTAAAATAATAATAGTTAGGATGTTCAAAGAGCTTAGAGGAACAATGGATAGTTATTACGAACACCTAAATAAAGAGATAACAACTATAAAAAAGGATATTGAAATAATAAAAAAGAATCAGACAGAAATGACAAATACAGTATCAGAACTGAAGACCACAATGGAAGGAATTCAAAGCAGGATGAATGACGCTGAGGATCAAATCAGCAAGTTAGAGGACACAATAAATGAAGGCACAGAAGCAGAGCAGAAAAAAGAAAAGAGACTCAAAAAAGTTTCTGCAATTAGCTAGCTGACTAGTTGATTAAAAGGAGAAAAGTTTACTTCTTGACCTCACAACAACCCTTGTACAGTATGCATTATCCAATAAAATTTGGTGTTGTCCCGGAGGACAACTGTGATTGGCTCCAGCCACCTGCAACTATGAACATGAGTGGTAGGAAATGAATGGATTGTAATACATGAGAATGTTTTATATTTTTAACGTTATTATTTTTTTAATTAAGATTTGTCTGTGAGCCAGATGCAGCATTCAAAAGAGCCACATCTGGCTCGTGAGCCATAGGTTCCCAACCCATGGGCTAGATTTTACTGGTGGAAGGGAGTGAGGGCTAGAGCATGGACATTTAAAGTGTGAGTCCCTGTGACCTTATTGTTGGATCAGGTCAGGGGCTTAACCACTTTCTGAGGGAGCACAGTCAGCACTTATAGAGGACTCTTTCAGTCTTGCTCCCTGAGACCAAGGAAGACCAAGGTCTCACTGGCTATAAGAACTTCTGTAGAGGGACTGTCAACCCCACTTCTATCTGAACCTGCTGCTCACCTTGTTGGGGAGAAATAAAATTTGAGTATCCAGCAGTGGCTGAGTGATTAGGTTTTGGAGTAGGGGCCACATTCCCCATACTGACTTCCTGACCAAGAGACAACTGAAGTAGAGGTTTCCACTAATGTTGTATTTTCAACCTCAGCTACCGCAACCTGCAGAGGGGTAGGTCGGGTGAGGTCAGTCTGAGCCCACACTAGTTGTTCTACAGAAAACTCTGTGGGAAAACAAGGCAGCTGCAAGAGGAGGTAGAGCAGATGAAGAATAGAGACAAATCTTATGGAGCTTGGGGATTTTATGGAGTCTGTTATCTCTAAGCAGGAGGAAGCTCATCCTTATATACACAGGTTGGACCCAGGTACAGAAAACACAGAAACAAACAGTGAAAAAAGCAGTAGTTGTAGACAGGTAGCTTAAAGCAGGTTAAAAACAACAGCTGAAACCAACCCAAGAAGATCTAGAATCAGCACAACTAGTAGTGGGTGGCATATAGTACCACTCTAGACTCAGCTAGTTACACAAGCAGCATGCCCAAAGAAGAAGTCTAGCAAGCAACAGACACTGTGGAGAATAAATATTCCCAACAAGACAGAGATTGCACAGTTTATAATACACAAAATAAAAGTTAACCCTTAAAACCAGCAAGCCTAAAGGCATAATTGTGCCCACGAAAGGACCAACTGCATTCAATCCTCACAGACAACAGGAGGGAAAATATTACCTTCAAGAAGCATTTCTAGAACAAAGAAAACAGATGGTCTGGAGGTCAGAACCACTGAGCACATCTTCCTCATAAAGACACCACCAAAAGTTTCAAGTCAGACAGTGCTACCTAATACACAGACAAAATAGGCAGACAAAGAAATGCAACCCAAATGAATCAATAAGAGAAATCCGCAGAAAAAGAACTAAATTAAATGGAAGTAACCAAACTAGCAGACACAGAGTTTAAAATAATAAATTTTAGGATGCTCAAGAATCTTAGAGCAACAATGAATGGATATAATGAACACCTAAATAAAGAGAGAGCAAACATCAAATAGACATTGAAATTATAAAAAAGAACCCGTCTGAAATGACAAATACAATATCACAAATGAAGGCTGCACTAGAAGAAATCAATAACAGGCTGGATGAAGCAGGGGATCAAATCAGCAATTTAGCAGGGGATCAAATCAGCAATTTAGAGGACAAGATAAGCAAAAGCATAAAAGTAGAGCCGCAAAAAAAAAAGAAGAGGCTAAATAAGACTGAGGAAACTTTAAGAGAGCTCTGTGACAACATGAAAAGAAACAACATCTGCAATATAAGAGTTTCTGGAGGAGGAGAGAATGAACAAGGGATAGAGAAACTGTTTAAAAAAACCATAGTTGAAAACTTCCCTAAATTGAGGAAAGAAAAAGTCACACAAATTCAAGAAGCACAGAGAGTTCCATTAAAGAGGAACACCAAGACATATCATAATTAAAATATCAAATAAAGAGATAAAAAAGAATATTAAAAGCTACAAGAGAAAAGCAGTTAACTACCTACAGAGGAGCTCCCATAAGGGTGACATCAGACTTCTCAAGAGAAACACTTGAGGCCAGAAGCTATTGGCAAGAAATAGTCAAAGTGATGCAAAACAAGAACTTACAACAAAGACAACTTTGTCCAGCAAGGCTATCATTTAAAATAGATGGAGAAATAAAAAGCTTCCCAGAAAAAAACCCTTAAAGAATTCAATAAAACCAAACCAGTACTGCAAGAAATGTTAATGGGCCTGCTATAAAAAGAGCAAAGGAAAGATAAAAAGAAATTGAGAAAAAGTGTAATGTAGATTTAAAGAATAAAACAGAAATAAATAAGTATATGTCAATAATAACCTTAAATATAAATGAATTAAATGCTTCAATCAAAAGACGTAGGGTAGCTACATGGAAAAGAAAACAGGACCCATACATATGCTCTCTATAAGAGACCAACCTCAGAACAAAAGATATGCATAGGCTGAAAATGAAGGAATAAAAAAGATTGTTTCTCGCAAATGGAAATGAAAAAAAGTCTGGGATAGCAACACTTATAGCTGAAAAAAAATGACTTTAAAACAAAGGCTATAGACCTGTGGTGATGCAGTGGATAAAGTGTTGACCTAGAACACTGAGGTCGCCGGTTCAAAAACATGGGCTTGCCCGGTCAAGACACATATGGGAATTAATGCTTCCTGTTCCTCTCCCCTTTCTCTCCCTCTCTCTCTCTCTCTTCTCTAAAATGAATAAATAAATAAAAATAATTTAAAACAAAGGCTTAAAGAGATAAAGAAGTAGGCTAAATAGCATGTTATTAAATAATAAATGGGTTAACAATGAGATCAAGGAAAAAATCAAAAATTTCTTTGAAACAAATACAAATGTGTATACATCAACTCAAAATTTATGGGACACAGCAATAGCAGTCCTGAGATGGAAGTTTATAGCATTACAAGCATACCTTAAGAAGCAAAAAAAGGCTAAAATAAACAACTTAAATCTGCATCTAAAAGAAATAGAAAAAGAACAACAAATAGAGCCCAGAGGAAGTAGAAAAAAGAAAATAATAAAGACCAGAGCAGAATTAAATGACATAAAGACTAAAAAAAAAATACAAAAGATCAATGAAACCAACAGCTGGTTCTTTGAAAAGGTAAACAAGATTGACAAACCTTTTACAAGACTAAACAAGAAAAAAAGAAGACTCAAATAAAGAAAATTATAATGAAAGTGAAGTAACAACTGACACTGCAGAAATACAAAGGATTGTAAGAAAATACTATGAAGATCTATATGCCAAAAAAGTGGAAAATCTAGGTTAAATGGATAAATTCCTAAAAGCATACATTCTTCCAAAACTCAATCTGGAAAAATCAGAAAACCTAAACAGACCGATTACAACAAATGAAATTGAAACAGTTACAAAAAATTCTAGCCAAAGTACTGGAGCAGATGGCTTCAAAGGTGAATTTTACCAATATTCAAAAAGGAACTAACACCTATCCTTCTCAAGCTATTTCAAAAAATTCAAGAGGATGAAAGACTTCCAAGCTCCTTTTATGAGGCAAGTATGATCCTCATTTTAAAACCAGGTAAAGACACTACAAAAAGAAAACTATAGGCCAATATCCCTGATGAACTTACACGCTAAAATTCTCAACAAAATATTAGCAAAGCAGATTTAGCAATACATGAAAAAATCACACATCATGATCAAGTGAGATTTATTCTGGGGAGGCAAGGCTGGTAGAATATTCACAGATAAATCAATGTGATTCGTCTCATAAACAAAAGAAAGGATAAAAATCACATAAAAATATCAATAGGTACAGAAAAAGCATTTGATAAAATCCAGCACCCATTTATAATAAAAAAATCTCAGCAAAGTGGGAATACAGGGAACATACCTCAACATGATAAAGGCCATCTATGACAAACCCACAGCCATTATCATACTCAGTGGAGAGAAATTAGAAGCAATCCCCTTATTATCAGGAACAAGGCAGGGTTGCCCTCCTTCACCAATCTTATTCAACATAGTTCAGGTAGTCCTAGCTATAGTAATCAGACAAGAAGAAGAAATAAAAGGCATCCAAATTGAAAAAGAAGAAGTAAAACAATCATTATTTGCTGATGACATGACACTGTACATAAAAAAAAACCTAAAGTCTCAGTCAAAAAACTACTGGACCTGATAAATAATTTCAGCAAAGTGGCAAGATATAAAATTAATATTCAGAAATCAGTGGCATTTTTATACACCAACAATGACTTGTCTGAAAGAGAAATTAAGAAAACAAGCCCTTTTACTATTGCAACACACAAAAAAATAAAGTACCTAAAAGTAAATTTAACCAAGGAGGTTTAATACTTATGTTCAAAAAATTATAAAACATGAATAAAAGAAATCAAGGAAGATACAAACAAGTGGAAGCATATACCATGTTCATGGATATGAAGAATAAACATCATTAAAATGTCTATATTACCCAAAGCAATCTATTAATTCAATGCAATTTCTATTAAAATATCAATGGCATACTTCAAAGTTATACAACAAATATTCCAAAAATTTATATGGAACCAAAGAAGAATAAAGTGGGTGTTATCACACTTCTTGATATCAAGTTATACTACAAAGCCATTGTACTGAAAACAGCTTGGTACTAGCATAAGAACAGGCATACAGATCAATGGAACAAAACAGAGAACACAGAGATAAACCCACACCATTATAGTTAATTGATATTTGACAAAGGGGGTAAAAGCATACAATGGAATAAAGACAGTCTCTTTAACAAATGGTGTTGGGAAAATAGAACAGGTACTTGTAAGAAAATAAAGGTAGATCACCAACTTACACCATACACAAAAATAAACTCAAAATGCATAAAAGATTTAAGTGTAAGTCATGAAACTATAATCATCTTGGAAGAAAACATAAGCAGTAATCTCTTCGATATCTGTCATAGCAAAATATTTGCTTATTTATCTCCATGGACAAGTGAAATAAAGGACAGGATGAACAAATGGGACTATATCAAGCTAAAAAGCTTTTGCACAGCTAAAGATGATATGAACAAAATAAAAAGACAAAATGCACAATGGCAGAATATATTTGAAAACAAGTTTGATAAGCAGTTAAAAACCAAAATTTATAAAGAACTTCTAAAACTCAACACCAGAAAAGTAAACAATCCAATCAAAAAAGTGACAAAAGAAATGAATAGATACTTCTCCAAAGAGAACATACAGATGGTCAATAGGCATATGAAAAAATGTTCAATGTCACTAATCATCAGAGAAATGCAAAGTAAAACCACAATAAGATACCACCTCACACCTCTCAGAATGGTGCTTAGTAACAAGTCAATACACAATAAGTTCTGGTGAGGGTGTGGAGAAAAGGGAACCCTACTGTACTGCTGGTGGGAATGCAGACTTGTGTTTCCACTGTGGAGAACAGTATGGAATTTCCTCAAAAAGTTAAAAATGGATCTTTCTTTTGACCCAGCTATCCCACTTTTAGGAATATATCCTAAGAATATCAAATTACTAATTCAAAAAAAGAATTGCACCCCAATGTTTATTATAGCATTGTTTACAATAGTCAAGATCTGGAAACAGCCCAAGTGTCCATCAATGGACGAGTGGATTAAAATGCGGTGGTACATATACACAATGAAATATTATGCGGCCATGAAAAAGAAGGAAATCTTAACTTTTGCGAAGGCATGGATGGACCTGGAGATGATTATGCTAAGTGAAATAAGCCAGGCAGAGAAAGACAAATATATGATCTCACTTATATGTGGAATCTAATGAACAAAGTGAACTGAGGAACAGAATAGAGGCAGAGGTGGAGTCACAGAGACCAGAGCAACAGATGTCAGAGGGAAGGGGGATGATGGAATGAGATCAGAGAATGTGAAGGGATTAGTGAAATTATATATACCAGTGGTTCTTAACCTTTTTTGAGGTACCGAACCCACCAGTTTCATATGCACATTCACTGAACCCTTCTTTAGTGATAAATAAAATATGATTTTTTTCCCAAATTCAAGACATAGGTATGTTTTTTTACTGGTGCACAAAATGAGCCATGCATGAACATCACCTTGCTCAAAGAACAAAACCAACAAAGTGCATGAACTCACAACAAATTACGGTATTACTTTATTCTGGCCTCCGCGGCAGAGGCTTCTCCGAACTCCTGAGACCAACTCATCGAAACCCTAGGGTTCGATAGAACCTAGGTTAAGAACCACTGATATATATACATAACACAGAGATACAAATAACAGGACAGCAAATCCCAGAGGGAAGGGGGGAGGAAGTTAGAGGGAGGGGGTGCAAAGAGTGTATAAATAGGGACAGAGGGATTGGGAGTGAGTTTGTTATATTCATTGGGACACTTGAATCCATGTAAACACAATAAATTAAAATTATAAAAAAGAAAAAGAAAAAAAATTATAACAAACAGAATGATGGTTTGGGAGGTGGGAACAGAAATTTAAAGGGATTTACTCTGGCAGCAATGAAGTAACAATTTACCAGCTGATACCAAAAAAGATTACAGAAAAAGGAACACATTAAAATATATTACTATATAGAAATGAATGTTCATTTAAAAAGTTAAGCATGAGTAATCAAGAAAAGGTTAAACATAGTGCTATAGAACGTGTGTCAGAAAGTACAGAAATGTACAATATATTTTATAAAAATATTAATCCAGAGTAAAAAAGTTTTTTTAATTAAATTGTTTGACACACAAAGGGGTAAGGTTGAGTGATTAGGAGAAAGTTGTTACAAAAATGTCTCTTCCATTGCTGCTGGGTAATTGAGACATCACTATAGTTTCACGTAAATACATACTAAATTATACTTCTCACAAAAATTAGGGGATATTTCAAAATGAATATAAAGTGATAAAAAATAAGCATTTGATTTTTTTTATTAAACAAGAACAACGGAAAAGCAAACAACAAGTTAAAGAAAGTTGTTTAATTATGCAAATGAGATACAAAACTAACATTTGTTTTATTGGTGAAAATGCAGTATACAAAAGCCTGAAAGTACTGGAGTATCTCTGCACATTCACTGATCTCCTAATTTTTTTGAGAAGTTTAGAACACATGGTCTGATATTTTCTACTGTTTAGTTTTTGCCAAAATATTATTGTTAAAGTTTATTAACTTTATTTTGCTTAAGTGAAAAACAGAAAAGAGCCATTTTTAATTATTGACCATATACATTCCAAAAAAAAAAAAAAATGATGCCCTTGGCAATCATGGTACAATAGGTTATGATGACCAGGTAGGTTATCTGGCTATCTACTAAGAGGCTTCACTGTCATGTCTGGGACTTCTTTGTTAATTATTATACCCTCATTCCATTATCTCTTCAAATCACACCATCAGCCACATATTCTGATATTTATATTTTATCTCTTGAATCTGTATTTTTAGTCCTGCAAAATACCCAGTCTCAGCTCTCTAATATTTTTATTTATAATTAATCAATTGATATACATAAGGTGAAAGAACTAGGCCATAAATAGAGATTATGCTAATGTAATATAGTGGTTGTTATAACTCAAGTAAGACTACCTAGTTTCACATTCCAATTTCATTACCTGTTATTTTGGACTTTGGACATGATAATAGCACCTACTTTATAAAGTTAATATAAAATAAATGAAACATTAAAGGTTCTTATCTGACAATGCCCAATAAATGTTGTAATTATAATTAAGGCAAAGTTGTCATGTGATATAAAGGTGAGGTTAATAATAATTTTAGTAGTCTATCAGGTGGATACTTTGATTTCTTAAATCTTAAAACTCCATAAACAGATGTCTGAATTGGTCTTTCTATAAATTTTCTTTAATTCAATTCAACCATTCAATAATTGAGCATTTACTATTAATATTTGATAGGTGATAGAAGATCTAACTAGAGGAAGAAATGGAAAAACGACAAGACTGTCATTAATTAAATAGGTGGCATTAGTTAAATAGGTGGCAGGCATTATTTCAAATGGCTTATTTGAACACACATATTTTAAACATTGTGTCTTATCTAAATAGATTGAAAAATGACAACCTGGCAAGTGGCAAAGCTAAGGTTTGAACTCAAGTTTTATGACTCCAACCTGTTTATTTAATTAGAAAGACAAACAAATAAGCAATTATCTATAAAACAATACAGAATGTGGTAAGTACTATGTGAAACTGAGAAGAATAATGAATTCCAATTTGGCAGAATCAGATCAGGCAGAATAGAAGAGGAGGCATTGAGTATATTAAAAAAAACAATAATAATAAAATACTTAATATTAATTAAATGATCACTATGTCCATGATCCTAGTGTTTTTTTCTGTACCACTTATAGATGATCCTAGTGTTTTTTTCTGTACCACTTATAGATGAGGATGAGGGAATGTATTTTGGTAGGAAGATCCAACTCTTCTCAGAATTGAGATGGTAGTTAGAAGCTTCATAGTCATGTGTGTGTGTGTGTGTGTGTGTGTATATATATATATATATATATATATATATATATATATATATATATATACATACATATCAATTGTACACACTAGGGAAATTATGTGCTAAAACTCAAAATGCAAGTTAAGGCTGTTTTGGAAAACTCTCTGAATACCATGCTATGAAATTTAGACTTTATCTTAGAAAGAAAATATAGGTTAGGTTTTAAGCAAAGAAATCATATAATCATATTTGAATTTTTAGAAAAATAATTAAGTTAGAGAGCTAAAAAATAGATTAGAGCTGGTAATTCCTGAATTAACAAAAAACAAAAGCATATTAAAAACAAAAACACAGAGAGACTGTTCAAATAAAAGATGAAAGAAGTTTGAACTATTTAATTGCTAATATGTATGGATCTAGAAGTAGTGGATATAAAAGGCCCTCTAAAATAGAATTGACAGAATTTATGGATAAATGGTTATAAATAGTAACGACAAAAAAATACTTAGGTCATCATACTGCTAGTAAGTATTTAGAAATGTGTCCATAGTTCTAGAGAGAGAACAGAGCCAGAAATAATGATAGATGATGGAGAGATTGATAGATCGTTGATAGAGAGGTAGAGTTCATAGAGCTCATCATGAATATATGATGGAAGCACATGCAATGCATGTAAGTATTATTGAAGTACTGTGTATTTTTTCTCTATAAAAATGTGTGGAATGCCTGACCTGTGGTGGCGCAGTGGATAAAGCGTCTACCTGGGAACACTGAGGTCGCCAGTTCAAAACCCTACACTGGTCTGGTCAAGGCACATATGGGAGTTGATGCTTCTAGCTCCTCCCCCCCGTGTGTGTGTGTGTGTGTGTGTGTGTGTGTGTGTGTGTGTGTGTGTGTCTCCTCTCTAAAATGAATAAATAAAAATTAAAAAAAAATGTGTGGAAGTTCAAGCCACAGGAGTAAATGAAGGAAACAAGACTCCTCGTTTGGGAGAGAATATGAAGTAACAAATAAAAAACAAGCTATAGCTAGACCTTTAGGAGGTTGATACAAATAAGGGACAGACACAAGAAAAGAAAGTACTAAAGAAGATTAGGATATTAAAAAAGAGAGGTCAAAATGAGGGGAAGGGATACTGGAAGGAAGAAAGTCACAGGATGCTAAGGAGAATGATTTCAAAAAAGCAGAAGGATTCATCAGTACCAAACACTGCAGAGAAATTTATCAGGAAAATGATGGGAAAGAAGCCATTGATCAGGCAATTAAAAAGTGTCTTCTGCATTATTAGCCTTTTGGAGACAGTGATGTGCAGATCAATAGTAGGTGAATCAGTACAAGCAAAAATTTCAAACTTTTATAAATAAGTTGGCAGTGAAGAAGGTTGGGTTAACATAAGAGAAAGAAGGTTTTAAAGTTTTTAAGATAAGGATAGACCGTTTTTTAATGTGTAAGAAGAAAGAAAAAGGAAATGGGATATATTTTTAAAGGTGACAGACAGAACAAGATTTGGGGAAAGATGAAATTGGCTTTGATCAACAGCATAGAAAGAGGTAGCCCAAAGCAGAATACAAACACTTCCTTACCTGAAGCAAAAAAAAAGAGGAAGGGGGGACAAACAGGTGAAGACAAAAGTTATTTTGACCCAGAGAAGATAGAAGTTCAGGGATTTTTTTTATAAAGAGACAGAGAGAGAGTCAGAGAGAGGGATAGATAGGGACAGATAGGGAACGGAGAGAGATGAGAAGCATCAATCATCAGTTTGTTGTTGTTGTTGTTGCCGTTGCGACACCATAGTTGTTCATTGATTGCTTTTTCATATGTGCCTTGACTGTGGGTCTTCAGCAGACTGAGTTACCCCTTGCTGGAGCCAGCAACCTTGGGTTCAAGCTGGTGAGCTTTTGCTCAAACCAGATTAGCCCGCACTCATGCTGGTGACCCCGGGGTATCGAACCTGGGTCATTCCGCATCCCAGTCCAACTCTCTATCCATAGCACCACCGCCTGGTCATGAAGTTCAGGGATTTTGATATTGTGTATGTGCATATATGGATATGTGGTTTGAGTTTATTTTGCTTCATTTATAGCAATGATAGAGATGAAATCTAAAGAGAAAGGGGAAATCAAGTTGGGATAGAGGTTTGAAGGAAGGAATAAAGGTTTAAAATTTCCTTTCAGAAACAGAGAAATTAGTTGACTAGAGAAAAAGTATTGCTGAACTGTCCTAAGATCAGTTTCATATACTGGCATTACAAATAGCAGAGGTGAGTATTTTTCTCCATCAGCACCTCCTGATACTGGAGAAATTCTCTCTGGGCTTGGCATTGTCTCATATCTTGGATAAAATAACAAGAAAAACAAAGAACAATTTTAAGACAGTTCTTAAAATAGTAGAGCCAGGAATCTAAGTTTAGTATATAGGTAAAGAGACCAGAAAGAGAGAAGGTGAATAACAATGATGGTGGTGATGATGACAAAAGATGACAAGAAGAAGGAGAAAGAGAAGAAGAAAGGGAAGAAGAGGAAAAGCAGGAAGAAGGAAAACAGAAAGAGGAAGAGAAGAAGGCAGCAAATACTCTCAAGTTCTCATTGTGTGCTTTACATTGTTTATGCATTCTACATATGTTAAATTTGACATTATTAAAGTTTTTTTAAGATTTTATTTATTCATTTTTAGAGAGAGAGGAGAGAGACAGAGAGAGAAAGAGAGAAGGGGGGAGGCAAGCCCAGGGTTTCAAACTGGCGACCTCAGCGTTCCAGGTCGACGCCCTTATCCACTGCACCACTACAGGTCAGGCAAAGTTTATTTTTTTTTTAGAGATGAAGTTATATATAGCAAATCCACTCGTGATAATAAAATTACCAGAGGTTAAAAATTAGTTCTCTAATATTTGAAAAAATATACATACTCAGCAACATGCATAAACAAGGAAACACATTTGAATTAAAGCAGACCAACTAGGTCATACCAATAATGAAAATAATCTATAAATTGATTGATTTTAACAAATGATTTGTTATAACCACAAAACAATTTATGTAATCTATATATTTGATTATATCAGCACTACTAGTAAATATCATATATCTGTTTGAAAACATTTACATCTTATGGAAATCA
Organism: Rhynchonycteris naso; assembly: GCA_037038555.1. NCBI lineage: Eukaryota > Metazoa > Chordata > Mammalia > Chiroptera > Emballonuridae > Rhynchonycteris > Rhynchonycteris naso. The sequence goes on along the minus strand of CM072996.1, from coordinate 225,676,351 downwards.
TCACAGAGAAATTGTACTTAGAACAGTACATTGATGGTAATTAATACAATTTCTAATGTAATATTTTAGGTATAATGATCTTCTTTTTTCCTTAAATGTCACATCTTTTTAAATTTACATTAAAGGAAATGTGTCTATTTTGATTTGAAGATTTATTTTCTCCCATAGTAGCCTTTTCTATCCCATCTCTCCTTTGTAAGATTATATTTGACCTTATTTCTATCTTAAGCATCTTTGGTTTCTTCTATTTTTATATTATGAAAATATTTAGAAGTCTTATATTGTAATTTTTGATAACTGTGTTTTCTGAATAAGATTAAATTCAAACTTTTTCTTGTAATGACATCTGATCTTTAAATGAATAATGTTATAGAGAGTTTCCGATGTATAAAGTTGTTAACTATATATAGCACCCTAATTCTTGTGGAATTGCTGTCTTCTCTTTGAAAACCGAGAAATTAGAATGAGCATAAGAAATTAAGTGATGTCCAGAGTCACATAACACGTAAATTTTAGACTGAAACCAAAATCCTGACAGTCAATCTCAAGGCATGAATCAAACACAGAGAAAGCTGTACCCAAAACCTCCTATCTCCATTCCCCAAAGCCTCAGTCTCCTTAAGGTTAATTTTTAAATCTATCTAGAAAGTCATTTATAAATTGCCAGGAACTTGAATAACCTCTGTACAAAAAGCCTTCCTGTGTAAATATCTCTGAAACAGGCAAATGATAGATAACACAATAGGTATTTTTATCTTCCCAGCTTCAGTCTTTTGTTAGCTTATAAATTTTTAGAGGGGAGCTAAAACGCTATTTAACTGATGACAGCAACAGACAAGAACTTAGAGACAGGAAGATTCCTTTAGACAGACATTACCCAGACAAACTGATAGCACTTAAGAGTTTAAGTGACACCTCTTCTCTAAAATCCTTATAACAGAAAACAAACAAGCAAACAAAACCATAGGATCTTATGACATCAGATGAGAATTGAAACCCCCTTCATCCCTTGGATTAGGTCACGTCACCTATAAACCCCTGTATTAACAAATCATAGAATATGGCTCTTCTTCTTTTCCTTTGGAAAGTAATTAGGCAAAATATTTTATCTTCCTTTCATTTAACTTTGATAAAAAAAAACAAACAAAAAAACAGCTGGCTGCCAAAAAGATTTCCCATTAGATGTTCAGCATGAGTTCTTTATTTTTATGTCAATTAAAATGTAATTTTTTTCCTTTTTACAATAACTTGGACACATGTTTATTTAAAACATTAATAAATCATGTATCATTAGAGAAAAAGTTATATAAAGTTGCAGTTGTCCTTTTTTTTAAATTAAGTGAGAGAACAGGAGGCAGAATGACAGACAGCTGCATGAGCCCCAACTAGTATTTATCTGACAAGCCCCAATGGGGCAATGTTCTGCCCATCTGGAGCATTTCTCCCCTGCTCCGCAACTGAGCTATTTTTAGCACCTGAGGCCAGAGGCCATGAAGCTATTCTCAGTGCCTAGGACCAACTTGCTCAAATCAATTAAGACATAGATGTAGGGTGGGTGGGGACAGAGAACAAAGGGGGAGAGGGAGAGTGGAGAAGCAAATAGTCGCTTCCCCTGCATGCCCTGACCTGAATCGAACTGGAACATTCACGTGCCCTGCTGACACTTTACCACTGAGCCAACCAACCCGGGCCTAGTTGCAGGTGTATTTATATGTTCTTATTAACACCAAAATTATTTTCTATTTTATGGCAACATTGACTTCTAAAGAATGAAGTTGGGACTGTGTGCTGTGTTAAAAATTAGCCATAAATAGCAATCAGGTGGCCTGAGTTTGAGTACCAGGTCTGTCATAAACCACATTAAAGACTTTGCACAAGTAGTCTTTGCTCTCTGAGACATAGTTATCTAATATTTAACATCGACAGGAAAGAGCTAGGTGATTTTAGACCCTTTTGAATCCTATACTGCATATACAAAGATAATATCTTCCTAAATAATAATATATTAGTATATTTCCCATAGAAATTAGTATATTTCCTAACTTAACTGGCCTGATAGATGGCCCGACTTTCTGCTAAAGCACCTCTGGAGAGATGGAAGTTTTATGTAAAACTGAAGAACTCTTTCTCCTTATTCATGAGAGTCGGAGGATTTCTGGAACTTCTTTTAAAAAACTCCTAGCAAACACATTTTGATGAGTTATGTCTACACTGATCAGAAACATATGTATTGAATTTTCCTAAGGTTTAAAAATTAAATGAAAAAAACATTACAAAATGAATTTTGAATTTACCAAAGCTAAATATTACATTATGTAAGACACTCTGTGGGTTTAAAAACCACGGAACTCTTCCCAATTAGAATGTTTCTCTTGCTATCCTTATGCCATTTCTTTTTCTCAAACTATGAGTAGCCCATTGAGCATTCAGTTAGTTTGTTTGTTTTTATATTGGCTGGTGTTTGAGGAAAATCAGACTCAAACTCATGTTTTCCACATGCTCAGAGAGAGCCGTTATTACCATCACTCATTTAGGCAAAATGGCCTCCCTAACATTTGTCAGTAGCCTTGAAACTGTGTGCCCTTAACTAAAGAAGGGCATGACCAAAGTGTATGGACAAACAAGATCTATCACCATCAGAAGATGAATGTGCACTGCTTCCCAAAAGAGAATCAGATCTAGAAGATGGTGCAAAACAATTAATTAGAATGTCTAGAACTATCAGTAGCTGCTAGCCACATATAGTTACCTACACTTAAACTATATTGAATTTTTTAAAAGCTAAATTTAGTTCAACAGTTGCTGGACCCACACCTTAACTGCTCAATAGCTACATGTGGCAGATGACTTCTCGACTGAATAGAGTACATGTAAAGTATTTCCTTCATCACAAAATGATCTATTGGGATTTGCTCGCCTAATATAAGATCTGAAATGTAATAGGTACATAATGAGAATTTTTAAAAGGAATGATAAACAAATCAGTAAAGACATTTTAGGTAGCTGAGATTAGTTGAGTCAAGTCTGTTTTCAAAGGAAATGCATTTTCTTTCTCTGCTTTTTACATGTTCAAGTCATTGCCTCAGCCAATCTTCAACTTTTTAAGATATCTCACAATATATATTATGCCAGAAAAAGCATTATACTGATAAGTTGATATTATTGAGGTAGTTTCTAACATTAACTCTAAAACATCAATTCAACTATAGGTTTTCTCAATTATTATTAACCTGAATTTGTATTTGCATAAATTTTATTACATGGAACTACTTAGCATACACACATTGTATATTTATTTCAAATTCACAGAACTCTGAGAACTAAGAATCATCATCCTTGTTTTATAGAAAAGAAAATGCTAATGGCACCAAATGCCTTTTTTTTTTTAAAGTTTATTTTATTTTTATTTTATTCATTTTAGAGAGGAGACACAGAGTGAGAGAGAGAGAGAAAGAGAGAAAGGGGGGAGGAGCTGGAAGCATCAACTCCCATATGTGCCTTGACCGAACCAGTGCAGGGTTTTGAACCGGCGACCTCAGTGTTCCCAGGTCAACGCTTTATCCTCTGTGCCACCACAGGTCAGGCCCAAATGCCTTTTTAAAATTACATAACTCTGTTCAAATTTAGAGGAATTAAGTGATTGTCTATAGTAGCACAATTGATAACAGAATTTTTCCAGGGACTAAGCCCTATTTTTCAGTCTTAAAGTTCAGAGCTCTCAACATCAAACAATAAGTAACTCCTTGGCAGATCAAGCAATCAAGGTATAAAGTATATACTTGGATGAAAATACATATTTAAAGTTTCTATGTTATATATTAGTATAAACAAAGACATAAATAACAAAATAAGAAAAAGGATGGATACTTACATGCCGAATTTATAAAATTTAGGCTAAAGTGCCAGGTCTAAAGTAATGGATTGTAAATTTGACATGATCCATTCACCATGTTTTACAATGCTGGGAAGCATATTCACACACATCCTCTCATTTCCAGGAAATTCCATTCACATCAACTATAATGCGCATCACTTTTTAAGAGAGGGCAACATCATAGCCCCTTGATTTCAGCAAACTAAACCTTTATAATTAGTTTCCAAAGATAACCCCCAATAAGTAATGAGTCTTCAACATTCATGTCTTTGTATATATAATCTTCTTTCACATTGGATACTGGGCTGACCTTGTGACTGGCTTCAACAAATAGAATGTGGTTAAACTGACACTATTGCACTTTGGGGCCTATGCCTTACAAAGGCCTGACAACTTTGCCCCAAACATTTTTGGGAGCCCTTGAACCATCATTTAAGAAGCCCATATAACCTGATAGAGAAAGACTATGTAGAGAAACCATGTGGAAAGACCATAAAGAGAGATTGAGGCCTTACAGACTACATAAAGAAAAAACCCTAGTCATTTTAGGGTTAATTTTATGGTTGGGTTCATTCCAGTTGAAGCCAACTTTCCAGTCATCCTTCCCAAGACACTGAAAGCCATCTTTGGCATTCTAGTCCTGGCCACCATTTGACCACAACCACATGAGTGACTCTTCATGAGACCAACAGAAAAACCATGTACCTAAGCCTTAGTTAACAAACAGAAACAAAAAGAATAATTATAAATGTTACTATTTTAAACCAGCTGTAGTTAAGCTGTGTGCTATGTATGAACAAAGAACTAAAACACTTAGTATTAATTATAAAACTAAATATTAATCTTCAAAATTATTGTAATCATTGGTGCTATTTGAGGGTTTCTAACCATTGCCTTCTACTTTTTATAAGTTTATTATATCTGTCACATTTACTGCATACCTAAATTTTCCTAACACAGACTCTTACTGTGTTTAAGCAAATCTACTTGACCTAGAATTAACAGAACCTCTTTCTTTCATTTTTACATATTGTGTTCCTAGCATTTTCACTACCTGTAATACTCACTTCTTTCTTAAAGTCTAATCTATTTTCATTCTCTTCCTCCAGAAGCCTTCTTTAAATATGCTTCTATTATTTCTTGGCTCACATATAAACATTTTGTACTACATAAATGCATTGATATGCATTTATAGTATACAATTTATATAGGATGAAGTCTTATTTGTGCCTTAGTTTGACTTCCTTTTTGAAGAATAACTGTTTTCTCTCCCTATACAGTATATAGCATATTAAACTGTTCCACATACAGACTGGGTTCCAGGGACAGACTAACATTACAAAAACTATGTAAGGCCAGTAGCTACGGCCACCATCACAGCCACCTGGCCAGGTTTGCATTTGATTCGGATAGATGATAATGAAACAATGGAGCCAAGAACTGGTGAGCTCGCACCTGGGGGTGAGAAAATACACACAGTGGGAAAACACTTCCCTTTTCATTCAGGGCTTCCAAAGCCACTGAATTATCTAAGTATTCCTAGAATCAAAGGTTTCTACCTCACCACTCTTATTCACCTCTGTTTCCCATCACCTTCTCTCTGCACAAACTTTGCATAAACTAGCTTCTCCTTCAGCACTCTGCCATGTTGGCTGCCTCTCTTCTATAATGCTAATGGCAGGATTTGAGAGAGTGAGAGCACCTGGTCTGCTTTATTTTATAGTGTAGAAATTAAAGCCTTAAGCCACTATACAAATAAGAAAGTCTCTTATACAAAACCACTTATCTGAAGCATAAATGGTATTCTCATAAGAGTGCATTACCCCACATCATGCAACGGTCAAGGATGTGGGGAAAAGCTTAGTTTTGAAAAGATCTTAGTATTAAAAGGATGTTGAAAAGATCTCAGTATTAAAACTAAGCCTTTGGCTATAAGGACCTTGTGAGCCTGTCTTCCACACCCAATGCAAACTATAAGTGAGCAAACATATATATCATATTTACACTTATTTGACTAACAATCTATAAATAGCTGGCTATAATACTAATGTTAGTTCTTTAATTCCTTTAAAAAAAAGAATAGTGATTTTCAAGGTAACTGAACACTAGACAATGTTTTTCTCACATTACAGTACTTTTTAACCTATGACCAATCTACATAGGAAGCCAAATCACAATCAAAAGTTTGTTTGATGGGTACAATGTTACTTCTATGATTTGAATGTATAATGCCATTTATTTAATAGAGATTCATTTATTAAAATATATAAGGAGGTTGTACACATTGCTTAGCTGAGCAAGTACTCAGACCAGGCCTACTCATTCCTGGACTGTGTTGAATAAGTGCTCCTCTACTGAATTTTTATTTTAAAATATTGACTAAGCATCAACTATATGTCAGGAATTGGAAATAAAGCAATGACCTAAAGAGACAAAAATCCTCATCCTAGTGGAAATTGTATTCTCAGAAAAGTTTCTGGATGACTGCTTACCTACCTAAAATAAATTCTTGAAAAGCAATCATTATGTATTTAGCTATTGTTCTTCTACATTACAAAAATATTATTTTACCTGGAATTTTGAACATATAATACCATAAAATGAGCAAATACCCTGCTGATGCTACAATGAAGAACTGCTATTTTCTAGATGCATAAACAATTAAACCATATCTCTTAGTGCATGAATTGTAAAACATTAAATTCTTGTACCAACATAAAAATCACTATAGCCCTTTATTTAAAAATGACTTCGAATTTTTAAACAAATCCAAAACAAGTGTCTAGTGTAATCACATGTTTTTAAAAAATGCTTATTTATTAGAATTTGCCAAAATATATAGAAAGTGAAAGGAGAATTTTATTTGGTACAATCTAATGTTATCCCACCTCTGCTAATATGGAGTTTATTATCACCTGACGGGACACAATTATGCTTTCACTTTACTAACTTAATAAGGTATCCAAGTGATCACTTATATGTAAGAATTTTTTTAAAAATAGTCCTTTCCTCTTTGCCTTTTACTCTCTAAAAGTGGAAGTATTAACCTTCAGTAATACAACTTGAATGACCTGAAAGATGTCTTTAAACACATTTTTCCTGCTGATCCAAGGTTCTCCTCCATTCATTGGAATGAAATTTAGATTATTTGTAGAGAGGGAACAGTACCTCATCAATGCCTGTAATATGTCAAAGGATCATCTGAGTTTGAGTCTAATATTGGAGACTGGGAAGAATGCATTTACTTTTAACAGGCTTCAGTTTTAGCCTGTGAAAAATTAGTATGTCAAGGGATAGCCATTTAAGGAGAGTTAGCGCAAAGTTATTCTACCATTAGGCCTACTACAGTGAAATAACAAGCACTTCAAGGAAGTCTCAGGCATTAATGGAAAAAGGAAATGATAACAAGGAAATTGATAAAATAACATTTATGATAACAACAATACTAATAAGAAAAATGCTTGTGAAATTGAAATGTTTACAAATTTGAATTACTAGATGTGATTTCTAAAAAGATTACCCACTGTAACTTTAAACTACTTTTTCCTAATAAGTATCTCTGTAAGAGAGATACTTTGTCAGCATATTTTAACCCTTTGATTAGTGAGCTTTTTGTTAACCCTTTGAGTGAGGATGTCCATGAAAGTTTGTATTACTCAAAGTGCTAAGTAACATCTTCCATTTTCAATACATGTACGCATTAGAAAATTACAAGACACGTTTTAGTTGTTCTTATTTGTCTTTTTTAGACTTTTTATCTTATTAATATAAGTATGCAAAACAAATTTCTTTGCTGAAAGTTTTTAATACAAGTCTTGTGAAAAAATCAGAGCACTACCTGGTCAAAGAGAAAGTTACATGGTGTTAAGCAAATGAGTTTGTAAAATTTGTATTTTTTGTGTTTGCTCATTTTATTGTTACAAAATGGCACTGGGAAGCCACATGTGTGCTTGCTCTCAAAGCAGGGCAGTTGATTGCAAATTGCTGATTGAATTCCTATTTAGAAGGGGCCATTGCTTTGCCAATGTTTGCTGGAAGAGAGGTCTTTGTGGGCCCAGGCAGTTTTGCAGGAAGAGCAGAGAGAATGCAGAGTGCTGAAGAAGAAGCCAGTTTTGTAGAGAGAGAGAGAGAGAAGGTGTGCAGATGGGGAACCAAAGCTCAGGGGCTTTGGGAGCTCTTCTGAGACTGGTGGGGCTTTTGATTCTAGGAGGAACCAGAGAATATTATCCTGGTTGTAGACCCAGAAAATGTGTCGAGTTTTGGGAGCCCTGAGTGAAATGGAAGTGTTCTCCCTGCCTGTTTGATTGTAGGCCGGTGCGAGACTTTAATGAAAGAATGGCCCACCATTTTTTGGCTCCACCGTTTCTTTACCATCTGTCCAAATTCAATAAGAACCTGCATGGCCATGATGGCAGCAGTGACTAGCCATACACGCAGGCTCAGAAAAATAGTAGAAGGAGCATGAAGTCAGGTATTCATTAGCTGTTTCTCATTAGATAGATATTTCACTTCTGTTTCCTCATCTACTGAAATAACTGCAGTAATACCACTTTGAAAGGTTGTTATCTGATGAAATGAGTATGAAGTACCTCTAATATTGCTAAATCCATAAAGTTCAGTTACATATTTATTATAGAACTACATAAAATAACAAGTCAAACTAGAAAAAGGAAAACTGAAGAAATGCCTAAGCATCCCAATTACTTAATGTTAATCTTCACCATCATGCAACCCAATCAGGCTTCCTCCTAGAACAAAACGGATCATCATTCCATAGTAGATCCTTTTTGTTAAGTGCATTCACTTTGGGGAGGCTAAACACAGTTTGATTTAGCAATTCAAAACCAAAGAACAAAGATTTCCTTAAGGTAATATGTAAATTTGATCTTTAGCCAGGAGCTCCCTAGGCCTTCAGTGTTGCCTCTTGCTCTCTCAAGTGATCCATCCTTTGGATGGAAAGTGAAGTGTGGCAGTACAGTTTGAGACTGAGTCTTATGTGGAAGTGTCTGGCTATCAGGTTTGTACACCCAACACTGTTGACAAAGAAGTTTGTGAGCTGTAAATGAACTGTAAAAAAAAATCTTCAGATAAGGGTACCTAAAGCCAGTAGCCACAGCCACCATCACAGCTGCCTAGCCCATGCAGGTTCACATTAGATTTGGACAGACGGTAATGAGACAACAGAGCCAAGAACTGGTGGGTCATCAGCTTTAATCCTTAACCCGGTGGGCAAGAAATACACACAGTGGGAAAACATTTCCCTTTCCATTCAGGGCTCCCGAAGCCACTGACTTATCCGAGTTTTCCTAGAATCAAAGGTTTGTACCTCACCAGCCTTATTCACCTCTGTTTCCCATCTCCTTCTCCCTGCACAAACTCTGCACAAACTGGCTTCTCCTTCAGCACCCCGCCATCTTAGCTGCTTCTCCTGGCCTCCTCCACATGGCCTTTCTCTGCTCTCCTCTCTAATGCTAATCTCAGGAACCAAGAGAGAGCAAGCTCCTGGTCTGGCCCATTTTATAGTGTAGAAATCAAAACCTTTAATCCAATATACAAACAAGGAAGTCTCTGATACAAAGTCACTTATCTGAGGCATAATGAGATTCCTCATGAGAGTGCACCACCCCACATCAAAAAGGGTGGGAAAGGCTTAGTCCTAAAACCAAGCCCCAGGCTACAAGGATCTTTCCTGCCCACAGCCTGCCCCCAACACACATTAATATAATCACATCCATTCCAAGCAAGAAGGGCAACTAATATCTATCACCTGGGCAATGGGCTTCTACATAGGCAGTGCTGTTGGGCAGATAAAATATAATATGTTCACTTTGTTAAAGATGGCTCTGCCCACATGGAAGCCCATCATCCAGGTGATATTATTTGCCCTTGTGCTTGTGATGGGTGTGGGGGAAAGGCTGTAATGTAAGCAGGCCAGGTCATTATAGCTTAAGGATTTGTTTTAAGAGTAAACTTTTTCCCACACCCTTGACTGGTTGGATGATGTGGGGTGGTACGCTCTCCTGAGGAATCTCATTATGCCTCAGATGGGTGACTTTGTATCAGAGACTTTCTTGTTTGTAGATTGGATTAAGGGTTTGAATTTTTACACTATAAAGTGGGACAGACCAGTAGCTTGCTATCTCAGTTCCTGAGGTTAGTAAAGAGAGGAGAGCAGATTAAGGCCACGTGGAGGCCAGAAGAAGCAGCCAAGATGGCAGAGTGCTGAGGGAGAAGCCAGTTTGTGCAGAGTTTGCGCTGGAGGAGATGGGGAACAGAGGTGAATAAGTCTGGTGAGCTAGAAACCTTTGATTCTAGGAAACTCGGATAAGTCAGTAGCTTTGTGAACACTGAATGTGTGGGTTTTGGAGCCCAGTGTGTTTTTGTTTGCCCACCGGGTGCAAGCTAGAATTAAAGCTGATGGCTCACCAGTTCTTGGCTCCAGTGTTTCATTACCGACTGTCCAAATCAAATGTGAACCTGCATGGGCCAGGCTGCTGTGATGGTGGCCCTGGCTACTGGCTTTACAAGCGCCATCCTTAACAAAGTGAGTATAATATATTTTATCTGCCCAACAGGGTAACACCCACTCTGGTTTGGTGTGAAAGCAGTTCTTTGCAAAATCAAAGCTATGGGTTAAGTGATTTTTTTAAAAGGAGAGAAAACTGAATGAGTTTATGTTCTTCTCTTTTCTATTATCTTTCAAATATATCATCTAAATCTCTAGTGTTACAATCTCTTCCTCATCACTTCAGTGGAAAGCCTGACCTATGCAAAAATCTAGTGAGAGGATTAGCACAGACCTCTTGCCCAACATCTTTTTATTTATGTAGCGTTCATAGAGGCACACTGCTTATTCCCAGTTAGCTTGTTATCCACTCTAATCCCATTCTATTTCTGCTACTGTTTCTTCATTCTGAAATGTTCAATCTGTGTTTTTAGAACAGTTTTTTCTTCATAGAAGTAAATTGTTCTTTATTGTCTCTATCAGACCCCATCCAATGTGTCAAAGGCATTTTGAAATGCAATGCCCTTTTCTAGTACTCATTTTCTAGGTACAGTGAAAGGCCTGCAATGATCTGTATAATTGACAAAATTATCCTCAATTTATACCAAATCCGGTATTGCACAGATTACAGTAGATAATATAAAGACACCTAGGGCATCGTCCCCTTTCAAAGTGATCTAAACTGCCTGGGGGCAAGGACAAGCCTGACATCCAGAAAAGGCAACCAAAAATACAAAGCAGTGTCTGGAATTCAGGAGAGAACACCCTGAGAGGCTGAGGAAGTTAGTGAGTAGCCTTGAAGAAAAGTTAGGATGTGGTTAAAGACTCTGACCAGTATAATTTAATTTCTCATAAGAGGAATTCTAATGACAAGGGCAAGGGAAACAATTCTAAAATTTCTGGAAACGGAGAGGATTTCTGGAGCCAGTATGAATTATAATGAGAAGACTAGGGTGCCTGGAATCAAAACTTTACCTAGAGGGTTAGAGAGAGAAAACCTAGGAGATGGCCTTGTACCAAACTAAGGAGAACATGCAATACTAGGTTAGGCTGTCATAAATATTTAACAAGCTTGTATGGTGCAGTGGTTAAACAACAATCTGAGAAACTGAGTAAAAATCCGAGCATTGCTATTAGCGGGTTGTGAATCCTTGGGAAATTTACTTGCATTTATTTCTTCAGGTATAAAGTGATGATTCTAGTAGTCCTATGTATAGAACATGCGTGAGTACATAAGACAACACATCTATGGTGAGTATTAATATGGGCCTGGGCCAGGCCCTGTGGTGACACTAAGGATAGAGGTGAGAAAATAAGGTTGATCCTTGTTATCAGCAGTTTAGTTTAAGGAGTTTGGATTTATTGGGTTGGATGAAAAACAGTAACTGTTTTGTTATTCATTTTAATGCTTTTTTAAAGATTTTATTCATTTTAGGAGAAAGAGAGAGAGAAAAGGGGGAAGAGCAGGAAGTATCAACTTTCATATATTTCTTGTCCAGGCAAGCCCAGGTTTCAAACCAGCAACCTCAGCATTCCGGGTCAATGCTTTTTCCACTGTGCCACCACAGGCCAGGCTTGTTCATTTTTTTAAAAAAAGAAGTATTGTGATAACAAATAACTTGTAGGTAAATATCTGGTAGTCTTGCTTAACCAGGTGGTGGCACAATGGATAGAGAGTCAACCTGGGACACTTGAGGATCCAGGTTTGAAAACCTGAAGTCACAAGCTTGAGTGTGGGCTCACCAGCTTTACTGCAGGGTCACTGGTTAAGCATGGGATCATCGACATGACCCATGGTCGTTGACTTGAGCCTTAAGGTCACTGGCTTGAATCCCAAGGTCACTGGCTTAAGCAAGGATCACTGGCTTGGCTGGAGTCATCCCCAACCCCACCACCATCAAGGTATGTAAAAGAAGCAATCAATAAACAATTAAAATGCTACAACTACAAGTTGATGCTTCTTATCTCTCTCCCTGTCTGTCTCTGTCTCTGTCTCTCTTGCAAAAATATCATCATTATCATCATCATCATCATCCAGTAATCTTATAGTAGTTTTATACAGGGTAACAAGAGCTAAATACAGATACTGGCTAGGGACTTCATAGCAAAAATATTAAAATGATTTTCTAGTTAAATTTTGTGAAAGATCAAAACTGAATTAAAAGGTATGTCTTTCCTTTTGATGTTTAGTGAGATCTGAAATGGTAAAAAAGAAACAATATAGTAATCAGGGCACCTTCTGCAGTATTTACATTAGATTATACAATCACTATTTATATTCATTAAAGAAGTGAGAAATTATTACTCACCCATAGCTTACCCTTCCTGAAATGTAACAGTTAATTAATAACAACTGAGTAGCAAACTACCTCTATCGAGACCAAGGAAAACCTGGGGAAAAAAAAGAAAAATTATTTTCATGAGACATTAATTAAGAAACAAAGATAAATTAATAGAAAGTATGCTGAGCTGAGACGCAGTAGATGTAGTTTAAGTCCTATTGCTGCCATTGTATCATTTCAAAATAAATATATTTTCTGGGTCTCAGTTTCTTTAACACAAATATATAGAACCAGAGTTCTCAAAAGCTCTCCAAGCTCCCAAATTCCACAGTTTTATGACATAACTCAAAGAGTTGATCATTGCAAACATTCTACTGTTGTAGAGAGCATTGTTATGTTTTCTTGAAGGTAAATGTAATTTTCAGTCCCTTAATTAGGGACAGATTGCACTTAAAAATATAGAAGCTTTATATGTAACATGGTATTTTTCCAGCAGTGTGTAGTATCCAGCCATTGCTCGACTCTACTGTTGAGTTTTTAGAAATATTAAAGCCAGTTGACATCAGGCTGCTAGGCTGGAATTGATCATGCTGGGAGAATTTATACCCTACATATGTACAGATAATACAAAATATATTTTTTGTGTGCTTTTGTTTTTTTTTTCTTGAGAGCCAGAGACAGTTGTTAAACATTTGTCAACACATTAAATGCAAATAGTTAATCAATATTGTTAAACAACAAAGGTCCTCTGCTTTTGTAGTTTTTGAATTATGATTGACTCCTATCTAAAAATAGTAAGAATTGTTTCAAAGAGTAATTCAGAACAAATTATTTACATTTAAAACAAAATGCAGCAAAATGTCATAAGTAACAAAACCACTCTTCCATTTCATCTTTTTCTTATTGTTTCAAGATTATTTTCATTTGTATAAATGAAAGCTACAAGAAAATGTGTACCCTAATTTAATAGCCAAATTAGAAAGCATAGTTAAGACTGCTAGCTATTAACGTAGTGACTTGTCCTTTGTGGACATTCTAGGAAGTGAATTAGCTTTGCATTAAACATCATCAGGAATAAGCAAGAAAAACTCACCCTAGAAGCACTGCCAGTGGTTTACCATCAACCCACAGAAAGAGCCCTAGGCAAGCATTACTCCTAATAAATACCCTCATGTTGAATCTGAGGGACTCTAAATTTGGTTTGCAAGATTGCCAACACATGTTACAATGCTTCCTGGGGCCCAGCACCACCACAGAATCATTCTAAAGAGAGCCAACAGTAGTATATGAGAGAAGGGATATAAATCTGGATTTAATTTCTTATAAATAAAATAAATGTGTCTCTTTAAGTCTTTCTGCATGCTTATTGACAAAAAAAAAAGAAGAAGAAGAAGAAAGAAAAGAAAAAAAATACTACTATTTACAGGCTAGAAGATTCCAGTTCCAAGAGTTTTTGTTTGAGAAAAGTGAAATGGTAGAAGTTAATTCATTTCAAAATTCTGCCAGAACCTTCTAGATGATAATTAGAATTTTCACTAAAGACAGTGACCAAGTATAATATTCCCAGGAAAACTTTACTCCTGGATTTTTTTATTTTTCTTATACCTTATTATCAAAATGTGTTTTGTACAACAGTTAGAATAAAAAAACCCGACATTATTATTATTTGGCACCTTATCAGATGTTAGGAGTGCAAGCAAATGCAGATTGTGAGCACACACCCAAATATAAGATAATTTTAAGAGAATTTTTTAAGACACTTGGAATAAAAATTAAAGCATCCATTCTTAAACTTCATTTTCATCTGGAGTGTGAACTTTAAATTCTCCAACTGTGTTCAACATAGAAGATTGTATTAATTGCTATTCTTAAGAATAGGTCCACAAAAAGAGATATTCATTCTTTTATAAACCTATCAAGTCAACTATTAGAGCTATTAATATTAACATGTTGAAGTGTATAACATTTTGAAGTCACCAATATTTGCTAGCTAGTTCTATAATTATTCTTAGAAAATAAAAAGATTTTACACAATAGAAATGAATAAGTTAGTGAAATCTTTAGTTTGAAAATTAATGTTACTGTTATATGTCTTAGCCCAAATCTATTTTTCTTCTTCTAATATCTATGTGTTTTGAATTTATAAATAAACATTTTCAGAGATAAGATGAAGAAAGGGGCAGGAAATAGTCTTAAAATTAAAGAAGTCATCAAATTAAGCTTTTTTAAGATTTTATTCATTCATTTTAGAATGAATGTAGTTTAAGTCCTATTTGAGAGAGAGGGGAGAGAGAGAGAGAGAAGCAGGAAGCATCCACTCCCATATGTGCCTTGACTGGGCAAGCCCAGGGTTTTGAACCAGCAACCTCAGCATTCCAGGTTGATGCTTTATCCACTGCACCACCATAGGTCAGGGTAATTAAGTTTTCCAAGTATAAACTCATTCTCTTGTTGGTGTTGGTTTTATTATTACTATTATAAATTGTTAGCATTATTAAAGTAAAGCAGTAATATACATTTAATAGAAAAAGATATTTTGTTTCTCTTATGCTGATATAAAATTACTGTAAAACATGAAATCTCCAGTATGCTAGTGAAAGATCACCGTAGGTTTTATGTAGTTGTTTGCACTTCTGTTGCAGTAGCTGTATCTATCAGTTGGGTTAAAAAAATTATAAAGTGAAAATGTTCACTGAAATTCCATGAAAATTTGGCAGTGAAAAAATAAAACCTGTAAACAATTTATGTCAGGAGTAGAGGATTTTTGCTGCTCCTACAAAACAAAAAGTAACCACACCAAATACATTATAGACATCACTCTAACCAAGCCTGACAGAGCTAGATTTCGGAATCAGACATAATCTTATTATTTGGCTGTAGTTTGGACAGCTTCTAGGCACGACTTAAAAAAGAGAATTCAAAAGATTACTTTCTAAAATGGTATTTTCTCATTCAAGCTTCTGTTTCCAATTTGTATTCTTTCTCACACTCCATTCCTCTCCTCGCTCCCCCTTTTCACTTATCCTCTTCTTCCTCCCTTGATCACCAACTCACCTTCCCATCTGACTTCCTGGCTAGCTATTTGTGAGGTGATAACACACTTCCATGGGGTTTCATGTCTGCCTATTATGAACTACATGCAAATTGTCTCAACATCATGCTGAGTATGAAAGGCTGGGTTAGTAGATGACTTTCTCATGTATGCAGTCATTGTTGTATAAGAAAATGTTGACGTGGGGCCAAATGTTCCTTAAATGAATTTAACAAAGGCCGTAATCAAAGAACTAGATCTTTGGAAACATTTATACAAAACATGGTGATAGGGGAACTCAGATGCTTTAGTTTCTATTACAACACTGTTGTGAGATCGGTCGTTTTTTTTCCTAGTATAAAGAACACATTTCCACACTTTATCATAGACATGCTGCAGTAAATTGTATCAGAGTTTGTCTCCACTTCTCTGTGGCTGTTATTAATATCAATAGAGAAGAGCTGTAAATTCCACCTGGACATGGCTTCAGTGGTGTGAATCTCAGATCTTCTTTAATCCCAAGATTAAATATTGAAATGCTGCTTCAATTGTACAATATTATCACATAATGTCACTTGAACCTCTTTCAGACCGGAGCAGTCATTGACAATACTTTCCAAACAGTTGCTAAATTACAAACACTGTGTGTATGTTGCTCCTTTTATAGCCTTAACCTAGCAAGACACTTCCAAAGAAGTGCCCTGACAATACCACCACATAAAACTAGCTTGTTTTCGCCCCCTTTAGTACAAAAGGTTCTTAATGGTCAAAATATCTATTTACCCTCAGTTACTTTTGACACTGGAAGATTTACTTTCCTTAGATTTTTTTTTGACAAATGTTAATTTCACATTTCTGTCTCTTTTCTGTTTGGATTTCTTACTGACCACTTGAAAACCATATGAGAATATGAGAAAATATTTACTGTCATTCAGGGTCTTTATTTTTTTCTGTAAAAGATTATTATGTGTATCTCTTAAGTATGAATGGTGAATTAAGTACTTTAGGTAATTAAGTAGAAGCCAGCACTCCTTACAATAGTAGACAATAAAAGCAACAAATAGCTAGGTTAGCTTCCTGCAGACAGAACTTTCCAACTTTTCTGGATCATTGGAGTTTTGTAAATACTGTATGAGGTTACATACATACACACACACAAAAAAAAAAAAAAAAAAAGAAAGAAAGAAAACATCTTGGTTATGAGAAATCTGGTTGACCTCTCCACTTAGATATCTAAGTAGAGATAAGATGCTCAAGAGGGAGCAAAAGTGAGCTGCAGATCATCCCAGCCAATCCACACTTTTGGGTTTGCACCAATCATTCAATAGATCTTGTGGGCTCAAAATTTAAATTGAACCACTCTTCACCACTTCTTCTCTGGTCTAAGCCATTATATGTTCTCATGTAAATTTTTGCACTAGAACCTTAATTAGTCTTTAGTCATATCCTCTTCCTTCTTTATATCTTTCTTAACAAAGCAGCCAGAATGATTCTTTTTTAAGCACTTCATAAGTGCCATAAGATTATGGCAATCTTCTGCAGTGTATGTGGACCAAAAGCAGGTTTCCAGTTATGAGTATGTAAAACAGAGTTTATTCTTGTATTATTATTTTTAATTATTGTATCATTTTCCATTTTGAACAGCTGTAAACCTACTTTTACCCCACACTGTATTTAAAACTTTCCAAATTATATCATCCCAAAGGGGGAAAAAAACCTAAATCCATTATAATGCTCTACAAGGCTTACAAAAGCTAGCCATAATCTCCTACTGCTCCACCATTCCAGCAACATGGGACACTTTGCTGTTTCTCCAATACAGTGGCCAAACTCCCCTTCAGAGCATTTGCACTCCATGTTTGCTGGCAATTTAAATGTCATGCATCACCCCTTTGTACCCTTTAGGTCTCAACTCAGATGTTACCTTTTCTGTGGTGTCTTATTTGCTCGTATAATTAAATGTTTAATCCTCATATCCACCAGTATTATTTCTTTATTTTCATTTTTTTCTCTAACAATTTTTCACAATCTGTATATAGTTTATTATTTACTACGATTATTGCCTGTCTCTCCTCACTAGAATTTAAGTTTCCTGAGGATATGCATAAAGGTTTATATGCTACTTTATTTGTTGTTTTATTCTTAGTGCTTAGAAAGCACTTAGAACACAGAGGCACTTAATAAATATTTGTGGAATATGTACATGTCTCTATATCTATCACACACCATTGCGTGCATCGTCTGTGTCTGGTTGGCTGGCATGATATATTTTGACTAGAATTATTAATATTAAAATAAAACTTGAGAAACAGTAAAATTGAATTTTATTCATCAACCTCTATTGAAATCATTATCATCTATTGATTTAGTTTAAAAAGATAATTTACATTTTTACATGTACTATTAATCTCCTTAATAAATATTAGAAAAAAAAAATCTAGAATAGATTACATATTCCCAGATGTTAAGATTTCCTTGTATATTTCTCATTGAATGAAAGGTTGTAAAGTCAGAGGAAAACAGAAAAAAAAATGTTTAAAACTCAACATACATATTAAATAAATTGAAAAAACTAGACACATTAAAAACTTAAAATATATTATATTGATCTACCACCAATATAATCTGATCTCAGGGACTATACAATACAGTAAAATGCAAAAGTATTCGCATTAATTATTTAATATACAAGTGTTGCTCTTATATAAGCCAGGGGTTTTCACTAGCACCTTGTCAGTTTTGTTTTCTTTTTTCAGCTATGAAAGTTCTAAATCCTGCTCTAGATTTCAGCTGATTAATAAAGGATCATTGTCCTCTGCTCCACCTGCCTTTGGCCATGTTCATTCCCACCAGCTGCTTTGGTCTGTCATCGCATGAACTTGAGCATAAAAGTCAGCCCCCCTATGAGTGGCCACAAGAAAACAATCCCTTTTTATATTAGTGGAGGTTTTAAAGGGGCACATGAAGAAGTCCATCTCAGGGCACGTAGCCTGCAACAATTTTCTGGTTCTCTTTTCTTTTCCCTTCTCCTCTCTCCTTGTTCTTTCTCTCTTTTAGAAGCAAAGCAAATCTTCTCTGTAACTCATATTTAGCTGACCTTTGCATTCTGATGTTTTGGTGCATGAAAACATTCTTGTTGTCCCTGAGACTGTCATCTACCCAGGCAGACTACTGAATGTCTTTTCTGAAATAAAAACATTTCTCTCCACAAATAGCAAGAAGAAGTGCTAGTTACATTTGTTAATATAATTGTTCCCAACCACTTCATCTTTATAATGATAAGTAGCAAGAAATTTTATTACCCTAATAGCCTCTAATAAAAATAGAATTTAGTTCACTTTGCCCCCCCCAATATTTATGAAACATAAAAATATTAAAACTTATTAAAGTTGTACTATAAGTAAAAGTAAATGAGAAAATGTGAACAAATAGAAAACATGTTAAAGATAACTAAGATGAACCCAGGAATAAGAATAATATATAAAATGCTTACTAGGGAATAACCAACAAATTTAGCTCTAAATTTGTTGATAACCATTTGGAAGTGGGAATCATATCAATTCAATTATTCAGTTGCCATAAAGTTAAATATATATACATATAAATATATATATATATATATATATATATATATATATATATTTCAGAAAATCCAAATATCCATAGTATGAAGAGTTAAAGAAGAAACTCCTAAGTCATTTTTAAAAAGATACTGTATAATGAAGGAATCAAAGTTCTCAAAAATAACCTTAGAAAATATAAAACAGCAACTGTAAAATAATAGAATAAGTGTATAAAAGCTAAGGACAAGAAGAGAAATAAATATGTGAGCAGCATTTAAAATTTTCTAAATGAGAATAATTTAATTATTTAAATATAAATGAATCTAAAATATGTACTTATTTCCCATTAGAATGCACAATTACTACAGAAAATAAGCTTCGCAACTTATAGTTTATGATATGATTATCATTCCTCAGTTTTAGCCATGTCGAAATTATAATTTCATTAAAACATTAATCTAATGTTATATTTTTATATAAGATTAAAAAGTTTAAAAAGGACTAATTTGAAAATAAAATCAAGTGTCAAAAGTTTAGTTTTATAATATTGTCTCTTTATGTTATTTTTCTTTTATTTTTCTTTTGCCTCACACAATGCAAATATGAAGCAAATGACTAAAAGAGAATATATAAAATATTCTAAAGCTAAATTGGCACAACTTCTTCATACTGTCTTTCTCCCAACACCCTTTGCACTAGTAACAACTTAGAACAAAAAGGAATAAGCCAAAACTATCATTCAGTTCTTTGTCACGGTTTTTAATATTAGTATCAGTTTCATTGTCTCGTATTCCCTGTGCCATATAGGTTTTAAGTATTTTGAATATGAATCCTAAATTAAGTTCCTGGTCAGTAGATATGAGTTAAGATATTAACACATGTTTGAAAAACAAAAACTATATGGAATTATATTGAAGGACAAAACAGACTAGAGAAAACTTCTACCCAGATCATTTGAATGAGAGACTTGCAGAAAAAAGTAGAAGTTATTCTTTCAAAAAGAATTTTGGAGAATCCCAGGACTCCAATCTTTGCAACCAAAAAAGCAAAAGAGAGGAAATGAATGAAAGAAAAACATATGTAATAATTGGGGCCAGACCACAAGACTTAAATAAAGATTTATTTATTAAAAATTTGTATCAGTTGCCTTCTTTGTACCCACCCCTGCCCATGTAGCTTCTCTTGACAAAATGAACAAACAAACAAAGTGGTCTTTTTTTTTTTTTTTTTACATGAACAGAGAGAGTCAGAGAGTGGGATAGATAGGGACAGACAGACAGGAACAAAGAGAGATGAGAAGCATCAATCATCAGTTTTATGTTGGGACACCTTAGTTGTTTATTGATTGCTTTCTCATATGTGCCTTGACTGCAGGCCTTCAGCAGACTGAGTAATCCCTGCTCGAGACAGTAACCTTGGGTTCAAGCTAGTGAGCTTTTTGCTCAAGCCTGATGAGCCTGTGCTCAAGCTGGCGACCTCGGGGTCTCGAACCTGGGTCCTCTGCATCACAGTCCAATGCTCTATCCACTGCACCACTGCCTGGTCAGGCCAAAGTGGTCTTTTAAATTAAAAAATGGCTCCATGTGCTTGAGGAGATCCAAGTGTGGATATTAGTGCCTCAAGAAAACCGTTGATAATTCTTCTTTTTATGAGACCCTTATTCAACTTGGTTGCTTTTCAACGTTTTACCACAAAGTAAAGTCTGCTGGCTAGCCAATTCAATTCATAAAACCTAGAATTCCGAGGCAAACCTCTCATGTATGGGAGATTCCATTAGGAACATACTTATTTGCACAAAAGAGAAGATCAAGCTTTCTGACACAATTTTCTTTTCCTTCATTTTATAGATGAGTGGACAGCCAAGAACCTCAAAACATGTGGGAAAAGTCAATTCAAAAATCTGTAATTGATTGAAGAGAGTACAGGGTCCTATCTTGAACTAGGCAAATGAGCTCCTTTCCTGGTACTTTTAGATATGGGGTCCATGAAGTTAGTTAGGTCTATCCATAGTCATTTAAAACTAATAGGTGCAAAATCCACAGTTTTTGTTACCTATGTTGTCCTCCTACATAGAGAAAATATATCTATAGAAAAAGAGAAGATAATGGGCACCCAAAGAATACTAGAGATAAGAGAAAGTTTCATCAATATCCAAATTATATTTTAGTACAGTTGTTTCTTAGGCTCAAATATACTCATGCTTTGCAAGCTTCTTGACACTCTTATGTAATTCTACTAACATTCCTTTTTTAAGATAGTTTAGAGTAATTTCCAACAAATATTGTCTTTATAGATTATGAAAGACAATAAATGTTTTTTCCATAATGTACCAAAATTAACTAATTCTCCTGAACATCAGACATAAGCATTAGATATAAAACCAACCTGAACTTACTTTTTAACCTGTAATTTCCCCTTCACACTATTAAAATGTTATACACATATTTCAATAGCACTGCTGATTTTAAGGATATCTTTGACACTGAGGTTTTGGAATTGTCTTCTGAACAATTAATAGAAAGCATTATTAAGCTTTCAAGATTCATGTCATTGAAGGTGGTAAATATTATATTTCAATTTCAAAGTTAGTTATAATGTGAAATCTTGGGTGCAAGGATAGATGTGGAAAATGAAAAACAAATGTGTATATTTGACCTTAGTCATTCAGCATCTTAATCTCTCAGTTACGTGCCAAAAACCACTATCATGTTTTTGCCATTATGATGTAAATTAGTTTTGCTCTATGTAATCATTTATTTTTAATGCATATTGGAACTCTATTTAAAAATAATTATAAAGTAATACAGAATTTATATTTGTTTTGATTACATAGGTTATACTATAACAACAATCCCAAATTTTCAGAAATACATGTGTTTTTTACCTTCATTCACAGAACATATCCAGCATGTGATGGTAGTATTTGGTGAGGAGAAAGGGGTCTGGTCACACTTATTTCAGTATGAATGAGAGAGTTCCTACACCACCACACAATTCTTGGACATCTGGATGTCCTATGATTCAACTCAGTTCTGACACTATCTACCCATAAGTAGCAACAGAATCCACAGAGTAGGGGCTCTGTCCTACATGACTGCCACCCATCACTACCCCATCTTTCCCTCAGAAACACACAGAGTTCAGATACCAATTGCTAGCCCAGGTTGTCTCTTGTGCTTCTGACCAACCAGCTATACAGCAGAGATCTCCACAATCTTTTTCTTTGATTTGACTGATTTGCTAAAGGGTTTCACAGAGCTCAGGAAACCAGTTTATTCATTAGATTACTGATTTATTATAGGGAATATTAATGGATACAAATCAACATCTAGGTGAAGAGATATGTAAGACAAGGCATGTGAGAAGGAGTGTGGTTTTCATGTTCTCTGAGATATTAACTCTCCTGAATCTCTGTATGTTTACCAACCCAGAAGTCCTCTGAACCTGTCCTTTCTGGTTTCTATGGAGGCTTCAATTATACAGTCATGATGATTTAAATCATTGGTCAATGAAAATTGATTCAATCTCCAGTCTCCTCCTCTCTCTAGAGGTGGGGGACATGGAACTGAAAGTTCTAATCCTCTAATCATTTGGTTGGTTCTCTTGGTAATAAGAATTTTTATCCTTATTCCAAAAATCACCTCATTAACATAACAAAAACTTTATTGCTTCAGCCAAAGGAATTTTAAGGGTATTAGGAGATCTATGCCAGAATCAAGAACAAAGACTAAATATATAGTTTTTATTATAAATTACAATTTCATATAGGGGACAGAAGTACTCTGTTAAGTATAGTCATTCAATGATTAGGATAATGTAGATGATGGAGGTATCACTGCCTTATAGCTGTACCATCTGGACATGTAGCCTTCCCAATCATCTTAGCAATGAAAGAAAAATGATTAAAGAATCCTCCATGTGCTTTTCATAGCAACGACTCAGAAAAACACATGCCATTATCTCCTCACAAAATCCATTAGCAAAAATTAGTCATATGCCTTGCCTACCTGCAAGAAGCTGAGAAATGAAGGGGACCTAATGGAAAATTGTGGACAATAGTATCTCTGCCACAGAGCCAAAGTAATAATCTTGCAAAGCCACTACAAGATAATCTTTGTTAGGTCCTTATAATTAGCAATATTATATTGTACATCAAGAGCCTCTTGCCTGACCAGGCAGTGGATAGAGTGTCAGACTGGGATGTGGAAGACCCAGGTTCGAGACCCCAAGGTCACCAGCTTGAGTGCGGGCCCATCTGGCTTGAGCAAAAGCTCACCAGCTTGGACCCAAGGTCTCTGGCTTGAGCAAGGGGTTACTCGGTCTGCTGAAGGCCCAAGGTCAAGGCACATATGAGAAAGCAATCAATGAACAACTAAGGTGTCGCAATGAAAAACTGATAATTAATGCTTCTTATCTCTCTCTATTCCTGTCTATCTGTCCCTATCTATTCCTCTCCCTGACTCTCTCTCTGTCCCTGTAAAAAAAAAAAAAAAAGAAAATGAAAAAGAAAAGAGCCTCTTTTATACTGTAAAATAAATCCACTATTTAAAAAAAAATCATGACAATTATTTCAATTTAGTTTTTCACTTACAAGGAACAATAAAACATACTCTCATTTTGGCTGTATCATGTTTATGGAGCAAAGCTTTCAAATGAAATGACAGACTAAAATACTTTCCTCAATTATAAAAAAAATAAAGATTAAGAAAATAATTTTATTATTTTTTAAAAAATAACATTTTTTATGTAAGCAGTTTTTTCTATGTTGATCTGTAATCTGTACTTAAATTTTATTTTAAATGTTCCCAAAAATGTAAAATATGAGGTTATATTCAAGTTAATTGGTTGACAATCTTATTTTACTTCCATAATTTACTTAGAATGAATGTATACATTTTTATGTATTATATGAAAACTTGGTTTAATTTTAAATACTATTAAGAATTGAATTAAAATACTCTATAATAAAATATTTAATAGAGTACTAATAAGAGATGTTTATTTACTTAAAATCATTTCTTATTATGTACCATAAAAAAAACATTTTCAAAACTCCCACTGATTTTTAAAGATTCTCTACCTAGTGGTAAAAATAGATTGCTAAGAGAAAAAGATATATATTTGGAAAGATTGCTGAGCTAATATTAGGAAATCTGAGTTTGAAATTGACTAAGTGCCACATTTCTCTCCTCAATAAATCAAAGATTTTCTGGGAGGTTATTGGGACACTCACAGAGGGCTCTCACATGATCAGTTTATCAGATAGTGGCTTAGCATCAAGAGAACACTGAGAGCACTTCTTCAGACCAAGCATGCTACAACACATCCATAGTGAGTTTCTTTTGTTCTGTATACTTTTGATCTCTTCCATATGCTTTTGAATGATTTCCTAGGATTACTTCATTAATTAAGAAAAAAAGGTGAAGTAGAACTTATGAGAAGTGGTAGAACAGGAAAGTAAAATTTTAAATAGAAATAAATAACAGGCTGACCTTGCCTTAGGAGTCAGCCCAACAGATGACCCCTATTAAACTTTTCTTAAAAAAAAAATGAAAAGAAATATATAACAATGCAAAATGAAATAAGACAAAAATAGTTTCACTCAGGATATAAAATTTTGACATCATTAGAAATGCATTTTTATGTCCTAAAATGTTTAATAAAAGCTTTGCAAAGTAATCAATATGGAGAATTTGTAAAAACAAAACTCCAATGCCAGCATTTGGATTTTTACTCTAACAAAGTATCAGACTATTGACAGGAAACAATGACCTTAGTTCATAGATATTTTATGGGCAATGTTGGGACTAAATGTAAGAAAAGAATTTCTATTATTTATAAGCCACCATGCCTATGAAATTTTTGCCATAGCAGACAAAATGAACTAAGACATTTATAGTATAAAATATAAAATAATATTTTATATAAAAATACTAAAAAACATGAATTAAATACGACATCAAAGTTCAGATATTAATTCTCAGAACAGGCTAGAAAATGGTACTTAATATTGAGAAAACAAGTTGAAGACAAAACAAACTTTATTGCAAAATTAGTAATAAATTAAAAGCAGAATGACCAAAATATAGGTGATTTGAAGTCAGTTGGCACAGGAAAAATCTTGAGATAATCAACATAAGTGCAGAATGGGCAATAACAAATCTTAAAAAAACTAAATATAAGATAATATACATGAAAGACAGATCAAGATTAATAAGATGAAGTAGAAAACCTAACAAATAAGTCAGAAGACAAGTTGGATGCTATTTATATAAATCTGAAATAAAGAAAAAAAATTATTTCAAATAAAAAAAATTGAGACAAAATTTCAGTCTTAGTTTAGCCATAGAACTTCAGTGATTAAGAAAGAAATATTCAAGCATCCAGCTAGAGAAAACAATTCACCAACATAGATGGAAAAATCAATCAGGACTCATATTTCTTTATAGAAATATGCAATACTGGAAAACAGTTGGACAATGTGGACCAGTGTGATGCAAAAACATAACACAAGCCAGGAAGTTATTCAAATGAAATGGCAACAGACATATTTTTAAACATAGAACATCTAAAAATGGAGTAGCCATAAGTCATTATTAATAAAAAATAAATGTTTCAAGGGCAAAACCCAATCATTTAAGAGAGAAAGTTCAAGAGTGATTATCTCTAAATTTATCTATTAAAATTTAGAATTTAAAAACAAATCAATAATTTTAATTCAAGGTTGTTTTTAGTGCTACACTTGAATTTCTTCAGACTATCTTATTTTTCTCTTGTTGCTGCTAAAATTGCCACCTAGGTACCTGTTTTCTGACATTAAATGTTACTATAGAAAAAACAAAGGTCTTTCTGATATTCTTTTAGTGGTTCTGCTTATTCATTCCTTCTCTGGATGCT
The DNA here is from genome assembly GCA_037038555.1 of Rhynchonycteris naso. Lineage (NCBI taxonomy): Eukaryota > Metazoa > Chordata > Mammalia > Chiroptera > Emballonuridae > Rhynchonycteris > Rhynchonycteris naso. The sequence continues at coordinate 225,650,199 of CM072996.1, read as the reverse complement.
GAGCACCCTAAGTGTTCTTCTAGGTGAACTGCCTTTTTTGCCTAGAAGCATGTAGCAAAGTTGAAATTGCTGCACAGTGTAGCTAGGCAGAGAGCAGGCCCGACTCACCTTTCAAGTTTCTTTGGCTCTTACATTGCATGGAAGTGATTTAGAAATCTCTGTATGCTTCTTGTGCTGGAACACCCTGTGCAGTCTTCTCTCAGGCTGTCTGTACCAGGGTAGTCAAGAATAAGCTGTTTTTGTACTTTGAAAAACAATAAATCCACTTTAATGGCAAGTACTCCTGTCTCTGCTCTTGTCAGTCAACAGTTGGATGACATCACACCTTTGGTTCTACCATAAAACTCTTAAGAAGAAATATTTCTTATTCATGGACTCAGTTAGTGCTCTTCTAGTCTCTGGGTAGTAAATATCTCAGCCATTAAGTACTCTAGACCCTGCTTTTTCTTTATAGGCAGTACAGTCCCATAGGCTCTATTAATGCAGGGCCCATCCTTCCACTAGCTGTTCATGCTAGTTCATGCAAAGCCCTGTGCATACTCTCACCTCACAGATTCTGATATAGCACAAAGTCTTCTACTCATTCTCAAGCCCCAATCTACTTTCTGTCCCACTCAAGAGAAGTAGTTAGAGGAGAAATAGTCAGAAATATATATTCAACCTGTGTGACAATCTTGAATGTACACCATTTGGAGAGGATGTCTCCAACTGCTTGGACAGCTTCTGCTGCTGGGTCTGTGTCCACATCCACCACCATGTTTTTAGGGAGGCCACACTTCCCACAGGCTACTCTTGGCCAGTTACTGAGGACAGTTAGGATATCAAAATGAAATCTAAGACACTTCCATGGGTATTTTTGGTTCAAGGTTTCTTAGTATCCCTGGATAATTTGAGATCCTTACTGGCCAACGGTCCTTTTCTCCTTCTGTCCCAGAACAGGTATCAGACAGGCGTCTCTTTAATGGACAGTGGAAAAGATGAAGATAAAGCTCTGAAAAGCTGGCTATTTACTAAAAAAACAACAATAAATGGTACCCAAAACACTTTTTTTTTCTCAAAAAAGTTTTAAAACTGGAAGACAGCACACCAGACATTGTTTATTTTTAACCCTTACTATTCTGTAAATTTGAATATTTTATGACAATATAAACAAGATTTATAAACTTTTGCCTGTGACTAGGTGTGAAATAAGAACAGACAATATTTAATATAATGAGGTATAAGATTAAGAATTATATATATAAATTGAAATTATATAAAATCTTGAGATATTAAAATTATTTTCCTGATTTTACATATGAAGAAAATTAGGCATAAAAAGGTAACATAACATTCAAAGCCACACAGCCAGAAGCAGCAGAGCTAAGTTTTTAACCCAGGCACTCCATATTTTCAGATGGGAAGTGTTGCCATGATGCTCTGCTGTCTCTTTATATACTTTATAAACTGAAGAGATCTGAAATCTCATTATTGAGATAAAATTAAGTGCAAGTTACTTTCCCCTAAATGGAACACTCAACCAGATGTTCTGATCTCTGATTCATGCTTAGTTTCTTACTTTATTTCATGAATTTTAACTGTAGTTAAGAAAAATTAAATTGCTCTATTTCTCATACCTAAATTACTCTATTTCTTATACCTACTCTTTGAATATATCTTTATATCACCTGAGTTCTGTCTTTCCCTAATAAGTACCTTTAACTCCAAACAAATGAAGAAGTATTTCATTACTCAATAATTATTTATTGAACACCTATTATATGTCCAGCACTTGATAAACACTATACATACAATGGTAAAAAGAAAAAGGAAAGGCAAGTCCTTCCTTCTCAATGAAGAGAATATCCTTGCATCAAAGACTAGATGAGTTATATAAAATAAATACAGGTTTCAGGCAATACTATATATAGGAAGGAGAGTAAGAGAGAGAATGCACCTGGGGAAGAGACCTTTCTGGTCAGATGGTGTCTTAACTGAAATCTGAAGGATAGAAAAACATTATCTGTGCAAATAACCCAAACAAGGGCATTCTAAAGATAAGAGAAGTCATTAAAAGTCTTCAGCAGGACAACGGCTATTAGAGCTCCGGAAGTGAGACATTGTTAGTATTGTTGGGGTGATAGCAGTGATGAGGAGAACTGTCAGTCAGGGATTGGACAGGTGATGCTACAGCTGGGGGTATGGGGAAAGAAATAAGAAAAACTATACTGCCTAAGTCTAGGACATAAACAACTAGGAAGATGCTGGCACTATTTATCCTAAAGTGAAAAGCTAAGTATATTTAAAAGAACCTCCAAGACTTTCATTTTAGAAATAAATTAGAAATTCCTAATCAACATCCAATAAAAGGTATCAAGAAGGTAAACATATGAAAGTCTGTAGCTCAGGGTCTGGTCCAAGAAGTCATTTTGACTCTTCATCATCAATAAGATATAATATTTGGCTGCTCTGAGCTCCCACAAACTTTCTGCCTTTGTTTAGTTTTTTATCACATGAAAGCTTTTGAAAAATATTCTGGCATACATAGGAATTTCTGTTTGAGTCAAGCTAAAATATTCAGACAAATAAAAGATACTAAAAGCTTTTCTTGACTCACTCTTACAAATCATCCTCCACTTATAAGCATCTAGGAAATGGAAGTTGCCCTTAACCAGTTAAGTGTCATATCCCTCAACTAGACAAAGCTCATTATTGTCCATATTTATATTACTTGAAGCTCCAAAGATGATTTGTATAGAAATTTTGTTTGATACTGCAATTATTGATAGAAATTAATACCTGAAAGAGAACAGCTTTCTATAAAATAGTGTTCATATTTTTTATGGATTACTTATCTTTAGATAAGCATCAGCCATTAATATTACTCAAGAGAAAGAAATAATTGACTCACAAATTCTGAAGAAATCACACTGTACTGTGGGAAGAAAAAAATAAATATCACCTCAGCTAAAGAATCAACAGAGCCAAAGCTTTTGTGAAATTATAGTTGATTACCACCTGTAAAGAATATCAAAAACAAGAAGCAAATGTTAATAGAGAATTTTGCACATTCAGAAACAGACATTTTAAAAACATTGCACATTCAGAAACAGACATTTTAAAAACATTTTTACAAACATACCTCAAGAAAATTTTCATATATTAAATCTATATATTTCACCTGTGCTGAATAAATAGTTTATCATCCATACATAATTTTGTAAACAGATAAAACCATTTTTGTGGACAAGGCCCACAGGGGGTGAGGACCACGGAGACACAGAGACCTGACTCCAGGGACTAGGTTCAGTGACGCAGATCTGTTTTATTGAGGAAGTAAGCTAGCTTACATACACAGGTTCAGCCTATAGGGTTTTACAGTGTGTCCAATGGCTGAAAAGGTCAGGGAGCTTCCTGGTTGGTGCTGACTCACTTCCTTACAGCAGGTGAGCTCCCTCCAGGGTGTGCTGGGGAGGGTTTAACCTGCTGGAGTGTTCTCACAGAATAGCATCAGCCACAGCTGCCAGGTAAATGCTCTGCACTCTACCAACAGTTCCCCCTTCTCTTTTAATTAGGGCCAGTTGGACTTGATTAATGATAGCTTACTGTTGTTGTCTCTATGGGCAGGATAATGCCAGGATGGGGAAAAACAGCCCAGACATGAGGGTCTGCCGGTGTCTGGGAGTTGGAGGTTATTATAACAGAGCACAAGGGCTTGGGGCCACAAGGAGCCACTCTCTGGGCCCACCCCGCCAAAGCCTCCACATCCCTCCAGGTGATGGGGTGCACACACTGGCCGCGAGGTCTTCTCCTGGAGTTCTGAGGACCTCTTCCAGGTGGTTGCCCACCAAGGTCGAGGTTTGCCACCTCCTGGGTCAGGGGACTCGCTGGAGGGTTCATCCCAGGACACCTGGAGTGGACACCCATTCCTTCCTGGGATCCAAATTGGATGCTCTGGAAAAATACAAGCACAACCTCTCCTCGTGCCAGAAGAGGGTACAAAACCCCACCACCGAGCTGTGGCGGGGTCCCCCCAGTGCACCAATGGCAACAGTCAGGAGGCCACAAAGGACTCCCCAATGCCTGCAAGCAGGAACTATGCCATCAGAATCAAAAGCCAAACAGTTGAGAGTGAATACAGCACTGGGGAGTACCTCTCGTGAGGCCCAGGGTATACTGATGAGCACTTTTCAGGGTGAGGCCCAATCACCCTCCTCCTCTGCAGGGGGAGGTGAACATGGGGTTAGGGGCTTCTTTGAAAGAGGAGCAGCCCACAGGATTCTAGGAACCACCAAAGGGTCCCCAGCAGGAGCACTGGTCAGGCAGGCATGCACTGCCAATAGGGAGAGGATTTCCCAGTAAGTACAAAGATTCTTTTCACTAACTTTTAACTCACCTACTCTGCAATAGGGCATGGAGGGCTTGAGCATGCTCAGGAGTGAGGGAGAAGGTTTCCCATTGCAGAGGGTCATTCACCCTCCCTTGGATGCCAGTTGGGTCCCTGTTCAGGCGCCATTTGTGGACAAGGCCCATCGGGGGGAGGACCATGGAGATGCGGAGACCCGACTCTGGAGACCAGGTTCAGTGATGCAGATTCGTTTTATTGAGGAAGTAAGCTAGCTTATATACACAGGTTCAGCCTATAGGGTGTTACAGTATGTCCAATGACTGAAAAGATCAGGGAGCTTCCTGGTTGGCACTGAGTCACTTCCTTACAGCAGGCGAGCTCCGTCCGTGGTATGCTGGGGAGGGTTTAACCTGCTGGAGTGTTCTCACAGCATAACATCAGCCACAACTGCCAGGTAAATGCTCTGCGCTCTACCAAAACATTTTTTCTCTGTTATTATTTTTTCTTTGATTATTTTACCTCCTTTCCTTCTTTCTTTTCTCTTATTTTTTTTAAAGTTAAAAATATTTTCAATTTATTCAAGTAGTTTTACTGCTCTTAGGATTAATTCTACAATATAATCCTGAAATTACAAATTGATTTTAAAGACTCTGCCTAAGTGTCTCTCTTATTTTAAATTACCAACCAAGCCCTAAGCTGAGAGATTGGAAAAATGATAAAAGTAATCTACTTACCCTTTAAGTTTATTTCTTTTTAAAATTGTTAGTGTTTGAGCCTGACCAGGCGGTGGTATAGTGGATAGAGCGTCGGACTGGCATGCAGAAGGACCCAGGTCCAAGACCCCGAGGTCGCCAGTTTGAGCGCAGGCTCATCTGGTTTGAGCAAAAGCTCACCAGCTTGGACCTAAGGGCAGGGCACTGGCTCCATCCAGCAAGGGGTTACTCAGTCTGCTAAAGGCCCGCGGTCAAGGCACATATGAGAAAGCAATCAATGAACAACTAAGATGTCTCAACGGCAACAAAAAAATGGTGATTGATGCTTCTCATCTCTCTCCGTTCCTGTCTGTCTGTCTCTATCTGTCGCACTCTTGACTCTCTCTCTGTCTCTTAGAGGAAAAAAAATTGCTAGTGTTTTATTTTATTTAATGTTATATAACATGACTCCTAAGAAAGATTTATAGTTTTGACATACCACCAGAGAGGGCTGCTTAAACTCAATGCAGTACTGCTGTCTTTATCTCAGTAACTATCAAACATTTATTATCAATATCTATGGTGCACCAAACAGTCATTCTTGAAATATTTTGAACAGTTTTTATATAACTATTAGCACTAATAATCTACAACATGAATTGATGAAATAAAACCAGATTTTTGGTCATTCTGACCTCTCCAGCAGGAATGCCTTTTTTTATCTGTGTGCATATGTGCATATTCCACCCTTTCCAGTTTAATCCCTTAAAAAAGAGCCTTCAGCATCTATCATGAGTGTTTCTTTACCAGCTGTGAGGAATAATATAGGTGAAGTGCTACTTTGAATACAGTAACCATATCTCCCCACTGTGTCCTCATCCTCTGTAAAACAGTGACCAGCTGAATATTAGCTCATATAATTATGTACATTTACTATTTTTATAGACATGAGAAAGAAGCCAGAATTTGGTTATTACCTATATATTGATAATAATGCCATAATTCCTAAAAGTTATTACAATATATACAAATTTTAAAATTACATGTATAAAATAGCATACATGTATTGTTTTATTCTCTCAATTATCCTATGAATTATCCACTATTATTTATTTTTGAAGTGAGAAAACTAAAATTCGGTGGGCCAAAGTTACCAGCCTCAAGTCAAACAACTGAGAAGTTATAAGTCCAAGCTTCCCATCCAGGCCTTTTTTCTTTTTTCTTTTATTTTCTTTTCTTTTCTTTTATTTATTTATTTTTTTTTTATTTTTATTTTTATTTATTTATTTTTTTGAGAGAGATAGAGAGGCAGGGAGAGAGAGAGACAGGACCATTGAGTTGTTTCTGTATGCGCCATAACCAGGAATCAAATAGCCAACTTCTGCACTTTGGGACAACACTCCAACCAACAGAGCTATCTGGCCAAGGTTTCTACCCAGGCCTTTTGATTATCCATATTTTTACCATACAATACTGTAAAGATCAATCCAAATTCAGTTTATGACATTGACCCAGAGAACCAGAAGATGCATATGAAAAATTTTAAATGTAACATTTGAGAAATTCACGTGATTGATGGAAATTTAACTGCCTCTATAGAAGTACCAAAATTTCTCTGTAAGTTCACAAAAGAATAAATGTAAATGGCATACAGGAGAACTAGATGATTAGTTTTTAAAGGAATCACAAAACTTTATGAAATTATTTCTATTGTTTTAAACTCAAAACAGTTTTTTACTAAACTTAAAAGCAAGAGAAAAGTATTTTGAGGTTCGTATTTTGAAGGACTTATACTCTTACTGATATCTTTAAGTAAGTACAGATCCAGTTCCAGAACCCGCCAGGATAGGCGAAAATCAGCAAAGTAGTGACCTTATATTTATTTTATTATTTGTATATATTTCAAGGCTTTATAAACCCTCCCAACACTTTTATAAACCTTTTCCACATTTTTAATAACCTTTCCCACACTTATTTTGCTGCAAAAATAATTAAAATAATAAATATATAAAAATACCTATATACCACAAAATCCCATGATATAGCAAAAAATCTGTGATACCAAAATTAGATATATACAATTTAATCCATGATACAGTGAGATGACAAAAAGTGAACTGAGATATGGCAAAGGATGACTGTATAGTACAGGTCATTGAAGCGACTTAATCCCATATTTGAAGGCCAGAATTTCTAGAGATAATAAGAACATTTTAATGTATGGAAGAGGACTGACTTTTCTCTCTGAACACATTGCACCACTTTCCTAGTACAATTAGTTCCAAAGTTATGTTGTATTCACTACTACTTACTTTTACTGGCATCTCGTGAAAAATCTCAAGGTTATGCAAGGAACAAATATCTTATTTTAAAAAGATATACCATAAATAGAACTAGTTATTGTCTCTTAGCAAATGCAAAGCATTTTCTCATTCAGTTCTCTATTCCTAATGTATGGTTTTCCACTTCATATATTTTTATCATATCTCACAAAGAAAGTAAAATTGGGATATTAAAACAACAAAAGTTACATTAACAATGTCCAATTAAGCTTACATAATATTAAAGATAAAAGGAAGTTAATTTATAAAAAATGCATTCCCATGTCAATTAGTATCTTATTCTGTAAATAATGCTGTAAGAAATAAGCAAAATAAAGGTATGTTGCTAAATCTGCTGCAGTAAAATCTTCGGTGATAACAGAACATCAATCCAGTGTGACTATGCAGACAGACCAACAAAGGCCTGAATTTGTAAGTAAGATATAAAACTTAAAAATATATCTTTTCTTTGAATCTTATTTAGAAATAATCAATGCAGCATGAAGGTTTAAAAGTAAGATGCAAGAACAATCTCTTTTTCTTATAAAAGATGAATTCATCAATTTCAAGAATGTACTGAAATTAAAAAGTGCTAAAGTGCTGAAGTGGCCAGGGCTGAGGCTTTATCAGCCAAATATGTTGCAAAAATTTGGCTTTTGCTGATGAAGGAAAAGATGCATGTGTGTGTTTGTGTACATTTATCATATAATATAATTATATATATATATGCATGTATATATATATATATGTATATGTGTTATATACACTTGTATATGAATATTAAGAGATACTAACAGTGCTTGCTTCAAATTAAATAACCAGTATTGGCTACATACTTTTATAAGGTTATTTCACAGCAATGTATGCTACTTTGATATTTATATATGTGTCTGTATAAGTATATGTATGTGTGTGTGTGTGTGTGTGTGTGTGTGTGAAGTGAGTGAGAGAGATTTACCATGAACCTTTATATAACTTACATACTTTTCTATCTGAGAACTCCTGAACACCCACATCAAGTCACCCCTCAACATGCTCAAAATGAATGTCATTTGGAATTATTCCATAACTCTCCTTTTTCTTATACTGATATGGTTTATCATATCATTATGTTTGATATTTACTCCTCCATATATTCCAGGTCTCCAAAAGAAATTGTTTTAAAAAGTGGCTAACCTATTAAAATTGTGAAAATAAATATATTTTAAGAATATTTAACATTGCACCTGACCAGGTGGTGGCGCAGTGAATAGAGTATCGGACTGGGATGCAGAAGAACCAGGTTCGAGACCCCGAGCTTGCCAGCTTGAGCGCGGGCCCATCTGGCTTGAGCAAAAGCTCACCAGCTTGGACCAAAGGTCGCTGGTTCTAGTAAGGGGTGGCTCAGTCTGCTGAAGGCCCGCGGTCAAGGCACATATGAGAAAGCAGTCAATGAACAACTATGGTGTTGCAAAGGGCAACAAGAAATTAATGATTGATGCTTCTCACCTTTCTCCATTCCTGTCTGTCTGTCCCTATCTATCCCTCTCTCTGACTCTCTCTCTGTCCCTGTAAAAAAAAAAAAAAAAAAAAAAAAAAAAAAAGAATATTTAACATTGCAATGACTGAATTGAAAAATAAACGGCTTATGAGATGAGATGCTTACTGAGTGATCTAAATTTTCTTGTGTCTCAAACCCATTTGGTTTAACATGGGCATAAGACTAGCCATTGTAAACTGTGATTTCATTTATAGTCATATCACAGGATAAGATTACTTTCGTTTACTGTGAGATTAAAGCCTTTCCATAAATGTGTCTTTTATAGCTACTGTTAGGTATAAGCAATTAAAGCTTAAAACTGGAAGCAAACACACAGAAATCATCTAGTTGATTCAGGCTAGAAGCTCTTAGGCAAGTTACTCTTCATTTGCCTGAGTCAAGATAAGCAGTGTTAACATACTCATTATTCATCAATAAAACCAGAAAGATGAAAAGAATGGGAAAGCACTAAATGTTAGGAGTGAGAAATAAAATGTTTAGAAAAAGTTAATGTAACAGTCATGTGGAGATTAAAATACAACATAAACTTGGGTCATCTCTGTTGAAAGACTGAGTATATTCATCAGGGAATTCTATAGCATTCAGCAAACATGTTAATTATTGACCTAAGAGAATCCTGACAAAGGTAATATAAACACCCAGCCCTTATCATAAATCACCACCAAGTATTATAAACTATGCCCAGAAAATCATGGGGTTTTTTTCAACATAAAAAAATGTGTAAAATTTGGGGTCACGGTACCAGCCTCATGTAAAGAATTTGTAAACTAGTGGTAGTCTTCTTGTCAAACACAGCTTGCAATAAATATTAAAATTAAAATGTTCAATCGAGACAATATAATTTTATTTATTTTCAATAAAAAGTAAAGCAGCTGGTATCTCCAATAAACACAAAAAGAGGATATTATATTAAGAACAAAATATTATTTTTTTTGGAATTTAGGTAACAAAATGTATGGAAATTTTTTAGACAAAAAAATATGACTATTGTAAGGGCATTATGGACTTGCAACATGTAACATATTCAACTCAGTGAGCTCTAATATGAAAATATGTTTTCAATACTACAGATTGACCAATAGAAATTTGTATGACACTCAGGCCATCTAACAACATTTTTGCTCACTCACGGCAAATCCATTTAACCTTAGAAGAAATGAGAAGAAAATACAAGAACAACAACTAATCATAGGGTTCTTTCTTGGTACACCTAATAAAGTAAGCAGAAAGAAAACTGAAAGTTACTAAAACTTTAAGTAAGGTAAAGTAGCATAACACAGCCATTAACTATTGGAAAGTATTAGCAAACAACAAATCATGGTTGTCAAGCAGACTGTGATAAAACAAAACAGCATGGAGCACATAAATAAGACCCATAAAGAATGGCCAACCAGCTGACAAATTAGAGATAAAATTTGGATTAAAAAATAACCTTGGACATGAACCTGATTTTACTCTTTTTTTCTACCAATGGAAAGCCAAGTATTTCAACTTTAGATACAAAATCACCATCTTAAAACAGTAATATTGCATAGAGGCAAGTTTGCTACAGAGCTATTAAAATTTTAGCATTTCTCATTTCACCAGCTTTTTCCAGGACCCCAAAGTGGTTTTTTTGTTTGTTTGTTTTTGCTTGTTTGTTTTTTACAGGGACAGAGAGAGAGTCAGAGAGAGGGATAGACAGACAGAAACGAAGAGAGGTGAGAAGAATCAATCATTAGTTTTTTGTTGCCGTTGCAACACCTTAGTTGTTCACTGATTGCTTTCTCACATGTGCCTTGACCACGGGCCTTCAGCAGACTGAGCCAACCCTTGCTGGAGCCAGCGACCTTGGGTCCAAGCTGGCAAGCTTTTGCTCAAACCAGATGGGCCCGCACTCAAGCTGGCAAGCTCGGGGTCTAGAACCTGGGTCTTCCACATCCCAGTCCGACGCTCTATCCACTGTGCCACTGCCTAGTCAGGGCCCAAAGTGGATTTGGTTTAGAAAATGTTCTAAAGATAAATACTTTAGTTGAATTTTTAAAAGAAATCTGCCTCCTTTTATTCCAACTTTCCCTTCATATTTTTCTCATTTCAGGTGATAATAGAATAGTAGTCAAGGGTATTTTTGAGAATCACATAAGGGAAAATTATTTGGAGAAACACTTAGTTTTGATTTACTGGAGTATAGTTTTTGGCTTTGCAGTGATTTATGTATGCATTTAAGTTACTGCTTACTATAGACTATCTCCCACAAGTCTTCCTAACAAACATTGAGAGAATCAGAGGTGGTACAATGATATGACCATGTTTTTGAAGGCCTAAGACTGAAAGAATGTGGATGTCAGAAAAGAAAGAAAAGAGAGGAGGGGAGGGGAGGGGAGGGGAAGGGAGGGGAGGGGAGGGGAGGGGAGAGGAGAGGAGAGGAGAGGAGAGGAGAGGAGAGGAGAGGAGAGGAGAGGAGAGGAGAGGAGAGGAGAGGAGAGGAGAGGAGAGGAGAGGAGAGGAGAGGAGAGGAGAGGAGAGGAGAGGAGAGGAGAGGAGAGGAGAGGAGAAGGGATGGGAGGGGAAGGAAGGAAGGAAGGAGGGAGGGAGGGAGGGAGGAAGGAAGGAAGGAAGGAAGGAAGGAAGGAAGGAAGGAAGGAAGGAAGGAAGGAAGGAAGGGAGGAAAGAAAAAATGGAGGGAAAAAAGAAATGGAAGGGAAGGGAAAGGGAGGAGATGGGAGGGAAGGGAAGAGAAGGGAAGAGAAAGAAAGGAAAAAAAGAAATGAAGAAAAAGAAGGAAGGAATGGAGTCATAATCTACCATTTAAACAGTTTTCCAATCACTGAACATGAAATTATAAGTGAAAGATTTCTTTCTCATCAGAGCATAGACAAAATGTAAGTTCTCTTTCATCAAGAATGTAATACATTCAATAATGCAGCATATTAAACTTTATTTCTTTATGAATATCATATTAAAATTTTATTAAAAATTCTGTCTTTATAGAACATAAGCCCAATAGTATTGTTTCAATGAATACATTTGTAAGTGAAATCACCATCTTTCTGAATGCCAACATATTGGATCATGTATAAGTGTATCTGACTCATCATGGCCTGATGAAGTTGGAAGTTTTCAGATGAAAAGGCAAACTAATGTGAAGAAACAACTGTTCAGTGACAAAGCTCCTCATATAATCATTTATCAAGCGATGCATTTAGTATCAGTGTCTGGCTGTATTATTATGCAGCTGGAGAGTCCTGAGTTGGACACAAATGAAGGGTAACTACTTTATTCACCTTTAAACTTATTTATAAAAACAATTAAGAAAATTCTGGTTAATAATTAGTAAATATGAAACAAAATAAACTGAGAAAAGAAAACAACAGAATTTATTCTGACATTGAGAAGGAAATTATAACAGAAAATGTTAAGCCACACTAAAAGCAATAATTCATTAAAAGGAAGAGACAATTTTTGAAAAGGAGTGATTAATAGACTATTTAAAAATTCAACTAGTAAAGGCTAAATGTTATAAATACAGTAGTAAAGACTAACAATTTTTGTTGTTTTATATAAAATAATGACATGAACAAAATAACAGAACTCACAATAAGCCTTTACAACAAGGACATAGTAGAGAAAAAAATGATTAATTCATATGCAACCTTGAAAAGTCATGAAAACTTATAGCTCAAACATGAAAGTTCATGCTATAGTTTGGCCGAATTTGAGAATAAGCCTAAAATTTTACTTGACATTATTAAAATATGACTTGTAAAGCTGAAAGTTTTCAGATTCAACAATAAAAGAAATTTTTAACTATTCCAGAAGACAGATTGATTTATTCTACATGAAAAAAATAGAAAGTCATTGTCATAAAAAGAGACAGTAAAAATATGAGCAGTAATTACAACAAAAAAAGTCAGAATAAAAAGTATCATAGCACGCAATCTCAGCGGCCGCTCGCTCCCGCCCACGCCGGGTGGCCGACGTGGAAATTGCTGTCTGACCGGGCTTCCAACTAAACAGCCTCCGAGCCGGAGCCAGAGGCCCAGGCGAGCGGAGGTAGCGGCACCCGGGCTGGAGTAGGTAGGACTCGCTGCCAAGGCCCGGGCCTATCTCTGACGATCGACCAGGGCCAACAGGCGGTTCATCATGGGTGGCTTTTTCTCAAGTATATTTTCGAGTCTGTTTGGAACCCGTGAAATGAGGATCTTAATTTTGGGATTAGATGGAGCGGGAAAAACTACAATTTTGTACAGATTACAAATTGGAGAAGTTGTTACTACTATTCCTACCATTGGATTTAACGTTGAGACTGTGACATAAAAGAACCTTAAATTCCAGGTCTGGGATTTAGGAGGACAGACCAGTATCAGGCCATACTGGAGATGCTATTATTCAAACACAGATGCAGTCATTTATGTAGTAGACAGCTGTGACGGAGACCGAATTGGCATTTCCAAATCAGAGTTAGTTGCCATGTTGGAGGAAGAAGAGCTGAGAAAAGCCATTTTGGTGGTGTTTGCAAATAAGCAGGATATGGATGGAGCAGGCCATGACTCCCTCAGAGATGGCAAATTCACTTGGGTCACCTGCCTTGAAGGACGGAAAATGGCAAATATTCAAAACTTCAGCAACCAAATGCACTGGCCTTGATGAGGCAATGGAATGGCTAGTGGAAACATTAAAGAGCAGACAGTAGTTCATCACTTCTCTGAAGTGAAGACCCATCACGGATCCCTATGGAAAGTTACGTGTTTCACACAACTAAACGTCAGAACTGTATATGATTGTGGGCGTACACTGAACAGACGGCAACATTTCTAATAAATATAAAAAATAAACATTTGGTTGGGGGCAAACCCATCGTGATTTGAAGCAACTGACTGGTCTGTGTAATGTAAAATAATCCTTCCTTGCTTTCTTGTATTAAGGTATATATTCTATTTGTGTGGAATTCTTATTCAAATAAGAGTCCTATTAAAGAATGCACTCTTACTGAGGAGGAAAAAAACCCTATTTTTGAATGAGTGGCTGCAGATTTTGTAAACACTAATAGATTCTTTCATCTAAAATGAATTTTTTTCCAAAAAATATTCTAGGAACATAGTGTGGGTAATCTAGTTGTCATTTGCTTAGTGACCACTTTAAGCTATTTTGTTTAAAAGCTTTTGGCTATAGGCATGAAGTTGAAGTAATTATTTTGGTGGTAAACTTCAATGATATATCTGTAATTGTCACTATAGTTGTTGAAAATAATTTTACGTATATTGACCTACTCAATTTGTACAAGAACTCTGTGATGTAGGTTGGACAGGTTGTAATGTAAGGTCGTTGTTTTATGGATGTGTGGAACCTTGGGTTTTGCTAGGCTGGCTTGCCCACCTGCTAGTAAGCTGGGAGCAGGGCTCAGAATGAAACTTCAGGGTCAGAAGTTTGTCTCATGAACTACCCCTTAAGTTCCTGAAAATGGCTCCTTAAATAAAATTATACTAACTGAAGTAGACTCTATACACTCAAAAAAAAAAAAAAAGTATCATAGCAATGTGTCAGGCAATTAATAAAAGTATGACATCTTTATATAGATTTTAAACAGTTCTATATTTTAGCTTTTTAAAATTTTTACTTTTGTTATATTTTTTTGTATTTTAAATAATTTCTCACTTTAATTTTGTATTTTTTTAATGTTTAATTATTTTTCATGAAGAGGGTTCCTCCTTGTATAATTTAGTTATCAAACATCATAAAATCTAGATTCATACTCACAGCCCTGGGATTTGACGCTGTAAAAGTTGATAAACAAGATTTTCTTTATTATGGATTGTTGCAAGAAAAATATTTTTAAATACATATATTGTATTGTATTATAATATGTAAAACTTTATAATGTAAAGATGTTACTTTTTATATCATGTAATTAAATTCCCTTGTAAAATGCTTGTGCTTGCTTATACAGAACCTAAAACTGCATCTATATTAAGAGACAAAAAAAAAAAAATTTGGCCTAAACCACATCATTTAACTTAAGTATAGGGAACACTTTCCCAACAAGAAAGAGTTTTATATGTGGCCATGAATTACTGTGTGAAATTGCCAGGCCATTATATAATCTCTTTCAATTAAATCTCTTTGAAGACTCAAAGTAAATGGTTTATATTCTTCATACTCTAAATGAGTTTTATATCTTACTTTAAAAAATATGAAGGCTTATTTTAAGGGCCTTTACATATTTTTTCTTAAAAATAATAATAGGCCACTTTGAGAAATTATAAAATATTAAAAGTACACATCATTATTATCATAAATTTTAATTTATCTAATGAGAAGACACCTGCACATTTATGACTCTTTTCTTTTTTTAAGAAGAGGGGAGGGGAGAGCGTGAGGCAGACTCCCGCAAACACCACAACCGGATCCACCCAGCAAACCCATATGAGGCCAGTGCTCAGTACTGAGCTATCCTCAGCGCTTGGGGCCATGCTCCTACCAATGGAGCCCTTGGCTATGAGAGGAGAAGAGGGAGAGAAGTGGGAGAAAAAGGAAGAGAGAAGCAGGTGGTCACTTTCCTATGTGCCCTGACCCAGAATTGAACCCTGGATGTCCACACGCTGGGCCAACGCTCTATCCACTAAGCCACTGGCCAGGATAATGATTCCTAAATATAAGTGAAAAATTCACATTTCAAAATACCAGTACTACACATGTCTTCATTACAGTCTTCTGTATCTGTATCTCAATTTCTCTTGCATCACCTGCTTCATGTCTTCTTATTGTTCACTTCTATTCTTTTATTTTAGTCTTTTCATTTGCTTTCCATTAGCAACATATTTTACTTTTTGTCTTCAGGTTATTGATATGAAATTTTCATTTTGTGTGTATTTCTTTAGGTGTATTATCTTCCACTAATGTGATAAATTAATTTAATATTTATCTCTTTTGTCACATTACTTGATAGTTATTTTATATCATCTTATGCATGCATATCATTTTCCAACTAGCCTATAAACTTATTTTAGACAGAGTATATAAAACAGCAATAGATTCAACTATAATTAATTATAATATCTAAATTCACAAATGCCATAACAAGAAGTTTATTTCTCATATATATAAATTCTGGGGGTAAGGGGACTGGTATACTGACTCTGCTTCACACAGCCCCCAGGTACCAACTCCTAAAGCTACTATATTACCCAACTCTAAGAGACATGGTCACAGAGACTATACTGTGAATCAGTGCTCATCGAAGTTGTGCAACAATGCAGCTCTCAGAGTTGTCTACAGTAACTGCTCCAATACTCATAGGGTAACCTCATGCTTATGGTTCAAGATGGCTTCTACCCATGCTTCCAGCAGCAAAATGAGAGGGAAAGAGAGACACAGAGAGAGAGACAAGACTATGCTCATCTCTCAAAAAAATTTCCTAGATTGGAGAGAGGGCAAGATGGCGATGGAGTAAGTGGATGTAGCAACTTCCAACTCCCAGAACCAAAGTGGATTATAACTTGATTTTAAGAACCATCATCTAAATAAACCAACGTTGAACTGGATTTAGAGAACTCTTCAACTGGGAAACACTGAAGAAGCAACATTGAGACTGGTAGGAAAAGCGAAAAGCGGAGAGGGCTGCCCAGCTCCCCAGAGCAAAAGGCAGCCCGGAGAACTCGTGTGGTGGGAAGAGAGGCTAGTGGAAGAGTAGGGACCTGGGTCCCAGGTACAAAGCCCCAGCCTACAGCCCCAGAGCCTAGAAGAGGCATATGGACAATATTTAGCTGTGAAACAGGTTAGGATACTGTTTGTGAGAAAGAGAGTTGTCTCAGACCCAGGATTCTTCTTAAAGGGATGGCGCAGAAAACCTCTCTCACAATCACTCACCCACTCACCTGGGACTCCGGGATACAGGGAGAGAAGAGAGGACCGGAGCAGCAGGAAGACAGTGTGGTCTGGAAGGCACAGGAAGAAAAGCTTTGAGGAACAGCCACCGTACCCAGGGCTGAGTCACTCCACAAATCTGAAATAATATTTCCCCTGGAACCAGCAAGGGGAAGCAGGACACCAGCCAAACAGGCTCCTCTGAAGCAATTAGAGCGCAGTCGCTTAGAAGGAAGGAGCTTTCAGGACTACAGTATAAAGTTTTAGGGTCTGAGCTACAGTGTCCCCACCCACACTGCTGAGGTCTTGCTGGAGGGAAGGTGGCGGCGGGATGTGGAAGCACAGTTCCATGGGCAGGGGCAGAGGCCGAGCTGGGTGAAGTGAGCTCTGTCTATCCCAGTGGGGGTCAAGGGGACACGCGAAAGTGGTCCGGCGGCTACAAGCCGGCATGCGACCCCACCTGGGGAAGAAAAGCGAGAGCCCGAATGGACAGAGATCCACTGCTGGGCAGGGGCGAGCAGCATGCAGCCTCACCTGGCTTCCGAGGCTTGAAGCCCTGCATGAACCGGCTTTTCCCGTGGAGGTGAGGCAAAAGAATGAGCTTGCAGTTGAGCACTACCTGCAGCCCTGCCAAGGAGCCGAGGATGGCGGCGGCTGAGTGTGCACCAGCAGCTCCTCCCGGCTGGAGGAACAGGCTGATAGGGACCCGCAGCTGAGCAAAAGTACTCACCCTTGCCCTTGGTGCCCAGCCTGTGGCCTGAGTGTGGTTGATACACAACCCCACCTGTGGGAGAGGGGTGAAGGCCGAGACTGGCTGAGGCTTATAGAGCCAGGTACGAGAACATAGCCCCTCCTGCAGAGGGAGGTAAAAATCCCAGCAAAAGCTGCAGAGGCCAGCGCCGGCAACACCCACACCCAACCGCCCTAGGCAGCGGCAGAGGGGGTGGTAGGCCTGCAGACAGACCACACCTAGGGAACACAGAGGCAACACCCATTGGACTCCAGTAGCCAAACCATTCTTACACACAGATAAAATGGGCAGGCAGAGAAATGCAACCCAAATGAATAATAAGAAATCCCCAGAGAAGGACCTGAATGAATCAGATATAACCAAACTACCTGATGCAGTGTTTAAAATAGTGATAGTTAGGATGTTCAAAGAGCTTAGAGCAATGATAGATAATCATTACAAACAACTAAATAAAGAGATAGCAAGTATAAAAGAGAAAAGTGAAATAATAAAAAAGAATAAGTCAGAAATGACAAATACAGTATCAGAACTGAAGACCACAATGGAAGGAATTAAAAGCAGGATGGATGAAGCTGAGGGTTGAATCAGTGAGTTAGAGGACAAAATAAACAAAGGCACAGTAGCAGAGCAGAAAAAAGAAAAGAGACTCAAAAAATCTGAGGAAACTCTAAGGGAGCTCTGTGACAACATGAAGAGAAATAACATCCGCATTGTAGGGGTTCCTGAAGAAGAAAAAGAACAAAGGATAGAAACTTTGTTCAATCAAATCATAGCAGAAAACTTCCCTAAATTAAGACTGGAAAACATTTCACACGTTCAAGAAGCACAGAGGATGCCTGACCTGTGGTGGTGCAGTGGATAAAGCATCGACCTGGGAACACTGAGGTTGCCAGTTCAAAACCCTGCACTGGTCAGGTCAAGGCACATATGGGAGTTGATGCTTCCAGCTCCTCCCCCTTTCTCTCTCTCTCTCTCTCTCTCTCTCTCTCTCACTCTGTGTCTCCTCTCTAAAATAAATTTAAAAAATTAAAAAAAAAGAAGCACAGAAAACTCCATTAAAGAGAAACCCAAAGAAATCTACACCAAGACACATCATAGTTAAAATACCAAAGCTAAGTGATAAAGAGAAAATTTTAGAAGCTGCTAGAGAAAAAAAGTGCTATCACCTACAAAGGAGCCCCCATAAGGATGAAATCCGACTTCTCAACAAAAACACTTGAGGCCAGAAGGGAATGGCAAGATATATTCAAAGTAATGCAGAACAAGAACCTACAACCAAGACTAATCTATCCAGCAAGGCTAACATTTAAAACTGAAGGAGAAATAAAGAGCTTCCCAGATAAAAAAAAACCTCAAGGACTCCATTAAAACCAAACCAATACTACAAGAGATGCTAAGAGGCCTATTGTGAACAGTACAAAGGGGGAAAAGAATATAGCAAAAGAAGAATACAGCTTTAAAGAATAAAATGGCAATAAACAACAACATATCAATAATAACCTAAATGTAAATAGATTAAATGATCCAATCAAAAGACATAGGGTAGCTGTGTGGATAAAGAAACAGGACCCATACATATGCTGTCTACAACAGACATACCTTAAAACAAAAGAGGCACGTAGATTGAAAGGTAAAAGGATGGAAAAAAATATTTCATGCAAATGAAAATGAAAAAAAAGCCAGGGTAGCAAACTTATATTTGACAAAATGGGCTTAAAAACAAAGGCTGTAGTAAGAGATAAAGAAGGACACTATCTAATGATAAAGGGAACAATTCAAGAGCAAAATATAACCATTATAAATATCTATGCGCCAAACATAGGAGTCCCAACATACAACAAGCAGACTTTGATGGATATAAAGGGTGAGATTAACAGCAATACTATAATAGTAAGGGATTTCAATACCCCACTAACATCACTGGATAGATCCTCAAGAAAGAAAATTAACAAAGAAACAGCAGACTTAAAGGATACACTAGATCAACTCAATTTAATAGATATCTTCAGAACTTTTCTCCCTAAAGCAGTAGAATATACATTCTTCTCAAGCGCTCATGGTACATTCTCTAGGATAGACCACATGTTAGGACACAAAAGTGTTCTCAACAAATTGAAGAAGATTGAAATCATATCAAGCATTTTCTATAATCACAACGGCATGAAACTAGAAATTAACCACAAAAGAAAAACTGAAAAATACACAAACACTTAGAAACTAAATAGCATGTTATTAAATAATGAATGGATTAACAATGAGATCAAAGAAGAAATAAAAAGGTTTTTAGAAACAAATAATAATGAGCATACATCAACTCAAAATATATGGAACACAGCAAAAGCAGTACTGAGAGGGAAGTTCATAGGACTACAGGCATACCATGAGAAGCTAGAAAAAGCTCAAATAAGCACTTGACCCTGCATCTAAAAGAACTAGATAAAAAATAGCAAATATACCCCAGGACTAGTAGAAGGAAAGAAATAGTAAAGATCAGAGTGAAAATAAATGACAAAGAGGCTAAGGAAACATTACAGAGGATCAATGACACCAGAAGCTGGTTTCAGTTTTACCATAAAAGGCTGTTTACCTTTTATAAAAGGTAAACAAGATCTATGAACCTTTAACGAGACTCGCCAAGAAGAGAAAAGAGAGGACTCAAATAAATAAAAAGAAATGAGAGGGGATCCACTCGTCTTCTGATGGACATTTGGGCTGGTTCCAGATCTTCGCTATTGTGAACAATGCTGCCACGAATATGGGGGCGCATTTCTTCTTTTCGAACAGTGGTATGGTGTTCTTAGGGTATATTCCTATAAGTGGGATAGCTGGGTCAAAAGGCAGTTCAATTTTTAATTTTCTGAGGAATCTCCAAACTGTTTTTCCACAGTGGCTGCACCAGTCTGCATTCCCACCAGCAATGCAGAAGGGTTCCCTTTTCTCCACATCCTCGCCTGCACTTATTCTGTGTTGTTTTGCTGATGAGTGCCATTCTGACTGGTGTGAGGTGATATCTCATTGTGGTTTTAATTTGCATTTCTCTAATAATTATTGATGTTGAGCATTTTTTCATATGCCTATTGGCCATCTGTATGTCCTCTTTGGAGAAATTTCTATTCATTTCTTTTGCCCATTTTTTGATTGGGTTGTTTGTCTTCCTGGTGTTGAGTTTTATAAGTTCTTTATAAATTTTAGTTATTAACCCCTTATCAGATGTGCTGTCGAATATGTTCTTCCATTGTGTGGTTTCTCTTTTTATTCTGTTCCTATTGTCTTTAGCTGTGCAAAAACTTTTTAGTTTGATATAGTCCCATTTGTTTATCTTGCCTTTTATTTCATTTGCCCATGGAAATAAATCGGCAAATATACCGCTGCTACTGATGTCGGAGAGCCTGCTGCCTATGTTTTCTTCTAAGATGCTTATGGTTTCATGGCTTACATTTAAGTCTTTTATCCATTTTGAGTTTGTAAAGCTATGGTACATATATACTATGGAATACTACTCAGCCATAAGAAACAATGACATCGGATCATTTATAACAAAATGGATGTACCTAGATAACATTATACGAAGTGAAATAAGTAAATCAGAAAAAAAAAACTGAGAACAGCATGATTCTATACATAGGTGGGACATAAAAGTGAGAATATGAGACATGGACAAGAGAGTGGTGGTTATGGGATGGGGGAAGGGAGGGACACAGGGAATATCAGATTGAAGGTGACAGAGGACAATTTGACTTTTGGTGATGGGTATGCAACACAATTGAATGACAAGATAACCTGGAGATGTTTTCATTGTACATACGTACCCTGATTTATTGCTGTCACCCCATTAGAATTAATAATAATAAAATATATATAAAAATAAAAATAAAAAAAAAGAAATGAGAGGGGAGAAATAACAACTCACACAACAGAATACAAAGAATTGTAAGAAAATACTATGAAGAACTATATGCCAAAAAATTAGACAACCTTGATGAAATGGACAAATTCCTTGAAACATATAATATTTAAAAATCAGTCTGGAAGAATCAGAAAACCTAAACAGAACAATTACAACAAATGAGATAGAAACAGTTATCAAAAAACTCCCAACAAACAAAAGTCCTGGGCCTGATGGCTTCACAAGTGAATTCTACCAAAAATTCAAAGAAGAAACAACTCCTATCCTTCTTAAACTATTTCAAAAAATTCAAGAGGAAGGAAGATTTCCAAACTCCTTTTTTCAGGTGAGCATAAGTCTTATCCCGAAACCAGACAAAGACAACACAAAGAAAGAAAATTATTGGCCAATATCCCTGATGAATTGAGATGCTAAAATTCTCAACAAAATATTAGCCAACCAGATCCAGCAATATATGAAAAATATCATACACCATGAAAAAGTGGATTTATTCTGAAGAGGCAAGGCTGGTTCAATATTGGCAAATCAATCAATGTGATTCATCACATAAACAAAAAGAAGGACAAAAATCATGATAATTTCAATAGATGCAGAAAAAGCATTTGATAAAATCCAGCACCCATTCGTGCTCAAAACTCTCAGTAAAGTGGGAATACAGGGAACATACTTCAATATGATAAAGGCCATCTATGACAAACCCACAGCAAACATCATAATAAATGGGCAAAAATTAAAAGCAATCCCCTTAAGATCAGGAACAAGGCAGGGGTGCCCCCTATCACCACTCTTATTCAACATAGTTCTGAAAGTCTTATCTACAGCAATCAGACAAGAAGAAGAAATAAAAGGCATCCAAATTGAAAAAGAAGAAATAAAACTGTCATTATTTGCAGATGATATGATATTGTATATAGGAAACCCTGAAGTCTCAATCAAAAACTATTGAAACTGATAAATAAATTCAGCAAGGTGGCAGGATATAAAATTAATACTCAGAAATCAGAGGCATTTCTATATACCAACAATGAACTGTCAGCAAAAGAAATTACGGAAACAATCCCCTTCACTATTGCAACAAAAAAAATAAAGTACCTAGCAGTAAATTTAACCAAGGAGATGAAGGCCTTGTCCTTGGAAAATTATAAAACATTGATTAAAGAAATCAAGAAAAATAAAAACAAGTGAAAGCATAGACCATGCGCATGGTTTGGAAAAATAAACATCATTAAAATGTCTGTATTACCCAAAGCATTTTATAAATTCAATGCAATACCAATTAAAATACCAATGACATACTTCAAAGATATAGAACACATATTCCAAAAATTTATATGGAACCAAAAAAGAACACGAATAGCCTCAGCAATCTTAAAAAGAAAAAATAAAGCAGAAGGTATCACTCTTCCGGATATCAAGGTATACTACAAGGCTATTGTCCTCAAGACAGCCTGGTACTTGCATAAGAACAGGCACATAGATCAATGGAACAGAACAGAGAACCCAGAAATAAACCCACACCTTTATGACAACTGATATTTGACAACGGAAGAAATAGCATACAATGGAGTAAAACAGCCTCTTCAACAAATGGTGTTGGGAAAATTGAACATATACCTGCAAAAAAAATGAAACTAGACCATCAACTTACACCATCTACAAGAACAAACTCAAAATGGATAAAAGATTTAAATGTAAGCCGTGAAACCATAAGCATCTTAGAAGAAAACATAGGCAGTAAGCTCTTCAACATCTGTAGCAGCAATATACTTGCCGATTTATCTCCATGGGCAAATGAAATAAAGGGCAAGATAAACAAATGGGACTATTTTGCAAATCAATCTAAAATGTTTTTGCACAGCTAAGGACAATAAGAGCAGAATAAAAAGACAAACCACACAATGGGTGAACATATTCGACAATACGTCTGATAAGGGGTTAATAACCAAAATTTATAAAGAACTTATAAAACTCAACACCAGAAAGACAAACAATCCAATCAAAAAATGGGCAAAAGAAATGAGTAGAAATTTCTCCTTACAGGACATACACATGGCCAATAGGCATATGAAAAAATGCTCAACATCACTAATCATTAGAGAAATGCAAATCAAAACCACAATGAGATATCACCTCACACCAGTCAGAATGGCTCTCATCAGCAAAACAACACAGAATAAGTGCTGGTGAGGATGTGGAGAAAAGGAAACCCTCTTGCACTGCTGGTGGGAATGCAAACTTGTGCAGCCACTGTGAAAAACAGTACGGAGATTCCTCAGAAAATTAAATATAGAACTGCCTTTTGATCCGGCTATCCCACTTATAGGAATATACCCTAAGAACACCATAGCACTGTTCGAAAAGAAGAAATGCACCCCCATGTTCATGGCAGCATTGTTCACAATAGCGAAGATCTGGAAACAGCCCAAGTATCTGTCAGAGGACGAGTGGATTAAAAAGCTTTAGTACATATATACTATGGAATACTACTCAGCCATAAGAAATGATGACATCGGATCATTTGTAAAAACATGGATGGACCTTGATAACATTATACTTAGTGAAGTAAGTAAATCAGAAAATACTAAGGACTATATCAGTCCATACATAGATGGGACATAAAAATGAGACTCAGAGATATGGACAAAAGTGTACTGGCTACCCTGGAGGAGGGAGAGGTGAGGAAGGGGGTAGGGAGAGGGGAGGGGCCCAAATAAAATAGATAGAAGGTGACGAAGGACAATTTGACTTTGGGTGATAGGTACGCAATATAATCAAATGTCAAAATAACCTGGAAATATTTTCTCTGAACATATGTGCCCTGATTTATCAATGTCACTTCATTAAAATTAATTTTAAAAAAGGATTAAAAAATTTTCTAGAAGCTTCCATAGTCTGTTTGCAGTCCATTGGTGAGAGCATATGACCTCCACATGACTGTACGGATTTAGGAGAGCTACGAACTGCAACCTGTATTACTACAAACAATGAGGCAATCAAGGGATAAAGAAATGAGAGAAAATAAGGAAATAAAAATGAATCAAAGCTGGCATTCTGAGGAAGAAGACAAAAGAAATGAGAGTTCAAAATTTGGAAAGTTTTGTCCTATTTTGCTAAGACTATCAATATGATGGCTTATAAGAATTTAAAGCTTTTGTGACATATAAAAGTGCACAAATAAACAAAAAATATGTTTCTATCACTTCACAATAAAAAAATATTAAGCATTCTTAATTGCTTGGTAAAAGTACAATTCCTCAGTAAAATATGGTGATTCTGAAAAGAGTGCACATTTTTTTTTTAATTTCCAATATGTTAATTATATTCTATTTTGGCTTAAGTGCTCAATACATTCTAGGTAGTTTTTGCAAATCAAGGATTTCTGAATATGTATTTATACTGTATGTCAACTATGTAATTTTTTCTTGAAAGGTGCTAGTGGGAAGAAGAGAAAAGGCACTAAAGAGTGAAAAAATAAGACTATGAATAGTTTTCATTGAAAAGAGATGATTCCAGAAAGTGCCTCAGTATCTCAGACTTTATATCTTACAGCAAAACCCAACTTCATCTTTTTCACTAGTACTGGCATAAACATGATCCTCTTGAAATGCCATACCCAAGAGGACATAAAACAAGATGTGTCTAAAGATGTTTTAAAGTTAACCTTGAAGTAGAGCATAAAATAGTCTATGAAAGTTTACTTCAGGGAACAAGGAGAGGAAAGAATTTGAAAATTATTATTATTATTTTTTTTTACTTTGAGGGATAAAGCATTCTTTCCTTTCCTCTAAGCTTCTCTCTTCAGTTCTCTAAGCAAGAGGTTAAATCTAAGACTAAAGCTGGAACAGAAATTCAGTGACCCTTTACCAGCAAGTAATCCCATGGGTACCTGTGATTCACCTTTCCTGGGGCTCCAGACACAAGTGGGATGTGTTCACTTGCAGCTTAGAACAGCTGGAACCAGTGCAAGCAAAGAGTAATTTCTTATATAAGATCAATGAATTTAAACCTGTCTAATCTTGTCCAAGAGTAATTTGGAATAGATTCAGATAGTTCAAAACCACAATATTTGGGCTTTAGCTTGATCTTGTCTGGTAACAATTTAAATTTGACAATATGCCAGAGTTCCAATTTTTATCCCTTCTTTCACCAAATTGATGTAGAGAGCTGTGAATTTATCATGCACCAAAATCATTTTATATTGGTGTCCTACCATATAAACTATATTCTCAAGAAAAAGAACAACTAATTTATGTTCATATTTTCCATTTGTAGAACCCATAACAAATATTTAACTTTCTGATGGTTAACTTTATGCAAGCTTGTTTCAGTTAGTAGAAAGAAATGTGACTGTATCTGTGGCTCACAAAAGCCCCATGCGGAGCACAACATAATTTTCAAAACAGACAGATGGAAAGAGTTTATTTTCAGTGTGAAAAGCCATAATTTATTCCTTAGTAAATAAATAAATTAAAGACCATTCACATTTGGATTTGACCAGAAACAAATGTGAAGTGTCTTCTGTAGTATACAATGGTAGCTTTAGCATCCCTCTGTGTAAACAAGACTTGAGCCAGCCATTGGCACTGGTATTTGATGAATAATAAACAGTGGAGGGGCCTGTTCCCTACTATAGTTATCAAGACCCTCAGAAAATCTAGTGACTGTACTAGAGCCACGTGCATGTATCTGGTAAAATTGTTAAAATGACATTCACAATGATGGAAATACAGAATGACAGACTTTTTACTCTGAATGTCATTATGTCATGCAAAAAAAAGAAATTAAAAAATTGTGGAATACACATCTTCCCAACTTTATTATGAACAAGTCTATTTCTTCTTTTTAATTAAAATTAATCCTCTTTAGTTTTTTATGCAACATGTTTTTAAATATTCCCATCACCCTGGCCATTTCTAAGAAAATGACAGTCTATGTCTCCCTGATGGTGCAATGACCTGGATTGCACAGGATGAGTTGAGCATAAGCAGACCATTGAAGAATAGTGGGGCTAATACCAACCATCATCTAGATTTTATTTATCAATGCAGATATCCCAGGAAATGGTTATAGAACACTGACAACAATAATAATAACAGCATCAAAAATTTTAAAAAGCAAACAAAACACACAATCATGGGAACTCACCAGACCATTAACTCCACCCAAAATAAAAGGGCACCTCTTCCACTACTTCCTTAGCACCTACATTCAACGTGTGAGATAGTCAGTGCTCAATATGTTTTCTGACTGAATTGTACTATAAGGTAATGGATACGGACCAAATTCATGATCAGAATAGCCTGATAAAATTATAACCAAATCAGAATTAGCAGTGATCTGAGGAGAAACAGGTTTTCTAAGACAGTGGCAAGATGAAGGTTAAGAAATTATTCAGGCCTGACCTGTGGTGGCACAGTGGATAAAGTATCAGCCTGGAATGCTGAGGTCACTGGTTCAAAACCTTGGGCTTGCCCAGTCAAGACACATATGGGAGTTGATGCTTCCTGTTCCTCCCTCCCGTCTCTCTCGTTCTCTCTCTCTGCTCTCTAAAATTAATAAATAAAAAAATCTTAAAAAACTAAAATAAATTATTCAGAGCATCTGAGCACAGATGCCCTATGAAAGGAGTATGTGACCATGCTAACACTGAGCTTGGTTTAAGAACCACGAAAACCCAAGTTGTATAAACATTCCCTGAAATAGGCATATCTGGTTTGTTAGTGCAAGGCACTCCAAATGGTGAGGATAAAAAGAAGAGAACTGATCACCTCAGATCTGGAAGTTTTAAATCCCTGTCACTACTCTGTGAATCAGGGAAGCTCAGGGAGATTTGTCCCATAAATTCCTGCTCTGTATAAACTCATTTATTTTAATAATAATTTACATCTTAATCTAATTAAGTTAGAAACTTCATTTAATTTTATTCTGTGTGTGTGATGTATCCTTGTGGTCTCTTCTTAATAAACGAGAGCTCACCAGATTCTCATGGCCATAAATTTAAAACCCAACTATGTGAATAGGCAACTAACTATATTCTCTGTAAATATAAATAAGTCTTTGAATAAAATTCAAAAGCAAAAGTTAAAATATTTTGCCTGTAAGAAAACATTAAATAAGATATAGTTTAAAATTTTTTAAATGTCAATAATAAAAAATAACCATAATTATTTGAGGCAAAAATAAAGAAATCAGGATTTGTAGTTGTTCTGACAAAATGCATATATATGGACAAAATTCAGACAATTATCAGTATGCACATTTGGTAAATAAATAAATGATAATATATAGAGATACAAACAGACACATATGCATTCTAAACTATATAAGGTTATGTACATAAGATTTCAGTACCACATTATAAATAGAGGCTGAGTTTTTCATGAAAAGAAAAGGTGAGAGTCAACACTGCAGATCTTGTATAATGTTAAAAGATAGAACATAGAAGCAAGAAGTCATGCACAAATCCAGAAACCAGAAAGAAGTAGTCTCTACTATGAAAAGATAATTAGAGTTACTGAACTAGAGAAAAAATAACACATTGTCATGGAAATGTGATTCAGATGTCAGTTACATATTATGGGCTATGAGTTGAAAAAGAATATAACCCTATACAAAAAGTATAGAACCAGAATTAAACTTTACTTATAAGGTAGAAAAGCTGGTCAAGAAGAAGAAAAGAAATTGATCAATAACCATTTAAAGCCTGACCTGTGGTGGCGCAGTGGATAAAGCATCGACCTGGGAACACTGAGGTCGCCAGTTCAAAACCCTGCACTGGTCTGGTCAAGGCACATATGGGAGTTGATGCTTCTAGCTCCTCCCCCATTTCTCTCTCTCTCTCTCTCTCTCTCTCTCTCTCTCTCACACACACACACTTTGTGTCACCTCTCTAAAATAAATAAATAAAAAGAAATAATTTAAGAACCATTTAAACTTATGGGGATGTTACAGAAATAAATGTGTGTGTCGGGAGGAGAAATTGCTGCATCCTAGTTCATGCACAGACCTCCCACAGGTAGACAATTTTTACTGATGAGCATAAAATGAAAATGTTTAAACAACAAGAAGGAAAACTATAAAAAAGTCAGTAGTTTCAAAAACCCAAAACTCTCACACTCAAAACAGTAAGGCAATCTGAAAATAAGATTAAAATAAATATTGTTAAAATGTTTAAGTAAATAAACAAAGTAAAGTCAGTAGAAAGATTGATTAATCCACGACATTGTTCAATGAAACATATAAGTAGATACAGACTATTTACATACAGGTTGTTTAAACATCAAAATTACATGCATGGGGTAAAAATCAATTCACAAAATGAAAGAGATAAAAACAACAGCAATCAGTAAAATTTCAGGAAAAAATATTCTAAGATAATGGAATTATAATCTAATACATTAACAATTATACTCCGTGAAAATAACTTAAACTTATTAAAGTAGAGAAACTGTCTGAGATTGGAATAGCTGGAATATCACTATATTTACAAAAGACAGGTTTAAAATACAAAGGCACAAAAATGTTAAAAAAAAAAAAAAAGAAGAAGATGGAGGAAGACCAGTCAAATATTTATCAAGATAATTCTTTGATAACAATACTCATAAAAGACAAAGATAAAGAGGGAGAAGAGGTGACATTATTCATTGATTAAAGACACAGTGGTCTAAACAGATATAACTATCATACATATCTAAAAATAAAAACTCAAACTCTTTAAAACAGAAATCTATAAAAAAGAGAAATTTTAAAATTCACAACACCTTAGGAGATTTTCACATACTTCTCTCTGAAATTGATCTATCAGTCACATAAAATATTATCAAAGGTGTAGATTTAAACAACACAAACAACAACTTTGATTTAGCATACATAGGTGGAATTATGCATTCAATATATACAGACTACACAGTCTTTTTACACATGTTATTTCAGAAACTGATCACATAGCAGCCAAAAAATGGAAGCCTCAAGTAGTTCTAAATATCCATATCAAAATGAGATTAAAATGATAGGGTCTTGCAGACCTTTTTCAGAGAAGACATTGGGGGTTTGAGAAAAAGAGTGATAAGATCTTTCTTATGTTTTAGGATCATATGACTGCTGTATTGAAAAGTCATTGTAGGTTTAAAGATTGGTCAAAGATGAAAGCAAAGAAGCTAGATTTCTTGATATATAGAAGGTTAAAGAATCCAGAAATAAAATTAGTGTAACAGAAGAGTGTAAAAAAGTAGTTACAAATAGAAATTACACAGGAATATCCACTACATACAAACCCAAGTTCTCTGTAGAAGAAAATTTTAATCCTGCTCTAGAGGTAACATATGAAGGAATGAAATATGTATATTTAAGTTTTCTGAAACATTTTCTAGTTTTAAGACAAGCAAATTTGAGGGTTAAAGTCAAGAAGCCACACCGTTTTGGCTCTCCTGATAAGTCAAATGGCCTGGTAGTTTCTCTTATCACTTTCTCACAACGTTTTAAATTGATTGCTAGATGACATTGGGCTCCTTGGAGTCTTGGCTATCAAAATGGCTTCAAAAGAAAATAATTACTCTATTTACTTACCAACATAAGTTAATTTATCAAAAAAAGAGGTCACTTAACAAGGTAATTTATCATATTTTACCATGTATAATGCTCATAAAGTTCTCAAAAGAATACTGTGAAATTACCATATTCTAGAAAAAAAGTTAATGAATAAGGAAGTGACCAAAGGAGTATCAGTAAGAGAGAAAATACTCTTTGTTTAAATATAAGTTTTACATGAAAGACTGGGAGAAAATTTTCTTAAGTTTGCTCACCTAAAAGAATTAGATCTATTAAACTAGATTGAACAATCTTCTAATTTTAAAACCTCATGTCTTACTTCTTTCCTTTCCTTGTAAGAAGCTGATTGCTTGCTAAGCTTAAAATCACTTAGCTTAGATTTACAACACAATTTTTAAATTAAAAAGCAATTAAAAAAATTTTAAAACCACTTTTTTGTTTATTTCTTCTTTGTTCCCCATAAAGACATATACATACACATTCAAACACTATAGTGTTTTAAAATTTTTCTAATACAAAAATACTTTTATTTTCTATCATTAATTTATTTTTTGTGACAGAGACAGAGAGAGACAGAGAGAGGAACAGATAAGGACATATAGGGAGAGATAGACAGAAATGGAGAGAAATGAGAAGCATCAATTCTTTGTTGCAACACCTTAGTTGTTCACTGACTGCTTTCTCATATGTGCCTTGACCGGGAGCTACAGTAGACTGAGTGACTCCTTGCTTAAGCTAGCAAACTTGGGCTTAAGCTGGTAAGGCTTGATCAAACCAGATGAGTCTGCGCTCAAGCTGGCGACCTCGGGGTTTTTGAACCTGGGTCCTCTGCGTCCCAGTCCGATGCTCTATCTGCTGCGCCACCGCCTGGTCAGGCTATTTTCTATCATTTATATAAAGCTTTCTTCTTACTCATTAGAGCTATAATTCTTACTTCCCTGATATTTCACAATTCTCTTATGGAGGCCTTTAGAAGTAAAATGTAGCTTCTTCCACTATGTAGACATTTAATATAATTTGGGATTGTTGATCTTTTCTTCAAGTATAATGTACTATAGCATCATGATGGAAAAAATTATCATCATACTAAGAATTATATATGCCTTTTAAATTAGCTTTAAATTATCAAGAAAAATGTACCGAAGGAAAAAAATGGGATCATTGATCTGTTGAATAACATGCCTATAGAAAGGAAACAATTTAGATTTAAGCTGATAGTTATATAGAATGAGAGAAATGTTTGGATTTTTTAGGATTATTCATTTCAACAAAGTATGTCATGCTCAATAAATTTCAAATGACAGTGTGGGAATATGTGAAATTGAAATTAAACTGCTGGAGAAAGCTGAGAGGAGATATGAAAAATCAGAACATGCTACGCATAACCCCCACCTAAGTCTTAGATTTCATTATGCACTACCTGTAGCTTGTTTGTACATTATCCACTCCTAAATTCTGTTCTTTTTTTCTTAGCATTTACCTGAAATCTATGTACTTTTATTTATCAATATCACCCTTGTTAAATTTAATTTTCTAAATAAAAAGAAATTAATAAACTATATACTGTTATAAACAATGAGTGATTTTAAGCTACAAAGCTCTATGTATTATCATTTCTGGTTTCACCTTTTTCTGATTCCTCATAAAATATTTTTGCTCAAATATTATTCTAGATATTGAGATTCTACAATTTCTGTTGCTATAGAAAATGTCCACTTTTTTTCTGACAAGAGTGAGTGCATATGCCATGTTCACATTTAATTCATTTAAAACAAATGGCCTTTTAAAAGAATGAAATACTGTGAAGTTTGAGCATTCCCTGGTAGATGGCTATGTTGTGGCTTCTTTGGCACTAGTTCTGTGCTCAAGGAGACTTATTTATCAGCTTCTCACAAAGGCTCTTGCCTCTTGGGGTTCATGAAAAAGCAATGAAAATCATAGCTATCATAGCTGCTCAAATAACTCATATAAAGGAAATATCAGTGCAACTTATATTAGTAAAAGTCATTCTACATTCCATAAAAGTTGCTTTTACCACAATTTTAACTTCTCAGAGCAACATATGCCCTATTAGTCCAATTCTAGCCACAAAGTCTTACACCTATATGGCATTTCAGGCTTTGCTCAATTATTTTTCCCTACTGGTGTAAACAGAAGTACTGCCACCAATCCAATGCCAACAGGAGTCCTCAACCTAGGCTGCAATAAACAGAAAATCTTTATTCATGTAAATACCTTGCAAACTGGGTAAATGTAATCTCAGATGGAAAATAAAGGTGCACTTCCTTGAGTCAAAGGTGAGGTCTGCTCTATAACGAAAGTGCTCATGGTAGCCCGGACTGGTCTATTTTATACAGATAAGGAATCCAAATTTGCACAATTTGATTGGTGGGAGAAGAAAACAGAAAAAGGATAAATAAATAAATAACTCATAAGCACAGACAACATTGTGGTGATTGCTGAGGGGTAAGGGGAGGCATGAAGGAGGGTATAATGAGGACAAATGGTGATGGGCAAAGACTTGACTAAAGGGATGAACACATAATATGACATACAGAGATGTGTTATAGAATTGGGCACCAGAAACCTGTATAATTATGTTAAGTGTCACCCAATAAATTCAATATAAAAAAAAGAACTATAAAACAAATAAGAATCTAAATTTGAACAGTTTGATTGGTCCAAGTAACATTCTTCTGACTAGTCAGAATCATGTGTCCTGATTGGTCATTATGGAGCCACTCAAACATTAATTTGCAAATGAAGATACAGCTGTGTAGCTCGAATCAGTTGGGACGGGTATCAGCTTGTTGGTCTAAATACAAATCCAGGAACTTCTTTATAAGGCTTAGTTCAAGAGGAGAAACATAGTGCAGGAAGCTTAGTGGTACAGGCTGCAGCTTTTCCATGATAGACAGTGTGCATGGGAGACCTCTGTAAAACATGGCTGCTAGACTCTGGTTATGAATATCAGCCCAGAATATATTCTTGGCAGATAGATTTCTTCTCCAGGTCCACATATTTAATAAAGTAAATAGAACAACAATTATTATTCCTATTTTCTCCAAAAGAATAAACCAAAAAAATAATCGTGCAAAATAACACAAAATAATTCTTATTCCAGAGTTCCTTCCACAATATCATAAAGCCTTTGCATTGATAAATGTGATATACTGAAAGAACAGTATCTTTCATGTGAATGTAAACTGTACATATGCAGAAAAATTAGGGAATTTTTCCATATAGAACAAAATGGTAAAATGGGTAGGACAGAGATTTTTAACAGTGAAATTAATGCTCAAATCTTAAAGTTCAAACATTGTTTATGTTTTATGTAAAAGGAAAATCAAGACATTCAGAACTAACTTCTTCACTGATAAAATTTTACAAACCAAAATCTCTATTTTCAAAGATTTTATAATCTTGATTATTAACCTTAAAATAAAACCTTTTCTGTATAATATGTAGCATTTGTTATCCTTTTTATATGATATCTCATTTGATCTTACAAAAATTTCATGATTAAGGAAATACTATTTCTCTTGTATAGGTGAATAATTTAAAATAGAAAGATGCAGGTGACTGGCTCGGGGGCCAGCATTATTTTCACTACATTTTACACAGAGTAAAATTTTCTGCTAATGTTAAGATCAGTATTTGATTACATTTAATGCAGACATTTTGATATACTTTGAGGGGAAAGTGTGTAAGAGTAGCAATTGGCAAAGTGAAGCAATTGCAGAAAATTCCAAAATTAAAATAAACTTTCCTGATTTTTTAATCTTCTTGCTTAGGTTATGTCCTCATACAAATGCTTCTGCAAAGTCTAATGTCCATCTCTATCACTAAGGTTACTGGCCTTGAGGAAGAAACTGTTTCTTACATATTTATTTGTAAGCCCACTTTAACCTCTGCTGCTTACAGACCCTCAGTATTTTTGGTTGATAAATCGATAAATCAACTGTACATTTTTTATTGTTAATATTGTTAAATTTAAACAATCTTTATTTAGAGACATTAGTCTACCTGACCAAAGTAATCAAGAAGCTTCAATTTAGATGCCTAAGGTAAACATACTACATCTTCCCATTCTTAGCCTGTATGTTTTCAAATTAATCTAAAGATTTGCACCATGCTTATGATTTTTAAATATGCTTTTTATTGTAAAACTTTTAGTCATTAAATTATTCCAATATTTCTGTACTCCACTGAGACTCCATATTGACTCCTTAGAAGAAATTAGGATTTATGTGATTACATATGAGAAAAATAAATGAAAATGACTGATTTTTAAATGGGGTGAAAAAAGAAAGGGTGTATGACCACATCATCATTTATAAATTACTCTATTCTTTTGGATGCATAAGCTGTCAGACCCCCTTTCATGCATAATCACTGATTTTTCAAACTCAAACACCATTAAGATGGCCAGTGAGGAGGTCTAGACTTAATCATGTTCTTTCTAAGACAGCTTGGTAGGATGAATGTGAAAAGAAAAGAATTGTGATCTATAACTGATTCCATTTGGATTTAAATTAAGATACACTATGTGTTAAAAGTCACTTTTAAACCTTAAACGATAAATGAACTTGTGGCTTGCCTCCCAGGGCTAGCTTTCTAATTTATCACTGACAATGTAAGAACAGTGAGACAAGGACAGTTGCCAAGGATTGAACTAGGGTTTGAACAATTGCTCAAAGTATAAGGCAGGTTTCTCTTAGAATGACAGTTATATTGAAACATCTACAGCACAAACTTTCCACCCCCAACTCCTTCAATTACTGAAAGAAGATAGATACAGGTCTTTGAAAGATCTAGGAAAAGATGCTCATCAACTTGTGGAAGACCTCAGAGGCAGGGAGTGTCGAAATAAGGACAAGTTATCAGAATTCGGGACACACAAATCAACATATCAGAGTGAGATGGACAAAGTCCACACTGTTTTATTTGAGCAGTTGCACAGTTTTTTGTAATCTGTATAAGGGAGCCTACTGTAAAGCCAGTAGCCACGGCCACCATCACAGCTGCCTGGCTCATGCAGGTTTGCATTTGATTCAGACAGTCGGTAATAAAACAACGGAGCCAGGAACCGGTGGGCCATTACCTTTAATCCTAGCTTGCACCCGGTGGGCAAATAAAAATACACACTGGGATCCAAAACCCACTCATTCAGTGCTCACAAAGCTACTGACTTATCCGGGTTTCCTAGAATCAAAGGTTTCTAGCTCACCAGCCTTATTCACCTCTGTTTCCCATCTCTTTCTCTCTGCACAAAATGGCTTCTCCTTTAGCATTCCGCCATCTTGGCTGCCTCTCTTCTCCTCCACGTGGCCCTTCTCTGCTCTCCTTTCTCTGTTCTCTCCTCCCAGAACATAATCCCTCTTCTCCTGAAACAATGTAATCTCTCTTCCTTTTAAAACCTTCTGGCACAAAAGCCCTCCCCCAACACATATTAACATAATCACACCCATCCCAAGCAATCACCTGGGCAATGGGTTTCAATGTGGGCAGTGCCATCTTTAACAAAGTGAGCATAATATATTTTATCTACCCTGCACCTACAAACTTTAGAAAGAATACAAATGTGATGTTGCTGAAAACCAAGATAATACCAGTCAAATAAGCTCACTCATTGATTTTTCAAAGTCAAAAATTTAAGGAAAATATCTGAAAAATGAATTTTATATAGTGTTTCTAACAAAAATAAATGAATGTAAAATGCATTTTTCTTAGTTTTCATAGAATAATAATGTTTTAAATTATAAGTGAAAGAAAAATATGTAAAACTGTGATCGATATTAATTCCACAGATAATTAAGTGGAGAAAAGAAGGCAGACCAGAGCAAATGTTTAGCATGATAAAATATACCAAAGCAAATAGTAACCTAAAATACCTAAGTCTGGAATATTTCCTCCAATATATGTAAGAGTGTTAATCAAAACAAATACAGAAATGATTTTAGAAAAAAAATTTTCAAAATGTTGTGAGAGTAGTCCTAATTATTTAAAGATGATGACAGACAAATTTGTAGGTGACTTAATAGGACAAATTATATGTCATGAATGAGAATTTTTATCTGACTTCTGTGATATAAATCATTTTTAACAGTTTAGGATTTTAATAAAACTATTGTCAAACATCAGAGATACTAGAAAATGCCCAGGTACCCATTTGAAAAATAAAGCACTATATTCAATGAAAATCTAGAAGCTATCTATCACTCTCTCTGTTTTTTATTTTATTTTATTTTTAATTTATAGTGTTGACATGGTTTCAAGTGTTCCACTCAATACAACACCCTCTATATACTGCATCGTGGCCCCTTACCCCAGCAAAGTCTTTTTTCACCTCTGTTTCACCTCCTTTGACGCCTCCCCCCTACTTCCACCACCCCCTTTCTTCTGAATATTGTTACCCTATTCTCTGCATCTATGTTTTATGTGTATATAATTTGGCTAATTCCTTCACCTTCTTTAATCCCATCCTTTCTTTCCCCTTCCCTCTGACAGCTGTCCAGATG
This sequence comes from Rhynchonycteris naso, assembly GCA_037038555.1. Lineage (NCBI taxonomy): Eukaryota > Metazoa > Chordata > Mammalia > Chiroptera > Emballonuridae > Rhynchonycteris > Rhynchonycteris naso. The sequence continues at coordinate 225,613,751 of CM072996.1, read as the reverse complement.
TCCCTGAGACCCTGCCTCTGTTTCTATTTTGTTCCTCAGTTTACTGTGCCTATTAGATTCTACATATAAATGAGATCATATGGTATTTGTCATTCACTGCCTAGCTTATTTCACTTAACATAATGAACTCCTGGTCCATTCATGCCATTGCAAAAGGTAAGATTTTTTTCTTTCTCTCTTTTTTTCTTCTCTGTTTAAATATTAATCTACTAATCTCAGCTCCTGGAAAATCAGTTAATGTATAGCTTTAATTTAGCATTTTACATGTTCCCAAAGTCTTGTGTTTCCTCTTTTGAACAAAAATAGAGACAGACTGGGAGGCACTCCCTTCCTGCAGTATTGGGAATTTTTTTTTTCTTACAGGTACAGAGAGAGAGTCAGAGAGAGGGATAGACAGGGACAGATAGGCAGGAACAGAGAGAGGTGAGAAGCATCAATCATTAGTTTTTCATTGCCGTTGCGACACCTTAGTTGTTCATTGATTGCTTTCTCACATGTGCCCTGACTGCAGGCCTTCAGCAGACCAGGTTGCTCAAGCCAGTTACCTTGGGTCCAAGCTGGTGAGCTCTTTGCTCAAGCCAGATGGACTCGCGCTCAAGCTGGCGACCTCGGGGTCTCGAACCTGGGTCTTCTGCATCCCAGTTCGACGCTCTATCCACTGCGCCACCACCTGGCCAGGCGGGAAAAAATTTTGAACAGTCGTTACCAAATGAAACTCTTAAGTTTTCTTCAGTGTCTGATGAAATAAGAATAAAGAACAACATAGTAAATTTTGAATAAAATTAAATTTAGTCATTTTTGTAATGTGTTTGCCCATTAAAAATATATATGTAATTCATATTAATCAAACACTGCTTTGACCATGTGGTAGAGAAGTGGATAGAGCATCGAACTGAGATGCGGAGGACCACGGTTTGAAATCCTAAGGTCGCCAGCTTGAGTGCAGGATAATCTGGCTTGAGCAGAAGCTCACCAGCTTGCCTGTGGGTCACTGGCTTGAATGTGGGATCATAGACATGACCCCACGGCTTGAACCCAAAGGTCACTGGATTGAAGCCCAAGGTCACTGGCTTGAGCCCAAGGTCTCTAGCTTGAGCAATGGGTCACTACCTCTGCTGTAGCCCCCAGTCAAAGCACATATAAGAAAGCAATCAATGAACAACTAAGGAGACTAAGGAGCTACAATGAAGAATTGTTGCTTCTCATCTCTCTCCCTTTCTGCTTGTCTGTTGCTATCTGTCCCTCTCTCTGTCTCTCTTCCTGTCTCTGTCACAAAAAAAAACACAAAACACTGTTTTTTCCTCTTAATTATATATCCTTCTAGTAATATAAAAGCTCTAATCTGTGTTTTTTTGTGTGATGGTTTCTGATTCTGTATCCATGTGTGTTTTTGTCTGGGGTTTTTTTTTCTGTTTCTTCTCTTTATCCCCATGACTCTTCCCAGCATCTGCCCATAGACTATCATTAAAACAACTTTAACCAAACTTCTGTATGTGGAATTTCCTTGCTTAGCATAGCCAAACATACCTATGACAAAAGAAGGCAAACATATTTTTAATCAAAACCACTCTAAATCAAGTTTTCAATAACTTAGCAATTGGATCTGAAGTGTGAATTTAAACTGGGAAACAAAGTGTATGCAGCACAAGTGAAAGTGAGCTACCCTCGCCATAAAGCAGGCCTTCCAAGGGTTTGCGAACACATTCACAGTGAGAAATTCATTTCACAGTATAACCAGACAGTACATTCATAGAGACACAACCAAACATACACAACTGAAAAATTCAGCCTTATTTCATGCTATGCACTCTCACATTTTTTATTCTGTCATTTTTTAAGCTGACCACATTTGTTATATTGATTTCATGATCCAATAAAGTTGTGGCTCACAATTTGAAAATTGTTACCATAAAGCATATATCATAAAGTTATTATTGAATTTCACTGCAATATAAAGTTCAACATAATTAATTTCTCTTAAATCAATATAAAATTAGAAACCTAGCTTTATCAAATACTTTTCTAGTGTGTTGCCTTTGAATTCCTGAAGAAAAGAAACAAATATTTGTACCTTACCTTTCTCAATTTTTCTTTCATTTAATCTGTTTATCTCAACACTGCTCTTTTTTCATATATATTTCTTCTCAACTGGAGAAAGATTAGGCAAGGAAAGATAAAAGTGTTTTTAGGTAAACTTTGAGAGTCCGAATTTTAGACTGATGATTACTCAAACATTTAACTTAAGATTTGGAATTATGCATCTGAACTTCTCAGCAAATGTTCTAAAATCACTGAAAAAACAATAATCGTTATCTTAAATAATAAATTATCTGCAATGTTTCTTTTCACATCTATAAAAGGTAGGTGAAAATTTAAATTGGTAAATATGTTGGTTATGCTGTTAACCCAAAAAATAAAAAGCCCTTGCAAAATGAGAGGCAAACAAATATTTATTTGAGTTCAATAAAAGCAGCTATCTGGGACACATTAATTTAGGCTAAAGCCCAAATAATGTTCCAACTAGGAGACAAAAGAAATGAGTATATATGAGAAAAGAAAGGAGAACAATAACATTAATGGACTAAAGGCATTCCTATTGGTGCAGTTAACATAATGATTTAATTCTAAACAAAGTTTTAAATTTTTATTTACATAAACATTAGTTCAGTTGTCATAATATCTACTTTCTTATCTTTGTACACATTTTGTTATGGGTCACAAGGTTGATTAGACCAGTCAAAAGGTTATTTTGCCTTGTTTTAACATTTTAAATATTTGAGGCATAAGACACACAGGTCATTCCTTTGGCATGGAAGTTCTGGCTCCATTTTAAATTGGTTCCATTTATATTATTGTTTAGAGTGAGAGAGAGAATGTGTTTCTGTGTGTGTGTACAGACACACAGTTTTTATAGCAAAGAGAACAGGCTTGGAATCCAGAGAAGTGTGTGTGTGTGTGTGTGTGTGTGTGTGTGTGTGTGTGTGTGTACAGCGTACAGTTATTATGGCAAGAACAGGTTTGGAATCGAAAGAGAAGTGGTTCGACTCCAGATTCCAACCTCTTTCAACTGTACAATTTAAATTTTTTTTTTAATATTTTAATTTATTCATTTTAGAGAGGACATAGAGAGTGAGAGAGAGAAAGAGAAAAGGGGGAGGAGCAGGAAGCATCAACTCTCATATGTGCCTTTACAATACAAGTTCAGGGTTTTGAACCGGCAATCTCAGTGTTCCAGGTCAACGTTCTATCCACTGCGCCACCACAGGTCAGGCAACTGTGTGATTTTTTTATAATTTCATTTAAAATTGTTTTTTTCTGGCCTGACCAGGCAGTGGCAGCAGTGGATAGAGCGTCGGACTGGAATGTGGAAGACCCAGGTTCGAGACCCCGAGGTCGCCAGCTTTAGCACGGCTCATCTGGTTTGAGCTAAAGTTCACCAGCTTGAGTGCAAGGTCACTGACTCAAGCAAGGGGTTATTCAGTCTGCTGAAGGCCCGCAGTCAAGGCACATACAAAAAAGCAATCAATGAAAACTAAGGTGTCAAAATGAAAAACTTGTCATGGATGCTTCTCATCTCTCTTCATTCCTGTCTGTCTATCCATATCTATCCCTTTCTCTGACTCTCTATCTCTGTAAGAAATAAGTAAATAAATAAATAAATAAAATTTTCTTATCTGAAAATGGAATACAAATAATACCTGTTTCCCAAGCTGTTGCCAGAGACAAGCTAGATAAAGTAAACAAATATAAAGTGATACTAAATTGTTCATTATTAGTATAGATTTGAGGTTACAGTCTGTCTATTTTATGTCAAATAAAAAAATTAGTCTCACTGACCATTTCAATTGATTTCCATTCATGACTCTAATCTTATAATTTACATAGTGCATGTAAGTAAAGTGGAAAAAGCCCCTTCAATTCAAGGAAATGATAATAAAATGATCAAAAATATAATTGAGTTCAGGAGAACACCAAATTGTTTTTACTTGACCATTGTTTTTACTTTTATTTTGGGAGAGGTGACAACATTATACTCAGAGACTGATTTTTTCTCTTTGACAGATATTTATTTAACACAGATTTGCTTTGGAAATTATAATAATTTCATAAGTCAATAGCATACAGGTTTAGTACTGAAATATAATTAATTGCAATAATATAAAGAGTGTTTAGATAAGTTATGGTAATATATCTTACACAAAGTGATTTATCTAAAACTTCATTTTGGCATCTAAAACCACTGCCAATTTAAAAACTAGCAGGGCTCCTTGAAGTGGCTGACTTCAGGTCTGTAAGGGAAAATGTAAAGAATGAGCTTAGTCCAGAGTAAAAAAACTATCAAAAACTGTTGAGGGCATGTCCAACGGACTCAGGAGCCAAAAGCGGCTTACAGTAACTAAAAATCCAACATTATGAATAATATTCATAAGGATCATAACTGCAAAAGATTTCCTTTTTAAATTCATAAGCATTGGCCACTTCGAGAGGATGCTAGATGACTATTTCATTTAAAAACTGATAAATAATAAAAGAAAATAATAAAGCAGGTATTCCTTCCATCCTAAAAAATAATAAACTGAAAATACGGAAGGCAGATGAAGAAGAAAATATTGGATGGATGATACTGTGTGAAGTTTTTTTAAAAAAAAAAATGGTGTTTTGTTCTTTTTCTAACCAATAGCATAACTTCTATTTTTGTTCTCAGTACAGAAATACCCAACCAAAAATAATATAAAATTATTTTTTCCAAGGAGTGTAGAGTTTGAGGTCTTAACTACTTGATTCTGTAAAGACAAATGATTGTGCTACCTAATTTAAAACCACTGGAATCTATTGTTTTCATCAATTCTCTGTAAGTGGTGAAAGTGAAGAAGTTTTAATAAAATTATCTTTCTTTTCAGTGGTTAATTCTTCAAACTTGAAAAATCCTTTTGAGCTGATCATGTTTCTTTTTCTTTTTATCTGCCAGCAGAAATGAAGCGAAATAAATACCCTACTCCACAGTTCCCTTCAAAGATATAAATGAGGCTAAAAGTGTCCTGGTTTTGTCTTCTAAGCTGGGCTAAAATCTCTATAGCCATTTGCTTCTCTCAGGGGGCCTAGATAGCTCCTTTAAATTAGATTTTATATGCTATATCCCTGTGTTTTAAGAACTCTCTGGGCAGCAGTAAACGGTCTCATTCCTTAAAGTGGTACAATGAAAATGCCTGCTCATTTCCCCTTGTGTGCTTTCCTACACACTCAACATGTGAATATTTCTCCCTGGCACACTGTCTGTGAGCTCTTTGATATGAGAACAAGATGTTTTAACCACAGGACAACAGAATCAAGGAAATAAACTCAATACATGAAATTATGTTAAAACTTTAAAAAAACTATTATCTTCTTTCTCCTTTCCCATTCTATCACTCTATATACTATGACAGAAATACTCTGTTATTTGGAATAAGATAATCTAATTTTGTAATTCAAATCTTCTGTTTGGTATCTGACAAGATTTTTGAGGCTCAATTATCTCATCTGTATACAAAAAATCACCATCATCATTATCATTACCAAATTTCAACATTGAAAATGAAAAAAATATATAAAATTGCTTGCATAACAAATATATAGTATAACTGTCAACATAATTATAATATTTTATTTGGAGAATTAGAAAGTACTAGATCTTATATATTTTAAAATATCTATGTGCCATGTACTATGCTAAACACTATATATATAAATATTTATATAAAATCACATTGAATTTTCACCAAAACAATGAGCTATGTGTTAGTATTCTCAGTTTATTAATCAGGAACCTAAGTCATTAAGATAACGACTTGCCAAAAAACACATATAGAATAAATATGCCAAAGTTACATGTGAATTTGGATCTATCTTACTCTACAATCAGACTCTGTAACTCTTACATTAATCTACATTTCTACACAGGTGAGGGAAGAGGAGGAAAAAAGAGAAAGAGAGGGAGAGAGAAGAAAAATTAATTTAAAATATAAAATATCATTATTGAAAATGTAAGCAGCAGATATGCTGTAACAAACAGTACATCAAATACTCGAAAAAGTTGTGGCTGCCTTCATGAGTACCGCTTAAGTTTGCTAAGCAAATACTTTTAGTATAAATATAAGAAATTAAACTGCATCTATTTCTTGGTAATCTCCTTTACTTGATTAAGATCTACTAAAGATATTTTCTTGCTTGCTTTGCAGGGATTATTTCAAGTGCTTTAAAATTCTTATATCCCTGAAAGCTTTTTGATACAGACATGTTAAATCCTCTTATATTCAACCTAATCTGAATATATAAAAATGATTTTTAGAGTTTCTCCAAAATACTACAGGAGGTTTATAATTCTCCATCATCATCACCAAAGAGCAAAGCTTTTTGGTCACAGATGATTGCCACTGAAGGGATAGGCTTTGCTCTTCTAGTTCTTTGCTTCCCCTCCTGCTTTGACCTTCCATGACCATTCTCTTTTCTCTCTCTGTCTCTGTCTCTTTTATTTTGAACTCTGCTCCCAAAATCATCCTTTGAATTATTTAAGAAGCTCATTTCATGTTTAGATTTTTAGCTTAACTTCCCTATTTCTGCTTCTTGCAAAACAAAAATATTTAACAAAACAAAGTCATATTAACATCTCTTTACCCTTAACATTCTAAATATACACTGACAAAGCAGAGAACTGAGACATCCTGTGAGTGAATAATCCTGTGGTTTGTTTGACATGATTGAAACATGAATTAATGTATCTCTTCCTTCTCCAGTACATCATAGTTCCTCCCTCAAATACAGGAGAAAAAGAAGAGATTCACTTTCCTTGTAGGGAAAGCTTGATGCCAGGAACATGCACCTAAAGTACTTTATTCAAAAGCATAATCTATGTTTGGTTTTGTTAGGAAACTCTCCTGGCCTCCATTTCTCTGGCATGAAAGATTTATCCCCATGTTACTTTTGGTGAGTATTCAGCTGAAATGGCTTGAGCTGTCAGTATATATGGATTCACTTTATCTGAGGATTAGTAAACACAAGTTCATTTTCCAGCTCTTGCTGAAACTCCATGTATAAATTCTTCTTTAATTATGTGAATCCATAGCACTCATGGCACTTATAGTCTGCATAATTCATACAGAACATGGAGACATTTTCAGAATTGATATTTAACACTTTCTTGGTTATAGAGAAATTTGTTCTCTTTTTAGTTAGCATTTAGTAAAGAATTAAACAAAACAGAACACTTTAATATCTGCTGATGGTATCATAAATCAATAATAATGGACATTGAAATTAACCTGGTCACCAAAACAAGGTAGCCTTTATCTTAAAAAGAAATGTAGAGAAGAATAGGATGCATTTTAGGAAGATTTGCATAGAAATAATTAAAATATTTTTTTAAACTGGAGTTCTTAGCAAATTATAGGTAATTGACACTTCCTAATTATGACATGATACTGCTGCAAATAATAATAACAGGGAACATATATTAGGTATTTGGCCCTTGCCAGGAAATAGGTTAAGTGCTTTACATGCAGCCTTACTGATGAGCAATAAATATATTATTTTAATTTACATATTATGGATGAGAAAACTAAGAGAGTTAAGTAAATTTTTTAAAGTTTCAACGAGGCTGTGGAGTCAAGATTTGAAATCCAGGCAGATTGATTACAGAATCCATTATCTCAAATTCTAAGTAAACTTTGGATTTATAGTAATTATACTATGTTTCCACTTCATTTGGACAGTAGAATTATGTAAGAAATAAGCCGTCTGTCCTAACCTGACAGGTTATTGTATTCCAAAGAAACCTTATGTTTAAAAAATTGTCTTCCAGACATGCAGAGATGTGAAGGTGAAATGTGAAGTTGAGGGTTTCAGGTTAGCACTAACAATGTTATTTTTCCTGAAGAAATGGTTAATAATAAAGAAATTTAAAGTGTTCCTGAGGAATTTTATTAAAACAATTCAAAAATAATAAATGTGCTAATGAAAATTGAGAAAATAAGCCTAAACACTGCTAATTATCAATATATCTTTTGCAGCACATAAAATCTAGGGGCTTGAAGAGCTGAATGGAAGGAACAGTGTGGGAACTTGGAAATCAAGTCTACCTTAAAAAGAGATACAGATTATATATATAAAATTTCACTAATCCCTTCACCTTCTCTGATCCTATCCTCTCGTCCCTCTTCCCTCTGACAGCTGTCCCGCTGCTCCTTGTGACTGTGCCATACATAACACATAGATATAGATAACAGGACAGCAAATCTCAGAGGGAAGTGGGGAGGGAGTTAGGGGGAGGGGAAAAGGTGGTGGGGGTGAGGGAATTATATTGAGTGAGACACTCAAATCCATGTTAACACAATAAATTAAAATTAATAAAATTTTAAAGAAAAGGCATGCAGTTAGCCCTTTGTGACCAGAGAGGAGAAAGTAAAGAGAATAAATAACCTGACCCATTCTTTACTTTCCCTCTGGTCTCTTGCTTAAGACTGGCTTGGTTTAGTCTAACCAGAAGTCAGAGGCAAGGTACCCCACTAATGTAGTCCATTCCAGGCCAGCAGTGTAGGTGGAGAGCAGGATGAGAAAATGAGAGGAAATGAGAAGCCAGCAAAAGGCAATTAACTAGCAGAAGTGTCATGTGTATGTCTTCTATTTTTCTAGACCTTCCTTCTTTTTAAAGTTAAAAATCTCTCCTTTTACTTGTACTATTCTAGAAAATCCTTCTACATATTAAAAATCTAAATCTAAAGCAAAATTATTAAAATATGCATTAAAAATTGTTTTTAAGTGACAATTTTGTCTTTGCTTCTTTATCTATTACTTCTTCGTATTTTTATTGAGTAACTGCTATCTGCCACATGTGATATTAGGCATCAGAGATGACAAAATAAAGAAGAGCTCCTTGTTTTCAGAAACTCACAATCAATAGGAGAAAAGAGCTACACAGTTAAATTACAGCAGGGACTTACTAAGTTAATTCAGTTGTGTTGGTCGCCCATTCTCTGATTTACAGCATTCCTGAAAGTGAGTTTTCTCCTCACCATTCATAAAATACACAATATTTGGACAATGGCATCTGTGGTAATAATGTATATTTATGCTACATACTGTGTCCCAGCCATATCTCATCCCCAAACACACCACAGTCAAGTAGTCACCTAAATGGAGCCTAGTCAGTAAAAAATAGTTGAGCAGGCACCCTTAATACAAATATATGCATATGTTTTTTAAGATGTACTCAATGAATTTGCAGCCTTTATACATTTGCTGCTGGGAATGTAAAATGATACAGTTGTTATAAAAAATACAAAATACTCAGATTTGGTGCTTGGAATTCTAAAGACTGAGCTTGTGGTATTCTCACTGCTTTGACACCTTTCCTGATCAAGATAATTTTGCAGCAGGGTTTTACTATTCTTCCCTTCAATTTGTATTTCTAGAGCTCCCTATAGGGTTTCTTGATCTTTGTAAATTCTTTGATTGAATGCAGAGTAGGAAATGTAGAAGAGTTATGTAATAAGAGCATGACTCTTGTATAATACAAAATGATTAGTGTTGAGATTTGGGCTTAGGCTCCAGAGATTTACTAGCTAAACAACTCTTTTTTTTGGACCAGAGGTAAATGTGCAATCTTATAGAAGTAAGAATTTAAATAAAAAACAATAAACAGATTCATCTAGCTGTCTCAGGGAAGAAGGGTAGAAGAAATGGGTCTCTTTAAGTTCCCTGAGATCATCTTAAGTATTGGTATTAAGAGTTTTTTGAGAGGAATCTCCTAGTGATGTTTTATAAATCATCAGGTCCTCTTTGTAATAAAGCTAAATCAAGCCAAGGTCAGAGAGTTGCTGGGTGAAATGATTAGGTGAGACATCCAGAAGAAACATAAAAGCAATTTTTCTCTCCAGCAAAAGTACAATGGGGAGAGAGCAGTTATGTTGACATCAGTTAAAAATGGATTCTAATCTAAGCTGTTTCAATTTGTTCTTTAGGAGAATTTGTTCATTTCTATTAGCTTCAGATCCGTTCTTTATAAAAGAAAGATTATAATGCCTAATTTCTAAGGCTTCTAATGGGACTTAAATAAGATTAAGTTTGTAAATAATGTGCTATGTTCTCTACACAAGGTAGCTTCTCTATATTATTATGATTGATGTTATTCTGTGGTGCCCTAAAAATAAAAGAGAAAGGCTACATTTGCAAAAAAGTCACCTATGGTAACTGCAACGCAGACCAGTGCAATGAGCAGGAGAGAAGTAAATGCTACATATAATTTTCTCAATGTTTGTAAGAAGTCAGATTATGAATTCTTTCCATTTTTCTCACGGATAAAATGTAAAAACTCATCAGAATAGAAACTGGAATTAGAAATGACCAGTGGCCCACTGAGCTATCTCCTAGGGGCATCCTAAAATCTCATTGCAGAAACTTCTTGTTTACAGATGGAGAAGCTGAAGCCAAACAGGGTCAGACCCAACTTTCTACTCCTACTGTTTCCCAGCCATATCTCACCCCAAACACACCACAGTCATGCAATCCCCTAAATGGAGCCAAATGCTCTCCTTGGAGTGGGCTCCAGACATTTCAGACTTTCCTTTCTAGTCAGTAAAAAATCTTTGGGCAGGCATTATTAATACAAATATATGCATATTTTAAGTATATTCATTAAATTTGCAGCCCTTCATACATTTGCTACTGGGAATGTAAAATGATACAGTTGCTATGAAAAGCAGTTTGGTTATTCCTGAAAAATTCATATAAAGTTATCACATAATCTTGCAATTTCACTCCTAGTTATATGCCCACAAGAATTGAAAACAGGTACTCAAACAAATACACAATGAACATGACACTAGGACTATTCACAAAAGCCAAAAGGCAGAAACAGCTCAAATATTCATGAATAGGTGAAGGGATAAACAAATTGTAATATATACATGCGTGGAATATTATTCAACGATAAAAAAACAAGGTATTGTATACTGCAACATCCATGTGAAAAATGTTCTCTTTTACTATATGTGTATTTTATTGTAGCTTTGTAGTATAATTTAAAGTCAGAAAGTGTAACATCCCCAGCTTGGTTCTTTCTTCTTAGGATTGCTTTGGCAATTCGTGATCTTTTGTGGTTCCATACAAATTTGATCATTTTTCTTCTATTTTTTTTTCCTGTTGGGGTTTTGATAGGGATTGCAATAAATTTATATACTGCTTTAGATAATATGTTGATTCTTCTATTTCATGAACACAAATATGTATCTTTCTTTCCATTACTTTGTGTCTTTTTTCAATTTCTTTAAATGTCTTCTAGTTTTCAGTATATAGCTTTTTCACATCCTTTGTTAAGTTTAGTCTTAGGTATTGCAACTGCAAATGAAATATTTTTTTCAAATATTTTCTCATATTTTATTGTTAGTATTTAAGATTGCAACAGATTTTTATACATTGATTTTTGTTATTGTTTTCAATAGATATTTGGTGGAGTCATAAGAGTTTTCATTGTAAAGAACCATGTCATCTGCAATAAAAAGTGACATTATCAAAATAGATGCCCTTTATTCCTTTCTTTTGCCCAATTGCTCTGGCTATGGCTTCCAGTACTATGTTGAATAATAGTGGTAAGAGTGTGTACCTTTGTCTTGTTCCTGATCTTAAAAGAAAAGCTTTCAGTTTTCCATCATTGAGTTTATTAGCCAAGGAATTGTTATATATTGCCTTTATTATATTAAGGTACTTTCCTTCTATACCCATTTTATTGGGTGTTTTAATCATAAATAGATGCTGTACTCCATCATATACTTTTTTTGCATTTATTAAAATGATCATATGATTTTAATCCTTTATTTTGTTAATGTGGTGCACCACATTAATCTATTTACTTATGTTGAATCATTCTTGCACCCCTGAAATGAATCCCACTTGATTGTGATGTATTATGTTTGTAAGGTTTGTTGTATTTGATTTGCTCTTATCTTGTTTAGGATTTTTGCATCTACATCCATCAAAGACATTGATCTGTAATTTCTTTTTATTTCCTTGCCAGGTTTTGATATTAGGATAATGTTGGTCTCATCAAAGAAGGAAGTATGGTTTCTTCGATTTTTTGAAAGAGTTTGAGAAGAATAGGTAGTAAATCTTTCAATGGTTGAAAGAATTCAATAGCAAATTGATCTGAACCTAGAATTTAACTTTTGGGAAGGCTTTGATGACTACTGTATTCAATTGTCTTACTAATAATTGGCTATTTAAATTTTTCAGTTCTTTGTGATTTAGTCTAGGAAGGTTATATATTTCTAAGAACTTGTCCATTTCTTCTAGGTTATTGACTTTGGTGATGTATACTCTTTAATAGTATTCTTGTATACTTCTTTGTAATTCTGTGGTGTCAGTTGCAAACTCACCTCTTCATTTATGATTTTGAGTTTTTTCTCTTTTATTTTTCTTTAGTGAATATAGCCAGAGATTTGTTGATTTTATTAACCCTTTCAAAGAACCAGCTTTCTGTTGCCTTTCTTCTATTTGTCTTTTTTTTCTCTGTTTTAGTTAATTATGCACTAATATATATATATTTTTTTATATTTTTATTAATTTTAATGGGGTGACATTAATAAATCAGGGTACACATGTTCAAAGAAAACAGTTTCAGGTTATATCATTTAATTATGTTGCATACCCATCACCCAAAGTCAAATTGTGCTTTATCACCTTCTATCTGGTTTTCTCTGTTCCCCTCCCCTCCCCCCTCTCCTCCCCTCTCTTTCCTCCCCCACCCAGTAACCACCACACTCTTGTCCATGTCTCATAGTCTCGCTTGTATGTCCACCTATGTATGAAATCATGCTGTTCTCAGTTTATTTCCTGTTTTACTTATTCACTCCGTATAATGTTATCAAGGTCATTTCATTTGGTTGTAAATGATCTGAAGTCATCATTTATTATGGCAGAGTAGTATGTCATAGTATATATGTACCAAAGCTTTTTAATCCTCTCGTCCTCTAACGGACACTTGGGCTGTTTCTAGATCGTTGCTATTGTGAACAATGCTGCCACCTACGTGGGGGCACATTTTTTCTTTTCGCACAGTGCTATGGTGTTCTTAGGGTATATTCCTATAAGTGGGATAGCTGGGTCAAAAGGCAGTTCGATTTTTAATTTTTTGAGGAATCTCCAAACTGTTTCCCACAGTGGCTGCACCAGTCTGCATTCCCACCAGCAGTGCAGAAGGGTTCCCTTTTCTCCACATCCTCGCCAGCACTTATTCTGTGTTGTTTTATTGATGAGTGCCATTCTGACTGGTGTGAGGAGATCTCTCATTATGGTTTTAATTTGCATTTCTCTTATGATTAGTGATGTTGAGCATTTTTTCATATGTCTTTTGGCCATGTGTATGTCCTCTTTGGAGAAATTTCTATTCATTTCTTTTGCCCATCTATTGATTGGATTGTTTGTCTTCCTGGTGTTGAGTTTTATAGGTTCTTTATAAATTTTGGTTATTAACCCCTTATTAGACATGCTGTAGAATATGTTCTCCCATTGTGTGGTTTGTCTTTTTATTCTTTCTTATTGTCCTCAGCTGTGCAAAAACGTTTTAGACTGATTTGCAAAATAGTCCCATTTGTTTATCCTGCCTTTTATTTCATTTGCCAGTGGAGATAAATCGGCAAGTATATTGCTGCAACAGATGTCGGAAAGCTTACTGCCTATGTTTTCTTCTAAGATGCTTATGGTTTCATGGCTTACATTTAAGTCTTTTATCCATTTTGAGTTTGTTCTTTTGAATGGTGTAAGTTGGTCTAGTTTCATTTTCTTTCAGGTAGATGTTCAATTTTCCCAACGCCATTTGTTAAAGAGGCTGTCTTTACTCCATTGTATGTTCTTTCCTCCTTTGTCAAATATCAGTTGTCCATAAAGCTGTGGGTTTATTTCTGCGTTCTCTATTCTGTTCCATTGATCTATGTGTCTGTTTATATGCCAGTACCAGGCTGTCTTGGGTACAATGGCCTTGTAGTATAACTTGATATCTGGAAGAGTGATACCTCCTGCTTTATTTTTTCTTTTTATGATTGCCGAGGCTATTTGTGTTCTTTTTTGGTTCCATATAAATTTTTGGAATATGTGTTCTATATCTTTGAAGTATGTCTATGCTCTAATATTTTTATTATTTCCTCCATCTACTGGCTTTGGGTTTTATTTGTTTCTTCTTTTCAGTTCTTAAAAGTGAAATGTTAGGTAGTAATTTTCTTGCTATAAAATTCTTTAAAATGCTGTAAAATTCTCTCTTATTACTGCTTTTATTGCATCACAAGAATATTTATATGTTTCATTTTCAATATTTCTTGTCTCTGTGTATCTTTTGATGTTTCATTTCATCTTTGACCTAGTGGTTATTTAGGGAAATGTTGTTTAGTCTCCACATACTTGTGGCTTCTCCTGCTTCTTTTTGTAATTGATTTTTAATTTTAAAGTAGTGTAGTTGGAGAATAAGTTTGCTATAATTTAATTTTCTGAATTTTGTTGAGTCTTGTTTTGTCCCTCAATGCAAAGTAGTCCCAAGGTTATGAATAAATGAGATTCTGTAAGTTTGTTATTAAGTTGAATTTGTATGTATGTTGGAAATATATGTTTACCTTTTCAATGCAACTTAGATAAATGTTTGTCTTAACATAGTATTTATTTTTACATTTCTGTGCATATAAATACTAAAATTTTTCAAATACAGCAACTTTAAACAATCTTGGATGATGCAGAAGATAATGGACTTGTTGAAGAGTATAGGACTGGTGTTAGAGAGTCAGGGCTTGATTCTGCTTCTGTAGTCAGTTTCTTGAAGTAGGCATTAAGGAAGTTTTGTACAGCACTTTTTTCTCTCATCATAAATGAACCTGTAGCATTTCATGCCTTTTGTAACTGTACAGTAAACTTTGGTGGACCTCTCTATATCAGGATCTTGCTCCTCTAACTTTGCCATTCTTGCATCAATGAAACAAAAATTATCAACTACCTCTTTTGCAGAAAATTGTTTTGGTTCTAGAGTTTGTAGGTCCATATTTTCTTCCCTAAATGCTATCATCTGCTGCTTTAGTTCCATAAGGTATTCATTGATCTGTTCTTTCCAAGAGAGTCAAGTAACTTTTGATATCATTTTCACAGATGTCCAAATGCAGTTGACTACCAAACACTCTACTGGTATGAGTTGTATGTAAGTTGCTTGTTTGTAGACCAGAGACTTATTGTATATGATCTATCCTTGGGAATGTTAAATGTGCACTACAGAAGAATGTATATTCTGATGTTCTGGGATAAAAAGCTCTGTAAATATCAGTTAAGTTTATTCGATTTAAGGTGTCATTTAAGGCCAACATTTCCATATTGGTTTTATGTTTGGATAATCTATCCATTGCCGTCATTGAGATATTTAGTTCCCTTACTAAAATTTTATTTTTGTTAGTTTCCCCCTTTAGATGTGTTAATAGTTGCTTTATATATTTGTTGCCTTCAGGCTGGGTACATCTATATTAATATATTATATCCTCTTGATGTGTTGTCCCCTTTATCATTATAAAATTCCTTCTTGGTGTCTTGTTATTATTTATATCTTAACATCTATTTTATCTGATATAGTATGGCTCCATTCACTTTTCTTTGGATGCTATTTGCTTAGGGTATTATTTTCCATCCCTTCATTCTGAGTCTATTTTTGTCTTTGAATAAAATAGATGTCTTTGAATAAAGTATATAGTATCAATTTGTTTTTGATTCATCCCACTACTCTGTGCCTTTTATTTGTGTGTTCAGTTTATTTATATGTAAGGTGATTATTAATATATGAGGACTTCCTATAGCCATTTTATTTTGTTTGGTTGGTTTTGTGGGTTTTTTGTTTTTGTTTTTGTTTTTTTGGTATCTCTGTGTCTCCATTTGTTGTTGTTGTTATCTTTTTTCCTTTATTTTTTTTAAACAGGGACAGAGAGAGAGTCAGAGAGAGGGATAGATAGGGACAGACAGACAGGAATGGAGAGAGGTGAGAAGCATCAATTATTAGTTTTTTGTTGCCATTACAACACCCTAGCTGTTCATTGATTGCTTTCTCACATGTGCCTTGACCGTGGGCCTTCAGCGGAATGAGCAACGCCTTGCTGAAGCCAGTGACCCTGAGTCCAAGCCAGCGAGCTTTTTGCTCAAGGCAAATGGGCCTGCGCTCAAGCTGTCGAGCTCTGAGTCTCGAACCTGTGTCTTTCGCATCCCAGTCCGATGCTCTATCCACTGTGCCACTGCCTGGTCAGGCTTCCCTTTTGTTTCTGTATGCTATTTTAGTTTGGGAGTAATCTATGTATTTTCCCTCTATTTTCTCTTTTTTAATGTTATGTATCTCAGTTCCAGATTCTTTGTTAGGTTGTTAGATTGTATGTTGTTATTCTTAAGTTTATGCAAAAGAAAGTTTCATATGCATAATACTTATTTTTCTTCTGATTACATCTTATCTCTATCCATCTTCCTTCCCCTTTTATGCTTTTTATTTGCCACAAATCATTCCTTTTTATGCTGTGCATTCCTTTCCAAATTGCAGTAGCACTTGTCTTCTTCTTTTTAGAAATAATTATGCCTCTTTTAAACCTTTCTTTATATTTAAGTGTTTAATATCTTATCTGAACAAAGGTTGCTATTCCCTGATGCTAGTTATCTTACAGTTTTCTATCCTTTTGTCTTTTTATTGCAAATAGAAGAATATCTTTTAGCATTTTTTTAAAATGCAGGACTTGTATGGTTAATTCCCTCAGCTTTCTATTTGAAAAAGCCTTCATTATTCCTCCTTTATATCTAAAGAATAACTTTGATGGATATATTATCCTTGGTTGTTGATTTGTACTTTTCAATAATTTGCATAATTGATTGTGTGCTCTTGTCTAGCTTGTATTTCTGTTAAGAAATCTGATGGTAACTTAGAATTTTTCTTATAGGTTACCATTTTCTTACCCTGATCTCTTGAGAGTTATTTATTTGTCATTAATTTTTGACAGTTTTAATAAAAAGAATTTTTTGAATTGAGATAATTACATGCTATTCTAGCTTCTTGGATTTGAGGTCAGATCTTTCTAATGTTTGGGAAGTTCTTATTGATTAGTTGTTTGAATAGGTTCTCTGTTCCCATCTTTCCACTCTTTTTCTTCCAGTTATTCTTATATTGCTCTTTCTAATGGAATCAGATAGTTGTCATAGAATTTCTTAATTTTTTTGTAATTTTGATATTTTCTCTTCTTTTTTTCTAGATTTTTGTCTTCAATATCACTAATTCTTTTCTTCCATTTAACCTTCTCTATTCTCTGAGCTCATTAGCAAATGTTCTTCTCACTTACTGAGTTTTTTAGCTCCAGAATTTCTGCTTAGTTCTTTTTATCTTTGTAATCTCTTTACTGAAGTAATTCTTTGTTTACTGATTTTATTTCTGAACTTCATAAATTGCTTTTCTGAGTTTTCTTGTATCTCATTGATATTTGCAGAACTACAATTTTAAATTCTATGTCATTTAAACCATGGTCTTTCATGTCTTTAAGTTTAGTTTCTGGAGGTTTTTTAATTCATTTCTGAATTCCATTGTTACTTTGGTTATTCATTGTTTTTGATGTATTATTTCTCAGGACATTAGTGGAAATAAATTTTTTTTTTTAAGTATTTGTCTCTTTATGGTTTTGCAGGTTGCTAGGAGAGGTTTTCATTGGTTTGATTCACTGTCAGTAGTTCTGGAACATGTTTCAAGTCTTTATTTCTCTTTCCTCTTACTTGCACTACTGGGGATGCTAGAGTCTCTGTGGGGCAGTGTCCCCTCATCTGTGAAAAATTACCTTAATTCTCTGAAGAGGTGGTCATTCCCTTTATGATCCAGTCCCCTTAGTCTTGTTTATTTCAAACAATGCTTTCAACCCTTTGGGTTGAAAGTGGTGGTCTATGGGTCTCCTGGACTATGTACTTCCAGTACTTCTTTCTTATAGCCAGAGCTATTGGTAGAACTGCTCTGAGTTGACCCAGCTGCTTTAACCAAGCTTACCTGTGATGATAAATGGAAAAAGATTGCCTACGGAGAAGCATGATCTGGTGTTGGTGTTTTTGTTCTATTCAGTGAGTTTAGACACAATAAGTACAGATCACTTAGTCTATAAAGTTTTTCAGCCCTTTAGTGGTCTGCCAAATGAGGATTTTACTGTTAGATATGCCACAAGGATATAGTAGGCAAGTACTGTAGAATACTCTGTTTGCTGCTGGTGGGCTGTGTAACTCTGTGATCCTTAGCACTTTTTTTCTGCCCCTGACCCTGAAACCAGCCTCAATGTGTGCAGGACACCAGTCTTGTTTGCTGTCTCTATCACTCTGATTTGCCCAGTGATATTGCATTCCAAGCTTTCACTTTTCGTGTATCTGCTGGGGCTGCAACCAGTTCAATAATGTATGTGGCTTTTGTCCCCATTCTTCCATCAGTCCCATCTCTCCTGTTCCTTCTGATATACCCACCTTCAGAGGTTTAAGTGTTTGGGTTCTTAGATGTGCTTGTGTGTTGAACAGAAAATTTTTTGTTAAATTATTACTCTCCAATTTATTGTAACTACAAGGGAAGAGACCCAGAGGTCTTCTCACATGACCATGCTGCTAACATTGCCTAATCACCTATTTATATTTTTAATTTTTTTTATTAACTTTAATGGGGTGACACCAATAAATCAGGGTACATATGTACAATGAAAACATCTCCAGATTATCTTATCATTCAATTGTGTTGCGTACCCATCACCAAAAGTCAAATTGTCCTCTGTCACCTTCTATCTGGTTTTCCCTGTGCCCCTCCCCTTCTCCCTATCCCACCCTCCCCTCCCACCCCCCATCCCTTAACCACCACTCTCTTGTCCATGTCTCATATTCTCGCTTTTATGTCCTACCTATGTATGAAATCATGCTGTTCTCAGTTTTTCTTTTTTTCTATTTTACTTATTTCACTCCGTATAATGTTATCAAGGACCATCCATTCTGTGGTAAATGATCCGATGTCATCATTTCTTATGGCTGAGTAGTATTCCATAGTATATATGTACCAAAGCTTTTTAATCCACTCGTCTTCTGACGGACATTTAGGTTGTATCCAAATCTTCGCTATTGTGAACAATACTGCCACGAACATGGGGGCGCATTTCTTCTTTTCGAACAGTGTTATGGTGTTCTTAGGGTATATTCCCAAAAGTGGGAAAGCCGGGTCAAAGGGCAGTTCAACTTTCAATTTTCTGAGGAATCTCCAAACTGTTTTCCACAGTGGCTGCACCAGTCTGCATTCCCACCAGCAATGCAGAAGGGTTCTCTTTTCTCCGCATCCTCGCCAGCACTTATTCTGTGTTGTTTTGCTGATGAGTGCCATTCTGACTGGTGTGAGGTGATATCTCATTGTGGTTTTAATTTGCATTTCTCTAATGATTAGTGATGTTCAGCATTTTTTCATATGTCTTTTGGCCATGTGTATGTCCTCTTTGGAGTAATTTCTATTCATTTCTTTTGCCCATCTTTTGATTGGATTGTTTGTCTTCCTGGTTGAGTTTTATAAGTTCTTTATAAATTTTGGTTATTAACCCCTTATCAGACGTGCTGTCGAATATGTTCTCTCATTGTGTGGTTTGTCTTTTTATTCTGTTCTTCTTGCTTTAGCTGTGCAAAAACTTTTTAGATTGATATAGTCCCATTTGTTTATCTTCCCTTTTATTTCATTTGCTGGTGGAGATAAATCGGCAAATATATTGCTGCTACCGATGTCGGAAAGCTTGCTGCCTATGTTTTCTTCTAAGATGCTTATAGTTTCACGGCTTATGTTTAAGTCTTTTATCCATTTTGAATTTGTTTTTGTGAATGGTGTAAATTGATGGTCTATTTTCATTTTTTTGCAGATAGATCTCCAATTTTCCCAACACCATTTGTTAAAGAGGCTGTCTTTACTCCAATGTATGTTCTTACCTCCTTTGTCAAATATCAGTTGTCCATAAAGCTTTGGGTTTATTTCTGGGTATTTTTCAGTTTTTCTTTTGTGGTTAATTTTTAGTTTCATGGCATTGTGATCAGAGAAAATGCTTGATATGATTTCAATCTTCTTAAATTTATTGAGACCATTTTTGTGTCCTAACATGTGGTCTATCCTAGAAAACGTACCATGAGCGCTTGAGAAGAATGTATATTGTACTGCTTTAGAGTGAAAAGTTCTGAAAATATCTATTAAATCAAGTTGATCTAGTGTATCCTTTAAGTCTGCTGTTTCTTTATTAATTTTCTTTCTTGAGGATCTATCCAGTGTTGTTAGTGGGGTATTGAAATCCCCTACTATGATAGTATTGCTGTTAATCTCGCCCTTTTTATCCATCAAAGTCTGCTTTATGTATGCCGGGACTCCTATATTTGGTGCGTAGATATTAATAATAGTTATATCTTCCTGTTGAATTTTTCCCTTTATCATTATGTAGTGTCCTTCTTTATCTCTTACTACAGCCTTTGTTTTAAAGTCCATTTTGTCAGATATAAGTACTGCTACCCCGGCTTTTTTTTCATTTCCATTTGCATGAAATATTTTTTCCATCCTTTTACCTTCAGTCTATGTGCATCTTTGTTTTAAGGTGTGTCTTTTGTAGACAGCATATGTATAGGTCCTGTTTCTTTATCCACGCAGCTACCCTATGTCTTTTGATTGGATCATTTAATCCATTTACATTTAAGGTTATTATTGATATGTAGTTGTTTATTGCCATTTTGTTCTTTAAAGCTATATATATATTTGCTATATTCTTTCCTCCCTTTGAACTGTTCACAACAGGCCCCATAGTATCTCTTGCAGAATTGGTTTGGTTTTAATGAATTCCTTGAGGCTTTCTTTGTCTGGAAAGCTCTTTATTTCTCCTTCAATTTTAAATGTTAGCCTTGCTGGATAGAGTAGTCTTGGTTGTAGGTTCTTGTTCTGCATTACTTTGATTATATCTTGCCATTCCCTTCTGGCCTCAAGTGTTTCTGTTGAGAAGTACAATGTCATCCTTATGGGGGCTCCTTTGTAGGTGATAGCCTTTTTTTCTCTAACAGCTTTTAAATTTTTTTCTTTATCCATTAGCTTTGGTATTTTAACTATGATGTGTCTTGGTGTAGATTTTTGGGGGTTTCTTTTTAATGGAGTTGTGTGCTTCTTGAACATGTGGAATGTTTCCCAGCCTTAATTTAGGGAAGTTTTCTGCTATGATTTGATTGAACAAAGTTTCCATATGTTGTTCTTTTTCCTCTTCTTCAGGCACCCCTATGATGCGAATGTTGTTTCTCTTCATGTTGTCACAGAGCTCCCTTAGAGTTTCCTCACATTTTTTGAGTCTCTTTTCCTTTTTCTTCTCTGCTTCTGTGCCTTTGTTTATCGTGTCCTCTAACTCACTGATTCAATCCTCAGCATGATTCATCCTGCTTTTAATTCCTTCCATTGTGGTCTTCAGTTCCGATACTGTATTTGTCATTTCTGTCTGAATCTTTTTTATTATTTCAATTTCATTCTCTATACTTGTTATCTCTTTATTTAGGTGTTCATAGTGACTATCCATTATTGCTCTAATTTCTTTGAACATCCTAACTATCATTATTCTAAATTCTGCTTCTGGTAGTTTGGTTATATCTGGTTCATTCAGGTCCTTCTATGGGGATTTCTCTTGATTCATTTGGTTTGCATTCCTCTGCCTGCCCATTTTATCAGTGTATAAGCAAGTTGTGGCCACTAGAGTCCAGTAGTCATTGCCTTTGTGTTCTCTAGGAGTGGTCTGTCTGCAGGCCTGCCACCCCTTCTGCCGCTGCCTATGGTGGTTGGGTATGGGCGTTGACAGCGTCAGCCTACTGTGGCTGTTGCTGAGATTACCACCTCTCCTCCGCAGGAGGGGCTGTCACTCAAGCCACAAGCCTCAGCACCAAGGGCAAGGTGAGCACCTTTGCTCAGCTGTGGACCTGGCCTGTTTCCGGAAGGCTTACGTCCAGCCCCCGCAGTCAGAATCTGCTTGCCACAGTTTTGCGGTTTGGGCGGGGCTTTTGACGTGCTCTCAGCTGTGAGCCTTTGCCCGTTCAGAATGTAGTCCCGCCCTCGAGGCCAGGGCCCTCCTGCGCAGGGTCGCAAACTGCGGTTTATTGGGCCTGGCATGATTGCTGGCGTGAGTTCAGCCGCGAACTTCTGCTCGTCTCGGGGTCTACCCTGCCCCTGCTTTAGGAGCCTGCTCACGCACACAGGATGGCAAACTGCGGTTTTTTCGTCCAGGCGGGGTTGGCAGCGTGAGCTCAGCCACGAGCCCCTTGCCCATCCCTGGTCCTAGCCCCATCCCTGTGGTCAGGGCCAGCTTGCGCAGGGTCGCAGAGCAGATCTCTGCCCGTTTTTTTTCCCCGCAGGTGGGGTCACAGGTGGGCCCGCAGCTGCCGGACCGCTTTCGCGCGTCCCCTCCACCCCTGCTGCGCTAGACCGAGCTCACATCGGTTGTGCCTCCGCCCATGCCTACAGGACCGCGTTTCAGCATCCTGCTCCACCACACCTTCAGCAACCCTCATAGAGATGGAAATGCCCTAAGTCTCCACACTGTAGGCCTGGGAGCTCCCTCTCTCTAAGCAGCTCTGCTCTAACTGCCACAGGAGAGCTTGTTTGGCTAGTGTCCTGTCTCCCTTTGCTGGTATTGCTAGTTCCAGGGGAAATATTTGTTTTCAATTAGGGAGATGACTTAGCCCAGGGGTAAGGGTGGCTGTCCTTCAGAGTGTCCCCGTACCTTCAGTCCACACTCTGTTCCCGCTGCTCTGTTCCTCCTCTGTCCCCTTTCCCAGAGCTCCGGGTGCATGGTTGTGAGAGGTTTTCTGCGCTGTCCCTTTAAAAAGATTCTTGGGTCTGAGTAAACTCTCTTTTTCACAAACAGTATCCTTACTTGCTTCACAGCTCAATACTGTCCAATGCCTCTTCTAAGCTCTGGGACTGCAGGCTGGGGCTTGGTTCCTGGGACCCAGGTCTCTCCCTCTCTGCCAAACTCTCCTCCTGCCATGCGGGTCTCTCCGGGCTGCCGTTTTCTCCGGGGAATTGGGCAGCCCTCTTCACGTTTTCGCTATTTCTACCAGTCTCAATGTGGTTCTGCAGTGTTCCTTGGTTGAAGAGTCCACTTAGTTTAGTTCAAAGTTGGTTTATCCAGATGATGGTTCTTAAATTTGAGTTATAATCCACTTTGGTTCTGGTAGTTGGAAGTTGGTACATCTGCCTTCTCCATCGCCATCTTCCGTCCCTCTATATTTTTAATCCACGATTAAAATCTATTAAAACTCATTTGGAAAACTTTTGAAGAAGTTTAAAGTTTCTACTTCCAAATTAAAAAAATTAAAAATATGCAATTCTGAATGTGTTTACAAGAGTACAAATGTATTTTTTAAAATAAAATAACACAAGGATTGAAATTTTTTATATCAAATAAAAATACCCTAAAATAATTTTTTTCAAACAATACATAATCTCTTAAACACAGCTTAAACCATTAACTTTATTTTGTATGTTATTTTGATAAAACCTATTTTGGAGCACAGTATTATCATCTATTTGATATCATAGAAGATGTCAAAAAATTGAATAAATTTGACTGTAATTTAAAAAAGAATGTAATTAATCTCGAGCAATTCATGAAATAACCAATGAATTTCTATGTGATAAAAAAGATTTTTAATACCATATATTGCTTTTATCTAGGTTTTATTATAACACAATCAATGACTGCTTGTCACACCTAAACTACATTATCTCACAATAAGTTGAGAAGGAAAGAACATTCCAACCATCTTTGAAAACACTTCAAGTACCATGAGAAGATCAGGAGTAGGGAGAGTCAAAATATCAGATTATACACTAAATATTATTAAATTTGGTTATTTTCTTATTTAGTTTAAAATCAACATAAGTGGAATTTATATTCTTGTACTCTGCCACCCAGTGGACCATGCTGTATACTTCGAGGGGCTACACATCCACTTTGGAGACCACAGTACCACTGGACTAGCCAGGAGAAGAACAATGTATAAATTTACTTATCAAAGTTGTAAGCCTAAAGTGTTCAACAAAGCAACTAAATCTGATATAAATAATTATTCTCTAAATAAAATCTATTCCTATACTTATTGCCCAGAAAACAAAAATAGTTGGTAAAAATTTTTATTTCAATTAAACGGTTGTGGGAAATAGTTTTTATGCCAAACAAATTTTCCTTTTATTTGTAATAGAAATAAATGTTCCTTACCTTGAAAAGTACAGTGATGAGAGGTATTCTGAAATAAGACATTTTTTATAGGCAATTAGCTTACAAAACCAAATAATGAAAGCAATCCAATTTTCTAATCATTTTACAGAATATATTTTTTCTAAAAGTGTATAATTTTGATATTTTGGGTTTTCTGAAACTTTATTTAAAGATACTAAAATATTAATAAAACAAAACTTGCATGTATTTGCAGATATTGTGTTTTATTTAAATATTTAATTCATTTTAAAACTCAACTTATAGTTATTTCTTTTTCTTACAGTGCCTCATATAAATGTGAGTTATTAAAAAATTATTTAACAGCTCTTGCTGGAACAACCCATGAGGAGAAAATCCAGATTTCTGTTAGGATTTATGTCATTAAGATTGTCACCAATAATACTCACATAGATAGATGCCCAGCATTTGGTCAATAACTTGTTTTGAGACACTACCTTTTATAATTCTACTATATATTTTTTTATTTTCTCTAATTTACCTACTCTGTAATGAGGAACAAGTATAAGATCAGAAATTGTATGCATCATTTTTTTTTAATAAATGCATTTACATTATAAATTTTTTATTTCACCTATTTCCTCCGACCTCACCTCTGGAAACTATCAACTTCTTCTCTATATCTATAGGTATGTTCCTATTTTGTTCTGTATTGATTTTTGAGTTTTTTCCCCCACATTTCACTTATAAGCAAAATAATGTGGCATTTGTCTTTTTCTGCCTTATACCACTTAGCATAATGCCATTTAAGTTCATACATGTTGTTGCAAATTACAAGATTTCATTCTTTTTTATTGCTGAGTAATGTTCAGTTGTGCATATATATAAATACCATATCTTTGTTACCCATTTATCTATCCATAGACACCTAGATAGCTTCTGTATGTTGACTATTGTAAATAATGCAATAAATACAGCAGTACATATATTTTTTGAGTTAGTTTTTTTACTACTGTTGTTTTCTTAGATGAATACTCAGAGTTGGATTTTAAGATGATGACAGAGTAAGCAGATGTTCCAACTGTCACCTCAAAAGACAAAATTGGATTACACCTTAATTAAAAACACTCATCTTGAAACAACAACTTTGGAATAATAGGAGTCTATAACCAAGAATCCCCAATGAAGCCACACCAAGACTGGTAGAAAGGGTGGAGAAGCAAAAAGGGATGATTTGCTCCTAGGAGCGAGTGACAGTGGAGGATCTGGATGAACTCCTATTGCGAGATGGTTTGCCCTGAGAGGTAAGGGTCTTAAGTGCCACACCCAGCACTGCAGTCTAGAGCCCCAGAGCTTAGAAAAGGCACCCGCATAGCATTTGGAGGTGAAAAAAGCTGAGATTTCTGTCTGCGAGAAAGAGACAAAGTTCTCCGAGATACAGGCTCTATTTTAAAGAACCAGCACAGAAAATCTTATTCACAGCCACTTTCCTGGAACTCCAGTGGGGGAGAGCTGGGAGGACTAGAGTTCTGTGAGGAGAGTGTGAAGTTGGCAGCCCTGAAAGAGACACTGTGGGGGACTCCAATACTACAGTCACCATCTTTCTTTGGGGGGGAGAAGTCTCTTCTGTGTGGCATCTGCCTGGGAAAAGCAAATACTCCACCCTTGGTAATCCTTCTTGCCCCACCCTATGGACTCTGGGCTTATCAGTGACTCAGTTTTCTTGAGTTGAGGCCAGAGTCCCTTCCACTTCTGCACACCACTGAGTCTAACTGGTGCTTCTACCTCATTGCAGACTTGGTAGAAACTGTTCAGACTGTGGGTAGGCCACATCTTTGGGTCTCAGAGGCTATACCCACTGGACTCCTGGGGCTAACAACCTACTGAAGTCTGTGAAAAAGGTCTGGACAGACAGATACCTGGGGCCAAGAAGTAGAGCCACACCCACCACCCTTCCTAATCTATGAATTAGCCCAGTCTCTAGACTCTACCAGAAGTTTTATTTAAGTGGCCCAGCCCAAAAATCAGTAGGCAGAAAGAGACTGCAAAAGACAAGGTCTCAGGGAACTTGGCCTTTTTCTGGCCTTCCTACAGGTCCAGTGTGGGTAAGAGCCAGCATAGTGTGTGGCTTGGTATTTCCATGTGCACTTGGGCCCAGCAGAGGCAGGCACAAACTCTGGATTGCTTGTATATTAAAGAAGGTTGCTGAGGCTTAGACAAAGGCAGTGTTCTCCACTGGTCTGTGCTGGATTCCCTCCAGGGAGACACAAGGTCAGCCCATCCAGAGGCCAGCTGCAAAGAGCATTGGTTCAGAACCTAACAACCCTTGCTGGTGGCATGTCTTAAAGGAGGGCTCATTGAACACTGGACCCAGCTGAGGAGAATTCCACTTTCTGTAATAAGCACCCGCACAACAGCTTGCATGAATTGGACAGAGTAAAGCTTCACAGTCAGCTGGCCTGGGTTCTGGATATCCTGACCTGCTGGGCTAAGTTCCATAGGAGGAATAAAGAAAGGCTTAGAGTACAGTCATTCAAAGTATGGGTCCCTGTGAGCCTATTATTGGGTTTGGTTGAGGGTCCTAGTCACTTTCTAAGGGGGCACAGATAGCCCCACTGGAGGACTCTCTCAGTCTTCTTTCCTGAGTCCAGGGGCTCCCCAGCTGGAAGAACTTCTGCAGAGGAGACTATTGGGCCCCACCCAATCTAAACCTGCTGCTCACCTCACTGAGGAGAAATAGAATTGGAGTATCCAGCAGTGTCTGAGGGATTAAGCTCTGGGAAAAGGGGCCACTTTCATTGTACTAAGCTCTTGACCAAGACAACCCTAAAGTAGGGAATGTTACTAACATTGTATTTCCAGCCTCAGTACCATAACTCACCAAGCTTGCAACCTATAGAGGGGTTGGTAGGGTGAGGCCAGTCTGAGCTGACACTACAGTATTTCTATAGAAAACTCTGGGGGAAGACCATACAGCTGCAAGAGGAGGTGGAGCTGCTGAAAAGTGGAGGTAAATCTTACAGAGTTTGGGGCTTTTAAAAAGCTGCTGTCATCTCTAAGCAGGAGGAAGCTAATTTTTATACACAGGTTCATCCCTCCCACACTACCCAGGCACAGAATATATATACACAAACAGCAAACAGAGTAGTAACTACAGACAGTTAACCCACAGCAGGTTACAAACAATAGCTATCACTAACCCAAAAGGCCCAGAACTAACACAACCAGTTGTGGATGGGAAATAACACCAATACTGGACTCAACTAGCTGTACAAGCAGCATGTCCAAAGGAGGAGTCCAGCAGGGACCAGACACTGTGGAGAATAAATACGCCCAACAAGACAGACACTGTACAGTGTCTAATACATATGATCAAGGTTGACCCTTAAAGCCAGCCAGTCTAAGGGGTTAACTGCATTCATAAACAGACCAATTGCTTTTAATACTGACATACAGCAGGAGGGTAAATGCCATCCTCAAGAAATATTCTTAGAGCATGAAACTCAAGTGTCCTGAAAGTCAGTACCACTGAGCCCATCTTTCTCATAAAGACACCACAACAAATTTGAAAGCCAGAGCAGAGATACTTAATACACAGATAAAATGGGCAGATGAAGAAATATAACCCAATTAAATCAACAAGAGAAATCCACAGAGAAAGAACTAAATGAAATGGAAGTAACCAAACTACCAGACGCAGAGTTTAAAACAATGATTACTAGGATGCTTAAAGATCTTAGAACAACAATGGATAATCATAAGAACTAAAACAAAGACACAGCAAGTATCAAAAAGGGTATTGAAATCATAAATAAAGAACCAGTCAGACATGACAAATACAATATCAAAAATGAAGACTGCATTAGATAGAATCAATAACAGGCTGGATAAAGCAGAGGATTAAATCAGCAATTTAGAGAATAAGATAAAGGTAAGCAAATAAACAGCAACAAAAAGAAAAGAGGCTCAAAAATAGAGGAAACTTTAAAAGACCTCTGAGACAATATGAAAAGAAACAACATCTGCAATATCTGCATCATAGGGTCCTTGAAGGAGAAGAGAGCAAACAAGGGAGAGAGAACTTCTTTGAAGAAATCAGAGCTGAAAATTTTCCTAAATTGATAAAAAAAAAAAATTACACACATTCAAGAAACAGAGAAAGTCCTAGTAAAGATGAAACCAAGGAAGACTAAACCAAGACACATTATAATTAAACTGCCAAAGATTACCTAGAGAAAAATCGCCATAAGTCTGATGTCTGACTTCTCATCAGAAACACTTTAGGTCAGAAGGGATTGTCAAGAAATATTCAAAGTGAGGCAGAGTAAGAAACTACAACCAAGACTACTTTATCCAGCAAGGCTACCAATTAAAATTAAAGAAGAAATAAAAAGCTTCCCAGAGAAAAAAATGACTCAAGAAATTTATTACAACCAAACCAGTACTACAAGAAATCTAGAGAAAGAGGATTGTAGGTTTAGAAAATAAAATGGCAATAAATAAGCACATATCAATAATAGCCTTAAATGTAAATGAATTAAATGCTCAAATCAAAAGACATAGAATAGCTGCATGGATAAGAAAACAGGACCCATATATATGATGTCTACAAGAGACCCACTTCAGAACAAAAGATACACATAGATGGAAAGTGAAGGGATTGAAAAAAGTATTTTATGCAAATGAAAAAAAAAAGTTGGTGTAGCAATACTTATGTCTGACAAAATAACCTTTAAACCAAAGGCTATAAAAAAGGACAAAGAAAGTCATTACATAATAATAAAGAGAGCAATTCAACAGGAGAGTATAACCATTGTAATATTTATGTATCTAATAGAGGAGCACCTAAATATATAAAGCAGATCTTGATGGGCATAAAAGGTGAGATTGACAGCAATACTATAATAGTAGGGGGCTTTAATACCCCACTAACATCCATGGATAGGTCCTCCAGACAGAAAATTAACAAAGAAATAGCAGCTTTAAATGACACACTAGATCAACTGTATTTAATTGATATCTTCAAAATATTTCACCCCAAAACAGCAAAATATACATTCTTTTCAAGTGCTTATGGTACATTTTCTAGGATAGATCACGTGTTAGGACACTTAATAAGTCTCAACAACTTTAAGAAGATTGCAATCATATCAAGCATCTCCTCTGATCACAATGGCATGAAACTAGAAATAAACTACAATAGAAAAACTGAGATTTTTTTTGGAGGTGGATGACATTAGAGTAATAATGACATGAGAAATAG
The DNA here is from genome assembly GCA_037038555.1 of Rhynchonycteris naso. Taxonomy (NCBI): domain Eukaryota; kingdom Metazoa; phylum Chordata; class Mammalia; order Chiroptera; family Emballonuridae; genus Rhynchonycteris; species Rhynchonycteris naso. The sequence goes on along the minus strand of CM072996.1, from coordinate 225,584,243 downwards.
TCTTGATTCTCTACCCTTGAAATTTCAACAAATTGAAAAACTATAATGCAGTGAAGAAACACCCGTTGGGATCACAGGCGTATCTGAAAGATCCATGTACTGAATGGACTAAAGGTGGGATGGGGTAAAAAGGGTGGTGGAAGATAAAAATGCACTCCTGGTTGGCTCTGAGGAGGAGACAAAGCCAGTGTGACTGTTGTTCTTGTTTATTTTTTGTTTTTTTCTCTGCTGAACTATAAAAAGGAGGAAAGCCCAGGCTCTCTGAATTTTGTCTGAGAGGTACGGAGAGGGAAACTCAGAGAGACTCCATCTCATTCTGCTGGGAGGATGGCAAGACAGAGAAGCAGAGGGGGAGATAAACCAAAGTGCTAGAACATGGAATGGTAGCCAGTGTTCCCTTGGTCTGTCTGCAGCCTTTACTCAGCACAGAGACAGAGAAAGCTAAAGTGCAGCTCCCCCCAGCCGACCAAAGCCCACCTCTCTTACCTCCCAGTCTGGATAGTGGCAAAGATAGGCCCCACAGCTAGCTTTTAAGAGCTACTCTCTTCCCTGAAGAACAGAGGTGCTCTGCATCTGGTCCCCAGGTCTGCAGAGATATGGGAAGGAGGGCCCAAAAGCCTGAGATTACCATTGCTATAGCAGTAAAACCAGAAAGCTGAAGCCAGAAAGCCAAAACCATAAGACAGAAGCCAAAAAGCCCTGACAACACGCCCCACCCACCAACACAACAGAGTTCCCACCTACATCATTGTGACAGCAACATCTCAGTGAACAGACCAGAAACTCCACAGAGCAAAAAGTGGTAATACAGGGAGGGACACCTACTAGAAATAAACATTCAAAACCAAAATTTATTTTTTCTTTTTTTCTTTTTCTTTTTTTTCTTCTTATTCTGATTTTCTCTTTTGAATTTCATCTTCCTTAAATTTTATTTTCAGTTCTTATTTTTTGTGGTGTCTTGTTTTTTATTTTTTGTATGCTTTTTATTTTTCTTCTGGTAGTTTTTCTTTTTCTTGTCATATTTTTTTATATATTTTTTTAGTTGTTTTTCTTGTTAGGATTCTTAACAATACCACTCTCAAATGCCACCAATAAAGAAGTAATTAAATACCATGGCTAAAAAAAACAGAGACGTAGTACAGACAGAAAATGAATAAAAATATCCTCCAAAACAATCTCAATCTCAAGTACATGGAAACATTGGAGTTAAATGTTAGAATTCAAACTTGAAGTTCTGAAAACATTCAACAAGATGTGAGAAGACATCATAGGCAATTGATGAGCTCAGAAAACCAATTAATGAACAAAAAGAATACCTCACCAAGGAGATTGAAATGTTAAAAACAGAGATGAGAATTCAATACATGAATTAAAGATTGAGGTAGCAAGTTATCTAATAGAACAAGCCTGATAGAAAGAATCAGTGACATTGAATATAGGCAACTAAACATACTACAAAGAAAAGGAGAGAGATTTACAAATTAAAAACGCTGGGAGAACTCTACAAAAATTGTCTGACTCCATCAGAAAGAGCAATGTAAAAATAATGGGTATATCAGAGAAGAAAAGAGGTAGAAGGGAATGGAGAGCCTATTCAAACAATTGATGAGAACTTCCTATGCCTATGGAGTCAGAACCTCAAATCTAAGAAGCAGACTTTCTCCAAGGCACATAATAATTAATTTTCAAATACCAATGACAAAAAAATATATATTCTCAAGGTAGCTAGGGAAAAGAAGAACACAGCATATAAAGGAAACCCCATAAGGTTATCATCAAACATCACAGCAAAAATTCTACAAGCCAAAAGAGAGTAAACTCAAACATTCAAAATATTAATAAAGAGGAATTATCAGCCAAAAATACTATATTCATCAAAGTTATCCTTCACATATGAAGAAAAAATAAAATATTTCCAGACATGCAGAAGTTGAGGGAATTATCACCAGAAAACTCCCTGCAGGAAATACTCAAGGGGTTATTTGATACAAAGAACAAAAAACTCTAAGCAACAAGTAAAAGCTCCAACAAGGTCTCAAAGATAAAGATAATCTGTGACAACAATAATTTAAGAGGGGAGAGAATAAAGATCTGCAGTAGCAAAGAGAATGGAGTACAGAAGCACTCATAAGACAAAGGACTGTCATATACATGAACATTTTTGTCTTAATCTAATGGTAACCTACCACAAAAAAGCCATTACTGAAACACACAGCTTAAAAAGAGAAGAGTAGAACAATGTATGGAATACCATCCAGCAAAAACAACAGACAGACACAAAAAAGAGAAGAACTAAACAAGACAGAGAGTTACGTGAAAACAAAATATAAAATGGTTATAGGAAATCCTCAAGTGTCAATAATTACCCTAAATATAAATTGACTGAACTCACTAATAAAGAGACACAGAGTAGCAGATTGTATTAAAAATCAAAACCCAAACATATGCTGCCCTCAAGAGACACTTCTAAGCTGCAAGTACAAAAGTGGATTAAAAATAAAAAGTTGGAAAACTATTCTCCAAGCAAATAATATTCAAAGAAAAGCAAGTGTAACCATACTCATATCTAACAATGCTGACTTCAAAACAGCAAAGGTAACCAGAGATAAAGATGAACATTTCAAATTATAAAGAAAACATTGTATTAAGAGACATAACACTTCTTAACATATATGCACAGAACCTGGGGGTACCAAAATATCTGAGGCATCTAATAAGTGATCTAAAAAAAAACAGGCCTTGGCTGGTTGGCTTAGCAGCACAGTGTAAGCCCAGCATGTGGATGTTCCAGGTTCAATTCCATTCTGGGTACACAAAGTGCCCATTGGCTTCTCCACACTTCCCCCCTCGCTTCTCTCTCTTTTCCTCCTGCAGCCAGAAAAAAAAAAAAAAAGACAATAAAACAAATAGCTAGCCAACTAAATGGAGATGATATTTGCAAACAACAGCTCCAATAAGGGGTTAATATCTAAAATAAAGAACTCACAAAGCTCAGCAACAAACAAGCAAACAATCCAATTAAAAAATGGGGAGAGGACCTGAACACACTTCTCTCAAGAGGACATACAAATGGCCAGCAGATATATGAAAAGACACTCATCTTCACTAGCTATTTGAGAAATGCGAATCAAAACTACAACAAGGTAACACCTTACACTTGTTAGATTGGCTATTATCAACAAGACAGGTAATAACAAGTTTTGGAGAGGCAGAGAGGAAAAAGGAACCCTCAATCACTGCTGGAGGTAATGCAAATTAGTACAACTATATGGAAGAAAATATTGTGGTTTCTTAAAAAATTAAGAATAGGACTACCATATGACCCAGCATTCCCTCCACTGTTTACCCCCAAAACTTGAAAACATTGGTACATAAAGACTCATGCTACCCCATCCATGTTCATTGCAGCATTGTTCACAGTGGCCAAAACATGGAAACAACCAAAGTGTTCCTCAACAGAAGACTGAATAAAGAAGTAGTACATATATACAATGGAATACTATTCAACCATAAGAAATAATAACATAGTGACATTTATGACAACATAGATGGGCCTCAAGAACTTTATACTGTGTGAAATAAGTAAATCAGGAAAAAGTAAGAACTGTATGGTTTCACACATAGGTGGTATATAAAACTGAGACTCATGGACATAGATAAAAGTGACGTGGTTACCAGGGGAAAAGAGGTGTAAGAAAGTGGAACAAGAAACGTGGAAGAGGGAAGAGTATAAAGAAGGACAAATATAAGGTGATAAAAAGTGTTTTGACTTTCTTGATGGGTATATAAAATAACCAACAGTTCAAATGCTTTAGAAACATTTACCTGAACACTATGTACTCTTATTGATTAATGTCACCATGTTAAAGTTAATTTTCTAAATAAATTTAAAAGTTGTTAAAAAGGAAGAAAAACTGAAAAACATTCAACATAGATAAAATATGCAAATCAAAACTACAAAATTCAACCACTTGGAGGTTAAATAGCATGTTATTAAATGACAAATTGGGTAACAATGAGATCAAGGATGAAACTACAACAACCCAAAACTGTGGGACACAACAAAAGCAGTCCTGACAGGAAAGTTCATAGTAGTATTATAGGCATTACCTTAAGAAGCAAGAGAAAGCTCAAATAAACAACCTAACTCTGCACCTATAAGAAGTAGAAAAAGAACAGCAAATAAAGCCCAGAAAAAGTAGAAGGGAAAAAATAATAAAGATCAGAGTAGAAATAAATGACATAGAGGATAAAAAAAATACAGAAGAAAAATGAAACCAAGAGCTGGTTCTTTGAAAAGCTACACAAGCATGATGAACCATTAACCTGACTCATCAAGAAAAAAAAGAGAGAGAACCCACATAAATAAAATTAAAAATGAAAGTGGGGAAGTAACAACTGACACTGCAAAAAATACAAAGGATTGTAAGAAAATACTATGAAGATTTATATGCCAAAACGTTGGGCAAACAGGCAAAATGGATAAATTTGTAGAACCAAACAATCTTCCAAAACTCAATTAGGAAGAATCAGAAAACCGAAACAGGCCTATTACAACAAATGAAATTGAAACAGTTATCAAAAAACTTCCAGCAAACAAAAGTCCTGAACTGATAGCTTCACTGGCGAATTTTACCAAACATTCAAAGTAGAACTAACACATATCCTTCTCAAGCTATTCCAAAAATTCAAGAGGAGGGATGACTTCTAATCTCATTTTATGAGGCAAGCATTATTCTCATTCCAAAACCAGTTAAAGACACTACAAAAAAGAAATCTATAGGCCAATATTTCTGATGAACAGAGATGCTAAAATTCTCAACAAAATATTAGCAAAGTGGATCTAGCAATATATTAAAAAGATCATACATTGTGATCAAGTGGGATTATTCTGGGGAGACAAGACTGGTACAATATTCACAAATTAATAAACATGATTCGTCACATAAACAAAATAAAAGATAAAAACAACATGATTATATCAATAAATGCAAGAAAAAAAACATTTGATAACATCCAGCACTCATTTATGATAAAAACTCTGAGCAAAGTAAGAATATAGGGAACATACTTCAACATAATAAAGATTATCTATAATAAACTGACAGCCAACATCATAATCAGTAAACAAAAATTAAAAACAATACCCTTAAGATCAGGAATAAGACAGGGGTGCCCTGTTTCACCACTCTTATTCAACAAAGTTCTGGAAGTCGTAGCCACAATAATCAGACAAGAAGAAGAAATAAAAAGCATACAAATTGGAAAAAAAGTAGTAAAACTATCATGATTTACTGATGACATAATACTGTACATAGAAAACCCTAAAGTCTCTGTCAAAAAAACTACTAGACCTGCTAAATGAATTCAACAAGGTGACAAGATATAAAATTAATATTCAGAAATCAGTGGCATTTTTATACATCAACAATAAACTGTTAGAAAGATAAATTAAGAAAATGATCCCCTTCACTATTGCAACAACAATAACAAAAAAAATAAAGCACCTAGAATAAATTTAACCAAGAACCTAAAAGACTTGTACTTGGAAAAATATAAGGCATTGAAAAAAGAAATCAAGGAAAATACAAACAAATGGAAGCATGTACCATGTCATGGATAGGATAAATTAACATCACTAAAATTTCTATACTATCCAAAGTAATCTGTAGATTAAATGCAATTCCTATTCAAATATCAATGGCATACTTTATAGATATAGAACAAATATTAAAAAATATATACGGTACCAAAAATAACACAAATAGCTTCAGCATTCTTAAAAATAAAGAACAAAGTGGTAGGTATCACAATTCCTGATATGAAGTTATACTACGAGGTCATTATAATCAAAACAGGTTGGAACTGGCATAAGAGCAGGCATACTGATCAATGGAACAGAAAAAAGTACCTAGAAATAAACCCAGACCTTTATGATCAATTGATATTTGACAAATGAGGCAAGACTATACAATGGAGTAAAGAGAGTCTCTTTAATAAATGGTGTTGGAAAAATAGGACTGCTACACGCTAAAAAATGAAACTAGACCACCGACTTACACCATTTACAAAAACAAACTCAAAATGAATAAAAGACTTAAATGTAAGTCATGAAATCATAAAAATCTTGAAAGAAAATGTAGACAGTAAACTCCGATATCTCTCTCGTAGCAACACTTTTGCCAATATATCTTCATGGGCAAGGGAAATAAAAGAAAAAACAAACAAATGGGACTATATCAAACTAAAAAGCTTCTGCACAGCAAAAGACACCGTGAACAAAATAAAAAGACAACCCATACAATGGGAAAACATATTTGCTGATATATCTGACAAGGGGTTAATAGCTAAAATTTTTAAATAACTTTTAAAACTCAACACCAGGAATGTATACAATCAATTAAAAAATGGACAAAGAAACTGAATAGACATTTCTCCAAAGAGGAAATACTGATGGCCAAGAGGTGCATGAAAAAATGTTTAACATCAGTAATCATCAGAGAAATGCAAATTAAAACCACAATGAGATACTACCTCACACCTGTCAGAATGGCTCTCATTAACAAAATACACAAGTACTGTTGAGAAAAGGGAACCCTTCTGCACTGCTGATGTGAATGAAGACTTGTGCAGTCATTGTGGAAGACAGTGTAGCATTTTATTAAAAAATTAAAAATGTAACTGCCTTTTGACACAGCTATATCCCTTTTAGGAATATATCCTAAGAATCCCAAAACACTGATATAAAAGAAGATATGCATCCCCATGCTTATTGCAGCATTGTTTATAATAGCCAAGATCTGTAAACAGCCCAGTGTCGATCCATGGATGAGTGGATACATATACAAAATGGAATACTACATGGCTGTGAAAAAAAGGAAATCTTACCTTTTTCAATGGCATGAATGGACCTGGAGATTATTATGCAGAATAGACCAATATATATGATCCCACTTATATGTAGAATCTAATGAATGTGGTGTCCTGAAGAATGGAATAGAGGCAGAGACAGGGTCATGGGGAACAGAGGGACAGTTGTTAGAGGGAAGGGGGATGAGAGAACAGAGTCAGAGAAGGTGAAGGCATTAGTAAAATTATACAGTATATACTTAGCATGTAGATACAGGTAACAAGACAGCAAGTCCCATAGGGAAGAGAGAAAAGTAGTCAGGAGAATGGGGGGAAAAGGGATGGAATGAGGGGCTCAGTTTTGGGGGATGAAGGTGTTATATTGAGTAGGACACTTGAATCCTTATTAACACAATAAATTAAATAATTTAATAATTTTTTTAAAAATACCCAGAAGTGGAATTGCTGGGCCATATAGCAGCTCCATTTTTTATTTTTGAGGAGTCTTTATACTATTTTCCATAGTGGCTATACAAATTTACAACTGTGTATTCCATTCCGTAAATAAATACCAACTTTTAAAGTATTTCTGATATAGAAAATTTACAACTATTCTATCCTTCCATCTAATTAATTTTATGCCCATCCCCAGTAAGAATCCCATCATGCCTATAATATCTGGTCTTTCCCTTTTGCTCTTTTTGCCTGCAATATCTGTATCTCCACTGGATAAATTATATCACTATTTATGCACATATATGATGATATATCTATATTCTATAGATGTCAAGGATTCTGGTCAATCTCTTTAAATTGAAAATAATCACAGGAAATCTCTTGCCGCCAGAAAAATTAAGTTTATTCTAAGTAGATAAAAATGTTATCTAAAGCATTTCTAACTTTTACTAATATTTATCCTATCATCTGCTTACATTTCCCCCAAGTTTCTTTCTGATTGATGATTCCACATATTACTCTCACTTCCTCCTGTTGTCACTTAAAGTGCTTTCTCTGGATAGTAACATTTTAGTCCTTCACTGAGGAACTAATGGACTAATAAATTTATAAATATCTTCACCACAAGAAAATGGAGGGTTTTAATGCACTGTAGCTCATTTGATCTAGATACAACCAATCTGACAGTGTTAGTGACATAATAACTGTGAAATCACACAATCCCTTGCCCCAAAGGCATAAGATTCTTCATGGCCTTTGATCCTGATGGTTTCTTAGTCACATATCTTATCATGGAAGGTGTGAAGACATGGAAGCAATAAATAGCATGATCATGTGTCAGCTTAGAATTTCAAGATGCCACCCCCATATATTTTAAAAAGTCACTCTTTATTTCATTCATGTTTTCTTTAGTTTTCTCCATAGCACTCATCACCACCTAACATGATTATTATATATTTATTTGTGTTCATTAATATTTATTTGTATAAACTTCAGAGGGGCTGTGACTTTGTATCACTTGCTATTCTCTCTCCAGTGACTAAAATAGTTCCAGTCATATAGGTAATATTCAATTACTAATCGTTGCATAAATTACAAACAGTTTAACACTGGCAATTAAAATAATTTTCTTCTTTATAATTAATACAATCTAAAAAAGTTTTTCAAACTAGTGTTTTTATTAGTTTTAATAATATTTTTCTAATTAAATTATTTTCAGTTATTTTTAATAGCAAATCAACTCACACAGTTTGATGAATTATTTATAAGTATACTTTTTTCACATAGTTCTATAATGTTTTAAACCATAGTTTAATTTACAATGCTTCTAGAGAGGAAATTAAAATTAAAACTACTCCAGGCTTCCTTTCTACTATTTTTTACATGTGGCACTTATCAATAACACCTTTTTTGAGACACATAAAGTACTGCACTCTACACTCCACCCCAATCTCATGAAAATAATTTTCAGTCATTCTGCCTTTCTGTCTCCAGATTTCTGGATATTTACCTTAGTAGCAGATAAATACTGGGAAATCTTTTTATTCTAGCTCTACCAGTCAATTGTCAGTATCTTAGAAGCTTGTTTCTGATTCAAAATAAACAAACAAATATTTTATTTTCCTACTATGCTTTATATTATTCACATGATTTGCATATGTAACAGTTCTGGTATTTAAAAAGAGTTAATATAAATAGAGTCATGGAACCTGACTTTACTCAACTATAGTTTCTTCTTAAACTTGAATCAAGGTAAAAGAATAAATTGGTAAACAATTTGGGAATTGAAATTATATTATCTAAGTCTGAATTTAGATTTCTCTGCTTACTTGACTGACAACCTTAGGCAGACTACTTTATTTCTCCAAGATTCAGTTTACTCATTTTTTAAAATAAAAAAATAGTTGAACCTATCTCATGAAAGTCTTGTCAGTAGTAATATAATCCTTGTGATGTATTTAGCACAATGCCTGGCATATAATAATTGATTTAAATATGATAGTTGTTGTCAATATAATTTCTCCAAATGTATGGAAGTTCTTTCTTTTTGAATTCCCAATGTAAGTTTGTGTATGTAGGTCAAGATAATTTCATATTTATCTAGTCTAGAAACTTTTTGTGTATTTCTCTTTTTTCTCTATTACTCTCACATAAAAATTTTACACATCTTCATCTTCTCTGAAGTGCCCAGACTGTGTCTTGAACATAATAGGAATTATTTACTTTTTTAAATTGAATTTAAATAAAGCAGGACACAATCATTTGCCTATATCTAGATTTTAAAATAATAATTTTAATTGCTTTTAGCAAATTACATTAAAGCTTTTAAAACATAGTTGTTATAAAGCATGAATGATAAATTCATTCAACAACTACAAACTGCTCTTGTAGTCATCACTTCAAAAGCAGGTGATATCGCCTGACCAGGGGGTGGCGCAGTGGATAAATCGTTAGACTGGGATGCAGAAAACACAAGTTCGAGACCCGGAGCTCGCCAGCTTGAGCGCGGGCCAATCTGGCTTGAGCTAAAGCTCGTCAGCTTGGACCCAAGGTCTCTGGCTCCAGCAAGGGGTTGCTTGGTCTACTGAAGGCCCGCGGTCAAGGCACATGTGAGAAAGCAATCAATGAACAACTAAAGTGTCACAACGAAAAACTAATGGTTGATGCTTCTCACCTCTCTCTGTCCCTGCCTATCCCACTCTCTCTCTCTCTGTCCCTGTAAAAAAAAAAAAAAAAAAAAAAGCAGGTGATATCTTGTGTTTATTACTTTTATATGTGTTGCATTCAAGCTCCATGTAACAGTGAACTAGAATCAGACATTGCATACTTAATTATAGATGTGCAAATTTAATAGGCTCTACTTAATTGTCTCTTGATTAATTCTGTAATTGAATTTATTGGAGGTGCGCTGGTTAACAAAATATTAAAGGTTTCAGGTGTAAAATTCTACAACACATCATCTGTACACTGTGTTGTGTGTTCATCCCCCCCCCAACTCATCTTCTTCCATCACCATTTATCCTCCTCTACCCATTTCTACCTCCCCCAACACCCCTTTCATCTTGTAATCACAATGCTGATGTCTATGTCTATAAGTTTTATTTTTTTGTTTAATCCCTTCATTTTTTTCACCCAGTCCCCAACCCCCACTCCCTCTGAAAGCTGTTAGTCTGTCCTCTGTATCTACGAGTCTTTATTGTGCCTGTCAGTTCATTTTGTTTGTTAGATTCTATATAAGAATAAAATCATATGGTGCTTGCATTTTCCTGACTTGCTTATTTTACTTAGCATAAGATCCATCCATGCTGTCACAAAGAACAAGATTTTTTTTTACAGCCCAATAGTATTCGGTTCTGTAAATGTACACAGCTTTTTTATCCATTCATCTACTGATGGACTTGGGCTTATTCCAAATCTTAGCTATTGTAAATAAAACTGCAATGAACATAAAAATGCATATATTCTTTCAAATTAGTGTTTTGGGTTTCTTCAGATAAATTCCCAGAAGTAGAATACATTATAAGGTAGTTCAATTTTCTGTTTTTTTTAGTTAACTCCATACTGCGATTCACAGAGGCTGCATCAATTTACAACAGTGAACAAGGGTTTCCTTTTCTCCATATCCTCATTAACACACACTTTTTTAGAATACAGTCGTCCCAAAAAATTAAAGCAGAAGAACCAAGAGCCTATTGAATCATTATAACTTTCTAGTTTTTTCTCCTGTTCAAGTATTACTTTCTACATTGGTCTAACAGAAAATTCATTCATATTTCACAGATTTAACTGATCTAAGAAGTAAGAAACATGTTTAAGATTATATAAAAAGCAGTGGAAAAAAATCAATGTTTTGTCTTTAGTCATCTAGTTTGAATTATTTCCTGCTAATTATAACAACTAAACTAGCAACAAATGATGTAGATAATTGGATTTTTAAAAAATCTATGTAGTACAATAATTTTGATATATAATGTTTTCTAAATTTTCAATTCAAAAACAGAAGGATATCATAGCTAAAACAAAAAATAAAGAAATACTATGATGATTAAACTGCTACAGTTTTCAACAGATCTAACTAGGTATAAAATATGATTGAGCTTTTCCTTATTGGAATTACAAAGCTGACACATTAGGCATAGTATGTTTATAATTAATAATGTTAACCTCTGTGAAAGGAGACTTGACTTGGGATGATAAAAATACAATGCAATATACAAATAATGTATTATAGAATTGTACACCTGAAACTTGTATAATTTTATAAACCAATGCCATCTTAATAAATTCAACTTAAAAATAAAAAAGAATGTTAACCTCTGCATATCACCTAGAAATCTCATTCTGCTAAAAGCAGAGCACCTGACTAATCCCTTCCTTGACTTGACTTGCTTTAACTACTGATAATCTCATTTCTTAGAAAGTTAAAGAAGCAAGAATGGATAAATAGTATTTTCAACTTAATTTTACTGAATTCTATATGTCAAGGACAATATTCACATTACGCCATAAGCAACACTGAACAGGCACCTCCAGCCAGGTCACAGTGGCCTTCATACTCCAGCTGTTGCCCCTGTAGCTATTGTTTTAAGGTATGATAGGCCTGGAAATACATATCAGCATGCAGAAGATTGGAGAGAGCCTCAGTATTGTGGGAAAATTGTATTTATCTACAAGATTTTTAATCCTATAACATAACCATACCTATATTATTATATGTATATTTGCTTTGTTTATCATTCTCAAAACTCATCTCTTGAATCTCTTGAATACATTCCCACTCAACAACTCAAACACTTTGTGTTCTTGAGCCTCATTCCTACTTAACTTAAGACCTAACTTAAACCATAACTCTGACAGTTTCTGTCTCCCCAAAACATTTTAACTTCTTTCAGCATCTTGAGTCTCTGTTTTCTAAAACATTTGGGCTTCTTACTGTGACATTCTCCAGGTCAAAATATCTACTGTTTCTCCATTATCATCAATACAAAACCAAAATTAACTTACCCTAAACTTCAGGACATGTCTTTCATTTTATCACAAAATATTTATTTATTTATTTATTTATTTATTTATTTATTTATTTATTATAGTAATTTTAATTTACTGTGTTAATATGAATTCAAGTATCCTATTCAGTATAATTCCCTCACTGCCACTCCTTTGTACCTCATTGCCCACCCCTCCTCCTTCCCTATGGATTTGCTGTCCTCTTATCTGTATCTACGTTATCAAAAAATATTTTTATGAATTGTTTTTCTATTGCCTCAACTTTTCTAGTTTTACTGAGAAGTAATTGACATAGATCACTGCATAAGTTTAAGGTATACAGCATGATGGTTTAATTTGCATATATTTTGAAATGATTACCACAATAGTTTCAGCTAACATTCATCTTTTTGTGTAGATATAATGAAAAAATGGGAAAAAAATGCTCCTTGTGATGAGAACTCTTAGGATCTACTTTCTTAAACATGCTCTTATATATTCTATAGCAATGTTAACCATACTCATCATGTTGTATATTATTATATCCCTAGTATTTATATATCTCATAAGTAGAAGTTTGTACCTTTTGACCAGATTCCTCTAATTCTCTCTCCCCTCATACTCTGCCTCTGATAACAACAGGTTTAATCTCCTTTTTTCATAATTTGGAGGTTATTTTGTTGTTGGTTTTTCTTTTGTTTTTCAAATTCCACATATAAATGAGAGCATACAGTATTTTTCTCTTGCTGCCTGACTTATTTCCTTTAGTATAATGTCTTCAAGGTCTACCCATGTTGTTGCAAATAGCAAAATTCTCTTATTTCTTATGGCTGAATAATATTCACATATGTGTCTGTATATATATACATATATATACACATATATATGTGTGTATGTGTGTATCACAATTTTTTAATTCATTCACCCATCAGTGGACACTTTGTTTCCATGTCTTGTTTACTATAAATAATAGTGTTGTGGCCTGACCAGGTGGTGATGCAGTGGATAGAGCATAGGACTGGGATGCATAGGACCAGGTTCAAAACCCTGAGTTTGCCAGCTTGAGCGCGGGCTCTTCTAGTTTGAGCAAAGCTCACCAGCTTGAGCCCAAGGTCACTGGCTTGAGCAAGGGGTCACTCAGTCTGCAGTAGCCCCCCAGTCAAAGCACATATGAGAAAGGAATCAATGAACAGCTAAGGTGTTGCAACAAAGAATTGGTGTTTCTCATCTCTCTTCCTTCCTGTCTGCCTATCCCTATCTATCACTTTCTCTAACTCCCTCTGTCTGTGTCACAATAATAATAATAGTAATAATAATAATAATAATAATAATAATACTGCTGTGAACATAGGGGTGTAAATGTCTTTTCGAGTTACTGTTTTAGCTTTCTTTGATTATATTCCCAGAAGTAGAAATGTTAGATTATATGGGATTTCCAGTTTCAATTTTTGAAGATACTCAATACTGTTTTCCATCATGGCTGCACCAATTTATAATCCCACAAACAGTTCACAAGGGTTCCCTTTTCTCTAAATTCATGCCAGAATTTGTTATCTCTTATATTTTGGATGAACCATTCTAACAAGTAAAAGGTGATATATCTCATTGTGGTTTTAATTTGCATATCACTTATCACTAGTGATATTGTTGCTACTTCTTTTCATTCACCTTTTCATTCACCTTACAATCTAGCCTAAATTAACATTTTATATTCTCTGAATAAAAGAAAGATTTTCACACTTAATTATTTTCTTTTGCTGCTACTTTGATCTTCAATGCAGTTTTCTCCTTCTGTGTCCAAACATTCACAGACAATCTAAATCATGACCTTCAACATACTCTTCAATGATCTCTATATATATTACAAATTTTATAATACTCTATATACACTGGTAAGAAAGTAATCATCATGTTGTGCATTTCATCACATTTATTTCTGCATATATTTAACCTCCCTTTGTAAACTGTAAGTGTTTTGAGTTCAATACATAGTTGATTCATTTTTGTATCCTTATAGCTCTGAGCACATATTAAACCCACTGCTGCTGCCAGCCAATAGTTATTTGGGGAACAAAGAAATTCATATAATGAAGAACAGGAGAATAAAATGAAATTATTAAGAATGTCGGCAAAGGGGGCTTCTTATCTCAAAAGTGATCTATCTGAAGAAAAGAATGTTGGCTATAGTAAATAATGTGCCCTGTTCTTTAAAAGTGCATGTTTTTATATCGACTAAATGGTAAATAAATCTAGAAATTATAAAACAGTAAGTGACTAATGAAGATGTAAGTTCATAATAATTATATATAAGCATAAAAGTTAACTGTACCAGAAATAGCTAAAGAAAATAATCTGCCTACATTGGTGTTATTGTCAACAAAAGTTGGGAGGGGACTCATATTTGCCCATATTAAGGGCAAATATTGATGTGATTAGTCTACTTCATGACCTGAGACTCTTGAACACTAAAGACCAAAAGAGTAGAAATACAAACAGAACTGAGTCATCTAAAAAATGTTTTGAACAAAAACATAATTGTAAAATGTGGAGTATGAAGTCATATATCGGTTTTTTGTTAGGTTGCTTCAGTTGGTTAATAAATATTATTTTGCTGTATTTTAACTAAGAAAATGAAAGCTATATAGTGAGTATGGGAGAAACCTACTCTGAGAAAAATTACACACACACACACATATACACATGCTTATGAAATTTGCCAAAAACATATAAAAATGTTTAGATTAAAATAGAATGGTATTTCTGTGTGATCATAAAGAAAACAGACAAATGCACACTGAAAGACATTCCACAAAATACCCTCCCAGTACTCCTCAGGTATGTCAGGATCATGAAAATAAGAAAATACTGAGAAAATGTCACCGGAGACTAAGGAGACTAAATTCCATGTGGTATTTGGATTGGATCCTGGAACAGAAAGAGAGTATGCATGGAAAACTAATGAAATCCAAATAAAATGGCCTAATGTCTGTCAGCTCTCCCTAATACTTCCATTCCCTGCTAGTTATCTAAGAATTTTCCTACTATATTTGATGTGTGGAAATTATGAAGAAAATTAAGACATTTGATTTCTTTTATGATGTTGGTTGGGAGAAAGAAAATAAACAGAGAAAAACACTAACTTTTTGTTATCTGTCTTTATGAGCTGCCATTTTTCTTTTCTTTTTTTCTTCTTTCTTGTCTTTATTTATTTATTTATTTTCTTTCTTCCTTCTTTCCTTCATTCCCTCCTTTCTTCCTTCCTTCATTCCTTCTTTCCTTCCTTCCTATTTTCATCCTTTCTTTCTTTCCTTTTTTCTGTTTCTTCCTTTTTTTCATCCTTTCTTTTTCTTTCTTTCCTTCTTTCTCTTTCTTTTTTTCTTTATTGATTGATTAATTTTCTCTCTTTTTTTCTTCCTTCTTTCCTTTCTTCCTTTATTTATTCCTTCCTTCCTTTCTTCTTTTCTTCCTTCCTTCCTTGTTTTCATTTTTTATTTCTCTTTCTTTCTTTCTTTCTTTTTTTTACAGGGACAGAGAGAGAGAGTCAGAGAGAGGGATAGACAAGGACAGACAGACAGGAGCAGAGAGAGATGAGAAGCATCAATCATCAGTTTTTTGTTGCAACACCTTAGTTATTCATTGATTGCTTTTTCATATGTGCCTTGACCGCGGGCCTTCAGCAGACTGAGCAACCCCTTGCTGGAGCCAGCGACCTTGGGTCCAAGCTGGTGAGCTTTTGTTCAAGCCAGATGAGCCCACGCTTAAGCTGGTGACCTCGGGGTCTCGAACCTGGGTCCTCCTCATCCCAGTCCAATGCTCTATGCACTGCACCATTGCCTGGTCAGGCTTTTTTTCTTTTCTTATGTGAGAGGGTGGGATATAGTGAGGTAGATTCCTGCATGCATCCACACTGGGATCCACCTGGAAGCCCATCTGGGGCTGATACTCAAGTACTGAGCTAATTTTAGCAGCTGAGGCTTACACACTCTGACCATCTGAACCATCCTCAGCACCTAGGCTATGCTCAAACCAGTTGATTCACTGGCCGTGAGAGAGGGAAAAGGATAGGAGGAAAGAGAAAGGGGTGAAGCAGATGGTCACTTCTCCTGTGTTCCCTGACCAGAAATCAAACCAAATTGTCCACATGACGGGCCTATTCTCTATCTGCGGAGCTATTGGCCAGGGCCAAGGCAAATCATAATATATGATTTTTGTTCTTTTTTAAAAAAAGGCTTAGAGCTTCTTTGACAACTCTCTACTTGATTGTGTATCGGTCAACTAAGAAACAATTACCCATAAACAATACAGGATGTATTAGGTAAAATACACTTCCCACTACACTTTGAATGTTATAGGTAAAATACACTTCCCACTACACTTTGAATGTTATATTTTTAAAAATTAATATATTAAATTTATCGTGCTGACATTGTTTCAAGTGTCTCACTCAATATAGCACACTTTACATACCACCTTGTGCCTCCCCATGTGCTATGCAAAGTCTCTTTCCACCCCCATTTCCCGTCTTTGTTCCCCTAGTCCTACCTCCAGCCTCCTTTCCCTCTGCTATATTTTAAACAAGATACTAAAATAATAGTTATGTTTTTAAATAAATAAGTTGTTCAAAGACAATTTTATTTGAGGAATGGTTGAAAGAACCAGAACATTTCCACAAATATAAAACACACCTTAGAAAAATTAATAGGTTTTGAAGAACTACCTTATTAAAGAATTATACTCTTTCTGGAAAGCACTAGCAGGCTAACTAGAATGTGTAGGCCAAAGTTATATAGCAACAGAGTGATGTTGTATCAATACTAGTTAGAACTGAATAAGGTCAAAGCTGTTTGGAAAATCAAAGTGTTGACTCAAGTTATAATGAGCTCCTCATGGGTAAAAATATCAGGAATATAATAGATTTTTAATGAGTCAGATTATAAGATTTTTACATTTTTTCCCAATTTCAGAATTCTACAGTTCTTAGAAGATGTACATGTCAATATGTATGATATAATTAATAGCAGATGAGATTGCTTTCTGTGGATGTTAATAGTTCTGTGAGTTTGCATCTCTTGCTACTTCTCATATTTGCCCAAATTAAGTTCCCAAATATTGATTGGATTAATCAACCTCATTTATTTTCCTTGCCAATAGGTCAAGTGAAATGGCTTTCTTATATTTCTGTACCCACTCCAAAAACCCACAGCAGATGACATCTAACTATATTTAAGAAAACAAATGATATTAAATCTTGGTTTGCTTCAGCGAGTATTGGACCTCTGGCTTGCCTCTTTAATCACTTGATGTGGGAATTTGACAGTAATGATTTGTAAATCTTTTAAAGAAAGGTGAAAATCAGAGAAGCAAGAATTCCTAAAATCTTTATGTTTCACAGATTAGAAGCCTGCCATTAAGAAAGTGTGGAACATTGAATGAGTGAATTGGAGTCATAAACACTATCAGGTAAAAGTGAGGCTTCCTGGGACTACAGAAAGAAATGGGCTTGTTACTACTTCTGGTATTAATCATAATAAGTGTTTTATCTAAGCCTGTCATGTTTAGTTTTTCTATGCAATTTACCTCTCAGGCTTGCTGTCCACAATATCAGTTGGCCTTATCTTTTAACTTATAGTCTTCAAGTACCTAAATGTATTTCCCCCCAAGTTCCCACAGTTAACATGACAAAAGTCAGCATAAGTGCTATTTTAAGACAATGTTGTGCCCACATTATAAAAGACAGACTTGCTATGCCTGACTACTCCTATCATCTGTTGAAAAGTGTAACAGGCAGCATTGATTCTTTGCCTAATTGCAGTTTTACTGTGAAATTTGCAAGATTTAAAATGGATATTCCAAGTGCTTTTAAAAATTCATTTATTTCATTTTTTTAATATTTGCCAAAGAAATACAATAGAAATCTGCTTATCTTATATCCTGTTCATCTCTTCTCAACCCACACTTGTTAGCTAATACAGTGAGTACAGTGTGTCCACAAGTAGCTTTTGAGAAATCACATTATGAAGCTCAGCTTCTAAAATTCATAGAACACTAGGAGAAATCCAACCCAACAAAAAAACAGAAAACAAACAAACAAACAAAATTAAACCAACAGCAATATAGAAACAGACATTTTGTTAAATATGCCAAAGACAAAAGCTGGTAGCCAGTATAAACCCAATCCACACCTGCAAAGTTCACACTGAAGAAAGATGTAAACCTGAAAGGAAGCTATGACTTGAAGATTAGATAGCTAATAATATTCCACTCTGCATGACCCTATTTCTGTAGTCCTCCTATGATCTGTTAATAATCCTTTTTAATTAAGCTTTCAACATAATATTAAAATGTAGTAGTCCACATGAACACCAATCACAGTATATTTCAAAGGTTGAAGTGGTTACAGCTTCCAGGCATGCATGACAATCACTGTGCAACTTTAATTTCATATCTTTAAATGATTTGCCCAAGATTTAAAGAAAAATTGTTCACTTCTACCTATAAGTGCAATGAAATAGGTCTAATTTAAACTGAAACTGTTAAAAAGTATGTCCAAAGTATAGGCTGTATAAATTTGCATTCTTCCCTTAAGGACTGAAATGTTTTGCTACATCCTCACAGAAGTGAGGTCATCTTGTAAGGAGTATCTTGTGAAATGTTTTACAGCAAATGAAGCTGGTCATATCAGACACTGCTAATGGGTGTCACGAAGCAACAAAAAAAAAATTTCTTTTCCATGTTATATGCAATAATATTTGATTAAACACTACTGTGCCTAGTCCATTCTGGTGTACATAACATTTTCTGTTTATTCTATTTTGTGGTATTGCATTTTTATCTTGAAAAATTCAGTTTTTTCCCAATAACTAATAGTTTGGATCAAATAATAATTATTAGAAGTCACTCATTCAAAACATATATAGTTTAACTGAAGTAGTTTCTTGTTTCAGTACAGCTGGATCATGAACATAATTCACTTAATGAATTTTTCATAACAGAATTATTGTTAGAATGTTATAAATATTGATCCTAAGTCTGAGTTTTCTTCAAAGAAACAGTTTCAAGTAATTTAACATTACAATATTTTCTGATTCTATTTGTATAAAAACAAGGAAGTTGTGGTGATGTTAACAAGTTTCAATAACAAATGTTGCTTTCACTCCAATAAAGAAAAATAGGCCTGACCAGCTGGTGGTGCAGTAATAGAGTGTCGGACTGGGATGCAGAAGACCCACTTTCGAGACCCTGAGGTCGCCAGCTTGAGCGTGGGTCCATCTGGCTTGAGCAAAAGCTCACCAGCTTGGACACAATGTTGCTGGCTCCAGCAAGGGGTGGCTCTGTCTGCTGAAGGCCTGAGGTAAGGCACATGTGAGAAAGCAATCAATGAACAACTATGGTGTTGCAACAGCAACAAAAAACTAATGATTGATGCTTCTCATCTCTCTTCATTCCTGTCTGTCTGTCCTTATCTATCCCTATCTCTAACTTTCTCTCTCTCTGTCACTGTAAAAAAGAGAAAAGAAAAAAAGGGTGAAAATTATGGTATGATATTTCTAAACAAATCAAATTGGCTTGATTTATAATTTACAGATAACAAACTGCTAGTAGTTAGTGTAGGATATTTTTCAAGTTTAGTGGTACTATAGATTAGAAAAATAAGTTTTGTTGTACAGGTAATGATGACTTGCAACTATTGTGCCTATATTTAGACTTATAAAGTGCTCTGAAAATAATAGTGTTTCTCAATAGTTATTTTGTCACATTTAGACAGTTGACTAAATTTAAACATTTTTCTAAGGATCAAGGTTTTTTAAAAATGTTCATGTTTTTAAACAAAAGCCTTTCCCCCCTCTCCCTTTATCTCTTCCCTCCCCCCCACCCCCTAGTAACCACCACACTAATGTCCTTGTCTCTTAGTCTCTTTTTTATGTCCCACCTATGTATGGAATCATGCAGTTCTTAGTTTTTTCTGATTTACTAATTTCACTCCATATAATGTTATCTAGAGCCATCCATTTTGTTGTGAATGGTCCGATGTCATCATTTCTTATGGCTGAGTAGTATTCCATGGTATATATGTACCACATCTTCCTTATCCAGTCATCTATTAAAGGGCTTTTTGGTTGTTTCCATGTCTTGGCCACTGTGAACAATGCTGCAGTGAACATGAGGCTGATGTGTCTTTACGTACCAATGTTTTTGAGTTTGGGGAGTATATACCCAGTAGAGGGATTGCTGGGTCATATTGTAGCTCTATTTTTTCATTTTTTGAGGAACCACCATACTTTCTTCCATAATGGTTGTACTACTTTACATTCCCACCAACAGTGGATGAGGGTTCCTTTTTCTCCACAGCCTCTCCAACACTTGTTATTACCTGTCTTGTTGATTATAGCTAATCTAACAGGCATGAGGTGGTATCTCATTGTAGTTTATAGTTCAATGACAAGATACCCTGGAGATGTTTTCTTTGAACATATGTACCCTGATTTATTAATGTCACCCCATTAAAATTAATCTAAAAAAAGAAAACACACACAAAAAAGCTAGGTCTAAGGAAATGATTTCAAGTGTCATTTAAGCCACTTTAAAATTATTTATGTCAAGGTTAATGATAATACTGTCATTTCAAAAAATTCTAGGAAACTTTTAGAGCCTTTCTATTTTTATAGAAGTTTTATATAATCCTAATTATTGAGGAAAAACAAGCCTAAAGTTTTCAAAATTTATTATTTATTTAATGCTTACTATATGCCAGTCACAGTGGAACATGGTGATGGAAGTAAAAGATGAATAAAATCTAAGGTATGACTTCAGAGAGCTTTTAGTCTCTTGATGAAGTTTGGGGAAGGGTGAGGGAGAAAGAATAGAAGGGAGAATAAGCAGAGGGTCAACTGCACAAGCTATAACACAGCTGCAAAAGCCTTTGAAAGGACAGGCTGAAAGTAGAACAGGGACTAGCTAAGTGCTAGACATTAGGGAGTGATAAGAAATTTAACCAACTGTAGAATTCATGCTCTGTGCAGAGCCATTCAAAATTATTTTTAAAAACATTGTGACAATTCATCAAAATGGTCTATTGGTCCAACTCAGTCAGCAATTTACAATCCCTCTTTTAAATCTGTAAGACAAATTATACTGTGGTAGGATACTTGTTACAGTATATGTACAAGTCAATGTACTGAAAGCCTAAAGAGCACAGTAAGTAAACCGGGTGACAGATTGGAGAAGTCATCAGAGAGAAGGGGAAATTTCACTGAATCTTAACAAATAAGGAGGACTCAATACATAGTGAAGGGTGGATGTAAATGAGGCAGTGGCTAAGAGCCTGAGATTTAGAGTGACACTGTCTGGCCATGACTAGCTTTGCCACAGGCCAGGTCAGTGATACTGGCAAGATAACCCCAGTGTCCTCATATGCAACATAGAGGTTTACCTCAGTGGGTTGTTTTGGCAAATTATTAGTTTTCCTTTTATATTTATATACACGACTATACATATTAGCCATTTTTATTGATAATTTTTAGAATTTAGAAAATTGTTTTATAAAAGTTGATCCAAGAGCTCACCACCCCCACTTTTTGTTGTAGTGCATCTGTCACGAGCAAGTTACATTATCAGACCTAGAGCCAGAATCATCAATGAAAGGGCAAAGGAGAAGAGATAGAGCATTGAAATCAACAAAGGAGTAAATGAAAAGAAGTGTTATACCATATTTTATTACACTGGAGAATGTCTTACTATTTTAGAAGTCACAGGCTGTGGCAAGAAGAACCTTATCTTGTACAGTGCTAGAATCATTAGTTGAAAATTCACTCTATCTGAAATAAATGGTGGGGTGCTGACTGGTACAAAACAATTATGCCAAGTGTTTGCTCACCTTCTGTCTCTTGGTTCTAATGTTGATTTAACTGCTATGACTAGATTCTACCTTTCATTCAGAACAAGGGGTCACAAAGACATTTTCATGGAAAAAATGTTTTGGCTTTTTCTTTTTAGAGATTAATATTAAAAAAGCAAAATACCAGGTGAGGAAATAAAAAGAAAATAATTAAAAACAAAAATAAAACACATTTCTCTCCATCTTTATGTCACACCTATTTTCCAACAAAGCCTTCTAAATAGTTTCATAGAATCAGAGCACACTACTGAAATTGATTCTCAAGGCCTCTCTTAATCTGACTTCCTACTTCTCAACAGCATACTCTATTCCCAACAGGCCAGTTGGATCACTGCACACTACATAATGCCAACACACTTCACACACAACCGCCTGCCCATTTTCCCTGTTCTGAACAATCATTTCCTTCCCTTAAGTACCAATTCTGGTGATGTGCTTCCCTCAACTGCTGCAATACAAAATGGACTCTCCTTCGTTCAAATTATTGTGTAATTATATCCTAGTTATACAGCCCATTTATTTATACCAATCTTATTTATATAAATTACAGACATTACAAGTCTAAGTTGATTTTAGTTGCTTCTAACATTTGTCAGTCATAGGCTTACTCTTTCATTTCAAAATAAAAATTTAATAGTTATTATATTTTATTTATTTTAAGCTTGTATATAATTTTAAACTATTTGATTTGACATGTTTGTTTATATAAGATGTGAAATGTTATAACCTAAATTATTTTTTGAACAACCAGCTAATACTATTTATCGAATAATCTTTCCCATCACAATTCAATTCTAATGTCATCTTTAGCCCAATTAGTATACTTCAAGAGCATTGGTCTACTTATTCTCAACATCACTTATTGAAATGTTTTTATTTTTAAAGGAAATGTCTAAGTTATCCATCTGTATCTTTTGTTTTATTATTAATTTTTTTCTGAGTATTATCTCATATGTTTATTATTCTAAGTAATTTTTATAATGTTTTTGTTTATTGAAACAAATCTTAGGTTTCATAAGGATTACTTTAATATACCTGGCAATATGACAAGGAGTATATTTCTATTGTTATTATTTTATTTTATTATTTGTAAGCAAAATAACATTCAAAAACATGTTAAGTTCCAGTTTCAAAAAAAAGCTATTTCAAAAGCCATTGTTTCAATGAATCTTTTAATTATATAGTGAGAAATAATCTTTTAATTCTCTAAAGTCCTATGGAGGGGGAGGTGTAATTTTGTGGATAAATTATGCCATATCAAAAATCTTGTTGCTACTCAGTGTCAGCTTTCTTGTTTTTCTTTGGTTTCCAAAAATCTATGCAACTGTTTCTGTTTGCACCTGGCATAAACTTGTAGGCAAAGCTCTACATTTCCTTAAGTTTCCCCAAAAGTCCATTTAATAAACTAATTGATAAGAAACAAAAAAGTTTTTTTAAATAATTTTATTACCTGTTAGACAGGTATTTGACTTTACAAACTCTCAACAATTTAAAAATCCCTATTAGTTATTTGCTGTCTTTCTCAAGTCCTCATCTAGCAGGTGTACCCCAGATACCATATGCTCACCATGCACAGTGAGTACTCAGCTAGACAGTGAGATCTCTGCACTGACCAAACATCCTTCCTCTAAGCAGAGAGCCTTCTCCTTTTTAGGAAGCCGGGAACCCAGCTGATAATCAGACATTGGAGGTTCAGCCATTGTCTAGGTGTGAACTCACCAAATTATCATCAAAAACATCATTGGGTAACATGGTGATGGGAATCTCTTCTTAAAATAAACTCTTATACCAGCTTCTTGGAAAATAAAAGGATTTCTCTATCTAGTGACTATGTGTTGTCCCACATATAACAAATGCTGTTAAGTGCTAAATGACTGTCATATTAATCTTCAAATGCCTTCACAGCACTAAGTACATGACCCACAAGGCCATGCTTTTTGTAGGTGTATGTTTTTGGATGGATTAATTATTTGCTTAATTATTAATAATTAAATGAATGTATGATGCTGGTGAGGCCCATGAAAGATATAAATACAATTAACTAGAAGAAAGTTATATTTTATTAAAATGAAGGGACTAACTTTCACCACTATAGAAATCTTATTTCCACTTCTCTTTTTCCTCCACAATACCTTACTCAGTTAGTGAAGAATTTATTTTATGGTTTTCAGTTTTTAAAAAAATTGTTTTGAATTTTCAAATACTTTCACAGCAATAAATGCATGCCCCACATGCCTTGCTTTTTGTGGATAGTGTTTTTGAAATGATTAATTGTTTGATAAATTAATGAACAAAAAAAACCGCACTTCATTTCAAGTTGCTTTTCTTTGTTTCATTTTTGTCTCACTTACTCTAAACCAGCCTCTTTCAAAATCTCATAAGACATAATAAAAAAAGACAAAGAGAAAACAATAAAATTCGTAGCACTGCCTAAATCTAATGCAACAGGATTTTGAGTGAAATTTTTCAGTTTTCCCAGAATTTGCAATTGGGACATAAAGTTGAAAATTAAGTAATCTGTTTTAAAGAGAGGAAATGTTAGAATGTCCAAACAAATTGTCAAAAGTACAAGTTTCTTTAATTACAAGATCTGCCTTTTAAAATTACAACTTAATTTTAAGTTGGCCTTTATAACATGAAGCAAACACGGTTTTGAGATAAGGTAATTAAAGTGTTATAAATATCATGTGAACTGTCATGAGCAACTATTGTAGAAAACTTTATTTCTTTTCAAATATGTGACAGAGCAAATTAATATATAAGGGCAGTCAAAATAAAATATTATTATAATTGTGTACTCTACAAAACCTAAATTTCATTTATCTTTATCCATTGGACATCTTCAAAGTATTATAATACAAATATATACACAAATATATACAGATTATTTATATACTAAAACATAAGAAAATCTCAGTAAATCCCAACCAGAAATTGTATATGAGCCCCATTATCTGCATCTGACAATACAACAAAAATGGAAAATTAATGACAAATGTTAAGTGAAAAACTGTCCTCTATTTTTTTTAAATGGGATGAGCGAAGATAGATTCCCACATGTACCCCGACTGGATCCACCCAGCAACTCCTGTTGGGGTCAGTGCTGAAATCAACCAAGCTATCCTCAGAGCCCAGGGCTGATGTTCTACCAAGCGAGACACTGACTGTGAGGGCAGGGGAGAGAAACAGATGGCTGCTTCTCATGTGTGCCCTGACCGGAATCAATCCAGCACATCTGCACTCCAAGTTGATGCTCTATGCAATGAGCCAACTGAGCAAGGCAAAAAAACTGTCCTCTTGGCATTTTAAAAAGCTTATCTAAACCATTATTGATTAAATAAAACTTTTTTATTTTTATATTTAGAAATTTATTTTAATGGGTCACATTGGTCCATAAAAACACAAGGTTTCAGGAAAACATCCTTAAGGCATTTGAACTGTTGATTTCATTCTGTGCCCATCACCCAGAATCAAATCATTTTCTGTCACCGTATATTTTTGTCCCTCATAATTCTCTTCCACCTGACCCCCTAACTCTGGCAACCACTTTACTTTTGTCTATGTCCATGAGTCTCAGTTTTATATCTCACCTATGTATGAAATTATATAGTTCTTAGCTTTTTCCAATTTACTTATTTCACTTAGCATAATGTTCTCAATATCCATCCATGTTGTCATGAAAAGACATGTAGCACACCTTCTTTATCCAATCCCCTATCAAGAGACACTTTGGTTGTTTCATGTCTTGGCCACTATGAATATGATGAACATGGGGGTGTATGTATTTTTGCATACCAATGTTTTTGAATTTTTTAGGTAGATGCCCAATAGAGGGATTGCTAGGTAATGTGGTAGCTTTATTCTTAACTTTTTGAGAAACTGACATACTTTCTTTCATAATGGCTGTACCACTCTATATTCTCACTAGCGGTAAATGAGAGATTTTTTTTTCTTTACTACCTCTGCAACACTTGTTATTACCTGTCGTGTTGATAATAGCCAATCTAACAGGTTGAGGTAGTATCTTATTGTAGTTTTGATTTCTATTTCTCTGATAGCTAATGCAGATAAGCATCCTTTTATATATCTGTTGGCCATTTGTATGTCCTTTTGGGAAAAATGTCTGTTCGGGACACCTCTCCATTTTTAATTGGATTTTTTGCTTGTTTGTTGCATAGTATTTCTGTATAAATCTTAAGTAAGGTAGATTTTTATTGGTTTGTAGGAGGTTCTTTCAGTCAGATTTTGATTGACATGTGAATTAGAGTAAGTTAAAAAATGAATTTGACCCCCTTTACTACAAATATATAGTAATGGAAGGAAATAAGAGTGTTGGTAGTGAGCACACAATACAATATATAAATATCAAATTTAAAAGTTGCACACTAAAATTAAAATAATGTTATTATTCAATTTCACCTCAATAAATTTTAGAAAACATGCAACTAAGACTATTTTTCAATGTATTAGACAATGTTACATAACATTGGCATTTTCTCTTTCTTAAGAGATCAAAGTAAAGTTATTTTGGTTTGAAATTATTTGAAGATATAATCTCTAATACACTTTTAATTTCTTTCATTTCTTTCTTTAGGTTCTCCACTTTTTGAGCCGACTTTTGACATGTATATAAAATTTCAAATTGATTGATATTGGAATATATAGAATACTGCCTATGAATCATTTTTGTTTGTTTGTTTTGTATTTTTCTGAAATGAGAAGCAGGGAAACAGAGAGACAGACTCCTGCATGCTCTCAACTGGGATCCACTTGGTATGTCCACTATGGGGTGATGCTTTGCTCATCTGGGGCATTGCTCCATTGCAACCAGAGTCATTCTAGCTTCTGAGGCAGAGGCCATAGAGCCATCCTCTGCACTCGGGCCAACTTTACTCCAAACAGAGCTTATTATACAAGTACAGACCCCTGATTTTGTAAAAAGTCACTTTGGAGAAAAAAAGATAACTACTATTTTTTTTTTTTTGGTAAATTAATAAAAGTTATACCATTTTGTTAGATCAGCAAATTATATATATAGTTTTACTGTTTTGCAGGATTTTATAATTAGTTTATGTGTGCCAGAAGATGGAAAATGTTGTAAACTGCTGACCTAACAAATAATTTAAGAAAAAAAATATTATAGCCTGACCTGTGGTGGCGCAGTGGATAAAGCGTCGACCTGGGAACACTGAGGTCACCAGTTCAAAAACCCTGCACTGGTCCAGTCAAGGCACATATGGGAGTTGATGCTTCCAGCTCCACCCCCTTTCTCTCTTTCTCTCTCTCTCTCACTCTGTGTCTCCTCTCTAAAAAATGAATAAAAAAAAAAAAAATATATATATATATATATATATATTATATTAGCCTAAAAGGATTATTTTAAAATAAAAGCAGTAATATGCTTCCTAAATTAAAATAAGTATAAAATTTTAATAATTAATAACAGTATCAAAATATGTAATGCTAATATGGTTAGAACTCTTTTAAAGTTTTTTGAAAAATTTTAGATACATGATTGTAGTAGAAGAATTTAATTTACCACTTAATCTATATGATATTAAACAAATAAAAAGGGACTAAAATATAGTTATGTAAGATTAAGGTACTGAATTCAACCTGACCAGTGGTGGCACAATAGACAGTGGTTCTTAACCTGGGTTCTATCAAACCCTAGGGGTTCGATGAGTCGGTCTCAAGGGTTCGGAGAAGCCTCTGCCACAGAGGCCAGAATAAAGTAATACCGTAATTTGTTGTGAGTTCATGCACTTTGTTAGTTTTGTTCTTTGAGCAAGGTGATGTTCATTCATGGCTCATTTGTGCACCAGTAAAAAAACATATACCTATGTTTTGAATTTGGAAAAGAAAATCATATTTTATTTATCACTAAGGAAGGGTTCGGTGAATGCGCATATGAAACTGGTGGGTTCGGTACCTCAAAAAATGGTTAAGAACCACTGAGATAGAGCCATTGACCTGAAACACCCTAAGGTCACGGGCTTGAGCTTGGGCTTGTCGGCTTCAATGCAGGGTGACAGGCTTTAGCACAGAATTATCAACATGATCCAAAGGTTGTAGCTTGAACAAGGGGTCACTGGTTCAGCTTGAGCCTTGCCTTTGTCAAGGTACTTATGAGAAGCAATGAATGAACAATTAAAGTGAAGCAAATACAAGTTGATGCTTCTCACTCTCATTCTTCCTTCTCTCTCTCTCTCTTTCCTTTCCAGTCATCCTCTCTCTCAATATAAATTTAAAAATTTTTTTTAAAAGATTCATGTGCCCTGGCTGGATAGCTCAATTGGTTGGAGCTCCATCCTGAAGTGCAGAGGTTGCAGGTTTGATCCCCATTCAGGGCACATGCAGAAACAGCTTGATGTTTCTGTCTCTCTCTCAAAAAAAAAGTCAATAAAAATAGAAAACAGATTAATGTACTGAATTAAATCTATAACTAACAGAAAACATTTTCTTTTCAAAGTGTTCATGAAACATTTATTTTTTAAAATTGTATATTATGTCACAAAGAAAACTATAAGAGAATAAAAAGAAACAGACCTTATTCAGTCCATATTCTCTAATCATAATGCAATAGCTAGGAATCAAAAATATTAAAATTGAAATACAAATCAAGAAATACTTGCAACATATAATATAATTATATTTACTATTTAAATATATAATTTTATATAAATGAAGTTGAAATAATTTACCATATAAATAGTATTCATAAATAAATAAGAAGTTTCACTACTCATTGGAAAAGAGAGTAATGGAAAATAGTCAGTAAAAGTAATAAAATAGCCAATAAAAATAAAAAGCTGTTTACTGTTATAGTCAAACAAGTTTAAATTAAACTAATTGTACTTTTTTTGTCTGTCAGATTAAAAAGAATAAAAAGAGTGCAAATAATTAATGTAATGGATATGGAATCTAATAATCATATGTAAAATATATAAATGTGTTTTATATAAAATATATGTATTTATATAAAGTATAAATTAATACACTCTTTTTAAAAGTTTATGTAGCAATATATATTGAAGTTCCAAAGTATATTTAATCTAACCTATTCATTGTGTCCCTAAGAATTTATCTTAAGGAAATAACAGTTGTGGAACGATTCAAAGATATTATGCGTCCAAATGGTCAAAATAGTGAATACTAAATAAAAATCTTATGCTTCAAAATGTGATTAGTTAGGCATTTGTTGGTACATTAACACAAAAGATATTTCTCAGGTAATAAAAATAATCATGTTAAGGTGAATATTAAAAACCTGTGACATATAAATATGTATAATCTCATTTTTTTAAACCCAATTATATATGTGTCCAACTGCTGGGGGCTGGTACAGGATGTAAAAATATGTTCATTAAATATTATCATTAGGCTTGACCTGTGGTAGCGCAGTGGATAAAGCGTCGACCTGGGAACACTGAGGTCGCCAGTTCAAAACCCTGCACTGGTCTGGTCAAGGCACATATGGGAGTTGATGCTTCCAGCTCCCCCCCCCCTTTCTCTCTGTCTCTCTCTGTCTCTCTCTCTCTCTCTCTCTCTCACTCTGTGTCTCCTCTCTAAAATGAATAAAATAAAATTAAAAAAATAAAAAAAAATATTATCATTAGTTATTTAGATCTAGTTTATTTAGACTTTTCTGACTTTTATCTTTATAAAAATAAT
The DNA here is from genome assembly GCA_037038555.1 of Rhynchonycteris naso. Taxonomy (NCBI): domain Eukaryota; kingdom Metazoa; phylum Chordata; class Mammalia; order Chiroptera; family Emballonuridae; genus Rhynchonycteris; species Rhynchonycteris naso. The sequence goes on along the minus strand of CM072996.1, from coordinate 225,554,383 downwards.
TTATAATTATTTTATATGTTTAAATAGGAACTGAGAATTTATTTAGTAAAAATATGTATATATGTGCACTGAATAATGTATTCCAAGTATTAGAAAAATTTTTGTTCTAAAAACCCCAAACCAGAAAAAGTTTTGTTTTTGATATATTTCATCCCAAAGTAAAATCAACTATATTTTATTCAGACCATTCTAGGGTCATGCCATTATCTCTCAGCTGAAAGAAGAAGCAAAATTCTGACAAAGACTGGGCTTGTATTAGTTCTAATAAATGAATATAATTCTTTTCTGAAAATAATATTGAATGCAAAATTCAAAGTTTAAATTTTATTCTCATCCATCAATTTCAACATTCTTTTCTCCTCAGGTAAATTGTATTATCTACTTTACTTTCTGAGCTGTGATCATTTCAAATCTCACAAGACAGTGAGACCAAGTTAAAGACTTCTATAAGTGTGATCAGTCTTCTTGTGTTACTGCCATTTAGACCCAGATTTCAAAGGTCAATGAATTAGGCCAGTACTGTTTAGATTATGTTCCAACTACAAACATACCATAATGTACATGCTGATAAGAAAATGATCAATAACCAGATTACATCTTACAGCTGGTACTTTAGAATGGAAAATGATCAAATATGATTTAACATTTTCAGCATTTGTTTACAATATATTGATCAATTATATAGTATCAGTGTATCCTAAACAACATAACTGCTCAAGCTAAAGTTGTCTTGTTATAAAAAAGACAGAAATCCATGAAGCTGCATTTCTAAGTGTTGGCTCTAGACTTTTTGTATTTCTATTTAACATATAGCTTTTGGCACTTTTCCTACAACCATTCTGAAAATAGTGTGCTTTTCACTGAGTAAGTAAGTCAAATACAAACAAAGAGTAGGTCAATTTAAGCCCTGAAAAATCTCAGGTCAAAGTAGTATATGAGTGTTTTTAAATCTATTTACTAGGTAATCTCAAAGGATCAGAGCTCTTTTCTAAAGCTCTAAAGCTCTGGATAAAATTCTCATGCTGAAATTCTACATATTCCATCTAATATGAATCTTAAACAACTAAATATTTTATTAACAAAATACTAACCTATGATTCCTGACCCAGGAGTTTTTAACATGAGAAGTTTAAGTATATTTGTACTCATGAGTAACGGCTAAACTGCCTCAAGCTCCTCTCTACACCAGGCTCCATTTTAAGCATTACATATGTATTATTTCAAATAAGTCTGAACAGCAGCATTATGGAAAAGGTAATCCCCATTTTAGAGAAGAGGAGAATAAAGCACAGAAAATAAGTGTCTTCCTGCCTATCCAACTAGTGAGTTGTGAAGCTGAGTTTTAACCTAGCCAAGCCAGCTCTGTAGTTTATACTCCTAATCTGTGTGCCTTTGGTATAACTCTTTAGGGATTTTTCTTGTATATTGCATATATATGTCTTTAAAATTATTTTTTGTTTGTTTGTTTGTTTTATTTTTAATTTTAATGGGGTGACATTAATAAAGCAGGGTACATATATTCAAACAGAACATCTCCAGGTTATCTTGACATTCAATTATGTTGCATACCCATCACCCAGAGTCGAATTGTCCTCTGTCACCTTCAATCTGGTTCTCTTTGTGCCCCTCTCCCTTCTTCTCCTCCCCACCCCCCCCGCCCCTTGCCCCCGGTAACCAACACACTCCTGTCTATATCTCTTAGTGTCTTTTATATGTCCCACCTATGTATGGAATCCTGCAGTTCTTAGATTTTTCTGATTTACTTATTTCACTCTGTTTAATGTTATCAAGATCCATCCATTTTGTTGTAAATGATCCAATGTCATTATTTCTTATGGCTGAGTAGTATTCCATGGTATATATGTACCACATCTTCTTTATCCAGTCATCTATTGAAGGGCTTTTTGGTTGTTTCCATGTCTTGGCTACTATGAACAATTTTGCAATGAACATGGAGCTGCACATCTCTTTACGTACCAATGTTTCTGAGTTTTGGGGTTATATACCCAGTAGAGGGATTGCTGGGTCATATGGTAGTTCTATTTTTAATTTTTTGAGGAACCACCACACTTTCTTCCATAATGGTTGTACTACTTTACATTCCCACCAACAGTGGATGAGGGTTCCTTTTTCTCCACAGCCTCTCCAACATTTGTTATTACCTGTCTTGCTGATAATAGCTAATCTAACAGGCATGAGGTGGTGTCTCATTGTAGTTTTGATTTGCATTTCTCTAATAGCTAATGAAAATGAGCATCTTTTCATATATCTGTTGTCCATTTGTATTTCTTCCTGGGAGAAGTGTCTGTTCATGTCCTCTTCCCATATTTTTTACTGGATTGTTTGTTTGTTGTTGATTTTGTGAGTTCTTCATATATTTTGGATATTAGCCCCTTATCTGAGCTGTTGTTTGAAAATATCATCTTTCATTTAGTTGACTGTCTGTTTATTTTGTTGTCAGTTTCTCTTGCTGTGCAAAAACTTCTTAATAGAAAGTCCAGAAATAAAACCACATATATATGTTCAAATAATTTTTGATAAAGGGGCCAACAACACACAATAGAGAAAAGAAAGTCTCTTCAAAAATGTTGCTGGGAAAACTGGAAAGTCACATGCAAAAGAATGAAACTCGACTACAGTTTGTCCCCTTGTACTAAAATTAATTCAAAATGAATCAAAGATCTAAATATAAGACCTGAAACAATAAAGTACATAGAAGAAAATATAGGTACTAAACTCATGGACCTTGGTTACAAAGAGCACTTTTTGAATTTGACTCCAAAGGCAAGGGAAGTGAAGGCAAAGATGAATGAATGGGACTACATCAGACTAAAATTCTTAATGATACACATTATTTAATGATTTAAATGTGACAGAATGATTACATTACTAAGTTAACCATTTTTTAGTTTTGTGATTCAGTCCATATATGGTGTATATATATATAAACTACTTTATGTAGACTTTTTTCTTCCTTTCCCCTTTTCTCTTTTTTATTCTCCATTCTTCTTCTCTTATCATTTACATACATTCTTTAAGTTCCTTTTCTTCCAAGAAGTTCATTTCATACTCTCTCTTATGCTACTTCCTCTACTCCTCAGAGCTGCATCCTATATATCAACCAACTTTCTTATAACCCACCTTGTCTACTCACCTCCTTCTATCCAAGTCCTTACTTTCTGGCTCTACCTCCTAGTGAATTACCCAATTACCATCCTGCCACAGTCCCATGACTATGGCTTCGATGTATTTTATCATAGAACATAGAGTCAGAGCTGTAAAAAGTTGTCTTTCAAACACATTTTAAATATGATAAATATAATCTTTTGGAAGACTTTGAAGATTTTTACTTGTGGTCACATTTTTCAATTTTATCCTGTCTTTCAGATTTCAAATATTATTTTTAAATTTTAGTTTAATAACCACCTAGTTATCAAATAGAACATAAAAGATTTGGTCTGTTTTAAAACAAGCTTCATCTTATATGGTGTTGTTTGACAATTAATCCCTATTCTCACCTTAACTAGTAAAGTCAGCTCCTTCATGATACATTACTGTTTGACAATCTAGTGAACTTTACCACCAATAAACCAAAAAGGAATATAAAAAAGGAAAAGAAAACATATGCCATGAAAAGAGGGAGGCAAAAAGGATGCTATCAAAAAATAATGATAAAAAGAAATTAAAAGCCAATCTTCAAATAAATACAATTATTACCTTTGAATAGAAAAAAATAAAAGATTTATTTTAAAAAACTATTAGGTATTAAAAAATAAAATGTGGGTTTTCATTTCTACTAAATAAATTTTAAGATATAATTATTTATGCAAAATATATCATATGTTGTCATAATGATTAGATAGGAATAAAATTTTTAATTTCAAAATTGGTTAGGTCAGAAACCAAGTGGTGTGTGTGAGTACATGACTGTTTATATCACTTCTTTAAACCATTATCTGGGTGTTTATTTTGCATAATGAACTTTCCTCATCTGTCATCTTCTGCACTGTGGGAGGAAATAAATAAGGTGGGAGGCAAACCTTGTCCTCTTTGCTCTTAAAGAAATACATGCAATCACAGGGAGGAAAACTAAAGATCCTCATTAGAATTAGAGATTCCAACCACTTGTTTGTGTTAGAGTTCTGCATCTCTCCCCCAGTAGTGGCCAATGCTTCATTCCTCCTTATTAACCTGGATACTTAGCTTCCTAATATTGAAAGAGATGAGTCACATTTTATTACACTTCTCAGAAGGCTAAACTTAGTGGAACTTACAAGTGTGCTTTGGAACGCTGCATTCATGAAGTTTTTTTTTTTGTTTTCTGCTGTGGATGGTTGATGCTTCAGGAGCGGATTGACTGTTGTGCCTTGAATTCCAGCAAGAAGGTGATATGTTATTGCCTTTTTGAATAAAGAGTGAGTATTTTTTTAAAGGCTTTTTACTTCAATGTGCTCCATTTTATTCTTGATCAACTCAATGTAAGTCATTTAAATGCCATGCAACATTAATTTATATTTACTCATTTGAAAACTTTGTCTACTTATTTGCACATATTGGAATCATTTGAGACCAATCTGTAAACAATATTCACATTCAATGTCATGCAAAAAGAATTAATGTGTGTGCATATACATTCATTGGGGGAGGTAGGGATAAAGAGAAGATAAATTATAGCAAGCATATTAAAAATTAGCAAAGTGTGAATCTTTATAATAACCTCCATTTTTTTTGCTCTCTAAATCAGTTTTGACCTCATCCTGACAATGAGGAAAGTATTTATAAGCAATGATGTGGTTCAGTGATCTATTTTCACAGACTACTTAGAAGATTAATACCTTTCAGTGTGTCTGATATATCTGCTTCTTTAGGCTCAATTTTGGAGGAACTGCTATGTAATTTTACATGGGGATGTTTATAACCTGAGTTCTTAAAGCTGTGAATGAAACAGATTTTAAGGGACCCAGGCATGATTAAAACAGTTAGCCATTCACATCTTTCCTATTTACTGTGGATTACCGGAAGGGAAGTTGGGGTTAAATCAGTAGGTCTTCCTGATTCCCCAGAGGTTAACCTGGCAGCTGGTTTGGCACCCACAGGAGGCCTGACAGGTAGCAGGATTTGTCTAAGCAGGCTGCCTGAGAGCCAACAAGGAAAACTGAATGCTCTGGATTAGTTCAGGATTATGTTGTCAGAGTGAAGGCTGATGGACAAACTGCAAAGGAATAAAATGCAATCTGTTTGGGGAAAGAGGCAGTGTGCATAGCTTTCATTTTTCAAGAAATGACAAGAAAAATCATTAATAATTTATGAATCTACACCCATTAACTTTTCTCTTTGTTATCCCCAAACAGCCTTTTTAGCATGAGTTTGCCACTATCCTCTATCTCTTCTTTCTAGTGACAGATGACAAGATAGATATGAATTAAGATTCATAAAATAATACCCCCACTTCTAAAAAAGACAGAGGCTGTATTCTCCTAACACTACTTTGTTTCTCCCACACTCTCCCCAACCCACCCCAGGATGAAAGGAAACTTCAACACTGGTGAGATAGCCAAATAACATGTGTTTGCTTCCTTCCCTCTGTAATAAATTTTCAAACAATGATATTACTTAATAATATATAAAGCCAAAAAGAAGTAAATAATAATTATAATATTAATATCTTTATTATAATAAAATGTAATATGTTCTTTTTTTTTTCTTTCAAAAAGAAACTTGAATGTCAGTTTGGAACTAGTTAGTAGATACAAATACCAAAGTATTTAAAAATAGTCTCTCTAGAAAAGAGATTATGCTTTTTCAATAAACAAGATACTGAAATTCTTAAAGAATAGTTGTGAAATAGTTGTGGTAACACATTTCCCTCTGTAAATTAATCTAACATTCTAAAATAATTTAGGTTTTGGTTTTACTTATAAATTTTATAATCTGCTTTAGCATTTTTTAAAGTTAAATTACTTTACCCTCAGAAGAAAGTTCTCTGCTTAGACTCACTTGAAACAGAAAAAATTTTAAAACATTTGTAAAATATAAAATGTAGAATATTCAGATATTTGAGTTTATAGCTGAATTATTATTATAAATTTACTATAATTTCAAAATTAGAGTTTTGTGGGCTCAAGGGCTAAAAGTTATTAACTCAACAGTAACATAACAGTATTCTTATTTACATTCTCTTCTGTGATTTCAATAACAAATTCTCTCTTTTTCTAAGTAAAAATGTTTGATTTCTTCTCTACCTGAGAGAGTATAAATTAAGTTCCAAATCCTCAAGATAAATGCGCGCTGAATAATTTTGTGTTATCATTACAAAAAGAAAGACTCTGTAGTCTCAAATTAATATCTTTTAGCTTTAGAACATTTCTGTCTTGAGTTTCTATTTCTTTGACATGTGACTGCATCTGCCCCAGAATAAACAATCAATAATATTTAATAAATAGATAAATAAATCAATAAAAACATTTTGATGTAGAATATATTGAATTCACTTTGATCTACAAGAAGAAAAAAAATCTATAGTAATTTTATTTTTATAATATTGTTCTATTGCATAATCTTAATACATGAAGCATAATGAATAATGACTACAAATTATGGACTCATACTGATTATTTTACATTGTAATAAATAGAAAATCTCTTTGTTAACCTGAAACAATATGATTTTTTAACTAGATTCCATTTAAGCCAGTTTATGTGTTTTAGTACACATTCAAGCCTGTGTTTACTTTTAAGCCAGTTCATAGTCCATCATTAATTATACAATGTACTACTTCAAAAAAAGCAATCACTGATGATATACTTATTTTCCCTTTTAAAATTAACATCAAACTACTTTCACTTGTAGATATCAACTTTTTATTGCCAGTTAATACATATTCAAAATGATTTTGACCTAAAATAGCTGTTATTCAATATTCTTTAATAATATAAACAGCCACATAAAAAAATAACTGGATGTTGCTTTTCTCCATATATGTCCTCAAAATAAATTCAGCTTTACTATAAAGAAGTGCTTCCTGATTATTTTTATATTGCAGTATACAAAGGCAATGATAATATTTCTTTGGACACTGGTTTAACAGAGAAAGCTGCCCTTTTCTGGGAGTACAACCTGCTTCCCCAGGGGATGAAATGGATGAAGACATTAATCTTTCTGCACACCATTAAATCATGGGGCAATAAGTTTCTGTGCCAAAGCACCTGGGTAGAAAATTCCATAGTGCTGGACGTATGAATTTTTTAAATTTCAGGACTAGCATGTCAACCATGAATTTAGTTCTGAAAGCAGAGAGACTTTATTTTTTTCTTGTTTCTGAAGAAACATAAGGTATAATAGAGGCTAAAATAAATTTATTCATTTTAAATTGTGCAATGATAATAAAAATAACTCCATGAATAATATAACAATTCAGAAAACATTTCTAAATAAAAAGGTAGTTTATTAACACATCATCCTCAAAGGATGTTTATACTATAAAAGAACTTTATTTAAACTGCCATTCATGTTCTGTACATAGAAGAGACAGTAAAAACAAACAAATGGGCTATGGTTTGGTATTATATAAAAACTCCAAATATTTTCCATTTTAAATATATCTAAAGATTAGTAAGATTAAGAGATATTTACAGATATCATATGGGTAATAATTATTAAAGTATTTGTAGGAAGCCACCTACAGTATAAAATTTTGTCTAGGTCAATAGTCTTTCTTACTTTTTCAGAAGTAAGAATACTATCAAATGTTTTAGGCCAAAGAATTGTCTTGTCCATAACTCTGATAATATATATTTGACACAGACTTGGATACACTGTAAGTATTAAGTGAAAAAAAAGATAAAGAGGTGGGAAGAGAAACCAAAATCATGACGCATTTCAAGTCTCTGATCTCCTTAAACCAGATCACTGTTTCCTAATGGAGTGAAGGCATTACATTCCCTCATTACTCTTTTCAAAATGGCAGTTTTCCTGGATTGATAAATTTTGTAATGTTTGTTGTAGATTATCTTGTTATTTTGTATCTTTGCAAATATCATCAGAACTTCAAATTGTAGAGCAAGATATTTAAATGGTTGTAAATTTTCTAGTATATAAAATCTCAGTATAAGTCAAAACAATTCAAGAATTACAGAATTTCTTCTTATTTTCAGTGTTCACTCAAATAATATAAGAATAAAAAGTGATTATTGGGTTTGAAAAATTAAAAAGTATGTGCAACCTTAATTTTAAAAAAAAGCTTCAATTTAGTAGTTAAAGATGAAGTTAAATTTCAGATAATTTAAAATTTAAAAAATTAAATAATAATTATTCTTGTGTAAAGTTTTGAAAATGAAAAGAAAAATTAATAAGAGAACCCAGGGTTAAGGGACATTTTATTATAATGGGAGAGATTTGAGTATCTCTACATGTGTATGAGAAGAAGCCATTAGAAAAGGTGAGTAAAAGGTGGGGATAAAAGAGAAGAAGCCATTAGAAAGGGTGAGTAGAAGGTGGGGTTATAACCCTGAAAAATGGAGTAAAGAATAAAGTCCAACAAAATGAGGAGATTATGGAATCAAAAAATATGGTGGATGGTTTACATATTCTGGCTTCAAGAAAATATTTAAAAGGCTGATGTAAACAATGATGTAATAATCATGGGGGTGCATATCTTCTTTTGAATCAGTAATTTGGTATTCTTAGGGTATATTCCAAAAAGTGGGAAGCTGGGTCAAAAGGCAGTTCCATTTTTAATTTTTCAGGAAACGCCATACTGTTTTTCATAGTGGCTACACAAGTCTACAAGTCTGCATTTCCACCAGCAGTGAGTATAGTTGTGTTTCAATAAAACCTTTTATAACTACTAAAAATACATAAATACACACATACATACATACATACATACATGCATACATATATACTGATGTATATCTATAGATAACTTACAAGTACAAGAACACATTATAAAGAGACTTTGCAACATAGTTGTGATGGCACAATTTTCTCAATAAATCAAGAGGTCATTAGCTGACATAAAGAAAAGGTTGAAAAAACAGGTCATGCAGAGAAATGTTGCATGTTTACAACATTCATTAAAAAGATTGAAAAAAGATATTAAAAGTGAAGTTTAAAAGATGTTAAAAAGTTAGAATCACTGGTCAAATTGGGGACTGCAGTTTTGTTATGGTTGGTGTCCAAGTTTATGTGATTATTCTTGGTAGGTTTCCCTGACTGAATATAAGAACAGATAAAGTAGATTGTGGCCATAATCCAAGATTAGGACTTTTTTCGGTAGCAAATGCATAGGCATGCATGGGAATCAAAGATGGCAGTGACAGAGTAATTCAGGAAACCAGTCACAGCATCTTGCCCAGCAGAAAGAATGAGAAAAGTGGATGGACCTATGAGATGGGCAAAGATAGTGGGCATACTGGGATTCAAGAAATAGGCAAGAAAAGATTTTGTTCTAACTGGAAGTATTAGAGGGAAATTTTTAAACCTTTTTTTTTTTTACAGGGATAGAGAGAGAGGGATGGATATATAGGGACAGACAGACAGGAACGGAGAGAGATGAGAAGCATCAATCGTTAGTTTTTCATTGCCGTTGTGACACCATAGTTGTTCATTGATTGCTTTCTCACACGTGCCTTCAGCAGACCGAGCCACCTCTTGCTGGAGCCAGCTACCTTGGGTCCAAGCTGGCGAGCTTTTGTTCAAGCCAGATGGGCCTGCGCTCAAGTTGGCAACCTTGGGGTCTTGAACCTGGGTCTTCCACATCCCAGTCCGACGCTCTATCCACTGTACCACCACCTGGTCAGGCAAATTTTTAAACTTTAAAAACAGTCATGTAATATAAAGTCTTATGAGTGCATCTAGATGTACATTCCAAAGTTTTTGCAATAGAAATTTTGAAATGATTACATAGAAGAACATGAGTGATCTTAAAATTGTTTCTGTCCAATTCTATAATTAATACTATTCAGTTCCTGAATAAAACTTTAGGAGGTCATAAGTGATTGAAAAAGTCACCAAGACATGCACTTGAGATAAAGTAATTTATTCTTTGACCAAAACTGTTTTCAGGGCTTTCTTAGAATATCTCCAAAACTACAAAATATAAAATTGTGAGCACCAAACATTTAAATCCACCCTTGCCACCCACCTTTGAAAAGCCTTGTGATTCCACCAAGGCAGACTTAGTGGAATCACTAGATTCCAAAAAGAATATAGTGAGTCTGCCAAAGTCCAGAGACGCACAGACTCTTCAGGCATTCACCAGCACAAGAGACAAGCCTGTTTATTAACAATGATAAATGAGCAGGAAGTCAACAGGCTTTAAATGAGACAAACTTCTGCACACTGGCACACTCTGAAACTACTGTGGTGCATAATTATAGTAATTCTAAAGGAAAACATTATTAAAATCTCTTAACAATAAAATATAATCATGAAATTCTGAAAACCCCTACCATGTGGAATGAAACTTTTGAATCATGGTCTCAGTTCAATTTGAGAAATATCTACTGAGGAAAACACTATTTTAGAGATGGAAGAAAGTGTTGGGAAGTATACAAAGTTTTTTTTAAAAAAAAGAATATACTCAAACCACAATGATCTTGGGCTCTAATGTACAACAAAAGGCAACAAAATTTCAGGAAGTGAGTCATTTAAAGGAAAGGACCTACTTAGGAAACATACACACAGTTGCAAAGATATTATTTTCTTTTTTGTCACTCTTTCTAATGGAGACTTGGAAGAACAACACAGTAACAGGTGTGGGAAGTTGAAATAATGCTATACTTATACATGAATTGATGTATAAGTTTTACCACTCTTTAAAAGCACATTATCAAAACCATGATTTCAAAGACCAAAGCGAAGAAAAGAAACTGTGTATGTGTTGGGTTGTGCGTGTGTGTTTCCCTTTAGCAATCTAGTCCTGACTAGATTTTATGGAAAATCTCCATCATCATCAGGACTTAAAGAAGCAATATGTACTACAAGAAATAAGTTACACAGTCTTGATTCTTTTCACCTCTTTCTGTCACCATCTCATTTTAACAAGACCATACACACCACATTACTTTGCCTTGCTTTATCTCTCTTCAGAGCAATTATTATTACCTGAAATTATCCATAAGTTTAGAGAACATTATCTCTTTCATTTTTACTGCTGAACCCTCAGAACGTAAAAGAGGACTGGCACAATGAATGACTGAATGATTGAATGAAAACTCCTAGTTCTGTGCTCCATAAAGAGGATACACAAACTTATTGAACTTCAATTACTGCACTGTCAACCTTAAGTTTTTTAACCAATGACTTTGCTTTTCTTTTGTTCTACTTCTTAGTACATGCAGACTTTAGAACATACATTTCCAGAATACAAAACAGAAGGAAATAATTGACAAATAATAATCCAGATCTGCAGATATAACTTGAGAGCAACATGAGACATATAGCTGGTAGCTGCTGATTTAATCTTTGTTATATTTTTAAATATTTTAATAATATAATCTTTGCCATTTTAACCACCTTAAGAGTATTGTTCAATGGCATTGAGTATATTTACATTCTTGAACAACCATCACAATTATCTGTCTTCAGAATATTTTGTCCCCATTAAATAATTCTCCAATCCCTCACCTTTCATCCAGCCCTTGATAACAATTCTTTCTTACTCTAAAAATTTGACTATTCTAGGTATTTCATATAGATGGAATAATACAGTATTTGTCTTTGTTTCTGGCTTATTCCACTTAGCATAATACTTTTAAGTTTTGTTCATGCTGTAGCATATGTCACTACTTCATTCCTTAAGGCTGAATTATATTTCATTGTATGTAAATACTACATATTATTTGTATTTGATGAAAAATTAGCTTGATTCCATTTTTTGACTATTGTAAATAATGCTTCTGTGAACAATGGTATACAAGTATCTGTCTGAGCCCTTGTTTTCAATTGTTTTAGATATGCATTAAGTGGAATAGAGATAGTATACTTATAAATGATCTTGGTTTTTACTCACATGAACTGGTAACATGTTGAAGGTATTTTAACAGAGAGAAATAATCAGGCTTATGATTCACCATTTTACCATATTATTCCAACTATAGTTTGCAGACATAAGAGAATTTGCAAATCAGATTTTAAAAAATGAAATAATAGTGAAATAACTTGTGACTATATAAAGCAATATATCATCAAGTGTGATGCCACATGATCCAGAGGACTTCATAAATGCAGAAATAACATAGAGAGTTATGAGATCCTCATAGGTATCAATTGATTGAAATACCTTGGGACCCACTTCAAAGGCCCTGAGCTACATTTGGACTACAGGGAGGAAAGGAAAAAAATAGACTGCCAATTTATGCTGAAAAGAATTTAAGACTTGTATTACCAGTGTCAACTATTCAAAGTTGTTACATAAATGCCATCATTAGCTTTAACTTTAAAAGTAATAAGCACTATTTTTAAATAATTCAAATATTTGAGAGATTAAAAAATGTCTATTGTAATCCCGTGGAAATAACCACTTGGTTCCAGCAATTAAAATTTTCATCTAGAACATATATATGCTATTATTTTCCCCAAGTTCTGTAAAATACTGTGGATTCTTCTTATAGAAATGACTTCCAGAAGAGAAGAGTTTGGGGTCATGTTACAACTAAGCTGAGGTATTGCCAATATTTCTTAGAAAACTGCATTTTAAAAAGAAAGAAATGTTCTAATATATTTGGTAGAGTTTCCTATAGAAAGCAATATATTACTTTATAATTCATTTAGAATATAAGAAACAATAAATTATGTGAGCTAAGTTAAGCACTCATTCTCATTGTTTCTTCTAAAAGTGGAAAATTCCTATAATCTCATTTATAATTGTTTCATTTGTCCGTTCATTATAGACTGTTTTATAGAGAATCATACAAAGGTTTCCTAACTAGCATCTGGAAAGTAACATGAGACAAAGTTCACTAAGTCCTTTCAATTCAACACATTCAATTCACTAGGCTTTACTGAACACCCAACTATTGGAGCAGGCACAGAGCCAGACACTGAGAACAAAAAGCTAAGTAAAAAAAGCACAGTCTCTGTTAATTAGCTTTTTATTTATATGCACAGGGCATTTATTTACTAATATTTTGTGACTGTTACCGTATTTCCCCATGTATAAGATGCACCTTAATTTTGGGGCTCGAAATTTGAAAGAAAATGTATTACATAAAGTTATTGAACTCAAGTTTTATTCATCATAAAATTCATACAACTACTCATCACTGTCAAAACTCCCATCCATTAGCTTGTCCTCATCTGTGTCTGATGGTAAATCATTGTCTTCAACAGTGAGCACAAAAAGGTGGGAAATGCAAGTAAAATAATCTACAGCCACTGTATAAGACACAGTTTTTAGACCCTTAATTTTTTAAAAAAGAATGTGTCATATACTTGGGGAAATACAATATATATCTTAGCATATATCTTATCAAACATTTCAACATGTATTCACCTTGATTTTGAAGATATTCTCAATATCAATATTTATAACAGAAAATAAATTATATGTGCTTTAAGTCATTTCTTCCTTTATGAATTCCTTATGATTGACTTCAAATCCATGAAGAAGGATAATTACTTGGACCAGTGGGGTCTAGCAAAAAGGTGTGAATATTGGTTTTGATTGTGTGTTGAAAAAAACAATGAGCACAGAAATATGATTGGCTAATCAGCTGCCTTATAAAATGTAAGAATCTCATTAACCATCAGGTTTCTCCACAAAATATTCCCTCTGTCTGCTCACAGGTAGACACTGCCTGAGAAACAGGGAGATATGATAGAGGAGGTATCCTGTCCCTGAGCTCTTCTTTGTGTGTAGTAACCAGTTTTTCCTATCCCAGTAGAAATACCTGAAAGCAGCAGAAAATGTAGAAATGAGCTGTTGGGAAGAACACAATGTTAGTTATTGATTCTACTGGCCAAAGTTTGATAGTTGAAGTTAGAATAAATGAGCTCATCAGGGGAGAGATGCAAGTGGACATAAAACAAAGAAAGCAGAGAATTGTAAACAAAAGAGGATCCTGGAAAGGAAAGAAAGTAGGGAGAGTTACTAAAATGTCAGGAGAATTAGAGTAATAACACACCAGGAAACTGAAGAAAGAAAGTTTTTAAAGAGAGACAGAAGTTTAGAATCCTAAATTCATAGGTCAAGGAAAGATGTACAGAAAAAGTAAATTTGCTTCTATTACAGTCATTTTTATATATTGTATGTAAGTAGTACAAATGTCTGAAACACTTAACCAATAAATTCTGCTAAGTTTAATATATTAATAGTGTATAAGAGGCAAGTTCTGTCAGGAAAAACTGAAATTTCCTGTTCTTAGGCACACTAGTAATTTTGTGCTTTATACAAAAGTGGAACTTCATACAAGTACAAATTACAACTTTGTGCTTCTCTACTCTCTTTTTACTATAAGTGCTAATCATTTTGTGAATACAATTACATGCGTTAAAAGAAAGATTGCAATCTTTTTACCCATTAATTTTTGGGGGCCTGCTGAAAGGCAAGAAAGAGTAGCTAAGAGCCTTCTTATCTACAAAAACATCTGAAGTATAAGCTGCCAAATATGCCACATTCAATAGATTGGACTAATGGAATCACTTAAAAAATTGCACTTTCTTGTGCTATACTTTTCTTTTCTTTCCAAGTTTCTATTTATGAAAAACAATGAAGTACAGTACAGTATGCTACATATTTGCAGAGATAAAATCACAAAGCAGTGTAAACTCCAAAATGGGTTTGAGTTACCCATAAATGAAAACACCACTGAACAAAGAAAGGAAATGAGTAATGATGCCAAAAGAATAGTAGGCAAGAAATTGCTGAAAGAGTAGTCTTTGCAGCTCTCTATGCATAGTGAATCAGAATCCCAGGTAATAAATATTTTTGAAGTATTTTATGTATATACACACACATACAGAATGTACAGAATGGGGAAAAAGTAGGTTTACAGTTGTTCATATAGAAAAAATACTATAGGTATTGATCGACTTACGACCGATGCAACTTACAACCATTTGACTTTACAACCACAATTGCTAGTCACAACTGCTCCGTGTCTGGAGCAGTTTTTGTATGCACCTGTATTTTGTAATTTTGTATGTTTTGCAAATATTAAACCAGTTGTACTGGTAATGCAGTGTTTTACTTAAACCTGATGAATGTAAAAATAAGAAACAAAATGGTGTAGAGATAATGGCATAAAATGAACAAAGAAAACTATGTTATATAACAATAATGAAAGAAAATTATTATAAAATATGACTTAAAGATTTTTAAAACATCATTTCACAGTACTGTACACATAGCCTACTCAACTTAAGACAAAATCATGTTATCACCAGTCTGTCGGAACCAATCGTGGTTGTAAGTGGAACACTAGCTGTGTAATTAATAAACAATAGTAGAAGAATAACCTGTGTTTCACGTACTCACAAATCTAAGACTACTTTTACCTCACATTATATATTGAACTACCTAGATAAGTCATTACATCTATTGCCTAATATATATAGGCTTAATTGATGGCAAGAATTTTCTGCCTATAGGAGATAGCAGTAAAGAATAAAACCGTAATTTGGCTTATATTTTTTATTGTTTCTCACATGTTAAAATAACATATTGCTTTCCAGAGAATTTCTTCAAATATATTAAGAACTGTATTTTTAATGCAGTTTCTTTAAAAAATATTGACAATGATTTTCTTAACTTGGTCAGGTACCACGAGTCGAAGTTCTTCTCTGGAATCCAGTGTCAGCAGATATTGGGAAAAATCATACTGTATATTCGCTCCACATAAAGATTCTTGATTGTTGAAACTCAGAAGGAAGTTCTAATAGTAAAAACATTAGAGATAGATATCATAAAGTCTTGACCAATAACCCTTCAAAGCCCTCTGAATATTATTATCATGCCTTCATATAAGGCAAGTCCAGCCTGAGATAATCTTATTTCACATATTCAGATATATGAAGTTTCTACAAATTTTTTGATAGGATGGAATTTTTCTTATGTCTCTTTCATGCAAATATTTGGTGCACTTATACAGAATAGGAAAATCAGGGTCCAGTTAATTAAGAGCTCTGTTAAAGGAAGAAATGATCAATGCACAAATGTAAGCCTCATGAGCCAGTTTTTATTTCATAAAAATTATTTCATAATTACAGTTACAATAACTCTACTTTTTTCTCTCTCTCACAATTGTTTTTTTATTTAAAAAAATTTTAACCCACTATGTATTTAATTTTTTATGCAATTTCATCCCTAATTGCCAAGATAACTGAGCAATTACTAACCAGTCAGTAAGAATTCTTTATTAGTTGTCAGAAAACTATAACCAAACTCATAAAAAAGAAATTAAGCAAGGAGGAAAATGTTTCCTCCCTTCAAGTCTTTACATTTAAAATAAAAATTTATTACAATAATACAATGTTAATAAATGACATGTTTGTACTTAAAAATGTTTTTAAGTACTTTCAGACGTTGTTTTACTAGTAAATTGAAACATTTATTTGACAACCAGAGCTGGAATTTTCTAAAATGTCTTTGATATGTTTTCCCTTTGGACAGTTCTAAACAACTAAGGCATTCAGCTGGCAGAAAACAGCATCATTGGGCCTTTTGTGCATCAGTCATTGTAGGTCATCTGAACACTGTTCAGAGATTTCTCAATTGAAGAGAGTTTGGAAGGTTAATTCTGTCATTACCGCGTTGACATGAGGCATGTTGCAACCTTCAAAGCAAAATGTTACTTGTAATCTTTTAATAATAAATTAGGTCAATATTTTATCAAGATAATCCAACATGAAGATTAATTGCATTAGTTACAAACATGTATGAATGCAGGTTATTTGTTTTAGAAACACCTTTAACCAAAAAGCAAACCTTTGGTAACAACAGGCAATTTTTAGAAAAATCATCCTTTCTCCAACAGTATTTATCTTTATAAGACATTTATTCTTTTCATTGATCTTTAGTCAAGACTGATGTAAAAGAAAGGATAATGGTCTTATAATTACTAAAACAATGACCATTTACCAAAGCTGTCTGTGAAGAAATGACTTCCGATTGAAATGTTTTTAATAAAGTATCTCATTCTTTGGTTTCTTATTGCAATTTAATTTTACTGGTTTTCTTAAAATGTGTGATTAGTCCTGCAAAGAAACTCAGTATTTTTTTATGTGTTCCTATCTTTGTGTTTAAAATATTGTAGCAAAGAATATGAACTAGCATGGTTTTCTAGAAAATAATTCATTTTTCATGTTGTTTCTTTCAGTTATAAAAATTGAGATTAGGCACATCTTCCTTTTTCTCTCTTTCTTTTTCTCTAAATTAAGAAGTAGAGTTTAAGGGGTAAGGAGGTAGAAATATGTTGATCTAAGTGGCATAAATCTGCTAACAGAAGTCATTAAAGTGGACAAATGCCTTACTCCCTGATTTTGTTAGATAAGAACTATCTGGTAGTTTAAAATTCCCAGATGTCATTCTGGTAGTATATTACAGGCCCCCAGGATGGCAGGACAGAGTTCATACTCTATTTCATCAAATATCAAATAACATTCTCCAAGGGTCATGCCAGTTATGAGTATTTCACAGCCAACGTTTGAGAATATTGCAAATGAAAATTTTAACATTTGTCTTCAAATACCAGTTTTCTCACATTTTTTGTTATTAAAAAAAAGATAGGTAAAAGAATAGAGAAATATTTTTATATAAGTAGCTTTTGGAATAAATTAACAGAGTGATATTAAGTATTTCACATAAAGAACAAATGAACAGCAATCTCAGTATCAGATACTTGTAGAAGAGAATATTTAACTGAATTTGGAAATAAAGTTCACAGCCCTGAATGAAAGGAATTAGGACTCCATTATCTATCAGCAGGGGAAAGCCCAGAAAAGTTTTTGTTTTCTTTATGCCCCAGTTTGAATATGTTAAGTTTTTGTTGAATAAATAAATGAGGTAAGGATAAAAAGCACTTACTGTATTGCTTGATACTTGATAAGTGTTTGACAAATTTTAACTAATAATATAGTCACCATTAGTTAGACAACCTATAAGAGAGAAGTTGTGAAAAGGTGAGAAGTTCAAAGCTGTGGATTGTCGTGTATAAACTGGAGACATCTGGGAAAGGGTACATATAGGAGTCTTCCTCGACATCTCCCCTCTTCTTAATTAAAAAATATAAATGAGTAAATAAAAACCAGAAGATACATCCAAAGCCACCATGCTGGCAGTGGCCTAGCCAGGCCCAGGGTCTAGGCTCCTGTATTTCAGTTTATCTCCCTCTGCTCTGTTGTGTCAGCCATATCAAGAGACTAAAGTGATGAAAGCAATGTTTTAGCAAAATTGATTTAGTAACTGCATATTGGCTGAATAAAAGGAGGAAAGCTTGAGAAAAGATTGGGGGTAAAGAAACTATAGTAGTAATCCAATCATGAAATGATGTGGCTTAACTGAGGAAATATAAGTAGGATGGAAAATCCAAAATGATACCCAAATTATGTAATGGCAGCCTTCAATGTGGCTCAATGTTATGTAACTAAACATTATCTTTTATAACTTCTTGTCTTAACAAAAGTAAGCCTTAGCATCAAAAATTTAAACAAAGATTTCTATGACACTGCTCCTTTTCCGTACTTCATGGGCTCACAACTCACCATTGCCCCTCACACCAGCAATCTAGACTGGTTCATCTTCACTCCACCCAGCATCTCCATCTTCAGCTGGCATCTAAATAAATGTAGCATTGGAAAAGTATGTGGTAATTGGAAATCTTTTATTTCTACAAAATTTTATTTTAATTTTTTCCCCTCTGAATAGGCATTTCAGCGGTGTGTATATCTGTAACCAAGAAGATGTCTTGAAGCAATCTGTTTTGTTACCCAAAAGGAGAACTGACAGCTGACTCAAACTCATGGAAAGAGGTTGCAAAGGCACAAAAGGGTTCTTAATACTTTGGGGTTTTTATAGCAAAAGATAAGTTGATTTATTTTGTAATAAAAATTGTCTTTTTGTGACCTAAATAACTTATTTTTGGTTTTGTCCTTTTACCTTCTATTTGTTTCACTTGATTTGACTTTATTTTTTTATTTTCTTTTATTAGAGAGAGATAGAGAAAGACAGGCTGGAAGGGAGAGAGATGAGAAGCATCAACTGGTAGTTGCAGCCTCTTAGTTGTTTATGGAGGGGGGGTTCCAGCTGAGCCAGTGATCCCTTGCTTAAGCCAGCAACTTTGGGCTCAAGCCAACAATCGTGGGTTTCACACTAGCAACCTTTGGGCTTAAGCCAGTGACCCTACACTCAAGCTGGTGAGCCTTCACTAAAGCTGAATGAGCCCATGCTGAAAACCAGAAAACTCAGGGTTTCAAACCTGGGTCATCAAGCATCCCAAATTGACATTCTATCCACTGTGACACACTGGCCAGGTTGCTTTGAGTTTTTTAATGAAACTGAAATAATTGTTTTTAAAAATTGTTTCAAAACCATATGTGATAAGCAATAGAATTATGATAAAACTGGCACTGGCAAACCAATAACAATTTTCATGCATCAAACTTCTAATGTTGTCCACATTGTTTAGTTGACTGTGTATTTCTGGGATAATCAATGAGTCATCTAAGACACATGTAGAATCATTTCTCTAGGCACTGCATACAGGGTAGAACAAAAGTAAGTTTACTGTTATTTGTATGGAAAACAATATAACATCAATAAATAATAATATAAAAATAAACTCTGTTTTGTGTATTTACAATTGTAAACCTACCTTTGTCTCACCCTATATATTACCTATAAGTCATTTTTCTACAATGCCATACTTTATCTGTTAACTAAAACTTGCTCACTTTTCCTTAGTAAGTTTTTGGAAGTATTTAATTGTTTTAATAAGAAAATGAGGTTTCTTGCAAGTGTTTACAAGCATTAAGTTGAAAAATAATCAACTAGAAAATGCCAAGGCCTTCAGCACCTATAATTTGATTTAGTTGTATACTATTTAGATTAATGTAATTAGTGTATGAACACCCAAGTGAAGAACTCAAGGGCACAATCCCATTTTCTCTTTATATTTATATTTATGTGTTTAATAAAAAATTAATTTTGAACAAATATGCAATTCTGATACATTTTTTCTGTAACAATTTATTTGAGAAATTTTAGATATACAGAAAAAAAAATGCAAGAGTAGTATATAAGCACTCATACATTTTACCTGAATTTACCAATTAGTAACATTTTGTCACATTTGCAAGCTCTATCTCATCCTGTATGGGTATATTTTACAAATATTCACATGTACGTTATACACATATACTTTTTGTAACTATACATGTGTATTTGTATGTTTAACTTATACAAACACATATATACATACACATATATACCCGTATTTTCTCATGTATAAGACACTACCATCTATAAGATGCACCTTAATTTGAAGGCCCAAAATTTGAAAAGAACAACTGTTCTACATAAAGTTATTGAACTCAAGTTTTATTCAACTACTACAATGAGTGCAAAAATAAGCACAATAAAACGGGAAATGCAAGTAAAAAAATCTACAACCACTGTATAAGACACACCCAGTTTTTAGACCGCAAATTTTTCGAAAATGGTGAGTCTTATACATGGGGAAATACGGTATACAAGGCTTGGTGAAAATAGGTTTACAGTTGTTCTTATGGAAAATAATACAAGAACAAATAATAATACAAGAATAAATTGTGTTTTGCATATTCACAACTGTAAACCTACTCTTGCCCCACCTTGTATATATGCAGCTGAATCATTTAGGAGTTACTTAGATATACATTTGTAATCTTATTTTTAAGGCTAGGACTTACTGTGTCTCCCTCCCCTGTCCCCCACACATATTCTCCACTCAGCAGCCAAATAACCACAAAACTAGAATCAGATTATGCTATCATCTGCTCAAAGCCCTTCATAATTTCCCATTTTACCAGAGTGAAGCTTGTGTTCTTTGAGGAAACTGCACTGACTCCCTGCACTACTTTAATCTCATCCCCTGATGTTTCTAAAGGACCAGGACAACCCCAGCTTCAGGGCCTCAGCACCTGCTATTGCTGCTGTATGGAACATTGCTCCCTAAATAGCATTATAATTTACTCCTTCTTCCCTCTTAAATCTTGACTTAAATATTGCTTTCTCATAGCATCTTTCCTTAGCCACTCTTTTTTTTTTCTTTTTAGGAGAATAGAATATATTTTATTTAACAGTTGTGAGTTTGACTTGTACTTTTTTTAATATATATTTTATTATTATTAATTCTAATGGGGTGACACCAATAAATCAGGGTACATATGTACAATGAAAACATCTCCAGGTTATCTTATCATCTTAGCCACTCTTTTAAAAACTGTAAAAGAAAAATAAGAAAAAAGAAAACACACAACTTGTATGCAATCACTTCCTATACCCTTTCTTGCTTAAGTTTTATCATAAGCATTTATTAAAATCTAATATACCAATTTTTTAAATTTACCCACAGGTGAGCTTCAAAAAAATAGTATTAGTTTCTTTTACTTGCTGTTATATTACCTATTCTATAATGGTGCTTGAGACAAAAGAGGTGCTTCTCTCTCACTCAGTCTTTCTCTCTCTCATACATATAATATATATAAAAGTTAATGTATTACACAAATTCATATACAAAATTTAATTAGTAATATAATTGAATGAATTTTTAAAATATATTTTATTATTATTAATACTAATGGGGTGACACCAATAAATCAGGGTACATATGTGCAATGAAAACTTCTCCAGGTTATCTTAACATTCAATTCTGTTGCATACCCATCACCCAAAGTCAAATTGTCCTCTGTCAACTTCTATCTGGTTTTCCCTGTGTACCTCCTCTCCTCCTTATCCCACCCTTCCCTCCCTCCTCCCATCCTGTAACCACAACTCTCTTGGCCATGTCTCATATTCTCACTTTTATGTCCCACCTATGTTTGAAATCATGCTGTTCTCAGTTTTTCTTTTTTCTGATTTACTTATTTTACTCCTTATAATGTTATCAAGGTACATCCATTTTGTTATAAATGATCCGATGTCATCATTTCTTATGGCTGAGTAGTATTCCATAGTATATATGTAGCAAAGCTTTTTAATCCACTCGTCTTCTGACGGACACTTGGGCTGGTTCCAGATCTTCCCTATTGTGAACAATGCTGCCACGAACATGGGGGCGCATTTCTTCTTTTCGAACAGTGCTATGGTGTTCTTAGGGTATATTCCTATAAGTGGGATAGCTGGGTCAAAAGGCAGTTCGATTTTTTATTTTCTGAGGAATCTCCAAACTGTTTTCCACAGTGGCTGCACCACTCTGCAATCCCACCAGCAGTGTAGAAGGGTTCCCTTTTCTCCACATCCTCGCCAGCACTTGTTCTGTGTTGTTTCACTGATGCGTGCCATTCTGACTGGTGTGAGGTGATATCTCATTGTGGTTTTAATTTGCATTTCTCTAATGATTAGTGATGTTGAGCATTTTTTCAAATGCCTATTGGCTATCTGTATGTCCTCTTTGGAGAAATTTCTATTCATTTCTTTTGCCCATTTTTTGATTGGATTGTTTGTCTTCCTGTTGTTGAGTTTTATAAGTTCTTTATAAATTTTAGTTATTAACCCCTTATCAGATGTGCTGTCGAATATGTTCTCCCATTGTGTGGTTTGTCTTTTTATTCTGTTCTTATTGTCTTTAGCTGTGCAAAAACTTTTTAGTTTGATATAGTCCCGTTTGTTTATCTTACCTTTTATTTCATTTGCCCGTGGAGATAAATCGGCAAATATACTGCTGCTACAGATGTCGGAGAGCTTGCTGCCTATGTTTTCTTCTAAGATGCTTATGGTTTCACGGCTTACATTTAAGCCTATATCCATTTTGAGTTTGTTTTTGTGAATGGTGTAAATTGAAGGTCTAGTTTCATTTTTTTGCAGGGAGATGTCCAATTTTACCAACACCATTTGTTAAAGAGGCTGTCTTTACTCCATTGTATGTTCTTTCCTCCTTTGTCAAATATCAGTTGTCCATAAAGCTGTGGGTTTATTTCTGGGTCCTCTGTTCGGTTCCATTGATCTATGTGCCTGTTCTTATGCCAGTACCAGGCAGTCTTGAGTATAATGGCCTTATAGTAAACCTTGATATCTGGAAGAGTGATACCTCCTGCTTTATTTTTTCTTTTTAAGATTGCTGAGGCTATTCGTGTTTTTTTTTTGGGGGGGGTCCATATAAATTTTTGGAATATGTGTTCTATATCTTTGAAGTATGTCATTGGTATTTTAATTGGTATTGCATTGAATTTATAAATTGCTTTGGGTAGTATAGACATTTTAATGATGTTTATTCTTCCTAGCCATGAGCACAGTATATATTTCCACTTGTTTGTATCTTCCTTGATTTCTTTTATCAATGTTTTATAATTTTCCGAGTACAAGTCCTTAACCTCTTTGGTTAAATTTACTCCTAGGTACTTTATTTTTTTGGCTGCAATAGTAAAGGGGATTGTTTCCTTAATTTCTTTTGCTGACAGTTCATTGTTGGTATATAGAAATGCCTCTGATTTCTGAGTATTAATTTTATATCCTGCCACCTTGCTGAATTCATTTATAAGGTCCAGTAGTTTTTTGACTGAGACTTTAGGGTTTTCAGTATACAATATCATATCATGTGCAAATAGTGACAGTTTTACTTCTTCTTTTCCAATTTGGATGCCTTTTATTTCTTCTTCTTGTCTGATTGCTGTAGCTAGGACTTCCAGAACTATGTTGAATAAGAGTGGTGAAAGGGGGCATCCCTGCCTGGTTCCTGATCTTAAAGGGATTGCTTTTAATTTTTGTCCATTTAGTATGATGTTTGCTGTGGGTTTGTTGTAGATGGCCTTTATCATGTTAAGGAATGATCCCTGTATTCCCACTTTACTGAGAGTTTTGAGCATGAATGGGTGCTGTATTTTATCAAATGCCTTTTCTGCATCTATTGAAATTATCATGTGATTTTTGTCCTTCCTTTTGTTTATGTGATGAATCACATTGATTTATTTGCAAATATTGAACCAGCCTTGCCTCTCCAGAATAAATCTCACTTGATCATGGTGTATAATTTTTTTCATATATTGCTGGATCCGGTTGGCTAATATTTTGTTGAGAATTTTAGCGTCTAAATTCATCAGGGATATTGGCCAATAATTTTCTTTCTTTGTGTTGTCTTTGCCTGGTTTTGGGATCAGAATTATGCTCGCCTCATAAAAGGAGTTTGGAAGTCTTTCTACCTCTTGAATTTTTTGATATAGCTTGAGGAGGATAGGAGTTAGTTCTTCTTTGAATTTTTGATAGAATTCACTTATGAAGCCATCAGGCTCAGGACTTTTCTTTTTGGGAGTTTTTTGATAACTGTTTCGATCTCATCTGTTGTAATTCGTCTGTTTAGGTGTTCTGATTCTTCCAGATTGATTTTTGGAAGGTTATATGATTTAAGAAATTTGTCCATTTCACCAAGATTGTCTAGTTTTTTGGCATATAGTTCCTCATAGTATTTTCTTACAATGCTTTGTATTTCTGTTGTGTCAGTTGTTATTTCTCCACTGTCCTTTCTAATTTTATTTATTTGAGTCCTCTCTCTTTTTTTCTTGGTGAGTCTAGTTAAAGGTTCATCAATCTTGTTTACATTTTCAAAGAACCAGCTTCTGGTTTCATTGATCCTCTGTATTATTTCCTTATCCTCTATGTCATTTATTTCTGCTCTGATCTTTATTATTTTCTTCCTTCTACTTGTCCTGGGTTTTATTTGTTGTTGTTTTTCTAGTTCTTTTAGATGCAGGGTCAGGTTGCTTATTAGAGCTTTTTCTAGCTTCTTATGATATGCCTGTAGTGCAATAAACTTCCCTCTCAGAACTGCTTTTCCTGTGTCCCATAAATTTTGAGTTGATGTATGCTCATTATCATTTGTTTCTTGAAACTTTTTTATTTCTTCTTTGATCTCATTGTTAATCCATTCATTATTTAATAACATGCTATTTAGTTTTTAAGTGTTTGAGTATTTTTCAGTTTTTATTTTTTGGTAATTTCTAGTTTAATGTCATTGTGATCAGGGAAAATGCTTGATATGATTTCAATCTTCTTAAATTTATTGAGACCATTTTTGTGTCCTAACATGTGGTCTATCCTAGAAAACATACCATGAGCGCTTGAGAAGAATGTATATTCTACTGCTTTAGGGTGAAAAGTTCTGAAGATATCTATCTTAAATCAAGTTGATCTAGTGTCTCCTTTAAGTCTGCTGTTTCTTTATTAATTTTCTTTCTTGAGGATCTATCCAGTGTTGTTAGTGGGGTATTGAAATCCCATACTATGATAGTATTGCTGTTAATCTCGCCCTTTATATCCATCAGTCTGTTTTATGTATGTCGGGGCTCCTATATTTGGTGCATAGATATTTATAATAGTTATATCTTCCTGTTGAATTGTTCCCTTTATCATTATAAAGTGTCCTTCTTTATCTCTTACTACAGGCTTTGTTTTAAAGTCCATTTTGTCAGATATAAGTAGTGTTACCCCTGCTTTTTTTTCATTTCCATTTGCATGAAATATTTTTTTCCATCCTTTTACCTTTAGTCTATGTGCATTTTTTGTTTTAAGGTGTGTCTCTTGTAGACAGCATATGTATGGGTCCTGTTTCTTTATCCATGCAGCTACCCTATGTCTTTTGATTGGATCATTTAATCCATTTACATTTAAGGTTATTATTGATATGTAGTTGTTTATTGCCATTTTATTCTTTAAAGCTGTATTCTTCTTTTGCTCTATTCTTTCCTCCCTTTAAACTGTTCACAACAGGCCCCTTAGTATCTCTTGCAGAGTAATTGAATGAATTTTTGTATATATTCCTTAGCTTCTTTTTTTTAATTAAATCTGTTGACCAGGCAGTGGCACAGTGAATTGATCGTTGGACTGGAATGTGGAAGAACCACGTTCGAGACCCCTAGCTCACCAGCATGAGCGCGGGCTCATCTGGCTTGAGCAAAATCTCGCCAGCTTGGACTCAGGGTCACTGGCTCCAGCAAGGGGTAGCTCAGTATGCTGAAGGCCCGCATTCAAGGCACATGTGAGAAAGCAATCAGTGAACAACTATGGTGTCTCAACAGCAACAAAAAACTAATAATTGATGCTTCTTACCTCTCTCCATTCCTGTCTGTCTGCCCCTATCTATCCCTCTCTCTGATTCTCTCTCTGTCCCTGTAAAAAACAAAAAAAAATTAAATAATTAATTTTGTTTACATAGATTCTAGGGTAACCCCGAATGCATCCCCCTCCCCCATATTCTCCTCCACATCTCCTTTGTCCTCCTCCTTACAGCACCCTCCCCCTTCCCTTCAGGTTTATCCCATCCTATCATCCCCTTTCCCTCTGTCCTCTTTTCCTCTGGTCCCTTTGATCCTTAGCTTCTTTAAGGCATCTATTAACAATATTAATGCCTCAATTTTTCAAACATTTTATGCTTTCCCAGTACCTTCCATAAATGTTAGTTTATTGACTGTATTAGTGATCTATTAAAATATAACAACTTTTCACAAAACTTAATAGTTAAACACAAAAAGTGTTTATCACCTCAGTCTCTGTAATAAGGAATATAGATGCATCTTTGCTGGTGCTTGTGATCCATATTTCTGTTTAGGTTGCTCTCTTGACTATGTCTCCAGTCATCTCAGGCTTGTCAGAAACTGGGCATTTTATTTCAAGTTTATTTATGTTATCCTTGGCTAGTCAGGAGTCTTCACCATGTGGGCATCTTCATAAGCTGCTTGTGCTCTGAAAAAGAGAGCTAGACAAGGCTTCCAGGTCTCAGAAGTAACATTTCAGTTCAGCCCACATTCCAGTAGAGGGTATTATTACACGGGTGTGAATGCCAGAGACAAGGATAACTAGGGACCTCAAATGCCTATATTTTAGACCATTTAATAGATATAGAAGTTGAAACCTAGAGATGTCAACTTTTCCAAATTTATACAGTTAAAAATAAGATAGTTTTATTCTGATTCCCTGGTCAGCATCCTTTGAGGATCACTGATAAATATACTTATTTTCAAAGCATCAAATGATAACATTTTTTGAGTTGCTGTGGGCCAGACACAATGTAATTGCTTTATATCTGTTATTACATTCAATCTGTAAAACCTACAAGGCAGGCCTATCACACACAGTGTGTGAGAAAAATGAAGACTGGAGAATCACAGTAACTTTTTCAAGATCATAGAGCTAACGTTTCAAGATTGGCATACAAACGTAACAGTCTGGTTTGACAGGCTGGCTTTATTGCCAATACTTTATACCGCATGCCTCAGATATATATACATTTGACTCTTCAACTGGTCAAAATTCATTTTGTAACTCTTGTCTTTTTCAACTCAAAACTTGTCTGGTGAGAAAATTTTAATGCAACAAGCAAAAATATCTCAAATTAAAATCATACCTATTGTCCACACAACGCAATGAACTGTTCAAATGTTACATAAATGTTTACCTAAAACCAATGTACTCTTATTGATCAATGTCACCACATTAAACTTAATTTCTAAATTAAAAAAATTAACAAAAATAGTAATAAACTTATGCCTATTGTGGTACTGACCTGCAGGGAGAAGCCAACTGGACAAGCTTTTGTCTGTGATTAAATCTACTCTTGACAGAAAGTCTCATTGCTGACTATGATGTTATCAAATGAAAATCATTTCCCCCTTTCAAAGGAATAAGAAAGCCACACACAAAACGCCATCCAGTGCATGAGAAATACTTCTGCTCCTCTTTCTTCTTTCAAGCTCATAAAAGTTTCTCCTCTAAAAGGCAATAATTCACTTCAGAGAATGCATTTTATAAAAGATGATTGCCCTTCTTGAGTAGTGACTCACTTAAGGCAGACATGTAGTAATTCCCTGAAATGTTGTGACTCTAGTGCCTTTTTTTTCTTTTTTTAAAATTAATTTTAATGAGGTGACATTAATAAATCAGGGTTTTGTTTTGTTCTGTTTTGTTTTTATTAATTTTATCTAGTGCCTTATTGCTTAATGAGAGCCAGCAGTGGGCCACTGCTTCTCAGCCATAAACCAATGCAAGAGCACAGGAGGGGAACACAGGTATTAGAAGTGCTGTTTCAGGGGGATATAAAGTAATGGTATAATGCCACTCTACAGAATACAAAGCCAAACACTCCTACTAGCACAGTAAAATGTTCAATGCCTAGTTTTATTGCAGTCAAAAAGTAAATCCATCACTGTGCCAATGGTCACTGTTTAAATACAATCTCTGTTGTTCTATAAGACTTTAAAATCCTTACTCACAGACCCTTTATAATAAATACAACTCCCCCCAAAGTGTTCACTGAAAAGGAGGAAGCTTTTGTATGTGAACACATTCTCTTACTTCTCTGAATAGCTAATCATTTCTTATTTTTATTTAGAAAATTAAATTTAACAGGGTGACATTGATCAATAAGCATACATAGGGTTCAGGTAAACATTTCTATATCATTTAAACTGTTGATTATGTTGTATACTCATCACCCAACGTCAAATCATTTTGTCACTGTTTATTTGTTCCTCTATACTCCTTTACTCCCACTGCCTCACCTGATCCTTTTCCTTCTGGTAACAACTTCAATTTATCTTTGTCCATAGTCTCAGTTTTATATCCAATCTATGTGTGAAATTGTACAATTCTTAGCTTTTTCTGATTTACTCATTGTCCTAAGTACAATGTCTGAAGGTTCATCCATGTTGTCATAAATGACAATAGGTTGCCTGACCAGGCAGTGGCGCAGTGGATAGAGTATCGGACTGGGATACGGAGGACCCAGGTTCGAGACCCCGAGGTCACCAGCTTGAGCACGGGCTCATCTGGTTTGAACAAAAGCTCACCAGCTTGGGCCCAAGGTCGCTGGCTCCAACAAGGGGTTACTCAGTCTGCTGAAGGCCTGCGGTCAAGGCACATATGAGAAAGCAATCAATGAGCAACTAAGGTGTTGCAACGGCAATGAAAAACTGATGATTGATGCATCTCATCTCTCTCTATTTCTCTCTGTCTGTCCCTATCTATCCCTCTCTCTGACTCTCTGTCCTTGTAAAAAAAAAAATGACAATAGGTCATCATTTATTATGGCTGAGTAATATTCTATTGTGTGTGTGTGTGTGTGTATATATATATATATATATATATATATATATATATATATCTCACATCTTCTTTATTTAATCCTCTATCAAAGGACACTCTGCTTGTTTCCAAGTCTTGGACACTGTGAATAATGATGCAATGAACATGGGGGTACATGTGTCTTTATAAACCAATGTTTTCAAATTTGGGGGGTATATAACAAGTAGAGGAATTGCTGGGTCATATGGTAGTTCTATTCTTTAAATTTCTTTTTATTTTATTCATTTTAGAGAGGAGACACAGAGAGAAAGAAAGGGGGGAGAAACTGGAAGCATCAACTCCCATATGTGCCTTGACCAGACCAGTGCAGGGTTTTGAATTGGTGACCTCAGTGTTCCCAGGTTGATGCTTTATCCACTGCGCCACCACAGGTCAGGCAGAAGTTCTATTCTTAATTCTTGGAGGAACCTCCATACTTTCTTCCATAATGGTTGTACTAATTTACATTCCCACCAGCAGTGAATCACCATTCCTGTTTTCCACAGCCTCTCCAACATTTTTTATAACCTGTCATGTTGATAATAGCCAATCTAACAAGTGTGAGGTGA
Source organism: Rhynchonycteris naso (assembly GCA_037038555.1). Classification (NCBI taxonomy): domain Eukaryota; kingdom Metazoa; phylum Chordata; class Mammalia; order Chiroptera; family Emballonuridae; genus Rhynchonycteris; species Rhynchonycteris naso. The sequence goes on along the minus strand of CM072996.1, from coordinate 225,524,569 downwards.
TATCTCATTATAGTTTTGATTTGCATTTCCCAAATAGCTAGTGAAGATGGGCATCTTTTTATGTATCTGTTGGCCATTTGTATGTCTTCTTAGAAGTGTCTGTTCAGGTCCTCTCCCAATCTGTGAATTAGATTGTTTGCTTCTTTGTTGCTGAGCTTTGTGAGTTCTTTATATATTTTGAATAATAACCACTTAAAGGAGCTGTTGTTTACAAATATCATCTACCATTTAGTTGGCTACCTCTTTGTTTTGTTGTCCGTTTTTTGTTGTTGTGAAGAAGCTTCTTAGTTTTGATATACAGAACTTCCCAAGCTTATGGAAAGATTAAAGCTTCAAATTCAACAAGAAAAAATGCCAAGTTACCTCAATCCAAGGAGAGCTACTCCAAGGCACATATAATAAATCTGAAAAAATCAATGACAAAGAATCCTCAAGGCAGCTAAAGAAAAGAAGAACACAGCATATAAAGGAAGGCCCATTAGGCTATCATCTGACTTCTCAGCAGAAACTTTACAAGCCAGAAGAGAATGGACCCAAACATTCAAAGTACTGAAAGAGAGAAATTACCAGTCAAGAATACTATATCCGCCTGACCAGGCGGTGACGCAGTGGATAGAGCATCGAACTGAGATGCGGAAGACCCAGGTTCGAGACCCCGAGGTCACCAGCTTGAGCGCAGGCCCATCGGGCTTGAGCAAAAGCTCACCAGCTTGGACCCAAGGTCACTGGCTCAAGCGAGGAGATGCTCAGTCTGCTGAAGACCCGCAGTCAAGACACATATGAGAAACCAATCAATGAACAACTAAGGTGTTGCAACAAAAAACTACAAGATTGATGTGTCTCATCTCTCTCTATTCCTGTCTGTCCCTCTCTATCCCTCTCTCTGATTCTCTCTCTGTCCCTGTATAAAAGAAAAAGAATACTGAATACTATATTCATCAGATTATTCATCAAATATGAAGTACAAATGAAATCTTTTACAGACATACAGAAGCTGAGGGAATTTATCATCAGAAAACCTCCACTGCTACAAATACTCAAAGGGTTTATTTGACTAGACACAAAGAACAAAACAAATCAAAACTACAAGTAAAAGCTCCAACAAGGTCACAATAAAAAACAAGGATAATCTGTGACAACAATAACACAAAAGGGGAGAGGATAATGTTCTGCAGTAATAAAGAAAGATGGAGTGCAAAAGCACTCATAAGAAAAAAACTCTTGTACATATGACAATTTTTCTTTTAATAACCTAATGGTAACCACCCATGACAAAGCCATTACTGAAACACAAACCTTAAAAAAAGAAGAAACAGCTTGACCAGGCAGTGGCGCAATGGATAGAGCATCAGACTGGGAGGTGGAGGACCCAAGTTCGAAATTTCAAGGTCGCCTGTTTAGGCACAGGCTCATCTGGTTTGAGCAAGGCTCACCAGCTTGAGGCCAAGGTCACTGGCTTAAGCAAGGATTCACTCGGTCTGCTGTAGCCCCCAGGACAAGGCACATATGAGAAAACAATCAATGAACAACTAAGAAGCCACAATGAAGAATTGATGCTTCGCATCTTTCTCCCTTCCTGTTTGTCTGCCCCTATCTAAAAGTGTTAGCCAGAATGATTAGGCAAGAGAAAGAAATAAAAGGCATCCATATCATGAAAGAAGAAGGAAAGGTAGCACATTTTGCAGATGACATGGTCCTATACATAGAAAACCCAAATATTTCATTTAAAAAAAGCAAAAAAACACTATTAGGCCCGACCTGTGGTGGCACAGTGAATAAAAGCATGGACCTGGAACATTTAGGTTGCCAGTTTGAAACCCTGGGTTTTCAAGGTCAAGGCATATATAGGAGTTGATGCTTCCTACCCCTTTCCATATTTCTCTCTCTTTTTCTCTTTTCTCTCTAAACTGAATTTTTAAAAGTAACTATTAAAACAATAAACCAATGCAGTGAGGTCCCAAGATACAAAATCAATATACAAAAGTCTATTGCTGTCCCTGGCCAGTTGGCTCAGTGGTAGAGTATCAACCCAGCATGTGAATGTCTCGGGTTCAATTCCCAGTCAGGTTACACAGGAGAAGTGCCCCTCAGCTTCTCCACCCTTCCCCCTCTCACTTCTCTCTCTCTTTCTCTTCCCCTCCTGTAGCCATGGCTAGATTGGAGCCCGGGGCACTGAGGATGACTTCATATGGCCTCCACCTCAGGTGCTAAGCAGGGCTTAGGTGCTGAGCAATGGAGCAATGCCCCAGATGGGCAGAACATCTAAGAATGGGCTTGCCTGGTGGATTTCGGTTGGGGCACTTGTGGGAGTCTGTCTCTCTGCCTTTCTTCCTCTCACTGAATAATAAAATAAAATGGGAAAAAAGAAAACTCCATTGCTTTTTCTATATGCTAACAATGAAATTTCAGAAAATGAACTCAAAAAAGAAATTACTTTTACATTGCAACAAAAATAAAATAAAATATCTGGAATAAACTTAACAAAAGATGTGAAGGACCTATGTACTAAAAACTACAAACTATTATTTAAAAAAATTGAAAAACACACAGTAAAATAAAAAAATATTCCATGTTCATGGTTTGGAAGAATCAACATAGTTCAAATGGCACTATTAATCAAAACAATATACAAATTTAATGCAATCCCATTAAAATCCCAATGTCATACTTTAAACAAATGGAACCAAAACAACTCCAAAAAAACAAAGCAATCCTGAGAAAAAAAAAATGAAGCTAGAGGTATCAAACTACCTGACTTCAGATTATACTATAGAGCCATGATAATTAAAACATTATGGTATTGGCAGAAAAACAGCCATAAGACCAATGGAAAAGAACTGAGACCTCAGACATAAAACCACATGTATATAGACAAATAATCTTTGACAAAGGTGCCTAAAAAACACAATGGAGAAAAGAAAGGCTCTTCAATAAATGGTGCTGGCAAAATTGGAATACCACATGCAAAAGAATAAAACTTAACTACTGTTTGTCCCCATGCACAAATATTAATTCAAAATGGATCAAAGACATAAATATAAGATCTTAAACAATAAATTACATAAAAGGAAACATAAGTACTAAACTCATAGGCCTCAGCCGTAAAGAACAATATTATATATGAATTTGATCCCAAAGGCAAGGGAAGTAAGACAAAAATAAATAAATGGAACTATCATCCTTTTGTAATAGTTTTATACTTTATCAAAAAGAAAAAGGCTAGTCCATACCAACTAGTTGATCAAAGTCTATAGTTGCAGATGATCCTCCCTCAGCTTCTACATCTGCTCAAGAGGCCTCCAGAAAAGTTTACAAGCACCAGCAACTTTTTATAAAGTATAGCAAATTTTACTTTTCATAATTCTGACATTAGTAGCTTTCTATTTCAGTATTGAGAGAGACTAACTGGAAACAATAGCACCTTATTAGCTAGATTCTTTGTCCTCTACTCAATAATTACTCCCTGTTTTGTCTTTTTTGTCTCTGGTAGTAAAACTCCCTTGTTATCTTAATCCCTCTGCAACTAAATTTCTTGTTCCTAATCCTCCCATTCCGTAAATTCATCCTAAAAATCTACTCAGAGTTCCATCAATTATCTATCTTTAACTTTCTTAAATAAACATCATAAGTCTCAGACTACATTTCATTATTGTTCAATGGCACTTAATCTCAGCTTTTCTTTCCTCATTTTGATAACTTTTAATATGATGAATTATAGCATGCTAGCCCAACAGTGCCAACCTAAAAACAACTGGAATTTTTCCATTCCCATATTCATATCTCTGCTGTCTGACCAGATGTGTCTCGGTTCTTACCCAGACCTTCTCTTTCCTGGTCCTGCCTACCACTATCCAAGGCCAAATCAAGACAAATAGATTGGCAACAGCTAAATACTCTAATAGAAGAGGTGATGGCTTTAGGTAGAAAGTGCAGGAAAAGTTCATAAATATTGAATAAAAACTCATTGTAAAAGCACAGCTAGGAGAAGACCTGAACTGGAAACTGTGCTTTATAGACTACCTCAAGATGAAGTTTAAAAAACAAACAAACAAAATAAAAACTTCATTGTTCAGTTTTTAACACAATCTTAAATTGCCAGAAGGTAAGGCAGCTGGGGCTTTAAAGCTATGTTAAATTTTTAATTTTTATGAAGATAGAATATGTGAGAAAAACTACAAACAGATCACAGAACATCAATGAAGAACAAGGCCAAACTCTTCCTCAACAAAGAATATCAATTTGTTCACTAACAGAATGGTCTATAAGATATAAGAACAAATCTTTGTTTTGCAATGAAAGTCAATAGAAAGCAGTGTATGGTTGTTCTCTGTCTTTTTAAGTTTGGGGGTTCTTTTTTAATTTTTAAATTACATCTGATACACAATAGTATATTAGTTTCAGGTGTACAACCCAGTGGTTAGACTTTTATATAACTTATGAGTTGATCACCGCAATAAATTTAGTACCATTCTAACACCATGTATAGTTATTACATTATCAACTATACTTCCTATGCTGTACTTTACATCCCCTTTGCTATTATGTAACCTCCAACTTGTACTTCTAAATCCTTTCACATTTTTCACCCATTTTCCCAACTTCCCCATCCCATCCAGCAACCATCAAAATGTTCTCTGGGCCCTGGCCAGTTAGCTCATTTGGTAAACAATGTCCTCCCAAAATGACAAGGTTGCAGATTCAATCCCCAGTCAGGGCACACACGGGAAACAAACAATGACTGTATGACTGGAGCAACAAACAAATGATTTCCTTTCCCCTTCCCTCTCTCTCCTTTCCTTTCTTTGTCTCTCTAAAAATCAATCAGCAAATTAAAAAAAAAAAAAAAAAAAAGCCCTGTCAGGATAGATCAGTTAGTTGGAGCGTCATCCCAGAGCAGAGGTTGCCAGTTAGATTCCCTGTCAGGGCACATTATAGGGGCCACTTGAGGTTTCTGTCTCTCTCTTCCTGCCTTTCTAAAAATTAAAAACAAAAGTTCTCTGTATCTTTAAGTCTGTTTATGTTCTGTTTGTTAGTTTATTTTGTTTTATAGTATCCATGTATAAGTGAAATTATCTGGAATTTGTCTCTGTCTGACTTATTTCACTTAGCATAATACCTCTTAGTCCATCCATGTTGTTGCAAATGGCAAGATTTCATTCTTTCTTATGACTGGATCATATTTCATTATACATTTGTATCACATCTTCTTTATCCATTCATCTATTGATGAACACCGAGGCTGCTTCCATATCTTGATTATCATAAATAATACTGCAGTGAACATATGAATGTATATGTCTTTTCAATTTAGTGTTTTGTGTTTTTTTAGATAAATACCCAGAAGTGGAGTTGCTAGGTTCTTCTTTGTCTCTTGTTACAACCTTTGTTTTAAAACAAAGTCTATTGTTTTTCTTCATAAACAATTATTTACAACCATCAAATACTTGTTTTGTTTTGTTTTTACCTGTATTCATCTTTCAGACATACTAGGGACTCTTTATTGAGTCTCTAGTATGTTCTTGTAGACAATAAACTAGCTCTCCTTACCAATAAAAGTGTACCTATAAGCCTAGGATCTGAAAGAAATTATTTCTGAAAGTCAAGATAAGCTATTTAATTTGTGGGTACCAGGGAAAAATTAAAATCCTAGGTCCTTTCTCCAAAAACTATTAAAAACTATTAAGAATTTCAAGGCAACAATAGTAAAGCATAAACCAAATTGTAAGCCCCACTGAGTTCAGAGTCTTATGGAATTGTGTCATGTCTATGCAGCTAATCCTGCTAGAAATCTAAAACACAATATGTGAAATACAATAAAATAGTCTATATATTCAATAGCACTATTGCATTGGTAGTATTTTTATGTATCCACATAGCCTATAAATTTGGTCCATCCTAGTCATATCAGCAAAACAAACAAAAGATTCTTCACTCCCTCCAAACTAACCAAATAATAATATTACAAGATAATTTACCCTTAAATAGCTAGTGATTATACCCTATTTATTGGAAAGGCTGGTAAAGATTCTAAAACTAAAATAGAATTTTCAAAATGTTATTACACATGTGGTTTAGTCTGTTGAAGAGAGATTCAAGAATGTGTAAAACCTTTGTAAAAAGATAGACATGGTAAGTAAAGGAAAAAAGTGTGTATGTTTTGGGGGAGAGGTGAAGAGGGTTTATTCAGGTATTAATGGAGGAAATCTGACTTGAGACTCGGTTCCAGATTCCAGTTGAATCTTTTATGGAATCATGTCTTAGAATTTAATTTTGAGTTTAGAATTCAGTGTTTCACAATTCTGATACTGTATTCAGATATGCTACAAACCTCCACAGGCATTTCTGTTTTTCTTTAAGCAGCATATTTCTCCACCATGTAGATCTGGGATAACAGTGGACATCAGTCCTGGAGTGGCAGTTAAAGAGTCTCCTGGTGGAGAGAAGCAAAGAGCAGATGATGCCATAGACTGAGTAACCTCATTACTAATAACTGCCAAAGAAGGATTGAAGTTAGATTTATGTGCTGAGAATTCAGGTAGTCATTGATGTTTCAAGCAAGTGTCTCCAAAGGTTGGATTTTACTGGATCATATCAAATGAGGGAGCAGAAACAGATGTATTTTCCCAACTGAAGGAAAAAAGAGACAGGGTTATAGCTCAGACAGAAACTATGTGTGATATATATGTTCCTGATTACACTACAGTGCTTTCCTTTTCATGTATATCTAGAATATGCAATTTATTTTCTTGTTCATGTATTGTTTGATGTTCTGTCACCTTGGGGGAAAATGATAGTTCCTATAAATGTCATCATGCAATAAAATTATAATTTTTTTATTTAGATAACTTTTGTTTATCTCCTTGAGTTATTCAAATACTAAGAGACTCACACTACTCTCTTAGCTCTATACAAACATGCAGTAAAAAAGCACCGTATAAAAGCATCATTTTCTTGTAAATTTAACATAAAATATTATTTTCTTCCTTTGTCATCATCTTTACAATATCTTAATTTCATAGTTACTTCATATTTTGAGTATATAAAAGTCTTGGGACATAGCATTTTTTACTGCATAAGTCAAATATGCATAACTATAAATGAGAAACATTATTTTTGCTCCTTATTTTTAGGTATAAGTCCAAGGTTTGTCACTGACTTGCTGAAGGAAAGCTTTTAAAAACGGAACCACTCACTCAAAAATTTAAAGAATGAGACTATTACACCCTAGTCTCTGAAACAGAGAGTTGAGGCTGTCTTTAGTTTTAAAATCAGAGAAAGACTGCATAAATCTTTTTTTCCCACTCAGCAACATTTGGATGGAATGTCCTTCTGTATTTATTTTTAACCACACAATCTGCAAGTTTGAAGGAGATTATATGCATCTCTAATAATTAGGAGTAAAATTTTTAAATCTATTTCTATAATACTGTAAATCTTATTCTTATTTCTACTAATTCCATAGCCAATAGACACATAGAAAATTTCATTTTACATTTATTTTCTTCCCTTCCATTCTTATCACCCATCTTGCTTTTTTTCTCATTTATTAAGTTCTGTAGACAAATCTCTCTAACGGTCATGTGACTATCTAAGACCATTCTGGTTTATACCCTGGTATCTAGGAACATACTGATATGATGAGCAAGAGGCTGGACATTATTTGTATTCTTTTGATTAAAGGGGTTATTGGGTTGCTTTCATGTTCTTTACTAATAAAACATCCAAAAAAGTAAACCACTATTAAGAGATATGCTTAATTAGATGTCAGTGAACTAAGCTGAATTCTCATAGATGTAATAATTGCGACAGTATTTTGTTCAGGCAATATGTGACTACATATTCTTTGTTATATTATGACTTCAAGAAGAAAATGAGATGAGATTTCTTTTCCAGAGTTGCCATAAATTAATGCTTTTTATTCTTAAGCTAATGGGGAAAAATAAAGTCTCAGTCTCCTGACATTATTTTTTCTACTGTCTCTCAGAGTTAAAACTGATCACTGGTTGTCTTTCTTATCATAGAAACACCATAGTCTCACTTCATTTCTCCAACTATATTAGCTGTTTATAAGATGGCTTATCAAAAAGAACATAAATGAAGTGCATTCTGTTCCTCCTTCTTTTATTTATTTTTTTACCTTCTCAAGATAGTGTTTTGTTTTTTATTTATTTTTAATTAATGTCTACATAAAATATTTATAACTTTCAGGTGTACAACATAGTGATTAGACATGTACACCCTCTTTATAAAATGATCACTCCAAAAAGTTTAGTATCCATCTGATAACATATAGAGTTATTACTTTGGTATTTTGTACTGTATTCCCTATACTGTACTTTACAACCTCAAAATTATTTTCATAACTGTCAATCTGTACTCCTTAATCTCTTCCACATTTTTCACCCATTTTCCCCATCTACCCCACCCCAGTTTGGCAACCATCAGCTTTTTCTCTGTATCTATGAGTTTGTTTCTGTTTTGTTTGTTCATTTATATATTTTTTTAGTTTTATGTGTAAGTGCAGTACTATATTTGTCACTGTCTGACTGACTTATTTCACTTAGCAAAATAGCCTCTTATTGTTCACTGCTGTTATCAATAATGGCAAGATTTTATTCTTTTTTTGTGGCTGAGTAATATTTCATTGTATATATGTAACATTTCTTTATCCATTCAGCTATCACTGGACACTTAGTAGCTTCCAAATCTTGGCTATTGCTAACGGTAGTGCAGAGGACATAGTGTATGTATATTTTTGAACTTCTTCTGAATTTCTTCAAAGATACCCAGAAGTGGTATTGTTGGGTCATATGGTAGTTCTATTTTAATTTTTTTGAGGAAGCTCATATTGTTTCCATAAAGACTGTACCAAGTTTGCAATCCCACCAATAAGGTATGAGTATTCTCTTTTCCTTACATTTTGCCAACACTTGATGCTTGTTGATATGTTGATTTATTATTGTTTGTTGATTTATAGCCATTCTGTCAGGTGTGGGGGTATATCACATTGTAGGTTTAATTTGCATTTCTCTGTTGATTAGTGACATTGAGCATCTTTACATGTGTCTGTTGGCCATTTGTATGTTGTGTCTGGAGAAATGTCCATGTCCTCTGCTCAATTTTTAGGCAGGTTGTTTTTTGATGTTAAGCTGTATGAGTTCTTTATATATTTTGAGTATTAATCCCTTATTGGATATATTATTTACAAAGGCTTTATTTAATTCTGTGGTTGCCCTTTTGATTTCTTACTGGCTTTTTGCTTTCGTGTACTCCTATTTATTTGTGTTTTTGTTGTCTTTGCCCTGGTAGACATAGCGAAAAGAGTATTGTTAAGACCATTGTCAAAAATCATATTGCCTAAGTTACCTTCTAGGTGTTTTATGTTTCCAGAGCTTACATTTAAGTCTCTAATCATTTTGAGTTTATTTTGTATATGGTGTAACAAAGTGATCTAATTTCTTTTTTACATGTATCTGTCCAGTATTCCCAACATTATTTTGAAACTACTTTTTTCTATTAAATTCTGATTTTATTTATTTAGGTCCTCTTTTATTTTTTTCTTTCTTTTTTTTTTTTTTTAAGTGAGTAGTAGGAGGCAGAAAGACAGACTCCTGCATATATCCAATGTGGATCCACCTGGAAAGCTCCCTACCAGGCAATGTTCTGTCCATCTGGGGCCATTGCTCTGTTGCCCTGAAACCAAGCTATTTTAGTGCCTGAGGTGAGGCCATGAAGCCATCTTCAGAACCTGGGGCCAACTTGCTCCAACTGAACCATAGATGTGGGAGAAGAGAGAGACAGAGAGAGAGAAGGGTGGGGAAGGGGTGGAGAAACAGATGGTCACTCCTGTGTACCTTGACCAGGAATCGAACCTGAAATGTTTATACAATAGGCCAACACTCTACCACTGAGCCAACTGGCCAGGGCTTTATTTTTTCTTGATGAGGTTAACAAAAGTTTTAATATGTTTATTGTTATTTTAAACTTATGTATTCTTTATTTTATTTATTTATTGTTTTTACAGGGACAGAGAGAAAGAGTCAGAGAGAGGGATAGATAGGGACAGACAGGAATGAAGAGAGATGAGAAGCATCAATCATTAGTTTTTTGTTGCCATTGCAACACCATAGTTGTTCATTGATTGCTTTCTTACACGTGCCTTGACAGCGGGCCTTTAGCAGACCAAGCAAGCCCTTGCTGGAGCCAGTGACCTTGGGTCCAAGCTGGCAAGCTTTTGCTCAAGCCAGATGGGCCCACGCTCAAGCTGGCGACCTTGGGTTCTCGAACCTGGGTCTTCCACATCCCAGTTTGACACTCTATCCACTGCACCACCACCTGGTCAGGCTTATGTATTCTTATTGGAGCATTTAGTTACTTATATTTAAAGTAATTATTGATGGGTATATAGGTATTCTCATTTTATAAATTGATTTCTGATTGTTTTAACATTTCTTTTCTGTTGTTTCTTATTCTCTTGCTATCTTCCATTGTTTGTTAATGACTTTCTATAGTGTTTGAATTTCTTTCTTTTTATTTTTTGTATATCTCTTACAGATTTTAGACTGTGTTTATCATGTGCTTCATATAAACTAAGCTATGTTTATAGCAGTCAATTTTTACTTGTCATTGATTATGTTCAAATATATTCTAAACTCACTTCAATTTTTATTTGTCCCCTCTACCTTATGTTTTTGTCATTAATTTTTATTTGTGTATGTGTCATCCCTCAATTTATTACTATAATTGCACTTGATCTTCCTACTTTTATAATATTTACACAAGCTTTATAGTTGGTTGATATAGTATTTTGCCATTGTCAGTAATAATTATTTAATGATTTTTTAATTTTTTTATTGATTGATTTTAGAAAAAAAAGAGAAGAAGGGGGAGAAAGAAGGAGAGAGAAAGAAACATTTATCTATTGTTCCACTTAGTTGCGCATTCATTGGTCACTCTCCATATGTGCCTTGATCTGGGATCAAACCTGCAACCTTGGTGTCTCAGGACAACACGCTAGCTGATTGAGTTGACTGACCAGAAGAAAATATTTTCTTTACTATATTTTCTCTCTTTTTAATTTTTTATTAAATTTACTGGAGTGATATTGGTTAATAAAATTATACAGGGTTTGCACAATTCTACAATCCTTTATCTGTGTATTGTATTGTGTGTTCACCACCCCAAGTCAAATCTCCCTCCATCACAAACTATTCCCCCTCTAACTGATCTGCCTCCTCCTATCCCCTCTCTTTTCTTATAATTCCTACTCTTTTGTTTGTCCCTATAACTTTTTCTTTGCCTAATTTGTTCCTCTTTTTAACCCATGACCCCATCTCCTTTAACTTCTCAGTCTGTTCTCCATGTCTATGAATTTGTTTCTATTTTGTTTATTAATTTATTTTCTTCATTAGATTCCACATATAAGTGAGATCATATGGTATTTGTCTTTCTCTAACTGGCTTATTTTATTTAGCATAATAATATCCAGGTCCATCCATGCTGTCACAAAAGTAAGATTTCCTTTTTTCATAGCTGAATAGTATTACATTATATAAATGTGCCACAGCTTTTTTATCCACTTGTCTACTGATGGACAGTTTGGCTATTCCCAGACCTTGACTATTGTCTTCTCTTATTCATAGATTTGATCTTTACTTTTCTACTTAAAGAAGGCCCTTTAACATTTCTTGTAATACTGGTTTAGTGGTGATGAATTCTTTAGCTTTTTCTTGTCTGGGCAACATTTGATTTCTTCTTAAATTTTAGCTTGCTAGGTAGAGTTACCTCGGTTATAGGTTTTTGTCACTCATCAATTTAAAAATTTTTTGCCATTCCCTTCTGATCTGGAAAGTTTCGCTTGAGATATCAGCTGAAAATTTTATGGGAGCTCTCCTGGAAATAAAAAACTGTTCTTCTCTTACTATTTTTAAGATTCTTTCTTTATCTTTTAACTTTGTTATTTTAATTATGATGTCTCTTGATGTGGCCTCTTTGCGTTCATTTTGTTTGGAACTTTCTGCAGTTTCTGGACTTGTACGTTTTTTTCTTTCACCATGTTAAGGACAATCTTAGTCATTATTTCATCAAGTGGGTTTTCAATCCCTTTCTCTCTCTTATCCTTTTAGTACCCCATTATATGAATGTTTGTGTACTTGATATTATCCCAGAGGTCCCATTAACTATACTCAATTCTTTTCTTTTTCTGTGCAATTGGTTGTTTTCACCATTTTGTCTTTCTGATTTAATTGATTTGCGATTGCTAGTTTAATCTTCTGCTTCATCTATTCTGCTGTTTATTATCACTAGTGTATACTTCATTTAAGTTACTGTATTCTTCATTCCTAACCAGTTCTTTTTCAGGTATTTTTTATTTTCTTTAATATGTTTTTTATCTCTTTGTTAAGGTTCTCATTGAGTTTACATATTCTTCCACTTAGTTCAATGAACATCTTTTTAACCAGTGTTTTAAACTTTATATTTAGTAGATTTCTTGCTTCATTTTGGTTAGATCTTTTTCTGTAATTTTGTCCTGTTGTGTCACTTGGAATTGTTTTTTATTTTCTCTCATAATTGTATCTGACAACTTGTGTTTGTTTCTATACATTACATAGATTGGTTATGTCTTCCATTCTTGAAATAGTGGCCTGATATAGAAGGTGTCTTGTGGGGTCCAGTCGCACAATATCTCTAGTCCCTTAAACTTGGCATTTCTGGGATATTCCCTACACTGTTGTAGTTGAGCCTCGAATGCTGTTGGACACCAGTGGGTGGGTTGACTCTCAGGTAGCTGGCTGTGAGCACTAGACATGACTTTAATAGACAAGATATTATGCAGGGACTGACTCTATAGAATGTGAGTCACTTTTGCTAGCTCTGGTGCCAGCCAAGTCACCTTTCAGTATGTCATTTGTGGAGCTGATTAGGTGGCTCTCTAGTATGAGCTGAAGCCAGTCACCAGGTGTGTTGTGTCTAGAGCCTCTTAGGAAGGACTCCAATGCAAGCCAAGGTCAGCTTCTGCCTGTATTGGGCTTAGGACCACGTGATAGAAATTATAAAGTTAACTGCAATTTGTTGTCATATGTGCTGGGCTCAGAAAGTGCTTGGTAGAGGCTACGCTCTGAACCAATATCGGCTGTCACTTGTTCCAAGCTTTATGCCATTTGGTGAACACAATAATGCTAACTGAGACCAGACACCATTGTTTTGCCATGCTTGTTGCCACTTAGTTGAAATTACATTTTAAGCCACAACTCAGAGTTACCTGATGAAAGTTATAATGCAAGTTGAGGCTGTTCTCCACCTATAATGAGCTTGAGGCCATTTAGCAAAAGCTAAAAGAATGCCAAGGCCTGCCACTGCTTGTCTGAGGTATTTAGTCCTATGAGAGATTTGTGGAAAGTCCTCAGTGCAATTTAGGTAGGTTTCTTGTGTAGAAGAGCTGCAGAAAGAAGCTTGGACCAGGCAAGTGAGGTGGGTGAAACAAGGTCTCAGGTAATCATCATGGCAAGGTGGTAGATGTTAGCCAGGTTAATAGATAGCACAGATTTGGTGCCCACTTGTGCCAAGACAGATGGACAGGAGTAGGGCTCAGCAAAGGAACAATGGCATATGACTGTGCTTCTAATCCCAGAGAGAGTTGCTCGGACCCCTGCCTCTCCAGGCCTCACCATGAAGTTAATAAATTTAGTTTCTCTCTGTCTGTCCCCGGGAGCTTTTTCAGCAGCTGCCTCTGCACTGGAGCTTAGAGTAAATGAATTGTGAGCAAGTGAGTATGGCATGAGCCCTTTAAAATCAATGTGTTTTAGCCTTCTGCAGCTTTTTCTCTTTCCTGGATACAATCCCTGCTGGCTTTCATTGCCAGATTTCATGAGAATTCCTCTTCCCAGCATAGGTGTGGGACTGGCATCTCTTGCTCCTCTTCAGCTAAGATATCCTTCCTGATTCTTAATCACTATACCATGGGTGTGGGACCTTCTTGTTCCACATCTCTCTCCCTCTTACTGGTCTTAATGTGGCATCTTTTTTATATCTTTAGCTATAGGAATTTTGTTCAACTAGTCTTCAGTTGGTTCTCAATTATGTTTGTTCTGTAATTTAGTTGTAATTTTGATGTGATTGCAGGTAAAGGTGAGCATAAAGTTTACCTACTTTGCTATCTTGACTGGAAGTCTTCATATGGCTCTTATATGTGTTACTTGATAGCTGAATTCACATTGGTACCACAGAAGTTATGTTGAAATATATCCCCCACATTTTTAAGAAAAAACAAACACAATTTCCATCAATCATATGTTCCCTCTATTGATTTGAATTTAGAAAATCTTGCTTCTAATTTTGCAAAATTATTATTTTAAAAATTTAAGAAACCTAAGCAAGTGTTTTCTATTATAACTAGAGGTCCTACTTATCGTATATCATTTGGTTTACTTCACACTTCATTGGTTACATAAGAATTTCTATTATCATTCATTATGTGAGCATTGTCAATTTATGATACTTGTGATTAGTAGAAAAATATCAAAAATGGCTGCATAACTTATGGGACCCAGTACAAAATTAAAATATGGGACCTGTTCTTCAAAAAGTATTGAGAATTTCTGGAAACTTACAATAAAACATTAAAACAAGTTGAAAACAAACTGTCTTAATTTAAAGTCAAATGGCAGTTATAGTTTAAAAATTACACTCAAGTATATTTGCCTTGTGGTAAAAACATCTTTCCAACTTACAGATGCACTGTTGTTCAAAACATTTAAAACACTTATGTCAAAAAGAACTTACTTTGGGGCCTTAGTCCATAAAACTAGAAATACTAGAGGAGGCTGTATTATATTATGTTTTGTTAAACATAGCATAGTTTCATATTTTAAAATGTGCCTTAAAATGTTCTTCAGGTGGTACATTATAAGACAATTTATTACATTATAAATCACACACACAAGTAAATAAGTAAATATAAGTTTGAGGTCCTTCTGAGCTTAGCTCCAATGCAACTACACAGATCAGATGGCCATGAAGACAGCCCTGAATGTGGCATATTTCATATTACTTTTAATTCCTATGCTATGTAATCACATTTCCTACCACTAATCTGCACTAACGATGTGCAAACTTCAAAATGTTTAGGGTCTTTATTTTTATTTCTATGTATAAAGTAGATATACACTTTTCACAGATTACTTTGGTTAGGAAACTAGAAAAAAAAATATTTTACATTTTGTGAGCTTTTTGATTTAATCTAGTTTGGTGAAGATTTCAACAAAATTATTATAAGATGGAAGAATCCTAGTATCCCATGTGAACATGCTGGAGTAAGAGTAAAAGAGAGATAAAGACTTCAGATATGAGATTTACTCATTTCATTTGAAATGTTATCAGATATGAAACTGGAAAAGTTTACATGAATTGATTTTACTAAAATGCAAATTTTTTCTCGAGAAAACACAAATAAGATTTGCAGAATAATAACCCTAACTTTCACCAGTAAGCCATGCAGTCATTAAATTAATCATTAGTTGGGTAATCATCAATCAGCAGTTATTTTTATTCCCCAGCTATAGTACCTTCATTAAGAAGGTGGTCTAGAAAAGAAAGGGAAATAGTCTACCAGGCAAATGCTGCCATCTAGAGAAAGAGACAAAAGAACATACTGACAAATATAATTTTCCAAATATAATTCAAACAAAAATAAAAAAGCTCAGACAGTGAATGTGAAAAATTTCCAAGATCATCCCTTAGCAGAAATCAGTATTTCATAAAAAGGAACCATTAAGAATTCATTTAACTTAAGATTAATTGGGGAGGGGTAAAGAGGGCCACATATACGGTGACAGAAAATTATTTGACTTTGAGTTATGGGCACACAACACAGTCAATGGTTCAAATGTTATAGAGATGTTCACCTGAAACCTATATGCTCATTGATTTGGTCACACCTTTAAATTTAATTTAAAAAAAAGATGAATGGTTATACTGTTAATTTTGTATAATAGGGAGCTTATCAAAAGGTTTTTCTAAAAAAAAAAATATTAAGCAGGAAACTTGATAGATGATTTTCCTAAGGCTGTGTAAAATAACTGCAGCTGGGTTTTTTTTAACCTAACATGCAAATAAATGTATACAGTATTATATTTTCTAATTTATATTGTCTAAACAAATGAAAAAAGTCACAAGGAGTTTGAATTATTTGTAATATTGTTGGATTTTCCTGTGAGTGACTTTAAGAGAACATGAATTGTAAAATTCAAGCAACACAAAGAAACCGCTAAAAATATCTGAAAAACAATAGGAAAAGACTGCGATCTATCTTGTTTCTAAACTTTGGATGTAGATATTTAAATAATTTACTTTTAGGGCATGGCTGGTTTGCTCAATAGTAGAGCATCGGCCTGGCGTGTGGAGGTACGGGATTCTATTCCTGGTCAGGGCACACATGAGAAGCGCCCATCTGCTTCTCCACCTTTCCCCCTCTATCTCTCTCTTTCCCTTCCGCAGCCAAGCCTCCATTGGAGCAAAGTTGGCCCTGACACCGAGACGCAAGAGCAACGCCCCAGATGGGCAGAGCATCGCCCTCTGGTGGGCGTGCCAAGTGGATCCCAATCCAGCGCATGTGGGAATCTCTCTGACTGCCTCCCTGCTTCTAACTTCGGAAAAAAAAAAAAGAAAAGAAAAGAAAGATGGAAACAGACTAAGTGTCCATCAACAGATGAATGGATGAACAAAATGTGTTGTATACATACAGTGGAATATCATTCACCCTTAAAAGGAATGAAATTCTCATACAGGCTACAACACAGATAAACCTTGAAAACATTATACTAAGTGTAATGACCCAAACAGAAAAGAACACGTACTGTATGATTCCACTTACATGAAGTACTTAAAATCAGCAAATTCACAGAAACTGAAAGTGAAATAGAGGTCACTAGAATCTGAAAGATAAAAGGAGTTTGGGAGTTTCTTATTTAAACAGTGTTTCCATTTGGAATAATGAAAAGTTCTGTTGACATTTACCTGGTTTTATATGAACCCAAAGATTCCCAACATCAAGTAAATGTTAATATCCTTATATACAATTCATAATCAAATTCATATTTTATTTTTCAACATCCATTTTTCCAGTTAACTATTTCTACATATATTAATGGAGATCCAGGATCTAAAAGCCTAAAATAAATTATGCCAAATGAAAATTAACTTAAATTTTAGTTTATTTGGAAGAATCTCGACTGTTACACATCTTTAAAATTCACTAGCATTACTATTATACGTCATTACTTTTCATCTAAATCTGAAGGGCTAAAGAAAATTATAAAAGTAGAAAATTCTACATCTTCTGAACCTATAGCTAATATGGAACACCTTCTCTTATGGGAGCATCCATCTTAATTCTTAAATTATGTTCAGAATAACTCTAATGCAAAAGGTTTAAATGAATATGAATACATTTACTGAAGTAGCATCCTGATTTCAAATCCTGATGCTGCCATTTATTTAATAATATGAACTCTGACAAGCTGCTTTCCTTTACTTACCTCAGTATCCTCATCTGTAAAATGGAAATAATAATATGCCAACTTCCTCGTATTGTTGGGAAAGGTCAAGAAAGGACTTAAACCAGTGTTTGGCACAGAATAAACAGTTTATAACTATTACATATTATTATTGGCCCCCAATCAAAATTAAGAAAATTAAGGCCAAAAAACAGGTATTTTACTATGAGGTCAGATCCTAATTCCCTCCTAAATCTTGATTTGGAAGAAGGAAAGGAAACCATCTATAAAACATTTTATCATTGGAAGTTTATAATTAATAATTTGTATCAATGGCATTTAGGTAGGAAACTTAAAAATTATAACACTATTGCTTCTACTTAGCATTTTAATAACAAAATTTTATTATGGCCCTGGCTGGTTGACTCAGTGGTACAGCATCAGCCTGGTATGTGGATGTCCCAGGTTCGATTCTTAGTCAGGGCACATAGGAAAAGAGAATATTTGCTTCTCTACCCCTCCTCTTCCCTATTCTTTCTCTCTCTTCCTCTCTCTCTCTCTCTCTTTCTCTCTCTCTCTTCCCTGCACTCATCCCTGGCTCAATTAAGCACATTGACCCTGAGCACTGAGGAGGAGGATGTGGAGCCCCTCTGCCTCAGGTGCCGAAAATAGCTCTGTTGAAAGCATGACTCCAGATGAGCAGAGCATCAGCCCCAGACGGGGGGAGGGGGGGTGAATTCTAGTCTGGGCTCATGCAGGTCTCTCTCTCACTGTCTCCCCTCCTCTCACTTGGAAAAGAAGAAAAAAAAATATTATGGGAAAATATGAATGAAATTTCAAAGTTAAGACGTTTTTCTTCATGTAGACAGCCAAAGCACACAAGAATATTTATTGGCAATTTTTCATATATTTTAATTTTTTTCTTTTGTAATGTTTTTGTAATAACCCAGATGCTTTAAGCAAAAGTTATGGTAAGTAACAATAAACAGATGAAGATTGAATTTGGTCTGGAAAATATTGGTTGGTTAATATTAAAATATAATATTAGGAACCATCCCAGTTATAAGGCATTTAGATTTTGATGTTAGTAAAGATCCGATGCCCTCCCACATATTTTGTAGAATTTAGTATATAAACCAAGTATGTTTTAAACTTTCAGTAGCTATTATATCCCAAAAAGATATGTTTCACTTAAATATTATTGATAAAAATGAAAAGTGCTAGTGAAATGTTAGAGTGAAAGTTTAAAGAAAGTAAGTGAGGATATACCACCATGAACAGTATAGCCCAACTTTTTCTAAAGCAAAGCAAAGTTATCTTTTTTCAGGACTATTTCATGAAGATTTTTCTTATGTCATTGACCAAAAAATATATTATTTTTGCTTGTTTTGTGCAGAGGTTTTGTTTGTTCATTTGTTTGTTTTAGAGAGAGAGAGAGAGAGAGAGAGAGAGAGAGGCAGAGAGACAGGAACATCTGATGGAACCTGTATGTGCCCTGACCAGGGATGGAGCCAGGAACCTCTGTGCTTCCGGAAGACGCTCCAACCAACCCACCTATCCAGCCAGGGCTTAATTTTTTATTTATTGATTGATTTTTAGAGAGACAGAGAAAGGAAGGGAGAGAGAGGAAAGGGGAAAGGAAAGTATTGATTTGTTGTTCCACTTAGTTGTGCATTCATTGTTAGCTTCCTGTGTGTGCCTTAACCAGGGATCAAGCCTGCAACATTGTTGTTTTGGAACAAGACTCTAACCAACTGAACTTACTGGCTAAGGCTGTTTTTTTTTATTTATCTATTGCGATTTTGCCTTCCTCCCAAATGATAAACTCTGCATTCTCTAATAGTGGCAGAACAAAAGTTAACCAAGATGAATTTTACTGGCTTGTTTTCTTTGACAACAAACATGACTAGGTAAGGAGCACCCCGAGCCCTAGACCATCAAGTCAGTTTATGTGAATGGAGTGACTGGAAACCTGTTGTCAAAGCATTGTTTAAAAGCAAAATGAGAAAATGTATCTTATCTATTATAATAAGATAGTGTGTTATTCTATTGCTTAGAATCTGGGCTAATATTTACTGGGTTGTTTTTTTTTTTTAGAAACTTTTCAAGGTGATTTTTATAGTCATCTAAAATTATAAACAGTTTTTATAAGTTTGAAAGATTTTTTGTTCTTTTCCCCTGTACTTTACATTTATCAAAGCTTTTTTTAAAAGCAAAAGTAAATGGGCTTTTCTATATTCAAATAAATTTTTTTTCAACATCTGGGTTGACAGTTTGAGAGGAGGAAAGGAAAAGAGCAGATACATTATCCCAACTCCAAAAATCACATAAACTGAGATAGAAAGTAGCAGCAGAAAATCAATATTAGGTTTTAAAAGAAGAAATTCTAATATAATAAAGCAAACACTAAGCCATATGCTATATATAAATGAGCCTCCCTCCTAAGAATTGCTAGTCACTTTTATATTATCCGAATCAGAGATGATACTCTCCCTAAAGTTTCACTAATACTCAAAGTAACTGACTTATTCTCACGATTTGGCTTAAGAAAATTTTAGACTTGCAAAAACCACCATTTTTCTGTTTTGTATTTGGCAAAGTGATGAAATTTCTTCTGATCAACACATTGCACTTGAAAAGCCAAGTTTGTCATTTTCTATTATTACCTTTTGCTCATATATAAAAACTTGTATTATTCTAAAGCCCACAACAGGACTTGATTTCAATATGCATTCATGTCAAAAATAGTTATGACCATTGGAAATGTGAATAAATAACAACATTGGAAACATGAATGATATTAGCATTTATCTTCCTGGCCACGTAGACACAGACTAAATCAGTTCTGGGAGGCAGTTGTTCAAACTGCAGAAAAATGTCAAAATTCTCCTTAGATACCTATTAATAAACTAATTTTCTATAATTCTAATTGTCTCCTTAGACTACCTGATAAATCTAATATTCTATAACTTTAGAAATAATTATAAAAACGGGGTAACTAATGGAAGCTTTTGGGAACCCCATTATCGAAACTGAATGTGTTAATGTTTATTAAAATGTTTCATAAAAAGTTTACCAATCTGACTAGACTGAAAATTAACCCAGTTATTTAAACAACATTGTTAAATCATTAGTACATTCTTTTGGTGAACTTCAGGACACGAACTATATGAACAGTCTATTAGGGATTCACCGGCATGCAAAGCATATGTATACTATTATGCCTTCACCAAATTTATTAAGATCTACAATCATACGTTTTCAAATATACTACATAAACCTCTGGAGGGTCAACGCCAAGACCTATGTGGTATTTTATCTGTATTCTACCCTTCTCTGCCCCTTGGCTAATATTTCACTGAGTACAATACACAGTGTCAAGTAACTATTAACAGTGCACACATCATCTGTACACAGTATTAGTATCATGAAATGATTTCAAGTATTAAAAATGTATATCAAAATAGGATAAAAGAGAACAAAGGGAGGGAAGAGAAAAAAAAGTATTCCTTTGACTTAATTTTTTAGGTCATGGAAGTAACTAAAGATAGATTACCACAGACAACTGATCTCTTTTTTTTTTTTTTACCACTTCATCAAGTAGGACAATTAAAATTACTTGGAAAACATTGTGGTAATATGTTGCTCCAAAATGTTGCCAGTTAGAAAGCACATTTTATCATCTGACAGGCCTTCATTTCCTCAGCCCTCCTTCATCATTAAAAATACTTCAGTAGTTGATGCATTTTTTCCAAAGAGCAGTGAATAGGTTAGATCAGCAACTGACTTTATCCACTGACATACAGACTGACTGATGGAAACTTCTAACAACCCTAAGACTTTAAGCCTGCATACAAGGGTTTACAGCAGACCCTTCACAGAAGAGGAAAGCCACTTAATCCTACAAAATTTGCTCAGCTTCCAAACAAGACAAACCAGAGATTTTGTGTATTTCATTAATTCCAAAAAACAGCAAATAATGCTTTTATATCTCTGTGTGTTCATATTTCTTCTTTCCCCCCATATAACTGTGTATTGGAAAAGAAAAGCGCTTAAGAATGAGCTTCGGGTGGCAATTCCAATTTCACTCTGTACCATGCGTCATTCTTCCTGTTAAGTGCTCCTGCTTACTTGGGTCCCTGAGAATAATTGCTATCACTTCATTCTGAAATGACATGCCGGGGTTTTTTTTTAATAGAAAAAGAGAGAGAGGGAGAAAGAGAGAGAATGCCCAGGGACACCGCTAATCCTCCTAAAAGCAAATTCAATGGTTTCATAATTTAAATAGAAAGTGACTGGAGTTCACGTTTGCCCATGTGCTTTTTATTAAATTATTGAAAGTTTTTTTTATATCTCTGCATTTTTAAATTCTCAATTCCAATGTATATTTTCTATATATTTGTATTGAATGAGAAAAATCTCCCAAAAGATTGCATACCAAAGAGCAGAGCCTCCTGTTCCCTGAGATTGATGGATGTTTATGAGGAAATCCAGCATGCAATTTTAAAAACCTGCAGGTTCATTGTAAGTTAAACCATGTGGCCTCCAGGCAAATCATTCCTTCCTTTCAAAATCACTCATCAGAACTCCCAATTTCCCTCTTTCCTTGAATCTTTCTGCACTGATCTGCTCCCACAAATCCCCAGCCCTGTGCTGGTGGGACCATTGAGGGTGATGGTCTACCAGCCATCTGAGTGACTTCTCTCATCACTGAGGTACCATCCCAATATCCTCCCAAATATGGGGCCTTACTAGTTTATCTTTTACTCTTTTTCTTTTAGAAAACAAATTTTAAATAAAAATGAAACTTGATTCAATAAGAAATAGGGAATGATTTAAGTTTGCATTAAAATTACCTAGATGGCTTGATAAAAATACAGACTCTTGGTTTCATTCTAGAACTATTGGATCAGAACCTTGATGGGTTTGTAGGGGGTTTCATTTTGTACTTGAGAATGTCTTATAGGGCAATAATATTGTTTTCTGTTATTATAGAAGTGAGAAAAACATGCGCAAAGTGACAGAGTTCTTTTTCACTAAAAAAATACAAATAGCCTGACCTGTGGTGGCGCAGTGGATAAAGCATCGACCTGGGAACACTGAGGTCGCCAGTTCAAAACCCTGCACTGGTCTGGTCAAGGCACATATGGGAGTTGATGCTTCCAGCTCCTCCCCCCTTTCTCTCTTTTTCTCTCTCTCTCACTCTGTGTCTCCTATCTAAAATGAATAAAATAAAAATAAAAAATTAAATTAAAAAAAATACAAATACATTTTATTTAAACAACACAGTAAACTGTGTTGAGGAGCCAACCCCTGTGCAGTCAAAATTCCACCTATAACTTTCTGTCCCCCAAAACTTAACTACTAATAGCCTACTGTTGACCCAAAACCTTACTTATAAAATAAAGTCAATTTATATATTTTGTAGTTATATGTAGAATATTATGTACTATATTGACAATAAAGTAAGCTAAGAAAAGAAAATATTAAGATTATTAAGAAGAAAAATACATTTACAGTACTGTGCATATTTATTGAAAAAATCCATGTGTAAGTCAACCAGTGGAGTTCAAACCCTGTTGTTCAAGGTTCAACTTATTTCAAAAGTGTGTATTGCTGAATTGATAAATGAGAAGCAAGCAAAAGCAGGTATTAAAATTTTAAGTGCTACATAATGTTTCAACAGCAAACTTTAAAAAGAAATAAAACTTATAGGAAATGTAGATTTTGTTTCATTACCTGAATTTTAAATATGCATCATTGGTTAAAATGTGAAGGTCATCCGCCATCATTTGAAGATGACATATGACCTTAATTCTCAAACAAAGAAATAAAAATAAACAGGAAAAGGAAATATTATCCAATTTTAAATCTTTTGTTGGTTCATTTTAATGTACACATTTACTTAGGCATGGAAGCCTGCTGAAGGACCTCAGAGTTAAGTGACAATTTTAAAAGCCAGTTTAGGATTAGCCAGTTTTAACTAGGTGAATGGAGGGTTTCACTTTGGGAAAGGAAGTACCACTAGTGCTGCCCAGAAGTCCAAGTTGTGAGACCTAACAGCTGGATAAGGCCTGGGAGGAGCACGTCTGGGAAGGTGAACTTGTCATTGGGGACTGACTGACTGTGTCAGTCCCCACATGCAGGCGCCCAATCCCCCACGCACCATTTGTATAACTGTTGCATAAGACTCTTCGGTGTCTTTCTAGGGGAACTTGTCACTGAATATGAAGTCACTGGAAAATCACTTTGAAACAGGGCACACATTCAGAAGAGTCCTAGTGGAAATAAGGATGAGTTATTTACAGAACCAACCAGGATCATCTGCCTTGTATGTTACTTCTTAAATGTGAGAATTCTTTGATTTGTCCATCCTGAGACTGCAATGTTGTTGTTTTTTTAGTAAAAAAAAAAAAAAAAAAGAAAAAAGAGAAGGAATAGAAAAACTTTCTCAATATTTTTATAGAAAGTGTTATATCAGCCAAAGACTTTACCAATCTGTGCCTGTCTCTTTGGTGACTTTTACTGTGTCACTGTGTCGCATGAATATATTAAGAAAGTCACAGAGTATTTCTGTGTCCTCAGAATTCTTGACAGTGCATTTGCTCAGTAAACTGGAGAGCAGGGAATCTTTCTTCATGGGCATGGAGATAAGGCTTTGGAAGTATATAATGACAAGCTTGTAAAATTATCACATTCACTTACATTTCTGTATATAAAACAAATCTCAGAGGAAAGAGGTATACATGAAAGAACATGAACAAAGACAAATGGGTACAAAGGCAACCACCATTAAAAGGGGCAATGAGTAGAGTAAATGGCTGTTTGTTGATGTAACAAAGTTCTGGAATTGGGAAAGGAAGTACCACTAGTGCTGCCCAGAAGTCTGGGTTGTGAGGCCTAACAGCTGGATAAGGCCTGGGAGGAGCACGTCTGGGAAGGTGAACTTGTCATTGGGGACTGACTGTGCCCACTTTTTAGTACGAAGGATCTGCTTACTCAAAAGTGTGCTTCAGCCATCAGCATCATCTTCATCACGTGTGCACTGTGAGAGTTGCAGGGTCTTGGGCCCCATCTAGACCTACAGGATCAGACTCTGTAGTTTAACTAGATCCCCAGGTGGCTCACAGGCAAATTAATGTTTGATGTGCTCTGCTCTAGCAAACCATAGCAGGAGAGTGTGATAAGCAGAGACCTGAGACCTGAGTTCCAGAACATTTTTCAGATTTTATTTCTAGATGAAAGAAGGCACAGGAAGAGTTTGAGTATGAGAGTAATTTTAGAAAGAGTAATATACTATTTTGTATTAGAATTTAGAAATATATTAATATGCATATATTAACATAAAAACAATTAGAATCCTATTGAGGTAGTTCACTTGACAGTCATGTAGGATAAATTATTTAAGAAGTATTTGAATGTTTCATACTTTATTCTGCATTTTCTTTTATACTAATTCCTAGAGTATCAGGACTCCTTGATCCTATTTTTCAGAAAGCTAAATGGTCCTATGACTATCATTCTTGGGAATCATTTTGTCAAATAGCAATTTAGCAGAGACTCACTTCCTAGATGATGATGTCACGAAACACATGTCAACCTAGTCAACATCTAAAGGAACCTAATGTAAAATTGTGATAGTGTCATGAAAAGTAAGAAGCAAGATGGAAATGTTGGAGAGAAATAGCTCTGTTAAAGAGAGAAGCAAGAAACCTACAGGTGTCCCCTGCTATCCAAATTCAGGAACTTGATGAATGCTGATAGCCAGGAATGCTTTTCCTATCAGAGAACACTGGATAAGAGAAAGGGCAGAGGTAGAGGAATGTAAACAGTGCCATTTACCTAGAAGTTCATTGGTAGAGAATTCATAGAATATCAGGACAAGATTTACCCCACCCATCTTTCTATTAATGAATCATTATGATTACTTATTGTTATAGCGGAGAGTGTAATCCATAACTCAGAGTACCTGTAGATTATTTCCCTCTGTTCCTATAGTCCCCTTTTCAGGAGTAACTCCTCTCAGAAGTGAGTATAGCAGAATCTTCTGCAGTTATGGATAGAGTTGGTATGAGAAATCATCTCTTGAGTACTGTTATGTATGCTTAATCATATCTTACTGAGAATATAGTAAAAAATTTTCTTACTTCAACAAATATGCTACATTAATTCCTTCAGCCTTACTCAGATGCAAAACTGGTACAACCCATGGAAAATGGTAACTCCTAGTCTAACTTGAAGCACATATAACAACTGTCTCCCTAAGTTTGTTATCACAGTTCCACCAGCTTCACTTTAACAGTCATTATCTAGAGACTCCTGAAGATACATTTCTTTGGTGGTGACAAGAGGCGGTTTACAAGGCTACTTAAAAAGCTGTTTTATCTGAGCAAGCTCCTTAACACCTTTTGGGGACCCAGTTTCCTCACAAGTAATATGGGGATAACATTAATGTCTGCTTGATAGGGTGGTTATGAGGATTACATGATGTGTGTGTGTCCATCCATGTACATACACTACCTGGCACATACTAAGTGCTACGTAAATATTAGTTATTATTCTCAAATGCTAGTTCTCGAACTATTATTAACACAACCTGTGGGTACATTGAGCTGAGCTTATTGGTTACCTTGGTGAGGGAAAAGACAACCTGGGCAGAGTTTCATCAATGTCTTGAAGAGGGAAGAAGGCTAAGTCAAAATTTGTTGAGACTTGGAAGTTTGATTTATGGTAGGTCTTTCAGTTAGGCAGCTTAATGAGGATTAGGCAAAGATGACTATACACTTGTCCAGCCTTGTGTTTTGATACTTTCCATTGAAGATTTGGTGGGTCTTTAGGGGAGTTTCCATGTGAACAAGCAAGCCTTTTCCCCAGACAAGTTTTATGAAATAGTAGTCATGTAAATATAGACAGTAAAAAAAAAAAGCTTATTTTGTTTTCATTTTTGGGAGGTGACATAGCAGCAGTGGTAGGTAGTTTCAGTCCTCAGTGTATGTGGGTAGTGCTTTTGGTAGCCATCATTATTGTTTGTTCTTCTTAATGTCATCACTGTTACATTTCTCAGAATAAGGACAAATCCTAGGTAATTACTACATTAATTAGGTTAGTGGGATAATCTATTTTTACCCATAGTCACCCAGGAAACATCAAGACCTTGGAAAATCAGACAAAATGGAGGAAAGTTCCCAGGATGTCAGATCTGAATGCAGCAGAAATATGGAGGACTCCTAAGGGAAATCGAGAAGAAGCGGAGCAGACAAATGACTAGTGAAATGATATCAGAAACACACCGCTTATAGTACATTTTTTCTCTAATGTCAGCCTACTTCTCCTAACATTTAATCATTTATATTGGATTTAATTCTTAAACAGCACCATGTTTCAAACATTTTTTTGTTTTGCTTTATTTTTCCCTTTGTAGGTGTTAGGGTATCTGAAAGATCCTTTGAGAAAGACACTGAATACAGCATTATTAAAAATGAGAGTAGATTTACAGATAGATATGTGTATTTTTATTAAAGGGAGACAGTGTGATTACAGGTAAACAGCAAGAGCATGGAACCCAGGTGGATCTACCTTTGTATCCCGTTTCTGCTATATATGAGCTGTGTGGCCTTGGGCACGTTAACCTCCCCTAATGATGCTTTCTTCTTCTGTAAACTGAAAACATAATATCTACTTGCAAAAATGTTGTAAAGAGATCATTATTAAAAAATAATTTTCAATAAATAATATTAGAATAGATATGCTTTGTATTTTATTGGTGATATCTATATATGTTCACTCTCTTGCTTATGATATGAGCATATCACTATGTACTAGTTGTGAATTATGTAACATAAGTTCAAATTCGTAAATCAACTATATGTGTTATTCTGTTCTAAATAGTGTTGAAATTGTCTTACTAATTACATGTACACTCACAGAATTTAGTTTTAATTGTCAATCATAACTGATTAATTATAGTAACTAAAATTCACTTACCTAGCAAGTAAATATATTCTTATTTGTATTCAAGGCTCTCAATTTTTACATCGATTATTGTCATTCAATTCCAAAGATAGTATTTGTTTTTGAGCTTTTGCTATTTTCATAACATAATAAATTATAGTCTATTAAAAATTTTTGAATCATTCTAAAACCTTTATTTTCAATTACCATTTCAGCTACAGCATTTTTTAAAAGAATACTTATTTGAGTTTATAATCTATTTATTATAACAAATACATACCAGTTTCACATGTTTGACCAGAAAAAAACATTGATAAAACAGGATTCAGAGACTATCATAATGAAGTAATTAAAGGCAACTGCAATTACTTTCAGATCTTTTTTTTTTTTTTTTTACAGGGACAGAGAGAGAGAGTCAGAGAGAGGGATAGATAGAGACCGACAGGAACGGAGAGAGATGAGAAGCATCAATCATTAGTTTTTCATTGCTGTTGCGACACCATAGTTGTTCATTGATTGCTTTCTCACATGTGCCTTGACCACAGGCCTTCAGCAGATCAAGCCACCCCTTGCTGGAGCCAGCAACTTTGGGTTCAAGCTGGAGAGCTTTTCTGCTTAAGCCAGATGGGCCCCGCGCTCAAGCTAGCGACCTCGGGGTCTCAAACCTGGGTCTGTCGCATCCCAGTCTGATGCTTTATCCACTGCACCACCGCCTGGTCAGGCTACTTTCGGATCTTATTAAAGTGTTACCTTTTTCTCTTGGAGTGTCTTTACATTAGTTAACAACATAACTATATTTATCACCTCTGATTTTTATTTAAGATAAATTTTTCTCCAAAAATGTTTCTGGATAAAATTTATCAAATTAAATTGACATCATAAAAAATGACATTTTTGAACCTGTATAATACATTTCATTTTAAAATTATGTTGAAACTGAGTAGCAGCAGTGCCTGTTCTCCTCTCGTCCTTTTTATGGTGCCAAAAGAGCCCATACATCCAGGTAACCTACACATATAGTGTCAGAAAGCCCCCACTTCTATCACTCCCTGATGATGAATGAGGTTCTTCATCTAAACAAATAAGCACTTCAGAGGGTTACCTTTGACAGGGTTGTTAATCCAGAGTGCCAGCCTTATCACTGCAGGATTCAAGGGCTGAAGTTTTACAGGATCCCTGCACTGCCTGGCTCTTGGGCAATTGTCTGGCAGCTGCATGGCACATGGCCACCCTTTTCAAAGAACAGCCAGGCTCTGCCCCTCTCTTTACTGTTTCCTCTGTTTGCAGACCCAGTCTTCCGCTAACTTGGGATTTTTCTTTTAGCAAACTTAAATCATTTACATTATATATAGCAATTGGTTAAATTGCAACATTAATATAGCTTTCATTTTATCTCCAGAAAAGCAGTTTGCCAACATAAATTCTCATGCAAGCAGAGCAAATAAAAGACAGAGAGGTTAAGTGACTGGTCCTGATCTTTCAAAAGCAGAAGAAGAGACACCACCTCTGGATTCCAGTATATGAAGCAGAGACAATTTCCACTTCTTATCAGCAATGTATAAATTTCTTACCAAAACTCTTGTTCTTGACTTTGCTTCCATTGACATTTAGACTAAAGGTCAGCATTTCCTTTACATTCCAGAAGCTATTAGGCATCAGCTTCAACTCTATCCCTCTTAAGAATTGATGAGTTAACCTTATTTCAATGAGGTTCAATAAATCTCTCAGTAGCAATCTCAAAATATGTGTCCAGATGATGATTAATCCAGGAAGAGAACTTCTTTAGCTACATACACTCTCTTGATACTTTAAGAGTATCAGTGTGTGTGTGTGTGTGTGTGTGTGTGTGTGTGTGTGTGTGTTTGTGTGTGTGTGTATTTTCCCATAGCAGTGAAAAGTTGAAAGTCAGTTTGGCTCTGTAAATGATTAGCAGACACTTTAGACCTCCTCCTAACCTTCTCTATTTGTCCAATCCCACAGTGTAGCACCACAGGAGTTATGTGGGAAAAAGGGATGCATATTTTATCCTAGTCACAAGTCTTATGTCTTAAAAAGTTTTAGGAAAGGCATATAACAAAGCCTGCTTGAAAAGCAGAGCATAATATGTTTTCAGTTAATAAATTATAAAATATTCAAAAGCACAGCTAACGCCAAGGAACTGGTTACTGTTAGATATCTGGAACTGCTTTTTTCTTTCTTTCTCTTACCGCCCTACTTTCTCTTTTGTCCCCAAGAAGAACAAAATGCAAATAAAATGCAAATGAAATGCCTTAGGCCTGAGAGGATAAGAAGGAAAACAAACGTGCCAAAAAGAGAAAGAAAGAGGCAAGAGGGGGTGGTCTCTTGTATGTTTAGCAAACAAGTTGTTTAATAAGAGGGTTTTTTCATTCACCAGTTCCTACAATGTTATTTTTTAATGTGCATGTTTCTTGAATATTAAATTATACAGTGCTGTGATTAAGGAAAACAGACATACTATTTTGTATTTTGTTTTCAATTTCATACAAAAGAGCTTAAAGTTAGTTTATACATATTACTATTCAGTGCAGAAAGATTACTACATTATTTCAACTCAGAATTGCTGCCTAGCAGGCAGTACACAAAATGGGGACTCAACTTTCAACATCTTATTAGATTATGTCATTGCATTTGTTAAGAAGGAAGAGCTGAAATATGCTCTATCATAATGATAATATTCAGCTTTCTAATACTCAGAATCTGTGTGCATTGCAATTTAAGCCATAAATTAGAATCTGCAGGCCTTTCCAAAGATTCAGTATAAATGAAAGATTAAGTTTAAGTGGTCATATGAAAATGGCTCAAGAAGATTCCACACTAGAAGGAGAGCCCAGTGTTTTCAGCATGTGTGTATATATATAATCAGATCTAATTGAAAAGGTGAATTTTAGGAAGAATCAATTCTGTAATTCTCACAGATAGTGTTTTTAGATTCACATAAAACTTTTTCATTCAAATTCCATGACTGATATTTTAAATTACTTGTATCTATTATGAACTAGTAGAAAGGAAAACACTAAGTCTAAACATAACTACATTATAGGAAAATATTACAATCAGAAAATTAAGCATAAGCCTCAATTTCTCCCAACCACTACCTGAAGAACACTTTATTTTGTGGCCATTTCATACTTTCCTAGACCATCTTCAAACTTGATAGCAGAAAAAATGTTTTCTTGAAGTTGTAAGACTATGTAATTATGTAGTTATGATAGTTACATTTATCATAAAAAGCATTTTAGTATCTTTTTGACCTAACTTGAGATTCATTCAAAACATCACCATGATATCTCTATTATTGTAGTTCTTTGTGTATTTCATGTAGATTTCAACTAGTAGATGAAAGTATATTACTTCTAACATCAAATAAACTCTGTTATAATGCAATAACTGTGAAAAGGAAACATAACAATTACTAGGCAGATTTTTATCAATGTCCCTTGTATAGAGATAAATTATGTTGCTGAAAGATGCATGTAAGAGTACCTAAGATAAATAAACAATGAAGACTCTTAAAAGTGATTAGAAAAATGAGGGACAATACAATAAAAAAAGTAAAAAATGAAATAAATGATTTATCTCTAGTTTCAAATGTCTTGATTTCAGAAGTTTATAATAAGCAGTTGACTATCACTTAAAAAGAGAAAGAAAAGAAAAAATATTTTCAGAAATAGATGACTTTTAAAATTCAAGAGGAGAAGAAAATGGAAGGAACAAATCTTTTATAAGCAATAGAAAAATATTCAAAATAATGGCTAAAAATAAAACTATAGTCACCTTAAACCTGCAATTTAGAACCTTTAAGTTTTGTAATGTAAATAAAAGGATATTATATAAGACATTTATCTTGACTCTTAAATATTTTCTATAGTCTTAGCTCTATTCTATTGGACAAATTAAGTCTTATGAGTAAATCTCAGTTGTCTTTTAAAAGAATTGCTCAGTCTACCTTGAGTTTACCATCCCTTATCTTAGAATAAGTAAATGATTGGATAGTTATACTCTAAATAATGACATTTTCTTGAGAAATATACTAAAGAAAAAGAGTTGAGTTTGCTATGTTTGGATAGAAAACAATCTTTCAAGTCTTTCATAGGGTGTATTCATTTCCAATAATCAGGCAGATATATATCTTAGTTGCTCTTTATTTCTACATATCTATTGATTAGGACATTCTGTTAAGGAACAAACACAATAGCATCCATGAGAGAGTTATCAAGTGTGATGTAATGCCCCATAGAGAGATCATGTCCTTGTTTTCCTGTCTCTGTTATCTCACTAGACAAATCTTTCCAGCCTTCAATTGCAGCCTTGACTGTGCAATAATTAACAGATTGGTTTGGAAAGGGTATTTTTTTTAAAAAAAAAAAAGACTATGTAATAGATTAGACATTTTTACTATATACCTCAATTTAGTATGAAATTGATTTGTAAAATGGAAATTGCTTGGCAACTGTCATTTAATGGTGCATTTGGACACTACTGGAAAGCATTTATATTGAGTGTTTTTTTTAGATAAATGTATAAAACTGATTTAATTGATATTAGAGTCTCTCTTCACATTTATCATTAGATACAATCTGTGTAGCTTCAAAGCATATTAACTACTTTTTGGAAGAGATCAATTCAAATGAAAGAGAATCTCCCATTGTAGTTCTCCCTCATAATAAGCATTAACTTATGCATCAGAGTCAGAAAAAAGAGGGGAAGGCTCCCAGTACAGGCTGTTATGTACATGAGGTGAAGGTTGCTCTGGAGAAGCTTAGATTAGAGAATTCACTTTAATAATAAAGTCAAATCCAAAGTGAGATAATTCACTGGGCTTTCCTCAATTACACTCACATCTCATGAGCTTTTATCACAGGACCAAGTAAAGAACTGAATAAAAATAGTATCCAAAATAAAATGAGAAGCTGACTTTTTAATATAGGAACAAGGCTCACTGTCAAACCTACTTTAAATACTTACCAAAAAAAAAAAAGAAACTATCTCAATATTAGAAAATAATTTAACAACATTGAAGTGAAAACTAACAGTTTTCTCACTGAATTCAATCATCTTATTGGTATAAAGATAATATTATAGACAGTTTATTATAACTGAAGACTTGAAATAGTAAAGATTTTTTCCATAAGGGGATACTATAAAATTGTATTTATATGTATGAAAAATTTAGGCTTCATCAAGTTGTTTTCATATTGTAAAATAAAATTGTAATTTTAAAATAAGTTGTAATTTTTATCACTAAACTTATTCCTATATGTGTGTGTGTGTATGTGCATCTGATAGTTGATCAAGTTTACAAGACATAAGAGTTTCTAAGTATGTGTTTTTTTTGTTCG
Organism: Rhynchonycteris naso; assembly: GCA_037038555.1. Lineage (NCBI taxonomy): Eukaryota > Metazoa > Chordata > Mammalia > Chiroptera > Emballonuridae > Rhynchonycteris > Rhynchonycteris naso. The sequence goes on along the minus strand of CM072996.1, from coordinate 225,491,766 downwards.
GTTTTTGTTTTTCTCCAGGGACAGAGAGAGGGTCAGAGAGAGGGATAGATAGGGACAGACAGACAGGAACGGAGAGAGGTGAGAAGCATCAATCATTAGTTTTTCATTGCCGTTGCAACACCATAGTTGTTCATTGCTTTCTCACATGTGCCTTGACCGCGGGCCTTCAGCAGACCGAGCAACCCCCTGCTAGAGCCAGCGACCTTGGGTTCAAGCTGGCGAGCTTTTGCTCAAGCCAGATGGGCCCCGCGTTTTGCTCAAGCTGGCAACCTTGGGGTCTCGAACCCAGGTCTTCCTCATCCCAGTCCGATGCTCTATCCACTGTGCCACCACCTGGTCAGGCTACAAGACATAAGAGTTTCCACTTAAGAAACATTTACCTGGAATGTAGAACACTGAGATTGCTGGTTCAAAACGTGAGGCTTGCCCAGTTAACAGGTAAGACACATATGGGAATTGATGCTTCCTGGTCCTTCCCTTCCTCTCTCCCTCTCTCTCTCTCTTCTCTAAAATGAATAAATAAAATCTTAAAAAAAACATACAATCTAATAATAATCTTTTTCATTTTATCTTAAACATAAGTTATGATGTGAAAGTCTTCCAGATATGAGCTCAACTTTACATCACATTTCATTGATGATCTAATAAACCCTCAGCACATATAGCAAGTAAAGGTGGGTCTGATGTTAAGCATGAAAAGAGTGAGCCTAAGTAATCTCTCCCTGTTGAACACCATGACTGCCATTTATACAACCCTTTGTTTCAAGGACCATGTTAACCTATAGTTTCAGAATTTAATAGTGAAAGCGTCATATACCAAAAACACAAGAAATACAAGTCTAAAATTTATTAAATATGGTCAGGATTGGGTACAAAATTTTTATGACCCAGTGCAAAATAAAAATGAAGGGCAACAGCAGAGCATTAAATAAGTGTTGAGTCCTGTGTTACTACAGAGACCACACCACAGGTTCATGAGTCCAGTCCTGGGGGTGCTATAACTTGTGAGTAAGGAATAGCTTAATTTGCTCAAGTAACTTCTCTATGTGTCCTATTATTCTCCATTCAATAGTCTCAAAGCACATCTACAATTACATTGATTGGATATGCAGAGACCTTTCACCTGACTTCTGTTTGTGTGGCTTCATATCTTTATGACATGGAATGAACAGCTTGGCGCCAATTTGCTGTTATCCATTAACTATTCCTGTTTTCCTAATCATCTTTGACTCCATCTTTCTCTGTCCTATCTGTTATTGTCTTCGGAAAAGAGATGTGAGGTTTCCTTAGCCTGTTCTGGTTTACATGACATGATTTGTGTATCTGCCTACAAGAGTTTCTCAAATGAACCCTGTGCATTATCTTCTTCCCCCAACCCCTCCTTCTCCAAAGAAAAAAGAAAAAGGTCATACATCTGTAAAATGACAGCACTTATGAAAAATGAGAGTTTGGCCCACATGGCTCTCATCAGACACAGACTCATCTGCTATGCCACAGACACTGCTCATTTCCTTCAGAATCAGACTACAGCTAAAAACAGGAAACACCTAATAAATTGCCTGGTCTATCAAATTAACAAAGCATAAAAAAATACTTTCTAAGTAATCAATGAGTATGGCTGGCTTTAAAAAATTCAAGTGTCAAACATAAGGTACCTAGAAATGTAACCATACTTTTCCCTATAAAATTACTTTCAGATGTCAACTTTAATTTAAATTTAAAAATAAAAAACCTACTTAGAGAAGTTAAGATGTGCAAAAACTGGACATTCTACTTAATTTGCAGTCTCAGATGGGCTTAAAATATTTCAGGAGCAATAAGAGCTTTTATCATATATTCATTGCATTAGGATTTTTACACACAAATTTTTAAAAAACAGAATAAATTAAATATACAACAATCATACAAGTGACAGGATCCTCAAGATAATCTTTTGTGTAAAATTAATCAACCTTATTTTTAATGGAAAAATTTCAGTAGTATAAAAAGGTTTTATTTTAACAATATCTAATTGTCAAGAGATACTTGTTTTCATATATTTATTGCATAGAATAAAATAAATAATAAACCGTGAAGTAAGAAAAGACTTTCTTGAGCTATATTTTGGGTAACAAAAATATAATTAAGTTTAAGTCTGAAAAACAACATGCTATGCAATTATAACTCTTTTACCACTACTCCTAAAATTTCTTTCTTCATGAAAAAATATAGAGTAAAAGTATGAAAAGACTTTGCCCCCATTTTCTTCAAAGCCTTTGTAAAACTAATCTCTCTCATGCTTATGTGCTCTGGGCTTCATTCTTATTCTCAAAATAAAATTCTAGGAAAATTTCAAGGAAATAAAACTTTCCAGGATTGACAAGAAAAATAGCACTTACATGTCTAAGTTTGAATGTACTTATTAGGGAAACAACCTTCATTTCCAGAAAGAAATTCAACTGCTCTGTCTCTCAGAAGTAACATAAAACATTTTTACCACCACTCAGACATTTTACATTCAAATCAAAAATCTACTCCACTGAGAGTATATTTGTTCTGTGCATGAGTGACCCCTTCAGGGGCTATGTTGAAAGGACTATTTGATACACAGAGTGAGAAAGGTCCTCCTGACACAATATATGAATGCTAATAATTTTCACAAAAATTTCAAAAGAGATATTCATTCAAAAATTTTCTGAGAATAATAATTATGATTTTAAACAATCTTTTAAAAATGCTTCTTTTAACAATGCTTTTCATATGCCATTTATGTACATTAACCAAAATATAAATTTTGAATACCACATGCAAGACTCTATATTAGAGATAAGATAACCACAGTAGTTAATATACAATGCCAGGTCCTGTTTCAAATAATCTATGCTCCAACCCTATAAATATACCAGAATTTATCAAATCATGTATCTGAATCTTTTCCCAAAAGGTATAATTACTACAGTAATGGAGGACAGAATAAGGCATAATTCCAGCCCTTTAGAAGTTTGGAATTGAATTGAAAACCATATGAAAAAATAATTTAATAATTAAAAAATAATTAATAATTAGAAATGTCCAGGAAGATATGATAATTGCACGATCTTCATAATCTCAGACAATGCCTGAAGCTACCTGAACATTAGGCTGGCAGGAAGAAGCAAGTATTTGGAACTGAGGTAATTCTGAGTCTGTGAGAAAAGAAGTGACTCTGGAGTTGAACCCAAGCACAATTACCAACAATCCAAATCATGTGCCTAAAGTGGGATCATGAACTGGGATTCCACTCACACTAACAATACACAAAATGCATTCCAGAAGGCAGGGCCATAACGATGTGAACCTGAGAAGTGGCAATACTTGTCTCTAAGCAAGTAATATCTTGGATCTGGGGTAAAAGTAGTAGAAAGACTGAGGCAACGTCTTAGTTGGCATGTCTGGGCATTAACTGTAGAATTCAACTTCTCAGAAATAAAGGCTTAGTGAGGGTAGGACCCAAATCAGCAGGATGAACAGGACAAGATTTAATTTTGGATAAACTTGGACTATATACTAATGATCCAGGGATCCATGTGGAGTCAGTGGGTGACAAGGCAAGCTGGTGCATTATCAGTGCTCAGCTACAGAACACTAGATTTAAAATTGAGGACAAGCATAATTCTTTACCTCTTCATCATTGCCAGACTGTGTGGTGCTTACCAAGTGGTCAGAGCTGATTTTCATTACCTCAACAACTGTGCCTAACATTAGACAAATTGGACAAACCTCACACAAACAGGAAAAACACACATAGAAGTGATTTGATTAGACCATTTGAGCAAGGGTGAAATTTTGAAAAGAAAGCAGAGAAATGGAATTTTTGTGGGAAGAGTAATTTTCCCTGCTGTATTGAAGAAGAAAAGTTGGTTATTGGGCATTCTGTCAACTGTTAAATTAAATAATCAATACTTTCATATATGAATGGTACAAAAATCATTAGCATATAAAATGGTGATATGGAGTCAATAAAGATCTTCAAAGACTTCAGGAGTGAGTTTAAATATTTCTTGAAAAATTAAATTCTATGTTAAAAGTATAGTTTTAATGTAAAAGAAAGTTAGGGATTACTTAAACCTCTTAAATAAATCACATCTATGCCATTAAATTTAGTACATCATATGGTTCTGCATACATAGCTGTCTTGCTAACATTTTAATTATATACAGTATATATATATATATATTCTCCACAAAAATTAAGGGATATTTAATAGCTTCATATTCATTTTGAAATATCCCCTAATTTTTGTGAGCAATAAATAGCTTATACTGATGATGATGAACATGTAAAGGCGTCCTTAGCAAAAATGTTTAATCTTAACAGATTAGGTTATACACCTAAAATATATTAGGTGGATGGTCAAAACAAAGAGTAAAATTTACCTTAATAAGCATAAAAATGAATTCAAACTATAAATATTAAATTACACATCACTACACATAAAGTACTTCTTTAAATTAAAGGAATAATTTAATATTCTTAGATTAAAAAAAACTCAGAACTGTACACATTTCATTATTCTTTATTTATTTGTATACTTACTGTAATTTTAAATTTTTTGTTTTAAGCGAGAGAAGAGGAGATAGTGAGACATAGTCCCACATGCACTGCAACCAGTATCTACCTGGCAACCCCCATCTGGGGCCAATGCTCAAATCAACTGAGCTATCCTTAGCGCCCAGGCTGACATTCTAACCAATCAAGCCACTGGTTGTGAGAGGCGGAGAAAGAAGGGGAAGAGGGAGGACATGGGAAGTAGATGGTTATTTCTCATGTGTGCCCTGAGTGGGATCAAACCTGGTATATCTGTATGCCAGGCCAATGCTCTGCCCACTGAACCAACTGGCCAAAGCCATTTAATGTAATTTAAATAAAAATATAGCTTATGCTGGCCCTGGCCAGTTGGCTCAGTGGTAGCACATCAGCCTGGCATGTGGATGTTCCTGGTTTGATTCCGGGTCAGAGCACACAGGAGAAGCACCCATCTGCTTCTCCACCCTTCCCCCTCACCTTTCTCTTTATCTCTCTCTTCCCCTCCCACAGCCAAGTTTCCACTGGAGCAAAGTGGGCCTGGGCACTGAGGAAGGCTCCATGACTTCTACCTCAGGAGCTAGAATGGCTCCAGTTGCAATGGAGCAATACCCAAGATGGACAAAACATCACCCCCTAGTGGGCTTTCCAGGTGGATCTCAGTTGGGCACATGCAGGAATCTGTCTCTCTGCCTCCCTGCTTCTCACTTCAAAAAAATAGAAAACAAAAAACAAAATAAAAGAAAATATATGTATATATATATGACTTATGCTGAAGGTGATAGACTATGACAAAAATTATAGATTTTCTGAGTGAATATATACATAATAATTGACATTTTTAAAAAGTATAATACTGAAAAATTTGTTCTACAGATATTAAAACATAATATAAAGCTACAGCAATCAAGTTCATATGGTCAAGTTAGTGTGCACACCCAATCGTTTTGGAATAAGTTCTTAGAAATCAGAAAAATCTATTATTTGACTCTGCTCAGTAGCTAAACTTTCTTTTTTAAGCAGGGCTAATTAATGAATCATTCTTTGCAATTATATATTCCTACTAAAAATATAATATAATGCCTAGATTAGTAAATTTCAAAAAAAAAATCTCCTGGATATTGACTTTTTGAGTCATTCTGCTTCCACAAACTAATTTTCCTCTTGAAGCTTAAGGATACATTTGAGGCAATATTTGCAAATGAAACAATTTACTTTTTGACCTTGTATCTAACTCCTTTTTCTTCTATTACTTTTTTAAGAAAAATTTAAAATCTTATTTAGTGAACACCCAACCTAAATATACTGAGTTTCTCCCACCTCTACCCTGAACTCCAGGAGACAGAAAACTAACTGCAGCTCAAAGACAGTCATTACTTCCAGGGTGAAACAGGAGATGTTTCACAGACAGCATGTGTTATCAGAGCCAGTCTTATGATCCAGCCCTTGCCTAGATCTGGAAGATAAAAGAAAGCAGAGAGAACCTTAAAGACTGAACTTGGAACACTTTCAGGAGGAAAAACAGATTTCTCCACAATCTGTGTTCAATTCTTAAGTAACAAACCATCCAATACAGAACAATTAAGAGCACATATTGCCTGTCCCATCTGGCCAAGGGTTGCAGTCATTATTTGTGAAGAATGATCATCTTTTTTTATTATTATTTCTTAAAAGTATTTTTACATTACAGTTGAAATACAACATTATATTAATTTCAAGCATACAACATAGTGAATAGACATTTATATACCTTATAAGGTGATCACACCTGTTTAGTGTCCACCTGGAATCACATATAGTTCTCAGAGTATTATTGACTATATATTTCCTTTTTTTTTTTTTCCAGGGACAGAGAGAGAGTCAGAGAGAGGGATAGATAGATAGGGACAGACAGACAGAAACTGAAAGAGGTGAGAAACATCAATCATTAGTTTTTCGTTGCCGTTGTGATACCATAGTTGTTCATTGATTGCTTTCTCACATGTGCCTTGACCGCAGGCCTTCAGAAGACAAAGCAACTCCCTGCTGGAGCCAGCGACCTTGGGTCCAAGCTGACGAGCTTTTGCTCAAGCCAGATGGGCCCGCACTCAAGCAACCTCGGGGTCTTGAACCTGGGTCTTCCGCATCCCAGTTCGACGTTCTATCCACTGTGCCACCGCTTGTTCAGGCGACTATATATTTCTCGTGCTGTACTTTACATCTCTGTGATGGCTTTTGTAGCTGGCAAATTATACATCGTAATCCATTACTCCCTTTTTGTACTACTAAGCAACTTCCTTCCTATTAGGCAACCATCAGTTTGTTCTTTATATTAGTTTGTTTTGTTTTATTTGCTTGTTTACTTTGTTTCTTAGATTCCACATATTAGTGATATTATAGGTATTTGTCCCTGTCTGACATATTTTCTTAATGTAATACCCTCTAAGTCTATCCGTATTGTTACAAATGGCAAGACTTCAGGCTTTTTATGACTAATATTTCACTGTGTATATGTACCACTTCTTTTTTAACCACTTTTCTATTAATGGACACTTACGTTGTTTCTATGGTATAGCTATTACAAATAATACTGCAATGAATATAGAGGTGCATATATCTTTTTAAATTAGTGTTTTAAATTTTTTTGGATAAATATCCAGCAATAGAACTGCTGGGTCATATGGTAGTCTTATTTTAAATTTAAATTCATATTGTTTTCTATAGTTGCTACACCAGTTCATGTTCCCATAAATAGGGCATGAAGTTTCTCTTTCCTCCACATCCTTGCTAACACTTGTTTGTTGATTTATTGATGACAGCCATTCTGACAGGTATGAGATGATAACTCATTGTAGTTTTAATTTGCATTTCCCTGATGATTATTAATGTGGAGTATCTTTTCATATGTCTGTTGAAATATCCACTCAGGCCTTCTGCCCATTTTTTAATCAGATTGTTTATTTTTTTATGTTGAGTTACATGAGCTCTTTGTATATTTTGCATATTAATCCCTTATTGAATATATTATTTCCAAATACGTTCTCCCATTAAGAGGATTCCTTTTTATTTTATTGATGGATTTCTCTGTGATCATAAGCTTCTCACTTTTATTTAGTCCCATTTGTTTGTTTATATCTTTATTGTTTTGCCCTAGGATACATATTTTAAAAAAATATTGTTAAGACCAATGTCAAATAATTCATTGCCTATGTTTTCTTCTCAGAGTTTTCTATTTTCAGAACTTACACTTAAATCTCTAATTCATTCTTTCAATGTTTGACAAAATTCATATGGCAAGCCCTTTGTACCATATTTCTGTTCATTGGAAGTTTTTTAATTACTGATTTGATATCATTAGTGATTATCATCTGCTCAGATTTTCTTTTTTCTTCTAATTGAACCTTGGAAGACTTCATGTTTCCAGGAATTTATACATTTCTTCCAGTGTGTTTAATTTGTTGGCATATAATTATTTATACTATATTTTTATTTTAATTTTTTATTTCTATTTATTTTAATTTATTGTGTTAACATGGATTCAAGTGTTCCACTCAATATGAAACCCTCACTCCCACCCCCGTGTTTCCCATTAAACTCCTTCTCTCATTCCCTCTGTGATTTGCTGTCCCGTTATCTGTATCTATGTGTTATGTATATATAATTTCACTAATCCCTTCACCTTCTCTGATCCCATTCCCTAATCCCCCTTCTCTCTGACTGCTGTCCCTCTGCTCCCTGTGACCCTGCCTCTTCCTCTATTTCATTCCTCAGTTCACTTTGTTCATTAGATTCCACATAGAAGTGAGATCATATGATTTTTCTTTCTTTCTCTGCCTGGATTATTTCATTTAGCATAATAATCTATGTATACTCTGATTTCTCTTCAGATTGTATAAATTTTTCACCTTTTGTTTTAATTTTCAATTATAATTTGCATGCAATATTATTCTGTACTAGTTTCAAGTGTACAGTATAGTTGTTATATATTCATATTTTAGTATTTTCTTATAATCCTTTGCATTTCTGTGGTGCTGGTTGTCAATTCCTCTTTTAATTTCTAATATCACTTATTTGAGCCTTCTTTCTTTTCTATCTTGATGACTCTGGCTGAAGATTTATTCATTTTATTTGTCTTTTCAAGAAATAGCTCTTGTTTTCATTAATGTTTTCTATTGTTTTTTAAGATTATTTTATTTTTTCTCTGCTCTTTGTTATAACTTTCTTCTATTCAATTTGGGATTTTTTTAAATTTCTTTATTAGTAAGACATGAGTGTTTCTGTTTATGCCATTGATTTCATACTCACAAACTACATGGGTGAACTAGTTTGGTAGTGCGCAGCAGAAGAATACACAGTAATGTATACAGTATACTATATGTATGTTTTCTTTTCCTTTTCCGTGGTGTAGTTGTGTTTTTATGTTCTAGATTATGATTTTACAACTGTGTTAGGATAGGTAACAGACTTAGGCTAGGATGTGTTTTTATTATACCAAAATTCAGGTTACATCACTGTCATAACCCAAGGACTCCCTGTATTTGAAAATACTTTTTGTTTTTTCTGGTAAACTTTTATTGCTATTAATCAGTCTTAAAACTGATTTGGCTGTGTCTAATAGATTTTAGGTCATTTGTGTTTTCATTATTATTTGTCTCAAAGTATCTTTTAGATTTCTCCTACATCTTATTGTTAACCCATTCATTGTTTAGAAGAATGTTGTTAAGTCTCCATTTGCTTGTCTCTTTTTAGTTTTCTTCTTGTAATTAATTTCTAGTTTCATATCATTAGATCAAAGGAGATACTTGATATGATTTCAATCTTCTTAAATTTATTGACTAGTCATGTGACCTGACATGTGGTCTATCCTGGGACATGTACTATGTGTGCTTGAAAAGAATGTGTATTCAGCTGCTTTGGGTGTCATGGTCTAAAGATTATCAACCAAATACATCTGGTCTAATGTATCATTTAAGGACATTATTTCCTTAATAATTTTTTGTCTGGATTATCCATCCACTGTTTTCAACTGGTGTTAAAAATAAATAAATAACTCATAGACAGAAATAATATTGTGGTGATTACCCGAGGGAAAAGGTGGTAGGCAAGGTAGAAGAGGGTAAAGAGGGATAAATGATGATAGAAAGAGACTTGACTTTGGGTAGTAAACACAAAATACAATATATACATAGTGTATTATAGAATTGTACATTTGAAGCTTACATAAAACTTTTTGTGAAATCTATATAATTTTATTAACCAATATTATCCACATAAATTCAATACATCTTTTTAATTCCCACTATTATTGCATTACTGTTCATCTTTCCCTTTATGTCCATTAATATATGCTTTATTTAATAGGTGCTCCTCTCTTTGTTACATAAATATTTACAAGAGTTATATCCTCTTGTGGGATTGATCCTTTTATTATTATATGCAATATATATAATTTCCTTCTTTTTATTTTGTTATTATTTACAAGAAATTTCTTTTTCCATCCTTTTATTTTCAGTTTGTGTATGTCTTCCAATCTGAAGTTAGTTTCTGCAGGTGGCATACGTATAGGTCTTAAATTTTTATCCATTCAATTATCCTGTGTCTTTTGAATGGAGCATTTAATCCATTAACATTTAAAGTAAGTTTTGATAGGTGTGTAATTATTGCCATTTATTATTTTGAATAAAAAAAGTTCCTTTAGGTCTGACCTGCTGTAGCACAGTGGATAAAGCGTAATCTGGAATGCTGAGGTTGCCAGTTCAAAACCCCGGGCTTGCCTGGTCAAGGCACATAAGAAGTTGATGCTTCCTGCTCCTCCCCTTCTTCTCTCTCTCTCTGTTTCTCTCTACTTTCTCTCTAAAAATGAATAAATAAAATCCAAAAAAAAGGGAAAAAAGAAAGCCCCTTTAATATTTTTTGCTGGTTTAGTGGTGATGATGGGTTAGTGGTCATTTATTTTCTTTTGTTTGTTTTTTGTCCTTTAGGATATTTTGCTTATTTATTTGTTTGTTTTCAGAGAAAGATAGAGAGGAATAGAGAGTAAGATGAGAAGCATCAACTCATAGTTGTGGCTCCTTAATTGTTCACTGATTGCTTTCTCATATGCGCCTTGACCGGGGGGGCTCCAGCCAAGTCAGTGACCTCTTGCACAAGCCAGTGACTCTGAGCTCAAACCGTTGACCATGGGGTCATGCCTATGATCCCATGTTCTGCATTCAAGCTGGTGAGCTTGCCCTCAAACCAGTGACCTTGGTGTTTTGAACCTGGTTCCTCAGCATCCTCAATCAATGCTCTATCCACCTTACCACCACCTGGTCAGGCAATGATGAACTCATTTAGATCTTTCTTGCCTGAGAATCTTTCCCACCTTTCATTTAAGTTTAAATAATAGCTTTGTTGGATAAAGTAATCTTGGTTATAGTTGTTTTCTTTTCATCATGTGTAATTTTTAGTGTCACTCACTTCTGATTTACAAACTTTCTGTTGTAAATCAACTGATAGTATTGTAAGAGATCCCTTGCATGCAACTAACTGCTTTTCTCTAGTTATTTTCAAGATTCTTTTTGTCTTTCTCAATTAATATGTCTCTTGGTGTAGGCCTCTTTCAGTTTATCTTGTTTGGCATTCTCTGCCCTTCCTTGACTTGTATGTCTATTATCTTCATCAATCAGACTAGGGAATTTGTCAGTCATTTTTCTCCCTACATGTTTTAAATCCCTTTCTCTTTCTCTTCTTTTTACTGAGACCCTTACGATGTAAACATTGGCAAACTTAATTTTGTCCAAGAGGTCCATTAAACTATCTTCATTAGTTTTAATTTTTTTTTTTTTGCTGTCTTAATTGTTTTTCTCTGCCAATTTTTCTACCAGATCATTGATTGATTAGATTCTCTGATTTAGCAAATCTGCCTTTGATTCATTATTCTAATTGTTGTATTTTAATTTATGATTTTTTAATGGTTTCTATCTCTTTTTTGAAGTTTTCACTGAGTTTTATTATTGTTCAAGTTCATTCAGAATTTTTATAACCAGTGTCCTAAATTCTTTATTTGATATATTGTTTGTCACCATTTCATTTAGATTTTTTTCTGAAGTTTCTTTCATTTGGAAGGTGTTTCTTTGTCTCCCCATTTTGGCTGACTATGTTTGTTTTCAAGCATTGGATAGAACTGACATGTTTCCCAGTATTGAAAGAATGGTCTTATGTAGAAGGTTTTTTCAGACCCCAGTGGTGTAGTCTCTCTGGTCACCTGAGCAAGCTGATTGGGAGGTATACTCTCTGTGGTTTGTGCATGGCCTTCTTTTGCACCAGGCTCTTGATTGCCGCTTCCAAATCAGTGGGTGATGTTTATTCAGTCTCACTGGCTTGGAGAGTTGGCTGCAACTACAGTAGATGAGCTGGGGTTGTGGGGGATGGTGAGGAAAATAACCCCATGGAGCAGGAGTCGATTTAGCAAGGTATTTGTGTCAGCCAAGTCTGCCCTTTAGGTATGTCAGTTGTGGAGCTAGTAGAATGGGACTTTGATGTGATCTAAGGAGGTAACTTAGTATATTATGTTTGGAACCTATTTGGAGGGGCTCTAGTGTAGGCCAAGGTGAGCTGCTGCTTCAGCCAGGTTTGGGGTCTCTTGGTAAAAACTATAAAGTTATCTGCAATTTTTTGCCACTTGTGTTGCACTTGGGGTTGCTTGGGAGAGGCTATATTGCAAGCCAAAGCTGGCTGCCACTTGTCTAGGCTTGCAACCTTTTCATGGGCACTACAATACTACCTAAGACCAGAAGTCACTTTTACTGAGCTTCAGGCCACTTAGTTGGACATACGTTACGGGCCAACATTGCCCACCTCTTATACCATATTTGGGGTCACATGATAGGAGTAACAATGCAAGATGAAGCTAGTAGCCACCTGTGCTGGGTTTGAGTTACTTAGTAGGAGATACAGTGTACATCAAGTGTAGGTCCTGTGGCCACCACCATCATGTCCATGCACATGCAGGTTCACACTGGATTGAGGCAGACAGTAAAGAAACCGTGGAACCAAAAAATGGGTCATTCCTTTATTAAAGTCTCGCACCAGCCAACGAGTAAACACATAGGGAAAACACTTCCCTTTCACTCATTCAGAGTTTCCAAAACCCTGACACATTTTCCAGTTTCACAACCAGGAAAATCATCTCCAGTTTCTTTCAGAATCAAAGGCCTCACCAGTTTCAGCAGAGTTCACAAAAGCCCCTCAGCTCTGGTTCCCATCTGCACACCTTTTCTTTCCCTGTCAACATGGTTTCTCTCTTATCACTCTGCATTCTCTCTGCTCTCACTCTGCAATATAGCTTCTTTCTGCTTCTTCTCTCTCTTTTCAAACCTTTCTGACATGGAAACCTTTCCTCCAGCAAACATTAGCAAAACAATGGCTCTTCCAAGCAGGAAGGTGATTTGCAGTTTCACAGACCACATATACCTGGCACTGTCCAGTGCCATTTTCTAACAATAAAAGTAAGCAATTTCAAAAAATACAAATTTTACAAACTCATTTACCCAACACCAAGGTTGGCTGCTTCTTTTGTGGGGTTTGGAGATACTTCAGAAAATCAGCACTGTAGGCGTAGGGCAGCCACTATTTGTGTGAGGTTTGTGGATTTTTTAAGAAGAGACAAAGCAGGTCACTTATATCGAAGAGGCCAGTGGTGGGATTCAAATAATTTAACAACTCATTCTCTTCCCTAATAACCATTTTAAGTATAAAAAAAATATGCTAAAAGGTAGTCTATTATTTCATGCATTTAATACTTAAATAAGAACAATAAAAGAGATACACAAAACTGGATTATCTTATTAGAAAGAGTTTAATACCTGAAAAAAAACAAAATTATTATTTAAGATATTTCCATATTGCTTCTTGATTGACATCCTCGCCTGCAATTTTTTTCACCTACAAATAGAACTAACATTACTATGGGTGCCTAGAATTATGCTGTTGTGCAGATGACATTTAAAAAGATTAAGGAATTTAAATTTGTGATTTGGTCCACAATTGGGCGGCTGCCCAGGCACCCACCTTAGAGAAAACCTTGATTACAAGTGCCATTTTAACAACCAGTTCACCAAACTCAACAAAAAATTAGGTATCGGTTCTGCCAAACAGATGTGAACCGGCTGAATCCCACCACTCAGGAGGCCCTGGAAAAGCCTCAGATTGGGTGAGCAAGTTGGATGGTGAAGGGTTTAAGGGAATCACCAGTTCAGAACAAATAGAATCAACCAGGTTAATGGAGAGCAACAGGTTTGATCCCCACTGGCACTGAGCCAAGTGGATCAAAATAAAGTTCCACAAAAATATAATGGCATTTGTCAGTGCTTCCATCCTTAGAGAGAGCTGCTCAGACCCCTGGCCCTCCAGCCCTTGCCCTGAAGTTAATCAGTTTAATCCCTCCCTATATGTCCTTGGAGCTTTTTTAAGCTGCTGCTTAAAATGAGTGAATTTGTAAGTAAGTGAGTCCATGCTTGGAACCTTTAAGAGCAGTGACTTGGTCTCCAATAGCCCTTTGTCTCTCTCAGATAAAATCCCTGCTAGTGCTCACAGCCAGATAGTATGAAGATTCCTCTTCCTAGTACTGATGCCCTGGGCTGTGGAGGCTGTGTGGGGCTGGATCAGCCACATTTTTCAGGAGGGACCTCCACAGTCAAAATATCATGACCATTTCTTAATTGCTATACCATAAGTGTGAACCTACCTGGTCCATGTCTCTCTTCTTCCTACCATTCTGGATGTGGCTTCTTCTTTAAACCTTTTATCATAGGACTTCTGTTCAGCTAATCTTCAGGTGATTCTCAGTGATGAGTATTCTATAATTTTTACCATTTTGATATGATATTGGGTAGAGGCAAGCTCAAAGTTTACCTACTCTACCATTATGACCATAAATCTAAGGTAAGATCATCTTAACCACCCTTTGGTTATTTTGTGAACTTTATAATCACATTAAATTAACTGTTAATAGTGCACATTTATTGTACAATTGTACACATTCAATTATTTTTAGCTAATCATTTTTAATCTTGATTATTTTTTATTTTCTTATTAATTTATTGGAGTAAGTTATAACTTCTCAAGTAAAAACACCTCCTTCCTATAAATATCTTGAATGAGATAATTGTTATATTATTATTTAAATCAAGGCTATATTTAAAAAGAAGCACACAGAACAAGCATAATCTCTTACAGGATGCCCCTTTAGAAAAATCATATCTATCAGCATATGTCACCTACTGCATAAAAATGGATTATCTAATCCTGTCATGGATTCTGTGTAATCTGAATTAGTCAGCTTTTACATTGGTGAGCATTATAAGCCTAATGCGTTAACATCAACATACATTAAAATATTTAAATTAAGTAACTTTAGACTCTTTAGGTGCATGAATGTGGGTATATCTGTATATGCACGCAGGCAATACACACACATACACACATATAAGTACCATGAAAAATTAGAAAACTGTGTTAATAATTTAGTGTAACACATTACTACTTTTAGACAAGCAGGCCAAAGCATATGTGCTGAAGTATTCTAACTGAAAAAGAACATCTCATTTTTTAGACATGGTCTAAAAAAATATCAATTTGAAGTAGTGAATCTTTTGATTTAGAAGATATAATAAAAAAAAGAGATGTATATGTCTGGATACAGATGGTAATAAGACTAAAACATGTTTTGGTAAGGTTTCACAGTTGTATAACTTAAATAAACCAAGGATCATGGCTTGCTATAAATATACCAATTGTTTGCCTCACATGAGTATATCCTAATTTCTTGAAAACAGGACTCATTAGTAGCAAGCTAACTACCTAACATAATTAAATATTAAATATCAAGTTTGCACCTGGCATTTTTCAAGTGTTTTACTCCCTTTTACAGATAATCCTCACAAAAGGATAAATTAAGAAACTTGTCCAATATTATACAGATACCATTAAGAAGAGCTGGGATTGAATATCAAAATGTCTGGCATCAGGTCTCAAGTTTATTATCTGCTACATTACATTGGCTCATGAAAATATCAAATATTTGACACACATCATTTTGTATATTCTTAATTTTTAAACAGACTTTTTGTCCTAAACAACACATAAATTTACATTTAACTTTTGTCTCAAATCAATTGACCCACAATATTTTTAGCTATATTTTACTGCTCTTTGTAGAAAGATCATTGTTTAATTAATAATATTCCCAAGCTATTTGTCTACATTGTCTAAAATCCTTTGTGAGGAAAAAGCAGATTTAAAATAACTGAGTGTGTGTGTATGTGTGTGTGTGTGTGTCTGTGAATATTTTTCTCTGCTAGAAATAAGATGACAGAAATGGGTAAATTGGGCTTAGGAGTTATAAAAAAGAAAATTCCACACCCAGAGTGTAGCCAAGAGTAATGTGAAACTACACAACCTACTCTAAACCTTCATCCTGTTGTAAGGCAGAGAATTTTTCTTCAGTCATTTTTTTTTTTTTGCCATAAATTTTCTTATGTAGTCTTTTTATTACTTTTTTAATATTTTTTTATTATTATTAATTTTAATGGGGTGACACCAATAAATCAGGGTACATATGTACAATGAAAACATCTCCAGATTATCTTATCATTCAATTGTGTTGCATACCCGTCACCCAAAGTCAAATTGTCCTCTGTCACCTTCTATCTGGTTTTCCCTGTGGCCCTCCCCTCCTCCCTATCCAACCCTCCCCTCCCTTCCCCTACCCCGTAACCACCACTCTCTTGTTCATGTCTCATAGTTTCACTTTTATGTCCCACCTATGTATGAAATCATGCTGTTCTCAGTTTTTCTTTTTTCTGATTTACTTATTTCACTCCGTATAATGTTATCAAGGTACATCCATTTTGTTGTAAATTGAAGGTATTCCCTACTCTACACAGGTGTTAAAATGGACCAGAAGGCCCACACAGACTTAACACATCAGAAAGTCTCCTCTGGACTTCTCTCTGAACAGTTAGTTGCACAGATGTCCTCTGAGGATTTTCCATCTCCCAGCTGAGGAACAAATAACTTCTAGGCCCACCATAACCTCAAGGGATGTCCTCTGTTCCTATTTCTCTCCTCAAAGACTTCAAGCTTATAGAAAACAAAATTCCAAAATACAGGTTGTTTGCAAATAACTTCTACTTTTTACTGTCTAAACAAACTTCCTAAGAGCACCAGGATCTGTCTACAAGTTTAAATCTAGAGAAAAATAATAATAAAAATAAATCATCTTACTAAATTATCTTGCTTACAAATAATATGCAAGGTAAGGAAACAGTATTCTGCCTCTTTTCTATTATTTCCTATTTCTCACTTATACTTGCTTCACATCTCACTCTTTGTCCAACTTTTCCATTTTTCTCATGTTCCCATCTCTCTTTCCAGGACCATACCCCTTACTGAAAATAGTGGTACTCTAAATTGCCTCCGTAGCATATGGATGGCACTAGCTTAGATTAAGCTGGCAAGAGGATCTTTACAAGTATTTGCCAATGACTAATTCTATGTCTTTTAGACTGTGTGTGTGTGTGTGTGTGTGTGTGTGTGTGTGAGAGAGAGAGAGAGAGAGAGAGAGAGAGAGAGAGATAACTTTTGTTTTTATTCTCAACAATGTTTGGCCATAGATATCTCAGTGGTCTATCAGATATTCTGGTCAAAGCACCCTATCCCCGACTCCCAAGTGGTGTTTATAATTTTAGATAATAAAATAACCACTTTATTTTGTAAAAGTTAGTTCTATGCCTTTTTCAGACTTTCTTCAGACACACTTAACTTTTTTCATGTTTCCAAGCCCGTTAACTGTTTAACTCATCTGAGTTTTAGAATGTTGTAAAGTGAAGGTGCAGTTAACAGATGGTCATTTCAAGGGGCTCCAGAATATTATAAATTACTGTATATTAATTTGCTCATTTCAGAGTTTGACAGAACAGATCTCAGAGTCTTCCCTGCTTTGTGCTGGAAGAAGGGAAGAGTGAAAAAAGCAGGAGGTTGGGGTCCCAGGAAAAAGAGTGTCTCCTCTGTTTCAGTAAGTGGCTGTGTCACATAAAATTTATGTTGGCTGTTAAGTGGCCGAGCCAGCTGCATCCCATGTGCCACAAATGTTCTGGCCTCTTATTTCTGCCATTTGGTTATTGTGTCTATAAATTCAATGGGCCACCTGTGCAATGCGCTCATCCAGAAGGGTCCCAGAGGAAGCATTAATGTATCAAGGCTCATGAAGCACAAATCCTTAAATGTAAAAACCGACACTTTCATCCTCCCCTGGCTACATCTATATAGATTTATTTTTAATGAATAAGAAAAAAAGGCTTATTTTTCTTCTTACAGTAAAATGCCTATGAATGATGTTATACAATAAAAATTTGTATTTTTTAATTTTTTACTATTTTAAAGCTAAATTTATTCTCTTCTGAAAGTGTTAGTCTATGGTTAGAACACCCATAACTACTCCTTTACTCAATTTAAGCATGAAAATGCCTCATGCCAAATGCCTGACAGGCATCAACTCGTAGAACAAAAGAAGGTGAAGAAAGAAAAGAAAAAAGTGAATTTTAAAAGTAACTAAATACCTTCGTCTGGATAGCTCAATTGGTTCAAATGTCATTCCAAAACCCAGAGGTTGCCAGTTCAACCCCAGTCAGGGCATATACAGGAAAAGATCTATGTTTCTCTCTCTCTCTCTCTCTTTCATTCTCTCTCTCTCCCCTTCCTCTCTCTCTAAAATCAACCAGTAAAAAAAATTTTTAAGTAACTGAATACATTTTTTAAATTATATTTTCCAGAAAATGTTATCTACTAAGAAATCTAATAAAGAATCCATTTCGCTACTTTGTTTCTCCACTCCAACAACATTAGCCAAACACTTTAATGTATTTTGTAGCATTTTGAATATACTTCTATTAGTATTACACCTGGAAGGCTTTAATATTTATTTATCTCATCTCCCTTTCACATTATAAAGTTTTAATGGCAGTTCTTTATGGTGGAAGTGAATGGGTCATTTAGAGACCTCTTTGTATATATAAATTCATTTTCCTGGAACTTTGTACCCCATTCTAAAGACTAACAGAACACAGGAAAGTCAGAAGTAGAGAAACAAGAAGAGAAGTCATGTGTATTATTATGAAGTTCCCCACTATAAGAAGGAGATATATTGGATTCATATTGTGTGCATATTACTGCCTGGCACATTATGGGAGATTAATAAGCTCTAAGTGAGTGAGAACAAGGTAAAACAAAATCTTTCAGTTCAAATAATTTTGTGCTAATAATTTTTGGTCGTCATTCACTAAACTTGTTTTAGAAAATATTTACTTTGATGTATTATTTTCTAATAAATGTCTGCGCCCTCTAAACCAGATGTCAGGGGAACAAAAGAAAGGTGATGATATGTAGGGAAAGAAAAGAGGCAGCACTGATGTATAAGAGCAAGGTTGGTGTAATATACAAAAGATAAAGAAAAGCTCTACAGTTTAATAGTTGTGTTGGACCTCAAGTTCCTGCATGAGAACCAAAACATTTATGTTTGAAAGGTTACTGAAAAAGCTAAACCCATTCTTCCAAGAATTTATATCATTTCTCTGCTGATATAACATTAAAAGTCACCACTAAAACATGAAAACCATTTAAGAGGAAGAAATAACACACATATTTTGTTACACATCTTGGGTGATCAAGATTAGCTCTACTCTCTACCAAGAAAGTAAAAGAAAGAAATGGATCTAATATTCAATCACTTAAGCCAGTGGTAGTCAACCTGGTCCCTACCACCCACTAGTGGGTGTTCCAGCTTTCATGGTGGGTGGTAGCAGAGCAACCAAAGTATAAATAAAAAGATAGATTTAACTATAGTAAGTTGTTTTATAAAAATTTATTCTGCCAAACAGCGAAAATCTGACATAAAGTACTTGGTAAGTAATTATTATTATATGCTTTAACTTGATATAACTCTGCTTTATAACTTTTATAAAGTAAAGTTACTTTCCTACTTTATAAATCACCATTACTGTGGAACCGGTGGGCGGTTAGAAAATTTTACTACTAACAGAGATACAAAAGTGGCTGGTAGGTATAAAAAGGTTGACCTCCCCTGACTTAAGCTCATTCAGTTCATAGTATGTAGAAAAGAATTAAGAATTAATCTTACTCACATAGTGGACTGGCCTTTGTCCTCATCTCCTGGGAGATGATATCTAGGAAGAGTGTTTGGAACACATTAGACATTCAAACAATGTGACTTATGATGAGAGTTTTGGCCACTACTTCAGTGAGTCTGGAAACAAAAGGTATCAGCTCTACCTCAAGACAGGCTGGAAACTAAAGGGCAGTCACTCAGACAGCCTAATCCATAATAAAACTCCAATAAAAACTATGAACACAGCCTTGGTAAACTTTCCCGGTTGGCAGTACCCCATATGTATTGTTATACATTGTCACCATAAAGCAATATTGCCTATGACACCATGAGGAAAGTATAACTGGAAGCTTCTTTTTTAGGATTTTGTTGAATTATGCTCTACGAATCTTCCCCTGGATGATGGTTTACCTGTATCCTTTTACTGTCATAAATTGTAACTGTGATTATAACCACTTTCAGTGAATTTTGTAAATACTCTTGGGGAAGAAGCAGGCCAGATGGGTGGTCTTTGGACAAATGAGAATGATAATATTGACATATCAAAATTTCTGGGATGCAGAGATAGCAGTAATCAGAGGAAAGTTTATATCACTACAGGCTTATCTCAAGAAACAAGGTAAATCCTAAGTAACAACCTAACATTATATTTTAAAGAACTAAAAAAGAAAAAAAAACCCGAAAATCAACAATAAAAATGAAATAATAAAAATTAGGACAGAATTGAATGAAATAAAAAGCAAAAAGACTATACAAAAAAACTAATACAACAAAGAGCTGGTTCTTTGAAAAGATCCATAAAATTGACAAACCCCTGGGTGGACTCAATAAGGAAAAAAGAGCCTCAATAACTCCATAAATTCATCAACAAAATAAGAAATGAAAGAGAAGCAGTTACCACAGACATCATATATTTACAAAGGACCATATTAGAATACTATGAAAGACCATATGCCACCAAATTTAATAATCTAGAAGAAATGGTAAGTTCCTAGAAATATATAACCTTCCTAGACTGAATCATGAAGAATCAGAAAATCTAAATATACCAATAAACAGTGAGGAAATTGAAACAGCCATCAAAAACCTTCCAAGCCTTACCAGGTGGCTGAACAGTGTTGGGCTGGGATGCAGAGGACCCAGGTTCGAAACCCCGGGGTCAACAACTTGAGTGTAGGCTCATCTGGTTTGAGCAAGGCTCACTAGCTTGAGCCCAAGGTCGCTGGCTTGAGCAAGGGGTCACTCAATTTGCTGTAGCCCCCTGGTCAAGGCACATATGAGAAAGCAATCAATGAACAACTTAAGATGCTGCAATGAATAATTGATGCTTCTCATCTGTCTCCCTTTTTTGTCTGTCCTTGTTTGTCTGTCTGTCTCTCTCTCTGTGTCACACACAAACACACTCACAAAAAGAGATTTCAAAAAATAAAAGTCCAGGACCAGATGGCTTAACTAGTGAATTCTACCAAACAATCAAAGAAGAATTAATACCTATCCTTCTCACACTCTTCCAAAAAAATTGAAGAAGAGGCAATACTTCCTAACATATTCTAACATAACCCTAATACCAAAACCTAGCAAGGATAACACACACACACAAAAAAAACTACAGACCAATATATTTGATGAATACAGATGCAAAAATCTTAAACAAAATACTAACAAATCAAATACAACAACATATTAAAAAATAATACATCACAATCAATTGGGTTTTACTGAAGGGGCAAAAGGAAGATTTAACATATACAAATCAGTCAATGTAATACACCACATTAACAAGACAAAGGATAAAAATTATATGATCTTATCAATAGATGCAGAAAACACATTTGGTCAGATACAACATCCATTAAAGATTTAAGGACTCAATAAAATGGGTATAGAAGGAAAGTACTTCAACATAAAAAAGCTATATATGTCAAACCCTCAGCTAATATCATACTCAATGGTGAAAAACTGAAATCAGAAACAAGACAAGGATGCTCACTCTCACCACTCCCATTCATCATAGTCCTGAAAGCGTTAGAGAAATCAGAGATAAAAATAAAAGGCATTCAAATTGAGGAGAAGTAAAAGTGTCACCTTTTGCAAGTGTCGTAATTCTGTATATAGAAAACACTAAAGATTCCACCAAAATATTATTTTAAACAGTAAACAAATACAGTAAAATTTCAGGATACAAGTCAATGTACAAAAAATTACTGCTTTCTTATATACTAACAATAAAACATCAGAGAAAGAAATTAAAAACAATTCCTTTTGCAATTGCAACCGAAATAATAAAATACCTAGAAATAAACAAAGAATGTGAAGAAACTATATACTGAAAACAACAAAGCATTGTTGAAAAATTGAAAAAGACACTGTGAAATAAAAAAGATATTCTGTGTTCTTGGATTGAAAGAGTCAACATAGTTAAAATGGTCATATTACCCAAAAAATATACAGATTTAATATTATCGCCATTTAAATCTTAATGTCATCCTTTTAAAGAAATAAAATAATGGCTGTATCACCATGTTCATCGCAGCATTATTTACAGTGGCCAATACCTGGAAACAACCAAAGTGTTCTTCATTAGAAGATTGGATAATAAAGATGGGATACATGTATAGAATGGACTACTACTCAGCCTTAAGAAATAATGACATATTGCCATTTACAATAGCATGGATAGACCTTAACAATATTATACTGAGTGAAATAAGTAAATCAGAAAAAGCTAAGCACTATATGATTACACATATAGGTGGAATATAAAACTGAGACTCATGGACATAGATAAAATTGAAGTAGTTACCAGGGGAAGGGATTTGTGGGGGAGAATGGTGAGAGGAAGGGAGAAAATAAGGACAAATAAACAGTGATGGAAAATAATTTGAAATTTGTGATGGATATACAACATAATCAATACTAAAATGTCATAGAAATGTTCACCTGAAACTTATGTACTCATTAATCAGTGTCACTCCATTAAATTTAATTTTCCAAATAAAATTTATAAAATAGAATGAGAAATTATCAGATTTGTATGCCATCACAAAAGACTTCAAATAGCCAAAGCAATCTTCAGAAAAAAGAACAAAGCTGGAGGTGTCTCAATATCAGACTTGAAATTATACTACAGGGCTCCAAAAATTGAAACAGCATGGTATTGCCAGAAAAATAGACACAGAGATCAATGGAATAGAATTGAGAATCCATAAATAAAGCCATATATATATGGGCAAATAATCTTTGACAAAGGATCCAAAAGCACACAATGTAGAGGGGAAAAAAACCTCTTCAATAAATGGTGCTGGAAAATTGGAAAACCATGTTAAAAAAAAAAAAGGATGAAATGACTAGTTCTTTTCTCATGTACAAAAATTAATTCAAAATGAATCAAAGACCTAAATATAAAATCTGATACAATAAATTACATAGTAGAAAAACACACATACTAAATTTATTTACTTTGGTCATCAAGAACATTTTATGAATTTGACCCTAAAGGTAAGGGAAATAAAGGCAAAAACAGATGAATGGGAAGATAACAAACTGAAAAGCTTCTGTACAGCAAAAGGAACTGCCAACAAAACAAAAAGTCAGCCTACCGAAAGGGAGATGATACTTGGAAACAATAGCTCCGGCAAGGGGTTAATATAAAAAATATATAAAGAACTGATAAAACTCAACACCAAACAAACAAGCAATCTAATTAAAAATGAGCAGAGGATTTAAACAGATATCTTTCCCAAGAATGCATACAAACAGTCAATAAATACAAAAATTAGGGGATCAGAGAACGTGTAGATACTCCAGTACTTTCACCCTTTTGTAGAGTGCATTTTCATCAATGAAATAGAAGTTGGTTTTGCATCTCATCTGCAAAATCAGACAACTTTATTTGACTTGTCATTTGCTTTTCTGATGTTCTTGTTTAATAAAAAAAAATAACATCAAATGCTTCTTTTCTTATTGCTTCATATTCATTTTGAAATATACCCTAATTTTTATGAACAGTATGTATAAAAAGATGTTCAACTGCACTGTTAGTAAAATGCAAATCAACACTACCATGAGATACCACCTCACACCTGTCAAAATGGCTATTATCAATAAGATAAGTAATGATAAGTATTGGAGAGGTTGTGGCGGGGGGGAGGGGACCCTGAGGACCCTAACTACTGGTGGGAAAGTAAACTGTAACAACCGCTATGGAAAACAGTATAGAGTTTCCTCAAAAAATTAATAAGAGTTCCATAGAAGACCAGCAATTCCTCTCCTAAGTATCTACCTTAAAAACTTAAAAACATTTATTCTCAAAGATATATGCATCTCTATGTTTATTTAAAAATTATTCATGGTAACCAAGGCATGGAGACAACAAAAGTTGCAGGATACAAAAATAAATAAATGATAAAATGCAGTGCTTATGCCATTTTTTGGACAATATTATCTACCATAACAACTCCCTAGGAGAAAGGAAAGAAAATGACCTGTGTTTATTTTGCAATGAGCAGAAAATAAACACTAACATCACACCTTCATTCAGAAACAATATGGCATACACACTCATTAACTTCATATTACAGTTGCCAAACTTTTATACTCTTGGTGACTGAAGTGTTACTCTACTCTCTGTTCTTTTATTGTCCAGTTGGTAGTCAAACTCAGGGTCTGTATAAGAACAAAACAGTTATATTTTGAAAAGATCAGGCCAATATACAGGGAGTGACTCCTTATTCTAACAGATGTTAATATTTTATGAAATAACATTTCTTGGAATAATTTATGTAAGAATTAATTATTAATGCATTTTAAGTGATATATCCCATGTGATTATACTGCCAAGAAAGGTTATTTTTTGGCTTATGAAAAGGGGTCCTTTAGCAGTACTCAAAAGAGATTTTTGATATACATAAGACAGCATTATCTGACTTACTAGTTTCATCTTTTTCCATTGTTCTGTGTGCCAGGAGCAGTGGCTTCCAGAGCTACAGCTTACCTAAGTAGTACCTTATTCAACTGACAACATGGTTTTTCCCTGAAGATAACTTTTTAAATTGTTTTAATAACAGACCTTGACATAAGATCAAGAATTTACTGCTGTCAATAAAATGTAAAATCAAATCAAAAATTTCTCAAATGTTTCTCAATAAGCCAGGCATCTCTGATTAATTTTAAAATTTTGATGAGTTTTATTAAAATTCAGTAATCAAATATTGTACCAATATGGAGTGAAGCTTACAGAATTAGATACCAGTAAATCTCTCTGGTCAAATAGTGATATGCCTTTTTTTTTTTGCCAGTTTTATGAGAAACACAAATCAAATGTCAAAAAATATTAAAAATGAAACAAATCTTATAGTTTTCAACTTTTCCTAATTGTCCCTTCAATTCCCTATGCTAAATTGTGGAATGTTGAAGGAAGGTAGAAACAAAATAAGGAGGGAAAGATTATAGAAGGACTAACAGGAAATAAAAAATTTTGTGGGTGATTTACTGCATTGTGATATTTTATAAATATAAACTCACATTAGAAGAATTTACTTTGAGGCCCTGGTTGTTTTGCTCAGTGGTAGAGCGTTGGACCAGCATGTGGAAGTCCGGGGTTTGATTCCTGGCCAGAGCACACAGGAGAGGTACCCATCTGCTCCTCCACCCTTCCCCCTCTCTTTTCTTTTTGTTTCTCTCTTCCCCTCCCCCAGCCAAGGCTCCATTGGAGCAAAGTTGGCCTGGGCACTGAGGATGGCTACATCAAGCAATCCTCCAGATGGGCAGAGCATCGCCCCCTGGTGGGCATGACCAGTGGATCCCAGCTGGGTGCATGCTGGAGTCTCTCTCTCTGCCTCCCTACTTCTCACTTCAGAAAAATACAAAAGAGAAAAAAAGAATTTACTTTGAGTATATGTTCAAAATTTTCAAACTGTAAGGATTTTGAATGTCAACAAGATTATCCACAAAATCTTTATTCTACTTCAAGGACAAAGTGGAGTAATATATTATAGTTTTTAAACTGAGACTTTTTTCATAATTTTTTTAAATAAAATTTTATCATACATATAAAGAAATTTGCAATATATTTACCATTAAAATGTTCCCGTTATTTAGAACCCTTAAGCGTAATTCATTGTGTTCATTTTTGTGGTAGGTTCAGTATAGTGGAAAGTGAATGGAATTTCAAGTCAGAGGGCTCACCTGGCTACTCAGTTTTGAAAACTGATATATTCCCTTACATCCCTGCACCTTCAAAATTAAACAATAAATGTAGATTAATTTATTTAATAAGTATTTAGAAAGTCCTAAATGAAATAATATAATACTTATTATTTTATCGTTTTAAATATCACATCGTAAAAATGACAAAATAAAAAATTGCTTTTTTTATATTTATTATACATTTTTTCTGAAATTAGGTTCAAAGTTACAGAATGGGAGAAAACTCCTTGTTAAAATGTTAAACAAAATCAAGTTTTGAAGCATTTTATGATTTATCCTTAAAATTCAGTAAAATTAGTGTTCTGCTTTCATTCCAAACAAAATTTTTCAGAAACTCAGATATTTTGCATTTTATATATTACAAAGGCAAAATAATGAGGTAACAGTGTGTGAGTATAATATAGATCTTTATAAAATTATTTTTATACTAACTGATATTTTACAATAAAAGGAACATGATTATCTTCCTTCTAACCAAAAAAAGAGATGAGTTAGGAAAAGTTAGCTATTATCAGAGTTTCTCAGGACTGTTTTCAAAGTGGTATCTGCCCAGAAATTAAATAATGATCAGTTTTTCCAAAGACTAAATGTTGTTAAATCAGCTCATTTTAACTACACTGCACTGTATGTCCTATTATCTGGTTTGCGTTCACACTTTCAGTATTAAGCTATATGTACCCTTTATACTCTATCGTCACTGTAATGAGAAAATTCTAGACATGGTAATAAATAACACAGCCATTGTGGTGAGCATCTCACTAGAAAACTAGCATTCTCAGTCTGCATCTCCAGGACCATGACTTTGATACCTTGAACATGACAGGAGTCATAGCTATGGTAAGATTCACATTTCCTGCCTCCCACTGAAAGGAAGTAAAATAATCTTGCCCTTTTAAGCCAATTACTCCTAAAATCCAAAGAGCATTCACTATCACAAAGTTGTGTGATACATGTCTGGGTCTGTTCACTGACCCCCAGTTCTCATAGCTGGAGTCACTTTGACAAGCGGAGATGGCAAGCACGGGGTGGAAAGAATAGTGAGATTTGAAGGGGAAAAAAGGATGATTCAAGTCCAAATTTTGTCACTTAGATTTGAGTGAGCTTGAGCACATCTGTCAGCTCACCTAAGCCTTAAATTTCTCTAAAAAACAAAATCAGTGTTCTATTATCCAATACCAAAATGAAAACTCTAAGTGGGTGGTTGTCAAACTAGTATGTTTCAGTATCACCTTGAGGGCTTGTTAAAACACAAATTCCTGGGTCCCACTCTCAGAATATCTGATTCAGCAGGTCTTGGGTGGGCCTGAGAATTTTTATTTCTAACAGCTTCCTACGTGATGCTATCACCAGATGTCACACTTTGAGGATGGCTGCTCTAAAATACTACACAATATAAGTGAATAACAATGCTACAGCAGTAGGTGCCAAAGTAGCTATTAAATAGTTCATCAGAGAAACAAGACTTCTGAAATAAAATACAGCTCATTGCATAAGGTTGTGGCAGGACTGAACTCAGCATACCACCACAGTAATCAGTATCTTCTCAGATTACTACACGCATTACCACATGAGGCATGTACTTGCCATGGTGAGATTTTTCCAAACAGACACTGCCCTGTTCTGCAAACTGGGAAACGGGAGTGCCTTGCCACCCAATTCTTTTTCCAGTCCCCAAAGTCTGCCTTGCTAGTAGAGATCAATTTCTCTGTTTAAAAAATTAAATTTATTCTTGTTTTTGCTTTTGAAACCTTACCAATCACCTTGTTCAAATTTTAATAAAGTTTTGACCAATAACACTCTGGACTCAGTATTTAATAACAATAGTTGATTAACAGTGGTATCATTTTACACAAAGCAAATCGAGAGACATCAAACTTTAAAAATAGTAGCAAATTGTAATTCTATTTCCTTTTATCCAGTTCACTAATATTAAATATAAATAGGCTTGAGGATGCTCTTGGGACAAAATTCAAAAATTTAATATAAGCCTTTTATGGAGAGCTTCCATAATGGGGGACTAGAACGCTTTCTCGTGCCACAATAACCAGGCCCTCACCCTCCATTTCCTCATCCAGCTGTTGATTTGTATCCTTATATATCTTTGCAATATATTGGCAACATAGTGAGTAAAGAAAATATGTTTAATTTAAAACTTTCAAGAACTCTGTGAAAATGTTTGTCTGTGAAATAAACTTCTTTACTAAAAGCCAGAAAGTATGGCGCTTTTAAAAATAGAATTATTATTTTAAGTATTTACACAATCTTTCATGGTTATATTGAAGTTACTATTTTCTTCAAGAGTCTATGAAAATAACATAGGTTTCCCTACTAAGTGAATCTTGAATAAAAAATGTCTGTGAAAGTTAAGATCTGCTCATAACTGTGTCCCATGTCTCTCTAAATGAAGCCTGAGGGCTTAAGTATGCATCAGGAAGAACTGTTCTACTTTGTTCAGTTTTATCCCAAAATTATTTATCTTGCAAAATAAATATCATAAGGCATTTTGTTAACAAAGTTTCTTTCTTCCTAAATTAAGACTCAGTACTGCATCA
Source organism: Rhynchonycteris naso (assembly GCA_037038555.1). Classification (NCBI taxonomy): domain Eukaryota; kingdom Metazoa; phylum Chordata; class Mammalia; order Chiroptera; family Emballonuridae; genus Rhynchonycteris; species Rhynchonycteris naso. Next base: position 225,463,320 of record CM072996.1, on the reverse strand, counting down.
ATATATTTCTAATGCTGATCTTACTTGTAAAAACCAAGACGGCGGGACAGGCTCTAACCTAAAACCTGGTTTCAGCTTCTGAGTCAACTTTTTAATTAATCTTCTGACTTATTAGAAAAATGTTATCAGATGCCTGACCAGGCAGTGGCGCAGTGGATAGAGTGTCGAACTGGGATGTGGAGGACCCAGGTTCCAGACCCTGAGGTCGCTGGCTCTAGCAGGAGTTTACTCGGTCTGCTGAAGGCCCATGGTCAAGGCACATATGAGAAAGCAATCAATGAACAACTAAGGTGTTGCAACGAAAAACTGATCATTCTCATCTCTCTCTATTCCTGTCTGTCTGTCTCTATCCCTCTCTCTGTCCCTGTAAAAAAAAAAAAAGAAAGAAAGAGAGAAAGAAAGAAAAATGTCATCAGAGATTTGTGCATAGCAAAGTATAAATCACATAGTTTTTAGAACTAGACAGCACTCTTTTTGATATCACCAGCTAGCATAATGGAAAATAAAAGTGAGGCTATATGTCACCATGTGAACCATATTGATTCATATCAGCTTGCTCAAATAAATGTCTTAATTACAGGCTAAATTCATTAAGGCCTTTCCCAACACATTCTTTTTATTGAGTTTTATTACGGTGAAACTGGTTAACATACAGGTTGCAGGTGTTCAATGCTACAATACATTTCTGTACACTGTATTGTATGCTAACCCCTCAAGTTAAATCTTGTTCCACTTATCACCTCTATCCCCTCTTCCATCACCCTCTTCCCCTGGAATCTCCATACTTCCCAATAAATTCTTCAATAGCTCTCTCAAAAGATTTCTAATAAAAAGACAGAGGTGAGTTCTCATTTATCTGTGTTTGTACTGGAAATTTTATATTGAACATTGACACCATTAAAGACAATAAATAGATTTGAGAACTATTGATAGGGAGATAGGGAAGCTGTAGCTGTGAACTAAATCTTTGAATTCTTATTTCCAAAATCCACAGGGTACTACTTACTCCCTTCTCTGCAATATGACTATAGTTTGTGCTCAACGTAGTATTTAATAATAGTTAAAACTATAAATTACTGGTAGTTATCATATTGAATTCTGGAAATTAAAATGCATTCATGCTTGTTATAAAATGTTTACATTTTATTGCTAAAATGCAGAAATAATTTAAAATTCCAGCGAAAAGTACATGGGTTTTTTTGTTTGTTTTTGGGGGTTCTTTTATTATTATTAATTTTAATGGGGTGACACCAATAAATCGGGGTACATATGTACAATGAAAACATCTCCAGATAATCTTATCATTCAATTGTGTTGCATACCCATCACCCAAAGTCAAATTGTCCTCTGTCACCTTCTATCTGGTTTTCCCTGTGCCCCTCCCCACCTCCCTATCCCACCCTCCTCTCCCCTCCCTCCCATCCCTCCCCCCACCCCGTAACCACCACTCTCTTGTCCATGTGTCATAGTCTCACTTTTATGTCCCACCTATGTCTGAAATCATACTGTTCTCAGATTGTTTTTTTCTGATTTACTTATTTCACTCCGTATAATGTTATCAAGGTCCATCCATTTTATCGTAAATGATCCGAGGTCACCATTTCTTATGGCTGAGTAGTATTCTATAGTATATATGTACCAAAGCTTTTTAATCCACTCGTCTTCTGACGGACACTTGGGCTGGTTCCAGATCTTCGCTATTGTGAACAACGCTGCCATGAACATGGGGGCGCATTTCTCCTTTTCAAACAGTGCTATGGTGTTCTTAGGGTATATTCCTATAAGTGGAATAGCTGGGTCAAAAGACAGTTCAACTTTTAATTTTTTGAGGAATCTCCAAACTGTTTTCCACAGTGGCTGCACCAGTCTGCATTCCCACCAGCAGTGCAGAAGGGTTCCCTTTTTCTCCGCATCCTCGCCAGCACTTATTCTGTGTTGTTTTGCTGATGAGTGCCATTCTGACTGGTGTGAGGTGATATCTCATTGTGGTTTTAATTTGCATTTCTCTAATGATTAGTGATGTTGAGCATTTTTTCATATGCCTATTGGCCATCTGTATGTCCCCTTTGGAGAAATTTCTATTCATTTCTTTTGCCCATTTTGTGATTGAATTGTTTGTCTTCCTGTTGTTGAGTTTTATAAGTTCTTTATAAATTTTGGTTATTAACCCCTTATCAGACGTGCTATCGAATACGTTCTCCCATTGTGTGGTTTGTCTTTTTATTCTGTTCTTATTGTCTTTAGATGTGCAAAAACTTTTTAGTTTGATATAGTCCCATTTGTTTATCTTGCCTTTTATTTCATTTGCCCGTGGAGATAAATCGGCAAATATACTGCTGCTACAGATGTCGGAGAGCTTGCTGCCTATGTTTTCTTCTAAGATGCTTATGGTTTCACGGCTTACGTTTAAGTCTTTTATCCATTTTGAGTTTGTTTTTGTGAATGGTATAAGTTGATGGTCTAGTTTCATTTTTTTGCAGGTAGATGTCCAATTTTCCCAACACCATTTGTTAAAGAGGCTGTCTTTACTCCATTGTATGTTCTTTCTATATACCAACAATGAACTGTCAGCAAAAGAAATTAAGGAAACAATTCCCTTCACTATTGCAGTCAAAAAAATAAAGTACCTAGGTGTAAATTTAACCAAGGAGGTTAAAGACTTGTACTCGGAAAATTATAAAACATTGATAAAAGAAATCAAGGAAGATACAAACAAGTGGAAGCATATACCATGCTCATGGCTAGGAAGAATAAACATCATTAAAATGTCTATATTACCCAAAGCAATTTATAAATTCAATGCAATACCAATTAAAATACCAATGACATACTTCAAAGATATAGAACACATATTCCAAAAATTTATATGGAACCAAAAAAGATCACGAATAGCCTCAGCAATCTTAAAAAGAAAAAATAAAGCAGGAGGTATCACTCTTCCAGATATCAAGGTTTACTACAAGGCCATTATACATCAAGACAGCCTGGTACTGGCATAAGAACAAGCACATAGATCAATGGAACAGAACAGAGAACCCAGAAATAAACCCACATTTTTATGGACAACTGATATTTGACAAAGTACATGTTTTGATTCTAAATGTATACATTATCATAGTTCATTCAAGTTATCTCTAATATGGGTAATATAGACAACTTGTAACTCTGATAAAGGCTCAATAAACTGTTGAATAATTTTTTATTGATTTTAATTTATTATATTTACATAAATTCAGTGATGCCCCAAATGCATCACCACTACCCCGTATTCCCCTTAACATCTCCTTTTCCCTCCTCCTGATAGAGCCCTCCCTCCTTCCCTTCAGGTTTATTCCATCCTATCATCCCATTTTCCTCTGTCCTCTTTTCCTCTGGTCCCTTTGATCTCTGCTCTGTCTCAATTCCCTTTTTATCAGTTCACATGGTTCATTGGAATCCTCAAATGAGTGAGGTCATATGATATTTTCCTTTTTCTGCCTGGCTTATTTCACTTCACATAATAGTTTCCAGGTGCATCCATGTTGTCACAAAAGGTAAGATTTCCTTCTTTTTCATGACCCCATAGTATTCCATTGTATATATGTACCACTGCTTTTTTTTTTTTTAACGTTTAGGAAAAAGGTGTTTTATTATTTAAATTTATTTTTATTTGACTTCTAACAAGGATAATATTTTACATGCTTTGTGTGCCAGATGAATCTTATCTTTTGTGAAGTGTCTGCCACGATCACTTTCTTAACCTGCTTTTCTACTGAATGCTGCAGGAACATGGGGGCAGCCTACACAGGCTCTGAAACACAGGCCCCCACTCAAGATGTTAAATGCTAAAAATAGACAAATGCAGACTTCTAAAACTGACTGTTCAAAACACTGCCTCGAGAAATTGGACTGATGATTTTATTAGAAGAGTATTTAAAAATGCAAATTCCCTGGGAAAATATTTTCCATGTCTTTGAAAGCAAAGGGCTCAGCACTGTGTCAAGTGCACAATGACTAGTCAGCATGTTGTAGCTGTTGTTACTGTCATTATAATAGATCTTTCTGTACCACTGCTTCTTAATCCACTCTTCCACTGATTGACACTTGGGCTGTTTCCAGATCTTCGCTATTGTGAATAATGCTGTCATAAATATGGGGGTGCATCTCTCCTTTTGAAACAGTGCGATGGTATTCTTAGGGTATATTCCTAAAAGTGGGATAGCTGGGTCAAAACGCAGTTTGATTTTTAATTTTTTGAGGAATCTCCATACTGTTTTCCACAGTGGCTGTACCAGTCTGCCTTCCCACCAGCAGGGAAAGAGGGTTCCCTTTTCTCCACATCCTCGCCAGCACTTGTTCTGTGTTGTTTTGTTGATGAGCGCCATTCTGACTGGTGTGAGGTGGTATCTCATTGTGGTTTTAATTTGCATTTCTCTAATGACCAGTAATGTTGAACATTTTTTCATAAGCCTATTGGCCATCTGTATGTTCTCTTTGGAGAAGTATCTATTCATTTCTTTTGCCCATTTTTTGAATGGACTGTTTATCTTTCTGGCCATTTGGGTTGCATTTCTCTGCCTTCTCATTTTGTCTGTGTATGAAAAGGTTTTGGCCATTGGAGTGCAGTGTGTGTGGCCTCTGTGTTTCCTAGGTGTGGTCTGTTTGTCACTACCTAGGGTGTTCAGGTATGGGTGCTGCTGGTGCTAGCCCACTGCAGCTGTTGCTGCAGTTTCTGCCTCTCCTCCATGGGAGGCGCTGTGTTCACATGCCCGGGTCTACAAGCCTTGGCCAGCCTCGGCCTTCGCCCTGCCCTATGGGTGGGGTTATGCTCCACATCAGGCTGCAATCCTGTGCTTTGGGGGCCTGGCAGGTTCCCGGGCTTCCGACCTTCCCCTGTGGGAGGAGCTGGTTCCTGCCTCAGGCCGCAAGCCAGGGCTCTGAATGATGGGTGAGGCTGTGCACTGGCTCGTCCTTGTTCAGTGGAGGTCTCCACCCACTCCTGGGCTCCTGCCCTTCCCCTGCAGGTGGGATTGCAGTCTGGCCTGCAGCTGGGCCGGACCACTTTTGCACATCCCCTCCACCCCCGCCGGGCAAGACTGAGCTCACGCCCAACTCTCAGTCATGGCTGGCCCAGCTTCTGCCCCTGGCAATGGAACCATGCTTTATGCATCCCACTGCAGCCTGCCCTCTGACGAGCCCTCAGCTGTGTAGGTGGGAACGCTGCTGCTCAGACCCTAACACTCAATACTGTAGTTCGAAAAGCTCCCTCCTTCTAAGCGACTCTGCTCTGAGTGCCACAGGAGAGTTTGTTTGGCTGGTGTTCTACTTCCCTTTGTTGGTATTGCTGATTACAGGGAAAATATTCACTTCAGATTTGGGGAGTGTAAAGCCAGTAGCCGGGGTCAGGATCACAGCCGCCTGACCCACGCAGGTTCGCATTAGATTTGAACAGTCGGTAACAAAACAACGGAGCCAAGAACTGGTGAGCCATCAGCTTTAATTCCAGCTTGCACCCGGCAGGCAAGCAAAAACACACACTGGGCTCCAAAACCCACACATTCAGTGCTCACAAAGCTACTGACTTATCTGAGTTTCCTAGAATCAAAGGTTTCTAGCTCACCAGACTTATTCACCTCTGTTTCCCATCTCCTCCTGCACAAACTCTTAACAAACTGGCTTCTTCCTCAGCACTCCACCATCTTGGCTGCTTCTCCTGGCCTTCACGTGGCCTTACTCTGCTCTCCTCTCTAATACTAACCTCAGGAACTCTGGAACCAAGAGAGAGAGAGATCAAGCTCCTGGTCTGCCCCCGTTTATAGCACAGATAATCCAAACCTTTAATCCAATTATACATACAAGAAAGTCTCTGATACAAAGCCACCCATCTGAGGCATAATGGGATTCCTCAGAAGAGGGCCCACCCTACATCATCCAATCAGTCAAGGGTGTGGAAAAGAGCTTACTCTTAAACTAAGCCTTAAGCTATAACGACCCAGCCTGCCCACAGCCTGTTCCAGAACACACATTCCAAGCATAAGGCCAAATAATATCAACGAACTTCCATGTGGGCAGCGCCATCTTTAACAAAGTGAGCATAATATATTTTATCTGCCCAACAGGGAGTGACTCAGCCAAGGGGTTAGGGTGGCTGTGCCTCAAAGTGTTTCTTCCTGTGCCTCTTAGATTCCACTGTTCCAGTCCTCTCCTCTCTCTTCGTCCCCTGGAGCCCCAGGTCAGTGGTTTTCTGCACGGTCTCTTTAAGAAGAATCCTGGGCCTGAGAAATCTATCTCTTTCTCACAAACAGTATCCTGACTTGTTTTTCAGCTAAATACTGTCCTTGTGCCTTGTCTAGGCTTTGGGGCTACAGGCTGTGGCTTTGTTCCTGGGACTCAGGACCCTCCTCTCTCCGCTAAACTCACTTCCCACCACACGAGTCTATCTGGGCTGCCGTTCGCTCCAGGGAGCTGGGCAGCCCTCTCCGCATTTCCACTTTTCCTACCAGGCTCACTGCGGTTTCTTCAGTGTTCCTTGGTTGAAGAGTCCTCTTAGTTTAGTCCAAAGTTGGTTTTTCCAGATAGTGGTTCTTAAAATTAAATTGCAATCCACTTTGGTTCTGGGAAATGGAAGTTGGTACGTCTGCTTACTCCATCGCCCTCTTGCCGCTAGTGACTGTTGGATAATTTTAAATGAACAAATGTGATATGGTAAGAAAAATGCATCTTGCATGACCAGGTGGTGTCACAGTGCATAGAGCATCAGCCTGGGACACAGAGGACTCAGGTTTGAAACCCTGACGTCTCCGGCTTGAGCATGGGCTCACCAGCTTGAGCACGGGGTCACTGGCTTGAGTGTGGGAATATAGATATGACCCCATGGTTGCTGGCTTGAGTTCTAAGGTCCCTGGTTTGAAGCCCAAGGTCACTGGCTTGAGCTAAGGGTCACTGGCTCGACTGGAACACCCGGTCAAGGCACATATGAGAAAGCAACCAATGAACAACTAAGGTGCCGCATTGAAGAACTGATGTATGAGGTTTCTCACCTCTCTCCCTTTCTGTCTGCCTGTCCCTATCTACCCCTCTCTCTGTCTCTCATGCAAAAAAATTTTTAATGCATCTTAAGAAATATATAAAAAGTTACTTCGAGACAAAAAGATAAATCATCAGGGCTAATGAGTAATAGACCCAGTACAATAAAGAATAGGGTGGCCTGGTGGCCTGACCAGGCAATGGCGCAGTGGATAGAGCATCAGACTGGGATCAGAGGACCCAGTTTTGAAACCCCGAAGTCGCCAGCTTGAACATGGGTTCATCTGGTTTGAGCAAGGCTCACCAGCTTGAGCCCAAGGTCACTGGCTTGAGCCCAAGTTTGCTGGCTTAATCAAGGGATCACTCAATCTGCTGTAGTTCCCCCCCGCCCCCCACGCCCGCCATCAAGGCACATATGAGATTCAATGAGTGACAAAGTTGCCCTAACAAAAAATTGATGTTTCTCATCTCTCTCCCTTCCTGTTTGTCCCTATTTGTCCCTCTCTCTGTCTCTGCCACAAAAAGAAAAAGAGGGTGCTCTATACCCTTTATGTCCCTTACAAATTTGAAGAGGCAAGTTCACTGGATTCTTATAGCCCATTTCTAAGGCTCTGAAAGAATGAAGCTCAAACAAGGCCAATGTTAACTCATTACTTAAGAACAGGCAGCCTGTTAAGGAGCATGTGTATCCTAGTCATCCTCTATACTCTCTTACTGTGCCCTGAGTTTTGAGGGTTCTTTTGTTTTTGTTTTTACATGTATGTGGAGGGTTGAGGTGGGGCTGACAGTGCAACACCATGCCATGTTAACTTCCATAAGAAACAAAATTTAAGATGGTTCGGGCTTTCTTCTCACATTAAGGCAGTGGTTCTTAACCTGGGTTCTATCAAACCCTAGGGGTTCGATGAGTCGGTCTCAGGGGTTCGGAGAAGCCTCTGCCACGGAGGCCAGAATAAAGTAATACCGTAACTTGTTGTGAGTTCATGCACTTTGTTGGTTTTGTTCTTTGAGCAAGGTGATGTTCATGCACCGCTCATTTTGTGCACCAGTAAAAAAGCATATACCTATGTCTTGAATTTGGAAAAAAAAATCATTTTATTTATCACTAAAGATGGGTTCGGTGAATGCGCATATGAAACTGGTGGGTTCGGTACTTCAAAAAAGGTTAAGAACCACTGCATTAAGGTGGATAAATGGCTTTAAATTCTATTCTCCCTTCATTAACAGTAAAATCATTCTCAATAAAAAATGTTTGAAATTTTTTCATTCTTTTCTCAAAAGATAGAAGCAACCATATGTCCACAGAGAGTAAACATTCTAAAAACCACTAAAAACAGGATATAAACTTTTAGGCATGTTACTGTATATCAGTCTTATATAAACTCTCAAAGCTCTTGGACAATTAATCTTGAATTTACTTGGATTTAATTTTTAAGTAATTAATTACACTGAATTTTATTCTATTATGTACCAAAGTCAAAATAATATATAAATAAAGCTACACACACCACACATACATAGTTTTCCAATACAAAATAAGAGATGGTTTTGTTTGCATTCATTTTCTTAGTTTAATTAATAATCATTGAAGATCTGGTAATGTCAGACACTAAATACTGGATAAACATAACTAGAACACATTACCAGACTTTGTAAACCTCACACATTACTAAAAAAGGCAAACACAAAAATGTATACAGAAAATAAACTTTACTTTAAATATGTTTTTAAAGAGACAGATTGAGAAAGGATAATTACAATGTAGTGTGAAAAGTGCTACATTGGTGTGTTGTTGGTTTCTTTTGTTTGTTTTGTTTTGTTTGCTTTAATATAGACATTAAACAAAAGGTAGATCAGCTGAGTTCCCCTAAAAGCTTTGTGTCTAAGTCTTTTTTCCTATGTCTTGGAGTTCCTTGTAACTCATCAACTTGTAACATCATCCTCATCTACCACACAAACCCCACACACTTTATATATGTGTCAAATATATAAGTCACTTGTAGCTTAACACAGTTGATCTGCAAAATCCCATCTCTGGCAGCAGCTCATTATTATTATTAGGTGATTTTAAAACTGTCCCACCTCAACACACCACCTGAGAAAAGTCAGTTCTGTTGCTCCTCCTAGGCACGTTAAAGCAAATAGAAACATTTGAAGAAGGCCACAAAGTGAGAATGGCATTAGAATTCTAAAAAGCAAAAGAACAGAAGTGCAGGCATGAATGCCTGAGCTGTTTTCCTTTTGTAGGAAAATGGTTGTGTTAGGCTTGCTCACAAGTTTACCAGCTGCAAGCACTTTGCCTGATTGGTACATGGGTGTCTGGCAGGGCCACATGTGTGCGGTCTATGTAAGGCTGCAGGTGATTCCCTGGGTGGTGATTCATAGATTGCTCTCCCGCCACTGTGAGGAGCGGTTTACCCTGCTCCCTTGCCCTTACTGCAAATAGAAGATTTTCCTTTATTAGCTCTTTTCCATTTGTTGTTTTCTTTTGTTGTTTATTCACTCACCTGTCTTTGTGAGCCTCCAATAAACAGGTATAGCCCAATGCTTTCCAGCTCCACAGTTCCTCTATTGTCTTCCCAAATTCAGTGAGAACCTGCCTGGCCTCAACCACCAGCATTACATCTGGCATAGTGGGTAGGATTCAGAGCAGATTGGTATGGAGCCATGGATACCCCTGAAGGGTGAAGTAGAGGACTGTTCACTGTTCTCCAGTGTGTGGCTCTCCATGGCAGTCCTGTTGGAGGCCGTGGCCTGGGTGTTTATTACAGCCCAGCGAGAAGAAACTGAGAGCTCTGTGCGAAAAGCTGCCCAAGATTGAGAGCTCCAGGGTGAGCTGCAGATCAAGCAGCAACAATGGCAGGAGCTTGAATGGTCACTGGAAAAAGAGCTGCAGATCTGAGAACTGCAGGTCAGGCTGCAGGCTGAGAGCCAGTAACTGGTGAGCGCTGGAGAAGGAGGCCAACCGGGTTCAAGAGATGCAGTGTGAGATAAAAGCTGAGCACCAACAGTGCCTGGAACAAGAATGGTCCTGGAGAAGGAATTACAGGTTCATGAGTTGCAGTTTACCCTAGAAGTTGAACGTTGGCAGCGACAGCTCTTGGAGAAACAACTGTGGGTTCAAGAGCTCACAAGTCAGATTCAGGTTGAGAGCCAGGAGCCACAGGAACCAAAGAGGGCACAGAAGACAGAGCTGCATCCTGCCAGTGGAGCAGCTCTGTGTCTGTGGAAGCAGGCATTTCGGACCCCTCCTCTTCTAAGGAGGAGGCTCGGGCTGCAACTGCTATCCACAGACTCAGAGCCTGGCCAATGGTCACCAAGAAGGTAAAGACCCAGCAGCAAAAAGTCCCTCAGGAGCAACCACAGCCTCCTCGCCAGGTAGTGGAGCACTCTGAGGTCTGGCCCTACACAATTCAGGCAGAAACCCGTGGAGCTGCTGGCACCCTGGCTACTGAGGTTGTGGGACATAGGGGTGGTGGCATCACGCTCTCCAGAACAGAGATGGAGAAATTAACCGCCATTATCACACTCTCCTTTTATTTTATTAATTTTAATAGGGTGACATTGATTAATTAGGGTATATAAGTTCAGAAAAAGCATCTCCAGGTTATTTTGACATTTGATTATGTTGCATACCCATCACTCAAAGTCAAATTGTCTTCTGTCACCTTCTATTTGGTTTTGTTTGTACCTCCCCGTCCCCCCTCCCTCTCTTTCCTTCCCCTCCCCCTGGTAACCACCACACTCTTGTCTATGTCCCTGAGTCTCATTTTTGTGTCCCACCTATGTATGGAATTATATAGTTCTTACACACACTTTTTCTTGAGTCTTCAGAACTGCCATGACAACCCAGAAAACCATACCCTATTAGAATGGGTGATAGCTGCCATCCATATGGTCTGGAAGAATGTTGGAGACTTGCCAGGGGCAGTGAGTCAGTGGCAGTGCTATAGTGAACTGCCCTGGGTCCTTCGGGAATTAAGTATGAAGAATGCTGCTTTCCACCTAGGGTCCCGTGGACCAGACAAGGAAGTATTTATGGCCAGAATGCAGGATCTTATCGTCTGCAGTGCCCCATCAGCCCTTTTTAGGTCACTAGTGGCTATCCTGGGCCCCTATGTGGGACAGCCCATCAATGCATTTATGCAGATGGTAGCAGATTTGGGGGAGCTGAAAGCAGCACAAAATCACAAAGCTGTGAGGGCTGCTGCTCATGCTGCCCCCCCTCCAATTAGCAAGAAATGAGCCTGTGAAAGTTACCCAAACACTGATGTGGGTAGATTTAATTGTGGCTGGGGCAGATAGGGAGAAATTGAATGGCAAGCCTAATAAGGTTCTTTTAGAGTTTTGGCAGCAGCTTAAACCAGGACAGAGGTTCCAGCCACTGAGATGAATGGCCCCAGAAGCTACCAATAAAACAGTTGGTGGACAGGTGTCATGGTTACAAGATTATATGATGAAGACTACTGAGGGAGAAAAGGACACCCAAGACTCACTGTTGCAGTTTGAATAGGGGAAAGACTGAGGGACCCATCTAACAGGGATGGGTGGGGACTGGAGACCTCACATGGAGCTGGCTATACACTGGTCCCCTTCGTCCCCTTCTAAGGTACAACAGGTATTGGTCTTGGTGGATACAGGTGCAGAATGTTCCCTTCTTTATGGGAACCCAGAACAGATTGCTGGGACCCCGGGTGACAATTGTTGGGTATGGGAGCCAAACTGTTCAAGTGAAGCCAATAAATATTCTATTGGGGATAGGAAGACTGCTTCCTAAACTATATAAGTTATATGTATCACCTATTTTTGAATATATTTTGGGGATAAATGTCTTATAGGGAGTGTGGTTGGATATTATAGCTGGGGAGTTCTGCCTGTAAGTCCGGGTTGTGAAGGCAGTGTTGTGGGGACACACAGCACATTCCCCGTGCGTGTGACTAGCATGAAACAGTACTTGCTGCCAGGTGGCTATGAAGAAATTACTGGAGTAATCCTCAAACTAGAAAACATGGGGATCATCCAAGCAACACACAGCCCTTACAACTCCCCAGTGTGGCCTGTGCGCAAACCAGATGGAACCTGGCGAATGACAGTGGATTACAGGGAATTTAATAAAGTTGTTCCCCCTTTGCATGCTGCTGTACTCTCAATAGCTAACCTGATGAATCGGTTAAGCCATGTGTTGGGGACATACCACTTTGTGGCAGATTTGCCAATGCCATTTTCTCTATTGATATAGCTGCAGAGTCAAGACCAATTTGCCTTCACTTGGGCCTGGCAATGGACCTTTACAGTATATCTTGTCACAGGGCATGCCCCTCTAGCCTGTTTTGGGAATGATGCGGCAGACACCTAGGCAAGGGTGCGATGGTTGGAGACTGTGCCTGCAGGTGACTTGGCACAGTGGCTCCACCAGTGTCTGCTCCATGAGAGTCAAAAAACTATGTAGCCTATGGTTAAGGCATGGACCTTGCCTATGTCCTATGCAGAGGTACTTTCAGCTTGTGATCAATGTGCAGTGGGTTCCAAGGAGCACCCTCGGAGACAACTGGCATCACCTGGACAGATCTAGAGAGATCATGTTCCACTGACATGGTGGCAGATCAACATCATTGGACCGTTACCAAAGTTGGATAGGTACCAATATGCAGTCACATATGTAGATACTGCCACCGGTCTGCTTGCTCCTTACCCTCCTTATAACCCAGACTAGAGGGCAGTCATACAGGCTCTAGACCACCTGAGTGTTGCATATGTGCAATTGCTGGTCCTTGAAAGTGACAATTGTACCCATTTCACGGGTTGTATGCTGAGGCAATGGGCTTAAGACGTAGGGGTGGACTGGAAGTACCATGTCCCCTACCACCCATAGGGGGCTAGTATCATTGAGCAGTATAATGGACTGGACTCTTAAAGCAGGAACTGTGACAGGAGGGGAGAACTGGCTCCCTTACTGGATGGACATGCTGCTTATGGACAGTACTCTGGATTTTGAATAAGACCTTGATGGGGTCCCAGCTCTGGGGGAGGCCCTCCTGCACCGGGAAGTTGCTTCCATCCAGTTGCAGATATGAACCAAGGATGTTTTACTCAAGCCAGGCTTTGGACGGCAGGGTAATGTGCTTTTGCCTGCCCCAACAGACCTCCTTAAAGGTCATGGCCCTGGACTGTCCAGGCTTCCCACCTACAATGGGTGGCCTTGTTGGCACCATGGGATATGAGACTAGAGGTGGACCTTCAGTTAACTCCCTGAGCAACCAGCATCTGGCCGCCTAACATAGAAGTGTATTATCCCTTGAGTGCTCAGGGGCACAGCATAATGAAGGGCACCTTTGTAATTTCTTTATGGCCCTAAATGAGTTCTCCCATTATGCTGCACATCGAACCAGCAGATCCTAGTGCACAGGTCAATAAGGTTTGGTATGCTTGTCCGCAGCAGCCTCTGGTACCAACTACTGTGCTGTCTGCAGACAGAACTCTGACCTGTATTCTGCCAGAAGGGAAAGATTTACCTCTCTCACTGCTGACCACTCTCTCATTTCAGCTATTTCTGTGTTTGTAATTCTGTTGCTGTAGTCTGTACTGTTTCTGCTTGTGTAATGTATCTTATTCCTCACACAGGGACCATCGCAAAAGAAACGTCTCTTGTAGATTTTGAGGCGAGCAACCCTAAAGGGGCAGAATGTGGGGAAAATGGCAGTGTTAGGCTTGCTCATAGATTTACCGCCTGCAGGCACTTTGCCTGATGGGTGTGTGGCACCCATCAGGCAATTATATATAATTGTAATTGACACAGTATATATAAATATCTGTGGTCTATGTAAGGCTGTGGGTGCTTTCCCAGGGTGGCGATTCTCCCAGATCACTCTCCCGCCACCATGAAGTACAGTTTTCTCTGCTCCCTTGCCCTTACTACAAATAGAAGATTTTCCTTTGTTTATTGGCTCTTTTCCATTTGTTGTTTTCTTTTGTTGTTTATTTGCTTGCCTGTCTTTACAAGCCTTCAGTAAACAGGGATGGGCACAATGCTTTCTGGCTCCGCAGTTCCTCTAGCATCTGCCCAAACTCAGTGAGAACGTGCCTGGCCTCAACCACCAGCATGACACCTTTAAACACTGACCTGATACATACTCACTTTGCACCTAGGGGATGGTTCTAGGCTCTGCTGGGCACAACATAAATTCATAAAGAAATGTATAGAATCCACTGCAAGAATCACGTAATCTAACAATTGATATTAAAGAAACGGATTAGGCCCTGGCTGGTGGCTCAGTGGATTAAGCATCAGCCCAGCATATGGATGTCCCAGGTTCAATTCCCAGTCAGGACACACAGGAGAAGCTACTATCTGCTTCTCCCCCACCTCTTCTCTCCCTCTTCCCCTCTCACAGCCAGTGGCTTAATTGTTTTGCATCAGCCCCAGGCACTGAGGATAGCTCCATTAGAGTGCTTTATCCTCAAGCACTAAAAATAGCTTGGTCCTCAAGCATCTGCTGAGATGGGGTTGCCGGGTAGATCCTGGTCAGGTCACATGTGAGAAGTTTGCCTCATTATCTCTGCTCCTCTCACCTACAAAAAAGAAAAAAAAAAAAGGACTTGCATTTGTAACAGAATTTTATTAACAAATTTGACTACATAATCTATTTCTATAAAAATTTGCTGCCTCATTAGCTAGCTACCAATTTAAACTACTGAAGATATTTTAACTTTCAAAAATTAATTCCCAATTTCATTACCAATTTTTATGAAATGAGAACATTTTAAATGCTGCATATTATATGCTATGATCAGTACTAACAGAAAGGTGACAAAAGGTGCTCAAAACTTCTCATCATGCCCATGCCCTAACTGTCATTAGTTTTACATTGAGTGCTTTTTATTTAACTTGGTAGGGAAGCAGGTTAGTTTAATCTTTTGGCATGTGTGATTTTTTTTACCGTGCTACTGAACTTTTATAAGGCATAGTCAATGCATTATTTCTAAAGCACCAATGTTCATCTTTGGTTTGGTCATTTGGGAATGTCTCCTAACCAAGCAATAAGATGAGTTTTTTACCATGATGGATAAGAGAAAAATAATATTTTTTTCCACAAAACGTGACTGTAAACATAGGCCTGCCCCTCCATGACCCTGGATGCTGCCAGTTTTACACAGGCACAAAGCATGGGAATTCTCTGCCCTGGAGCCCTCATTTGCCAGTTCCATCATGCTGCAAGGGCAGCTCCAAGCAAGCAGTAAATCTGTCAGCGGGACCTGGTACCAAATGGCACAGAGTTTCTATCTAGCCTTTTAAGACAACCTCCAAACAATGTCTTTCCTTTAGACTAATATAAATGCCACACTCAGAAAAAGACCGATACCAAAATCTTTACTCGAGTTGCTTTTTCTCTTAAAATATTTTATCAATAGAAACCGATAAGAACACATTTCAAAGAATCATCTAAATGTGTCCATACTTGAAAAATCAAGGACACTCATTTTGTTTTAGTTTGCCCATAAATACTACCTCATGCCTGAAGAGCTGAAGATAAATGGTGTGATAGGCTGAGGGGCAGGGGGTGTCATTGTGCAGCTGCAGTCAGGGTTGAAGACTTTCTGAAACTCCATCAACTTCAAGTGGAGGACCTGTGTTTATCCACCTTGAGCTTGGATGCTGCAGTTTCAGCTCCTCTTTCTGCAATTAGTTCCAGTTCAGTGCTATTGTCAGTGATGTGTTGAAATAGAAAGTCACAAAGTAATATCAGGAGGAAAAAATAAAAAAGACTGTATTCTAAATAGTGCAACCATTTGGAAAAGATGATTTTAACATAGGAATCCCCAAACCTCTCAAATAATAATATAAATTTCCCAAAACTGAACTGATTTGTAGTATTTCAAGCATACAGCTCATATTTAAAATAAGTGTAATTATTTGTTTTTTCAATATACATGTACATAAAAAAAATTGTTCCCATGCCAGAGCGAGAGTTTAGGAGTCCTGAGATCAAATTCTGTGTTTTTCATTTATACATTGGTTTATTAGGATTAATTGAGACAGTATATATAAATATCTAGACTATAGCCTGTGAGTTTTTTAAAAAGTATATTAGTTTTTATTTCCTCACCAGACATTAAATGTTAGAATTTTTCTTTTTCTTTTTTTTTTTTGTGGCAGAGACAGAGAGAGGGACAGATAGTGACAGACAGACAAGAAGGGAAAAAGATGAGAAATATCAATTTTTTGTTGTGACACATTAGTTGTTCATTGATTGCTTTCTCATATTTTCCTTGACCGGGGGGCTATAGCAGACCTAGTGACCCTTGCTCAAGCCATGACCTTGGGCTCAAGCTAGTGAGCCTTGCTCAAACAAGATGAGCCCGCGCTCAAGCTGGCGACCTCAGGGTCTCGAACCTGGGTCCTCACATCCCAGTCCAATGCTTTATCCACTGCACCAATGCCTGGTCAGGCTAAATATTAGAACTTAAAACCATTTATTTTTATAAGACCAATGTAAATTTGTTGTTTTAGATTTTCTAGTAACAATGACTTGATTTTTTATTATTTTAGTACTGTTTCTTTTAATATTTTTAATTAGCTTATTTATTGGTATGGGCCAATCTTATTCCACTTTATAATCTAGATCAAGTATGATGGTCAAGAGAGTTTTAAGATGATCCTAAGTATTCTACCTCCTGATGTGCATGCCATGTATAACTTTTCAAAAGTAGTCATTTGAGAATCATGTTAATATGATGAAAAAATCATAATCTTATTTATATCTTATGAGCAAGGTTATAGAATAGTCACTTCCTGGTGTGTTACATTATATAAGACACTGTCTTAGCAGATTTTAGGGAAAGAGATAAAGAGATTCTCCTGCTGTCTTTGATCTAGAAGTCATCATCCATGTTGAAAAAGGGCCTTGTGAAAGGGCATTGCAGTGCCTCAAAGGAGCTGAGACCTGCTTTCTGCTGACAGTAAGACAATGGAAGCCTCAACGTACAACCATAGGAATGGAATTCTATCAATAACCATGTGGTCATGGAAAAGCACCCCAACCTTCAGAGGAGAATAAGACTGACCAAAACCTTGATTGCAGCCTTATAAGACCCAAGCTCTTAACCCAGAATCTAAACCCACAGAAAGTGTGAGACAATGCATGTGTGTTGCTCCAAGTACTGAATCTGGAATAACTTGTTACACAGCAAAGAAAACTAATTCAAGAAGCAAATTACATTTCATATTAAGAGATTAATATAAAGGTCATTCCTTCAAGGAGAGAGTAAAGTATGAGTAATTGCCCCTTAAATCCTAACCTGTTAAGGAAAGCATGGCAGCTCCTATTTATTAGAAATCAATATCATTTGGCAGTAGAACAGGGACTTATTTTTTAAAAGCTGATAGTTACACTACAAATGATATTTAGGAGTAACAGTGACAAAAACTCACATTTATTGGTCATACCTTGTATGTAACCAGTGTTGTAAGCACTTGATATTGTTTGTACCTTGAGATGTTTTCCATGGCATATAATGGAAAGTTGAAGAAAAAAAATCAAGATTTCTTTCAATACTTTTTTCTCAAAATAGTTCTAGTGTTTAGAAAATCTAGATTGGCTTTTAAAATTTAACTTATTCATATGGAATCTCAAGGAACCTCAAATACTCAAAAACAATCTTGAAAAATAACAAAGTTGGAAGTCTTACACTTTCTAATTTCAAAATGTACCACAAAGCTACAGTAACCAAAATACTGTTATACTGCATAAAGACAGACATATAAACCAATTAAATAGAATAGAGAGTGTGTGTGTGAAAGATTGCCTGGTGCCGCCGATGAACGAACGAAGAGCCGAAACAGCCAAATGAGCAAAAGTCAGGCTTTATTGGGAGGACTCCGGGCGAGTTCACTGACCCTCGGATGTGAGTCTGTGAAGGCGCGCCCGGGGAGGGTTTTTGGGTTTTTTATATCTGCAGAGGGGGGAGGATGGTAACGGTCAACCGGTTTGGTGGGATGTGCAGTTCATGGAACAGCCTTGGGGACAGACAGTTTCGAGAATTTGGGTGTGTGTGGTTTGAGCAAGATTAACAACTGCCAGACGGTTTGAGTAAGATTAACAACTGCCGGACAGCTCAGGGCAAGGGAGGGTTTCACTACCCAACCCAGAGGCAACTACCGGACAGTGTGTACGTGGTCAAATAATTTTAACCAAGGCAACATGACCAATCAATGGAGAAAGGATAGTCTTTTCAACATATCGTGCTGAGAAAAATAAGACATCCATATATGAAAGAATGAAGTCAGAACCTTACTTTACACCATATATAAAAATCAAAACTAATCAAAGACCTACACATAAAGACTACTATGTATGCATTAGGGTAATCTAAGTGCCTTGCAAGATAAGTTGGCATCCTTATACATGGTTCTTCATAATCCTGGTTCCTTTTCTCACTTCAAAACACTATCTACTGACTACTTTGCATTTAACTAGCAAAAATGTTGAGACAGTCCTGTCCAGATGGTGGTACAGTGGATAGAGCATTGATCTGGGAGGCTGAGGACCCAAGTTCAAAGCCCTAAGGTCACCAGCTTGACCCTGGGATCATAGACATGACCCCATGGTTGCTGGCTTGAACCCAAAGTTGTAGGTTTGAGCCCAGGGTTGCTGGCTTGAGCAAGGAGTCACTGGCTCAGCTGGAGTCCCCCCACCCCAGTCAGGAGAAAGCAATCAGTGAACAATTAAAATGCCACAACTATGAGTTGATGCTTCTCATATCTCTCTCTCAAAAAAAAATGTTGAGGCAGAAAACTTTTGCAGTACATTTTGTGGCGAGGCCTGTAAATGAAGTTCAACACTTTCATGAACACTTAATTAGCCAGAACTTGATCCCATGATTCCAATCTTCAAGAAGCAAAGCTGCTAAACATAATCTTGTTTTCCCAGAAAAAGAATATAATTGAAGACCATCTAGCCTGTCCTTGCTACAACTGTAATTTTAGAGAAAGCTGCCTTCTATCCCTTTAGGGCTATCTACAAGAATATAGTAAGAGTGAGTAAACTATCTCATTTCTTCTTTGATCACTTGATGGTTCCTGGCCTCAGGTGTTTCTCTTTTCATAGGTGAGATTCATTTGCCCTCAGGGCTACCCAGTTTTTTTCTGGGCTGTGTAAAGCCACAGGATAAACACCAAGCCTGTTCCTGGAGTTAACTGGTTGGGGGAGTGAGGTAGGGTTGAAGATAAGTGATTTAACTAGTACACAATTTAAAACTTTAAATTTATAAAGTAAAATTAAATTATATATGGAGTAAAATGCAATATTAACCTGAATTTCTAAGCAGGGAAACATGATTTTTTTGAAATATTATATAAGAAGGGGCATTTGCCTTGAATTTGTAAATGTGTTCATATTGCCTTAGGATTATTTTGAGGGACAAGTATCAAAGCACTGGATCATTCAAGGTGCACATATTATCTTTTGTAGTTTTAATTATTTAAGTTAATCTTTCCACTTCTTTTGTGTGTCAAATATTTTGCTTTATGTATATATAATTACTAAAATTAGCATAATCTGAATATTATACACAAGATATATAAAAGCTTACACTGCGTTATTTACTAAATGCCTTCCCACACCTTCCATATAAATACACCAAGATTCTTTCAGCTAAAAACAGTTATCACACTGTATTGCCATGTAACTGTTAAGAAAATTTCTCTCTTACAAGTGTCCAAAAATAGGCAGGTGGCGAGGTGTTGTAAGACAAAGTATAGCCAAGCCCAAGTAAGTAACTAGTTCAAATTTGTGTCTTTCAACATTTCAGAAGAGATGACTTGTTGTTGACTGGATTTTCAAACCTAAGACATTTGTTTATTTAAATTTATAACATAAAGTTTAACTCCTTCACTTCACATTTTAGTATTCAATATTACTTAGTTACCAAATGCATGATAATGTTATCTAATTAAACAGGCTTAGATGAAGAAAGGAAGTTAATGATTTCACTCCTGCTGGTTCCAACCTGCACCCAGAAAAACTAATTTTAACACTTTTCTCCTAAGTCATATAAATATACATAAACATAAATGTATCTAGGTTTCCCAAATGTTTCTTTTTATAAAAATGGGATTGTACTAAACACATTGTACTTCTCGCTTAAGATATTATAAATATGACTCCAGTTAATAAATGTGAATCTAATTTATTTTATAGAATAATATTCCCTGATATTATAAGCCATAATTGATTCACCTTGGACACTCATGTGCTCTTTTTGCTTGTATATGTGTTTGTAAACCACTCCAAAAGTATCTGCAATAAATAGCATTATATATATATCTTTTTATAATGAAGATTTACTTCTTAATATAGACTAGATTTTCAAAGAGCCAATAAATATGTTCATTTTATTTTAATTATTTTAATTACATTTAACATATATTATTTTCAGGCTTAAAACATAGTGATTAGAGCCCTGGCAGGTTAGCTCAGTGGTAGAGCATTGACCCAGCTTGTGGAAGTCTTGAGTTCGATTCTGATCAGGGCACACAGAAGAAGCAACCATCTGTTTCTCTTCCCCTCCCTCCCTCTCACCCTTCTCTCTTTCTCTCTCTTTTACCTCCTGCAGGCATGGTTTGATTTGAGCATGTTGACCCTGGATGCTGAGGATGGCTTTGTGGAGCCTCTGCCTCAGGCACTAAAAATAGCTTGCCCCAGATGGGCAGTGCAGGGTCACCAGATGGATCCTGGTCAGGGTGCATGTGGGAGTAGATCTATCTCCCCTCTTCTCACTTACATTTTTAAAATATAGTGATTAGGCATTTATAAAATAATCAGCCCAATAAATATGGTACCCATTTTATATCATATATGCTTATTACAATATCATTGACTATATTCCCTATGCTGTACTTTACATCCCCATGCCAATTTTTATAACTGGCAATTTGAACCCATCTTAGTGGGTGTCATGTTATTTTATTTTTTTTTAGACAATTAAATTTGACAGGGTGATATTGGTCAACAAGAGTACATAGTTTTAGAAAAAACATCACATCACTTGGACAGTCGATTATGTTGTAATCACCCAAAGTTAAATCATCCTCCATCACCCCATATTTGTTTCTCTTTATGCCCCTCCCCCTCCCACACCCTTTCCTTCTCCTTTGTTCTGCTCCACTTGGTAACCACTACATTCTTATCTATGTCCATAAGTCTGAATTTTGTGTCCTACCTATGTATGGAATAATACAGTTTGTAATTTTTTTCTGATTTACTTATTTCACATAGTATAATGTTATATAGGTCCATCCATGTTGTCGTAAATGATACTATGTAATCATTTCTTATGGCTGAGTAGTATTCCATTGTATATATGTACCACATCTTCTTTATCCAATCCTTTCTTGAAGGGCATTTTGGTTGTTTCCATGTCTTGGCCACCATAAACAATGCTGTGATAAAAATGAGGATGCATGTGTCTTTATGTACTAATATGTTCGAGTTTTGGAGATATATATTCAGCAGAGGGATTGCTGGGTCATATTGTAGTTCTATTCTTAATTTTTGAAGGAACCACCATACTTTCTTCCATAATGTTTGTACTAATATACATTCCCACCAACAGTGAATGAGGGTTCATTTCTCTCCGCAGCCTAACAATTGTTATTACCTGTCTTGTTGATAATAGCTAATCTAACAGGTGTGAAGTGGTATCTCATTGTAGTTTTGATTTGCATTTCTTGAATAGCTAGTGAAGATGAGCATCTTTTCATATATCTATTGGCCATTTGTATTTCTTCTTAGGAGAAGTGTCTGTTCATGTCCTCTTCCCATATTTTTTATTGGATTGTTTGTTTGTTGCTGACTTTTATGAGTTCTTTGTATATTTTAAATATCAGCCCCTTATCTGAGCTATTGTTTGAAAATATCATCTCCCATTTAATTGGCTATCTGTTTGTTTTGTTGTCAGTTTCTTTTGTTGTGCAGAAGCTTCTTAGTTTGATGTAGTCCCATTCATTTATCTTTGCCTTTACTTCTTTTGCCTTTGGGGTCATATTTATAAAATGTTCTCTATGGCCAAGGTCTATGAGTTTAGTACCTATGTTTTCTCCTATGTAATTTATTGTTTCAGCTCTTATATTTAGGTCTTTGATCCATTTTAAATTAATTTCTGTGCAAGGAGATAAACTGTACTCAAGTTTCATTTCTTTTTTTTTTTTTTTTTGCAAGTGGCTTTCCAATTTTCCAAGCACCATTGATTGAACAGACTTTCTTTTCTCTATTGTGTGTTTTTGGCTCCTTTATCAAAGATGATTTGCCCATATATATGTGGTTTTATTTCTTTGCATTCAATTCTGTTCCATTGGTCTGTGTGTCTCCTTTTCTGCCAATACTATGTTGTTTTAGTTATTGTGGCTCTGTAATATAATTTGAAGTCAGGTATTGTAACACCTTCAGCTTCATTTTTTTTTCCTTAGTATTGCCTTGGCTATTTGGTTCTTTTTATGGTTCCATATAAACCTGATGATTTTTTTGTTCCATGTTTTTAAAAAATGACATTGAAATTTTGATGAGAATTGCATGAAATTTGTATATTGCTTTGGAGTATATGGCCATTTTAAGTATATTTATTCTTCCTATCCAAGAACAAGGAATATTTTTTCATTTCATTGTGTCTTTATCAAATTCCTTTAATAATGCTTTGTAGTTTTCATTATATAGGTCCTTTACATTTTTTGTTATGTTTATTCCTAGGTATTTTATTTTTTTGTTGTTGCAACTGTAAAAGAAATTATTATTTTTTAGTTCATTTTCTGAAGTTTTATTGTTGGCATATAAGAAAGCAATAGACTTCTGTATATTAATTTTGTATCCTGTGAACTTACTGTATTCATTTATTGTTTCTAAGAGCCTTTCTGTGGAGTCTTTGGGGTTTTCTATATACAGAATCATGTCATCTGCAAAAAATAAAAGTTTTACTTCTTCATTCTCAATATAAATGCTTTTTATTTTTTTATCTTCTCTGATTGCTCTGGGTAGAACTTCCAGCACTATGTTAAATAGGAGTGGAGAGAGTGGGCAACCTTGTCCTGTTTCTAATTTTAAAGGAAAAGTTTTCAGTTTTTTACCATTTAGTATGATGTTAGCTGATGGTTTGTCGTAAATGGCCTTTATTATGTTGAGATATTTTCTTCTATACCCATTTTTTGAGTATTTTAAACATAAAAGGATGTTGTATTTTATGAAATGCATTTTCTGCATCTATTGATAGAATCATTTAATTATTGTTCTTTGTTTTGTTGATATGGTGTATTATGTTAATCATTTTACATATATCGAACCATCTTTGTGTTTCTGAGATGAATCCCACTTAATCATGGTGAATTATTTTTTTAATGTGTTGTTGTATTCAATTTGCTAGTATTTTATTTAGAATTTTTGCATCTGTATTCACTAGAGATATTGGTCTGCAGTTTTCTTTTTTTGTGTTGTCCTTGCCTGGTTTGGGTATGAGGGTTATGTTGGCCTCACAAAATGTATTTGGAAGAATTGCTTCTTCTTTAATTTTTTGGAATACTTTGAGGATAGAAACCAAATATTTGAATGTTTGGTAGAATTCACTAGTATAGCAGTCTGGCCCTGGACTTTTACTTTTGGAGAGGTTTTTGATGGTTGTTTCTATTTCCTTCCTGCTTATGGGTCTATTTAGGCTTTCTACTTCTTTGTGATTCAGTCTAGGAAGATTGTATTATTCTAAGAAGCTATCCATTTCTTCTAGATTGTTAAATTTTGTAGCATATAGTTTTTCATAGTATTCAACAATAATCCTTTGTATATCTATGATATCTGTGATAATTTCTCCTCTTTCATTTTTTTTTAACAGAGACACAGAGAGAATCAGAGACAGGGATAGATAGGGACAGAAGGACAGGAACGGAGAAAGATGAGAAGCATCAATCATCAGTTCTTTGTTGCGACACCTTAGTTGTTCATTGATTGCTTTCTCATATGTGCCTTGACCATGGGTCGTCAGCAGACCGAGTAACCCTTTGCTTGGAGCCAGTGATCTTGGGTCTAAGCTGGCGAGATTTTGCTCAAGCTAGATGGGCCCGCACTCAAGCTGGCGACCTCAGGGTCTCAAACCTGGGTCCTCGAGGTCTTAAACCTGGGCCCTTCACATCCCAGTCCAACGCTCTATTTACTGCACCACGCCTGGTCAGGCTCTTCTCATTCATTTTTGATTTTGTTTATATGAGTCCTTTCTCTTTTTTCCTTAGTGAGTCTTGCCAGGGGTTGCCAATTTTGTTGATCTTTTCAAAGAACCAGTTCTTTCTTGTATTATTTTTTTCTATAGTTTTTCTGTTCTCTATTTTTTTTTTTATTTCTGCTCTAATCTTTATTATTTCCTTTCTTCTGCTGGTTTGGGGTTGCCTTTGTTCTTATTTTTCTAGTTCCTTAAGATGTGATGTTAAGTTGTTTACTTGGACTCTCTCTTATTTGTTCATAGAAACCTGTAATGATATGAACTTCCCTCT
Source organism: Rhynchonycteris naso (assembly GCA_037038555.1). Lineage (NCBI taxonomy): Eukaryota > Metazoa > Chordata > Mammalia > Chiroptera > Emballonuridae > Rhynchonycteris > Rhynchonycteris naso. The sequence continues at coordinate 225,438,794 of CM072996.1, read as the reverse complement.
TATAAATGCTTTCACTGCATCCCAGAGATTCTGATACATTGTGTTGTCATTTTCATTTGTCTGTATATATCTTTTGATCTGTTCTTTTGTTTCTTTTTTGATCCAATCATTTCTTAGAAGTATTTGTTTAATTTCCACATTTTTGTGGGTTTGTTTACTTATTTTTGCAGTTGAATTCTGGTTTTAAAGCCTTACAGTCAGAGAATATGCTTGGTATAATTTCAATCTTTCTGATTTTGTTGATGTTAGTTTTGTGGCCCAATGATCTATTCTTGAGAATGATCCATGTACACTGGAGAAAAATGTATACTCTGATGTTTTGGGATAAAATGTCTTGTATATGTCTATCACATCCAGTTGTTCTAGTGTTCCATTTAAAGCCAGTATTTCTTTATTGATTTTCTGTTCAGATGAACAATCTAGAGCCATCAGTGGTGTATTGAGATCTCCAAGTATGATTGTATTTTTGTAGGTTTCTATTTTTAGACTAGTTAATAGATGTCTTATATATTATGGTGCTCCTTGATTTGATGTATATACATTAAGAAGTGTTATGTCTTCTTGATACAATGTCCCTTTTATCATTATGAAATAACCATCTTTGTCTCCAGTTACCTTTGTTGTCTTGTAGTCAGCATTGTCAGATGTGAATATGGCTATACCTGCTTTTCTTTGGATATTGTTTACTTGGAGAATCGTTTTCCAAGCTTTCATTTTGAATCTATTATTACCCTTATAGCTTAGATGTGTTTCTTAAAGGCATCATACAATTGGGTTTTGCTTTTTGATCTGATCTACTACTCTGTACCTTTCTATTGGTGAGTTCAGTCCATTCACACTTAATGTAATTATTGACACTTGAGGGTCTCCTATTACCATTTTATATATTGCTTTCTGATTGCTCTGTGTCTTCTTTGGTTCTTCTCTTTTGTTTTTTGTTGTTGTTGTTATTTACTTTGTTTTTCGGTATTCCTTATTTCTTTCCTCTCTTTTTTTGTTTTAGTAGTGGCATTTTCAGAGGTGGTTACCATTAGATAATTAAATATATAATATATATATATCATATTTATTATAGTGCATTATCTCATGAGTGCTTCTGCCCTCCATCCTCCCTCGCTACTGCTAATCTTTGTCCTCTCCCCTTTTTTGTTTTTGTTGTCAGAGATTATCCTTGTTTTTATTATGATCTTGTTGGAGCTTTTATTTGCAGTTTTGTTTTATTTTGTTCCTTGTGTCTGGTTGGACAACACCCTTTACTATTTCCTGAAGTGGGAGTCTTCTGGTAATAAATTTCCTCATCTTTTCTATATCTGTGAATGCTTTTATTTCCCCTTCATATTTGAAGGATAGTTTTGATGAATATAGTATTCTTGGCTGTCAGTTCCTCTCCTTCGGTACTTTAAATGTTGGGGCCCACTCTCTTCTGGCTTAAAGAGTTTCTGCTAAAAAAAATCTGATATTATGATAGCATAATGGGCCTTCTTTTATATGTTATATGTTATCTTCTTTTTCTCCTGAGCTGCCTTAAGGATTAGTTCTTTGTCATTGATTTGTGATCATTTCATTATGATATGCCTTGGTATAGGTCTGTTTGGGTTAAAATAACTCACTGTTCTATTTGCTTCTTGGATTCAAGGCTTTAACTCTTTGCACAGGCTGGGGTAGTTCTCATTGATTATTGTTTTGAATATGTTCTCTATTCCTTTTTCTCTTTCCTCTCCTTCTGATATACCCATTATTATTATATGGCTCTTTTGGTGGAGTCAAACAATTCTGTAGGGCTTTCACATTTTTTATTAATTTGTGAGTCTCTTTCTTCTTGTCTCTGTAGTATCTTTAGTTGCCTCTCTTCAATGTTACTAATTCTCTCCTCTATCTGACCTGTTCTAACAGCTAAAATTGTTACATCATTTTTGAGTTCATGTACTGAGTTTTTCATCTCTGCTTGGTTCCTTTTTATAGTTTTGTAAAGCCAGTAGTCACTGTCAGGATCACAGCCACCTGGCCAGTGCAGGTTCACATTTGATTCAAACAGTCAGTAATGAAATAAAGAAGCCAAGAATTGGTGAGCCATCAGCTTTAATTCTAGCTTCCACCCGGCGGGCAAGCAAAAACACACACTGGGCTCCAAAACCCACTCATTCAGTGCTCACAAAGCTACTGACTTATCCGAGTTTCCTAGAATCAAAGGTTTCTAGCTCACCAGTCTTATTCACCTCCGTTCTCCATCTCCTTCTACCTGCACAAACTATGTTCAAACTGGCTTCTTCTTCAGCACTCCACCATCTTGGCTGCTTCTCATCTCCTCCATGTGGCCTTAATTTGCTCTCCTCTCTAATACTAACATCAGGAACAAAGAGAGAGCAAGCTCCCAGCCTGCCACACTTTATACTGTAAAAATCCAAACCCTTAATCCATTCTACAAACAAGAAAGTCTCTGATACAAAGTCACTCATCTGAGGCACAATGGGATTCCTCATGAGAGTTCACCACCCCACATCATCCAATCAGTCAAGGTGTGGGGAAAAGCCCACTCTTAAAACTAAGGTGTAGGCTATAACGACCCGGCCTACCCAGAGCTCGTCCCTCCAAACACATCAATATGAACAGACTTGCATGTGGGCAGTGCTATCTTTAACAAAGTGAGCATAATATATTTGATCTGCCCAACAAGTTTCAATTTCTTTTGTTCATTAAATTGTTTCTTGAGCTTACTAAATTGCCTTTCAGTGTTTTCTTGTATCTCCTTGAGTATTTTTAGTACTTTAATTTTAAATTCTCTGTCATTTGGCTCCAAGGTTTCCAAGGAATTGAGATTATTTTTGGATATTTTTCCTCCTTTATCTGAGCTACATCTCTGTTTTTTGTATCCATGATATTTGATTTCTTTCCTTGATGGCATTTGAGAGTGGTATCGTTAATAGCACTAACAAGAGATAACTAAAAATATATAAATAAAAATTGAAAAAATACAGTGAAATAATAAAAATTCTATAAATAATAATAAGTGGAACTAAAAATTCAGAGAACAAGGAACAGGAACTGAGGAAAAATGAATAAAGAGAGAAAAAATAAAGTCCAAAGCAAGCAAAATGCCACAAAAAAAGTATGAGTTCAAAAGATAATTTGATGAAAAATGACATTCAAACGAGAGGGGAAAAAAGGAAGGAAATAAATGAAGGAGAAGAAAAGGGAAGAGAGACAAAGAGAAATAAAAAAAGAGGTAAATTTTCTAGAAATGATAACCTCACAAAAAACGATAAAAAACATAACAACTATGGATAATGAAGTTCAACTGGAGGGAAAAAAAGAAAAAAAAGAAAAATGCAAGAAAGCATTTAAAAAATATTGCCTGACCTGTGGTGGCGCAGTGGATAAAGCATCGACCTGGGAACACTGAGGTCGCCAGTTCAAAACCCTGCATTGGTCTGGTCAAGGCACATATGGGAGTTGATGCTTCTAGCTCCTCCCCCCTTTCTCTCTCTCTCTCTCTGTGTGTGTGTGTGTGTGTGTGTGTGTGTGTGTCCTCTCTAAAATGAATAAAATATATATATATATATATATTTTTTTTTTTTTTTTTCCTAATTTTGAGAGATAACTTTTTCCCAGAAGGTGGCACTGTACTACAAGCTTTTCCTTTGGGGGGCTCTTGGGCAGAATTCTGCCGTGTCACTGTGGTAATGACACATGTTGGGCTCCAGTTGCGTTGGTAGACGGGGCATGTTAGGGCTTTGCAATTTTATGGCTCTAGCAATGGCAGTCTTTGTTCTCCAGGCACCTCTCCCCACGTCCGTCTACCTCTCACAGGAGGTAGCAACCTGGAGACTCATCTGTGCAGATCCGCCAGAGCCACTGTTTGCACAGCAAGGGGAGCAATGCACAGCCGGGTGTTTCCTCCAGTATTGCTCAAAGCACAGTTCCCCGGGCAAGGCAGTGGCTGTGCACCACTAGGAACTGGAGCAGGAAGAGCAGAGTGCAGATCGCAGCTCAAGCACATCTCTGCTACATACAGGCAAAATTCTGTGGGCGGACGCCAAGCTAGCATGCCTCAGCACCCAGCGACTGATCTCCAACCACTACTCGCAGGCTGTTTGGGAGCCCACCATAAGCTAAGTGTGCACCCAGTAACCGCAAACCCAGTGATGCAAGCAGACACGCACACCAGTCTGTGCCCGTTTCCCATGCCCATAATCTCAGGTGGAGCCTGGGATGCAGACAAATACTTACACAGGCCTGTGCCGGCATGTAGTGCCCACAATCTCAGGCAGGGTTGGCAGTGAAGACTGACATGTTCACACCTGCTATGCTCTTTCTTTTGTTTGAGCATTTGCCCTTACTCAGTTCCTTCTTCTCTATCTCTCAGTCTCTCCACTTCTCCTGGCTATAAACAAAAGTTCCCCTTCCTCAGGTCAGTGAAGAAAGCAAAAAACCTCGCCCTCCATCTTTTTTCCTTCCTAAGCTGATTCTATCTTCGGCTGCCTTTTCATCCAATCATACCTTTACCTGGTGTGTGTATATTTCAAGTGCTCCTGAGATTTTTTTCTCTGTATTTAGTTGTTGAATTTGTTAAAATTTTAAGAGGAGAGATTTGGAATATCCCTCACGCCACTATTTCTCTGATGTCAGTCCCACATGTTATCTTTTTTACCGATCTGCCCAAACTTCTTCTATCTTGCAACTATTATTTGGTTGTCTGTGTCTATGAGTTTATTTCAGATTACTTTATTTATTTTGGTTTTATATTCCACATATAAGTAAAATCATATGGTATTTGTCTCCAATTTATTTCACCTAGTATACTGCACTCTAGGTCCATCCATGTTGGCACATGTGATAAGATCTCACTCTTTTTTATAGCTGAGTATTATTCCATTGTGTATATATACATACGTGTGTGTGTGTGTGTGTGTGTGTGTGTGTACCACTACTTTATTTATCTGTCAATGGATACCTAGGTAGCTTCCATATCTTGGCCTATGTAAATAGTACCACAATGAAGATAGAGATGAGTATATATTTTTTAATTAGTGTTTTGAATTTCTTAAAATACCTATAAAGAAAATTTAAGCTTTGAAGAACCTCTATATTGTTTTCTGTAGGCTTCACTAATTTACAATCCTAACAACAAGTCACAAATGGCAGTATTTTATCTTTTCTTACAGCCGAGTTGTATTTCATTATATATATATATATATATATATATATATATATATATATATATATATATATCACTTTTTTTATCTGAACATCTATGAAAAGACACTTTAGTTCTGTCCATTTCTTGGTCACCATGAATAATAATGCAATGAACATAGGGGTGCATGTATTTTTGTGAATAAATATTTTCAAATTTTTCAGGTAGATAACTAGAAAAGGTTTGCTAAGTCATACGGTAACTCTATTCCTAAGGGTCTTTTTTGTTTTTATTTATTTATTATTTTTACACAGACAGAGAGTCAGAGAGAGGGATAGTTAGGGACAGACAGACAGGAACAGAGAGAGATGAGAAGCATCAATTATCAGTTTTTTGTTGTGATACCTTAGTTGTTCATTGATTGTTTTCTCATATGTGCCTTGAACGCGAAACTTCAGCAGACCAAGTAACCCCTTGCTTGAGCCAGTGACCTTGGTTTCAAGCTGGTAAGCTTTTCTCAAACCAGATGAGCCTGCGCTCAAGCTGGCGACCTCAGGGTCTCGAACCTGGGTCTTCTGTATCCCAGTCCGATACTCTAGCCACTGCACCACCACTTGGTCAAGCTATTCCTACGTTTTTGAGGAGCCTCCATAGTGTTTTTCATACTGGCTATATCAGTTTACATTCCCACCAGCAGTTAATTGGGGTTTCTTTTTCTCTACAACCTCTTCATACATGTTATTACTTGTCTGGTTGATAATGGCCATTCTAACAAGTATGAGGTGGTATCTCATAATAGTTTTGACATGCATTTTCTTACTCGCTAGTGAAGTTGTATGCTCTGATTTTTATTTTTTATTTTTTTTCTACTCACTTTGTGCTTTGTTCTTTTTTTTTCTAGTTTCTTTATATGTAAGGTTAGACTATTTATTTGAGGTTTTTCTTGTTTCTTGAGGTAGGCTTGTATTATAATTATATTTTTTTGTCATTTTTATTTGTATGTGTGTATGTGTTTATGTCAACTTATTGTTGTAATGACACATGATTTTCCTATTTTTTTCTTATAACCTTTATGTTAGCTTTATATTTTTAATCGTTTCTTCTTAAAGGAGTCTCTTGAACATTTCTTGTGTTACTGACTTAATAGTGACAAACTTCTTAAATTTTTCTTGCCTGGGAAATTCTTATCTCTCCTTCAACTAAATGATAGCTTTGTTGGGCACAGAAATCTTGGTTGTAAGTCTTTGTATCTTATCAATCTGAATAGTTAGTGCAATTTATTTCTGGCTTGCAAAATTTCTGTTGAGAAATTTCCCTACAGTTATATAGTAGCTTTCTAGTATATATTTAATTAATTTTGTCCTGCTACTTTTAAATTTTTTCTTTGTATTTAATCTTTGAAATTTTAATTATATTTTGTCTTCATGTGGACCTCTTTGAGTTCAACTCATTTGAGGCCATCTATGTGTCTTGGACTTGTGTGTTTATTCATTTAGCCAGGTTAGGGAAGTTCATCAGTCATTATTTCTTCCAACAAGTTTTCAATTCCTTTCTCTCTCTTTTTTCTGAGATGCCTATAATATAAATGTTGTTATCTGATGTTGTATCAGAGGTATCTCAAACTGTTCTAATATTATAATTCTTTTTTATTTTTGTTCCAAATGGGTGTTTAATGCTAATGGCATTCCAGTAATCTGCTGTGAATTTCCTCTAATGTGTTCATTTTGATTATTGTATTCTACATTTGTGACTTATATTTTTATGTTTATCTTTTTTATGTCTTTATCTCTTTGTTGAAGTTTCCCTGAGTTCATCTATTTTTCTCCCAAGTTCGTTGGGTATCCTTATAACCAGTGTTTTGAACTCTGTATTCGGTATACCGCTTTTCTCCATTTCATTTAATTATTTTTCTGGAGTTTTGTCCAGTTCATTTGGATCATGTTCCATTTCTGTTTGTTTGTTTTTTGGGGTTTTCTTTTAGTTTTTCCTTCTCATTTTGGCTGATATCCTGTGTTTGTTTCTATGTAATAGGTAGATCTACAATGTGTCCCTGTCGTGGCAGTTTGACCTTATGTACAAAGTGTACTGTGTGGCCTTTGGTCATCTAAGCTGAGAGCTTTAGGGGTCTTCCCTGTGTAGTTGTATGTGCCCTCTATTTGTAGCTGGGCCTCAATTGCTATTGTTATGTTATTGTGTAGGGTTGACGCTTAGGCTGATTGCCTCTATAGCTGACCATGACTAGAGCAAATAAGCTATCGTGTAGAGGCTATCCCCACAGAAAGAGAGTTATTTCAGTGAGGCTCTGGTTCCAGCAAAGTCTGTCTACCATTCAAGGAGTTTTTTGTGAAGCTCTTTGAGTGGTATGCTGCTGTAGTTTAAGCTGGCCACCAGGTGTGTTTGCTCTGAAGACACTTCAGAGAAGCCTTGGTACAAGTGAAGTTCAGCTGTTCTTGTGCCAGGCTTGGGACCACATCGTAGGAGCTACCTAGCAATCTGCATTTAGTAGATGTTTGCCCTGATCTTGTAGGCACTTGGGAGAGGCTGTGTTATAAACCCAGGCCACCTGTAACTTGTACAGGACTGGGGACCCTTCAATGGGCAACACAATGTGAGGTGAGGCCAGTCACCATGTATGGTAGACCTGTAGCTATTTAATTAAAACTGTTGCTGCCTGACCTGTGGTGGCGCAGTGGATAAAGCGTCGCCTGGGAACACTGAGGTTGCCAGTTCAAAACCCTGCACTGGTCTGGTCAAGGCACATATGGGAGTTGATGCTTCCAGCTCCTCCCCCCCTTTCTCTCTTTCTCTCTCTCTCTCTCTCTCTCTCTGTGTCTCCTCTCTAAAATGAATAAATAAAAAGAAATTAAAAAAAAAAAAACTGTTGCAAGTCAAAACTAATGACTGTTTATCCAGGCTTGGGGCCATCTGGTAGTAGTTATGTCTGTCTTCTAATTTAGTCAGTCTTATTTTTTTGTTATTCTTTTACATTTTCCCTCAGCTCCTATTATGAGAATATAATTAAAATGTTTTTCATATCACTCCTGTTTATCTTTAATACCCTGACCAAACTTGATTCCAAAAAATAGAAATCAATTGTGATCCACCATATAATCAAAATAAAAGATAAAAAATTATATCCTCGACAAAATCCAGCTTCTATCTGTATTATAAAGAAAAACTCTTAAGAAAGTAAGAACAGAGGGAATATACCTAGTGTAATAAAGGCCATATTGACAAACCCATGGCTAACATCATACTCAACAGAAAAAAGCTAAAAGCATTTTCTTTAATATCTGAAAGAGACATGATCTCCACTTTTGCCACTTTTTTTCAACATAGCTTTGGAAGTCCTAATCACAGCATCCTTACAAAAAAAGAAGAAAGAAATTAAAGGCATTTAAATAGGAAAAGAAAAAGTTAAGTTGTCATTATTTGTGAATGACATGATACTATATTGAAAAAATCCTAAATATTCCACCAAAAAGCTGTTATAACTAATAAATGAATTCAGTAACGTAGCTGAACACAAGATTTATATTCCAAAATTAGCTGCATTTTATAACAATTAACAAACTAGCAGAAAGAGAAATTGAAACAATACCGTTTATAATTGCATTAAAAAATAAAATACCTAAAAATACATTTAACCAAGGAGTTAAAAAATCTGTACTTTAAAAATTATAAAACAGTTGAAGAAAGAAATTGAAAAAGATACAAATAAAAAGAAGTATATACTGTACTCATGGACAAAAAGAATTAACATTTTTAAAATGTCCATACTACCCAAAGACTTAATGCACTTCCTATTTAAAAAATAATTAACAGTGGTGTTTTTCACAGAACTAGAACAAATAATTTTAAATTTTATATAAAACCACAAAACACCTTAAATAGACACAACAATCTTGAGAAAGAACAAAGCTGCAGGTATTATGCTACCTGATATCAAACTATATTAAAAGGCTTTAGAAATCAAAATAGCATGATACTGGCCTAAATAAAAATATATTGATCAGTGAAACAGAATAGAGATCCCAGAAATAAACCCACACTTACATGATCAATTAATATATGAGAAAAGAGCCTGGCCAGGCGGTGGCGCAGTGGATTGAGCGTCGGACTGGGATGCGGAAGACCCAGGTTCAAGACCCCAAGCTCACCAGCTTGAGCACGGGCCTATCTGGCTTGAGCGAAAGCTCGCCAACTTGGACCCAAGGTCGCTGGCTCCAGCAAGGGGTTACTTGGTCTGCTGAAGGCCTATGGTCAAGGCACATATGAGAAAGGAATCAATGAACAACTAAGGTGTCACGACAAAAAACTGATGATTGATGCTTCTCATCTCTCTCCAATCCTGCCTGTCTACCCTATCTATCCCTCTGTCTGACTCTCTCTCTGTCCCTGTGTAAATATATATATATATATATATATATATATATATATATATATATATATATGAAAAGAAACAAAAATATACAATAAGGTAAAGACAGTCTTTTCAATAAATTATGTTGGCCAATAAATTTAACAACCTAAGAAAATGGATAAATACATAGAACTATACAATCTTCTTAGGCTGAGTCACAAAGAATTAGAAAACCTAAGCAGTCCTATAAGCAGGGAGGAAATAGAAACAACTATCAAAAACCTCCCAAAAACAAAAGTCCAGGACCAGATGACTACACTAGTGAATTCTACCAAATATTCAAAAAATATTTGGTACCTATTCTTCTCAAAGTCTTCCAAAAAATAGAAGAAGAAGCGACTCCATAACATATCTTATGATGCCAGCATCACTCTCATACCAAAACCTGGCAAACACAACACAAAAACAGAAAACTACAGACCAATATCTCAAATAAATACAGATGCAAATATTCTACACAAAATACTAGCAAATTAAATACAACAATGCATTACAAAAATAATACATCACAACAAAGTGAAATTCATGCAAGAGCACAAAGATAGAGAAATCAATCAACATAATAACCACATCAATGAAACAAAATACAAAAATCATATGATCCTATCAATAGATGCATAAAATGCATTCAAGAAGATACAAAATCCTTTTATGCTTAAAACACTCAATAAAATCAGATTTGAAGAAAAGTACCTAAACATAATAAAGGTTATATATGACAAACCATCAGTTAATATCATACTAAATGGTGAAGAAATGAAGGCTTTTCTTCTAAAATCAGGAACAAGAAAAGACTGCCCATTTTTCCTGCTTTTATTCAACATAGGTTTTGACATTTTAACCAGAGCAATCAGGCAAGACAAAAAAAAAAGTATTCATATTAGGAAAGAAGAAGTAAAGGCATCACTTGCAGCTGAAGACCTGATCCTATATAGAGAAAACCCCAAGGACTCCACCAAAAATAACTACTAGAAAGAATAAAACAATGCAATAAAGTAACAGGATACAAAAGCAATATACAAAAGTCTATTGCTTTCCTATATTCAATGATGACACTTCAGAAAATAAACTCAAAAAGACAATTCTTTTTACAATTGCAACAAAAAAATCAAATACTTAGTAATAAACTTAACAAAGCATGCGAAGGACCTATATACTGAAAACTACTCAAAAGGACCTATATACTCAAAACAATATTGAAAGAAATAGAAAAAGACACAATGAAATGGAAATATATTTCACGTTCATGGATTAGAAGAATCAACATTGTTAAAATGCCCATATTGCCCAAAGCTATATCCAAGTTTAATGTAATCCTTATCAAATCCCAATGTCATTATTTTAAAGAAATAGAACAAAAGTCACTAGGTTTGTATGGAACCATAAAAAAAATCTGAATAGCCAAAGCAATCCTGAATGAAAAATATGAAGCCAGATGTAAAGCCAGTAGCACGGCCACCATCACAGCCGCCTGACCCATGCAGGTTCACATTCGATTCAGACAGACTGTAATGAAATAATAAAGCCAAGAATTGGTGGGCCATTAGCTTTAATCCTAGCTTGTACCCAGTGAACAAAAAACACACAGTGGAAAAACACTTCCCTTTCCATTCAGGGCTACCAAAGCCACCGACTTATCCAAGTTTCCTAGAATCAAAGGTTTGTACCTCACCAGCCTTATTCACCTCTGTTCCCCATCTTCTTCTCTTTACACAAACTCTACCCAAACTGGCTTCTCCTTCAGCACTTTGCTATCTTGGCTGCTTCTCCTCTCCTCCATGTGGCCTTTCTCTGACCTCCTGCAGCATGGGCTTCTCTGGCCCATTTTATAGTGTAGAAATCAAAACCTTTAATCCCATATACAAACAAGGAAGTCTCTGATACAAGGTCACTTAGGGTGGAAAAGGCTTAGTCTTAAAACTAAGCCTTAGGCTATAATGACCCTGCCTGCTTACAACCTGTCCCCCACACCCAATGCAAACTATATGCGAGCAAACATATATATCATATTTACAAACTTATTTGACCAACACCAGAGATACCACACTATCTGACTTTAAATTATACTATAGAGCCACAATCAAAACAGCATGGTATTGGCAGAAAGACAGACATGCAGACCAATGAAACAGAACCAAGAGCCCAGACATAAAATGAAAAAGATAAACAAATCATCTTTGACAAAGGAGCCAAAACACACAATGGAGAAAAGAAGGCCTCTTCAATAAATGGTGGTAGGATCCCTGCACAAAACAATGCAAATGGATCAAAGACCTAAATATAAGATTTGAAACAGTAAATTACATATAAGAAAATATTAGTACCACTCTGCTGGTTAGCTCTGTGGTAGAGTGTCAGCCCAGCTTGTGGAAGTCTCAGGTTTGATTCTCAAGCAGGGCACACAAGAGAAGCACCCATCTGCTTCTCCACCATTTTCCCTGTCCTTTCTCTCTATCTCTCTTCCCCTCACACAGCCAAGGCTTCATTGGACCAAAGTTGGCCCCGGCACTGAAGATGGCTCCATGACTTCCACCTCAGGCACTAAAATGACTGGTTTTAGTGGAACAATAACCCAAATGGGCAACAGCATCACCCCCTAATGGGCTTGCCAGATGGATTCCAGTCAGGCGCATGTGGGAGTCTGTCTGCTTCCCGGCTTCTCACTTCAGAAAAATAAAAAATAAAAACATTTTTAAAAGGAAGAAAATATAGGTACTAAACTCATGAATTTGACCCCAAAGGCAAGGGAAGTAAAGGCAAAAATAAATAAATGAGAGTATATTAAACTAACAAGCTTCTGCACAGCAAAAAGAACTGACAACAAAACAAATAGGCAACCAACTCAGTGGGAGATATTTGCAAACAATAGGTCTGATAAGGGGTTAATATCCAAAATATATAAATAAAACTATCCCATTAAAAAATAGGGAGAGGACCTTGCCTGACCTGTGGTGGTGCAGTGGATAAAGCGTCGACCTGGGAACACTGAGGTCGCCAGATCAAAACCCTGCACTGGTCTGGTCAAGGCACATATGGGAGTTGATGCTTCCAGCTCCTCCCCCCTTTCTCTCTTTCTTTCTCTCTCACTCTGTGTCTCCTCTCTAAAATGAATAAATAAAAAGAATTTTAAAAAAAAATTAAAAAAAAAAATAGGGAGAGGACCAGAACAAACACTTCTCCCAAGAGGCCGTGTAAGTGGCCAACAGATATTTGAAAAGATGCTCATCTTCACTAGCTATTAGAGAAACGCAAATCAAAACTACAATGAGATATCACCTCACACCTGTTGGATTGGCTGTTATTAATAAGACAAGTAATAACAAGTGTTGAAGAGGCTGTGGTAAAAAAGATACCCTTATTCACTGCTGCTGGGGATGTAAATTAGTACAACCATTATGGAAGAAAGTATGGTGGTTCCTCAAAAAATTAAGAATTGAACTACCATTATGACCCAGCAATCCCTCTGCTGGGTATCTACCCCAAAACCCCAAAACGTTGGTACATAAAGACACACGCACCCCGATGTTCATCGCAGCATTATTTATAGTGGCCAAGACATGGAAACAATCAAAATGTTTCTCCATAGATAATTGGATAAAGATGTGGTACATATATACATTGGAGTACTACTCAGCCATAAGAAATGATGATATAGTGCCATTTACAATAATATGGATGTACCTTGAGAACATTATACTGAGTGAAATAACTAAATCAGTGAAAGTTAAGAACTGTCTGCTTTCACACATAGGTGAGATATAAAACTGAGACTCATAGAAAGAAATAAAAGTGAAGTGTATACCATGGAAAGGAAAACGTGGGAGAGGAAGACTTAGGGAAGAGGGTGGGAGGAAGGGTATAAAAAGGGACAAATATTAGGTGACGAAAAATGATTTTACATTGGGTGATGGGTATACAACATAATCAACAGTTCCAATTCTATAAAAATATCTACCTGAAACTTATGTGCTCTTATTGTCACATTTTTAAATTTTATTTTCTAAATAAAATTTTAAATAAATAAATAAATCATGTTGGAAAAAATGAACAGACACCTGTAAAAAAAAACTAGACCACCTTCTCATATCATGGTTTCATACAAGAATAAGTTAAAAATGGATTAAAGGCCTAAGTGTAAGACCAAAAACCAGAAGAAAACATAGACAGTAAAACTAGAAGAAAACATAGACAGTAAACTCTTAGTAATATTTGTTTCTGATATATTTCCTCAGGCAAGAGAAACAAAAGAAAGAATAATGAAATGGGACTACTTTAACATAAAAGATCTTTGCATAGTAAATGAAAACATCAGCAAAACCAAAAACCAAACTACTGAGTGGGAGAAGATTTTTACCAATAATACATTCAATAAGGAATTGATATCCAAAATTTATAAAGAACTCATAGAATTCGCCACCAAAAGTAATGAACATTGTAATTTAAAATATGGACAGAGCCTGACCAGGCAGCACAGTGGATAGAGCGTTGGACTGGCATGCGGAAGGGCCCAAGTTAGAGACCCCGAGGTCGCCAGCTTGAGCGCGGGCTCATCTGGCTTGAGCAAAAAAAGCTCACCAGCTTGGACCCAAGGTCGCTGCCTCGAGCAAGGGGTTACTTGGTCTGATGAAGGCCCGCGGTCAAGGCACATATGAGAAAGCAATCAATAAACAACTAAGGTGTCAAAATGAAAAAAACTGATAATTGATGCTTCTCATCTCTCCCCATTCCTGTCTGTCTGTCCCTATCTATTTCTCTCTCTGACTCTGTCTCTGTAAAAACAAATAAAAATAAATAAAAAATAAAATATAGACAGAGGACCTGAACAGCTATTTCTCCAATGAGGACATAAAGATGGTCAATAGATATATGAAAAGATGCTGAACATCACTAATTATCAAATAATTGTCAACTAAAAGCACAATGAAATATCACTTCACACCTGTAAGAATAACTATTACAAATAAATCAACAAACTGCAAGTGTTGGTGAGGATGTGGAAAACAGGGAGCCCTCATATGCTGTTAGTGGGAATGCAGATTGGTGCAGTCACCATGAGAAGCAATATGTAAGTTCCTCAAGAATTAAAAATAGAAAAACTACCTTATAATCCAGTAATTCCACTTCTGGGTATTTATCCAAAATCCAAAACAGTAATTCTAAAAGATATAGGCACTCCTATGCTCATTGCACCATTATTTAAAATAGCCAGGATATGGAAGCAACCTAAGTGCCCTTTGGTATATTAGAGAAAAAATAGGTGATACATAAAAGAATGGAATATTACTTGACCATAAAATAAATTGAAATCTGACAATTTACGACAATGTGGATGAATTTAAGGTATATGCTAAATGAAATAAGTCAAACAGAAAGATAAATACCATATGATTTTACTTATATGTAAAACTTAAATAAATAAATAAATAAATAAATAAACAAAGGAAACAAAAACAGATTCACAGATAGAAAGAACAAACTTATGGCTGCCAGATGGGATAGGGATGGCGGACTGGGTGAAAGAAGTGAAAGGATTAAGAAGTACAAATTGGTAGTTACAAAATAGTCACTGGAATTTAAAGTAAAGCATAGAGAATATAGTTAATAATATTTTAATAACTACGTATGGTGCCAGGTGAGTACTAGACTTATCAGGAGAATCACTTCATATATTATATAAATGTCTACCACTATGCTCTATGCCTGAAACTAAAATAAAGTAATATTAAATGTTAACTGTAATTAAAAAATAAAAAGTTAAAATTAGCCTGAACTTGTGGAGGCGCAGTAGATGGAGTATTGACTTGGAATGTTGAGGTCGCCAGTTCAAAATCCTGGGCTTGCATGGTCAAGGCACATATGAGAGTTGATGCTTCCTCCTCCTCCCCTTCTCTCTCTCTCTCTCTCTCTCTCTCTCTTTCCCTTCTCTAAAATGAATAAAAAAATAAAATTAAAAAAATAACATCAGACATACTAAATTGTTCTAATTTTAGTCACTAGATTTCCACTCTATGAGGGAATTTCTCAAATTACCCAATATTTTGCTTTGCTTAGTTTTGCTAATAGAAACCCTTGATTTACTTGAGAAGCATAATAAACACCTTCCTACAGAGAGAACAACAGTATGCTCAAGTGAATCAATCAAAAACAGGAACAGTGAGCATTCAATGAAATGTGCACTAAAGAATCTGGGGTCAATGTGATGCCAGCTCAGCTGTCATTTATATCTACATGGTCTTTGCAATAGAAATTTTAAAAAATTACGTTTGTCACAGCCAAGTAAAGGATGACTTGGAAGCAGTACTGTCATTTAAAAAAAAAAAAAAAAAGCAATGTCCATCAGCACAATTTCTATCACTTTTGTCATTTTGCAAGTCAGGATGCAGAGATGTACAAAGCATGTATAAACACATATTTGCAAGCATTTGCAATGTGGTATTATATTAAAAGTTTGTATTTCTATGTGTCATTCTCTACCAATACCCAGATAACCTAAGATACCACTGAAACTTTACTAAATTTCAAAGTGTCAAGGTAGTGTCCCATAAAGGTTATCTCACAGTTAGGTTCTTTGGACATGATAAATTCAAAGTATCAGGGCTCCACTTGGATCTGTGTCCATTACTGGCAGGTAGATGAAGGGACAGCTATACAATAGGCCAGGAGGCTCCCTGGATTTTTTTCTGTCAAAAATCACTCAGACATGATGTTTATTTGTAGCAGTCTTTTTGTCTGGACTAAAGGAAGATGGATGAACTAAAACCTACTTGGACTTGTCATTAATGGTCCAAATCAATCACTGCAAAAAGTCAACTGCATTACCTCAAAAACAGGATTGAAACAATTGTAAAATTCTGATAAAATGACAGATGACAACTTTAATGATGCTTATTCTACTCATAAATAATTTGTTAATACATTTCATTGGTGACAGGAAGGTTATTTGTTTGTATTAGTGTGTCAACATTAGCTCAATTAACTTTACCAAAAAAATTAGAGAAATTTTAACCCTTCAGAAAGGAATTACATGAACAAATATATTCTGTCTTATGTGGTAACACAAGAAATCAACAAACAAAATGTTTGCACCAAATTCTTTACAATAGTACCTTTCAAAGCAAGAAATTAATACTTTTACAGATTGCCATGCACATGTGGAAACTCAAGGCTGGGTGGAGCTATGGGAGGTTCTTCAGATACCATATTTACAGTTCAGAAATGCCTCAGCTCAAAATTGTCCTTCATTTATAAACCTTAGTACACATACTAGAAAGTAAACAAAACTTAATTAATATGGAATTAGTAGATATCATCTTTATATTACTTGTTTTCTGACTTCTGGAGTCCACTGACAATTGACATTAGCAAAGACCACAGCCTAAGTAATGCCTAAAATACTATTAT
Source organism: Rhynchonycteris naso (assembly GCA_037038555.1). NCBI lineage: Eukaryota > Metazoa > Chordata > Mammalia > Chiroptera > Emballonuridae > Rhynchonycteris > Rhynchonycteris naso. The sequence continues at coordinate 225,421,836 of CM072996.1, read as the reverse complement.
GTGCCCACATTTCCTACTCTTGCTGGAAAGACAGTTATTTATAAGGGATGCAGTGGGTCAAAGATAGTGATAGTTTATTTACCTTTGGGAAAATTTTCATATTTAGAGTAACAAGATGCTCCTCTTCTCTGAACAATGCAGGTGATCAAGAAACAAGGAATACTTGGCTGGTATAATTGTTTTCCAGACTTTTGACTTAAATATATTACAACCCAGGAGATTCAAATAACTTGCAAATAAGATTGTGATGTGTCTATTGCTAAATACTAGAAACTGAGAAGTGCCTTGTTTTGGATTAAAAAAAAAGAAGAAAAAGAAAATGAAAAATATGAATTGAAGACTGGCAAGGTTTGTGTTGATCCTGGGAATGCATATGAAACTGGACCTCACCAGGTGGTTTGTAAGCATGCTGAAGGAAGTGGTCACTAAAAGCCAAGTGGGTGCAGTAAGAGGAAGACATGTTGTCCTGCCTTTTTATAAAGTTACAAGACCAGTTTATTTCTTAGGGAAAAGTATCCCACAGAAAACTAAAAACTAATGTTAATTAAAGAAGTAAAGAAAGCTGAAGGTGATGATTCTTTGCCAGAAAATAGTTTGAAATTAGCAAGGCTAAAAAGATGAATTTGATAGTTGTTCAAATATAGGACTTAAACAAGTTTATGTGTTCTAAAAAGAAATAAGAAAAAGAATCCATTAATGAACTCCATGCAACATAATCAAATGTCAAAATAACCTGGAGATGTTTTCTCTGAACCTATGTACCCTGATTGGTCTTTGTCACCACATTAAAATTAATAATAAAAAAAGAAGAAAAATGTACTCCACTAAGTATTTCAGGCTAAACAAACAAAAAGTAAAGAATTTAACTAGATATAGAATTTGTTACAGTCATATTTGCAAAATTTAAAATTTACAAGTCTCAAAACACGTCATTATCTAAAACATGAATTACAATTTCTTTCATGTAACCAAAATTTTTTAACTAAAAATTTCCTGAATTAGTTTTATTATGCAACCATCAGTCTTCAAATTTAGAAAATGTTCTGTCTTCATTTGCAGATGAGGCAAATTAGATCTAAGAATTCTAAATTGAAATTAACAAACAAATGGTAGACTTTGAAATCCAGGTCTGAAATAAAGATCTATGTGTCACACACCTTACTAAATATCTAAATATTTTATTTTATTTTTATTTTTATTATGTCCTCTCAGACACTAAGTGAAACAGCTATCTGTTTGCCTCTTACTAAGCTATCTAAGATGGGCAAATAAGGAATAATGAGTGCTTAACATGAAAAGGTAAAATTCTAGGTAAGGGCTGCAAATAATAATGATTAGAGGAGGGAAAAAGAAAAGGTTTTGGTGTTTTTATATTAATTGCAAAGCCAGAGATTTTTAAATCTTTTTAATTTAGGTAGATATCGGAGTAATGGTGGTATGAGAGGTACCCTTGAACTTTCCCTTTAAATTTCAACAAATTGAACAGCATTAATGCATCAAAGCAACACCAGCTGTTTTCACAGGCATGCCTAAAAGATCTGCATGGAATAAACTAAATGTGGAAGGCTTGAGAAGGGGAATGGAAGATAAGATGGCTTTGTGGTCAGCTCTGGAGAGGAGAGAACCCCAGATTGTCCAGGATTTCATCCACTGTGGCTCCAGAAAGGAGGAAAGCCCAGAGTGACTAGGTTTTCCTTTTCTTCCCAGGCAGTGGAGAGAAAGAAAGCTCAGACTGTCTGGGTTTTGTCTGACAGGCCAACAGAAAGGAGGGAAGCTTGGACAGTCTGGGTTTTGTCTCCTTCTGTAGGGAGGAGCAGAAAGATTGAGGGGAATAAGGCAGGTTCTAAACCAAAGCTGTGGGAGAACAAGGCAGGTAGACGGTTCCTGCAGTCTAACTACAGCCCACATTGGGTCCAGAGACAGAGAAAACCAAAGTGTGGCCCCATGGTCTTCCAGATCCAACCTCCCTCACTTCATAGGTCAGGAGAATGGCAAAGACTTACCCCACACTTAACTCTCCAGAGACACACTCCCCCCCTAAAGAACAAAGGTGCTCTATGTCTAGTCCCCTGGTCTTTTGAGATGCAGGGGGAAAGTGCTTAAAAGCCTGAAATTCCCATTGCTAGAGGCATAAAAACAAAGCCATAAAGCCCTCACAACACACCCCAACCACCAGCGCAACTGTGGCCCTGCCTACATCACTGCAAGAGCAACATCTCAGTGGTAGTCAGCACAAGAATTTCACAGAACTAAACCTTGTAACAGCAACACTTACTAGAAGAAAACAAAAAAACTTCTCAAAATTAAACTACATTTTTCTCTCTTCTTTGTTTTATTTTCCTCTTATGAAATTTACTTAATTAAATTTTTATATTTTTTATTCTTACTTTTCATGGATGTTTTGTTTGTTTTTTGTTTTTTGCAGTTGTTCCTTTAACTTGTCGTTATTTTTAATTCTTATATTTTTCATTATATCTTTCACTTTTACTTTTCATTTTTTAGTTTTTTGTTAGAGTTCTTAACAATACCATTCTCAAATGCCATCAAGGAAGAAGAAATCAAATACCATACCATAGTTATACAAGATAATTAGTTTAGAAAGAACATGAAAAATCTCCAGAGGAAAACATCTCAATCACGTAAAAACCTTGGAGTTAAATGATAAAAAAAATCAAAATTGAAATTCTGAAAATACTCAACAGAGATGCAATAAAACACCAATAGGCAACATAATAAACTCAGAAAACAAAATGAATACCTCACCAAGGAGATTGAAACTTTAAAAACAGAGATGAACTTGACCTGTGGTGGCACAGTGAATAAAAGCGTCAACCTGGGACACTGAGGTCACAAGATCAAAACCCTGGGCTTGCCTGGTCAAGGCACACATGGGAGTTGATGCTTTCTACTCCTCTTCCTCTTCTATCTATCTCCCTATACATCTCTCACTCTAAAATGAACAAATAGAAAAAAACTTTAAAAAACTTGTTTTAAATAAAACAAAAACAGAGATGTAGAACTCAGTACATGAACTCAATACATGAAGTAGAAAAAATCTTTAAAAAACTTGTTTTAAATAAAACAAAAACAGAGATGTAGAACTCAGTACATGAAGTAGCAAGTTTAGCTAATAGAACAAACCAGATAAAAGAAAGAATCAGTAACATAGAAGATAGCCAAATAGAGATATTATGGAGAGAAAGAAAGAGACTAACAATTAAAAAAAAAAATAGAATTGTCTGATTCCATCAAAGAGAGTAATATAAGAATAATGGTATCTCAGAGGAAGAAGAAGAGAAAGAGAAGGGAATGGTGAGCCTATTTAAACAAATAACTGATGAGAACTTCTCAAGCCTATGGAAAGAGTTAGAGCTCTAATCCAAGAAGCAAACAGAATGCAAAGTTACCTCAACCCAAGCAGACTTTTTCCAAGGCACATCATAAAAAAATTGCCAAAACTCAATGAAAAAGAAAGAATTCTTAAAGCAGTTCAGGAAAAGAAGAATATAATATGTAGAAGAAGGCCCATTAGGTTATCATCAGACTTCTCAGCAGAAACTCTATGATTAGAAGAAAGTGGACTGAAACATTCAAATTATGGAAAGAGTGATTACCAGCTGAGAATGAAATATACATCAAAGTTATCTCTCAAATAAGAAGAAAAAATAAAAACGTTTGCAGATATACAGAAGCTGAAGGAATTTATCACCAGAAAATCCCCACCACAAGAAATACTTGAGCCTGACCAGGTGGTAGCGCAGTGGATAGAGTATCGAACCGGGATGCGGAAGACCCAGGTTCAAGACCCCGAGGTCGCCAGCTTGAGCACGGGCCCATCTGGCTTGAGCAAAAGCTCATCAGTTTGCACCTAAGGTCACTGGCTCCAGCAAGGGGTGGCTCAGTCTGCTGAAGGCCCGCGGTCAAGGCACATGTGAGAAAGCAATAAATGAACAACTATCATGTTGCAATGGCAACAAAAAACTAATGATTGATGCTTCTCATCTCTCTCCATTCCTGTCTGTCTGTCCCTGTCTATCCCTCTCTCTGACTATCTCTCTGTCTCTGTAAAAAATAAAAAATAAAATGTTAAAAAAAAGAAATACTTGAGAGGGTTTTTTGACCAGATACAAAAAACAAAATAAGTAAAAACTACAAGTAAAATTTCCAACAAGGTCATAGAAAAAAAAGAAAAATAAATAATCTATGACAATAATAACATTAAAGAGGAGAGGATAAAAATCTGTAGTAGAAAAAAAGGATGGAGTGCAGAAGCACTCATAAGAAAGGATTCCTGTACATATGACAAATTTTCTCTTAATAACATAATAGTAACCACATCCACAAAAGCCATTACTAAAACATTCAGCTTAAAAAAAAAAAAAGGAAAGAAGTATGGAATACCACCAAACAAAATGAACTGACAGAAACACCAAAGAGAAGAACCAAATGAGACACAGAGCTACCAGAAAACAAAACATAAAATGACTATAGGAAATCCTCAAGTGTCAATAATTACCCTAAATGTAAATGAACTGAACTCAACAATAAAGAGGCACAAAGTAGATTGGATCAAAAAGCAAAACACAACTATATGTAGCATTCAAGAGACACATCTAAGCTACAAGGATACAAGTAGACTCAAGGTGAAGGTTGGAAAATGATTCTCCAAGCAAATAATATCCAAACAAAAACAGGTTTAGCCATACCCATATCTGATAAAGCTGACTTCAAGAAAAAAGGTAACAAGGACAAAGATGGACATTTCATAATGATAAGAAGGACATTGTATTAAGAAGGTATAACACTTCTTAATATATATGCATTGAATCAGGGAGCACAAAAATATCTAAGACTAAAATGATCTAAAAATAAAAACAGACAAAAACACAATCATACTTGAAGATCTCAACACCTCATTCATGGCTTTATATAGATCATCCAAACAACATCAATAAAGAAATATTGACCTAACATGACACATTTGACCAAATGGACATAATAGACATTTAAAGGACATTTTATCCAAGAACATTAGTTTATACATTCTTTTCCAGTGTACATGAAATATTCTCAAAAATAAGCCATATGTTGGGCTACTGTAAAGCCAATAGTCGCGGCCACTATCTCAGCCGCCTGACCCGTGCAGGTTCACATTAGATTCGAACAGTCGGTAATGAAACAACGGAGCCAAGAACTGGTGAGCCATCAGCTTTAATTCTAGCTTGCACCCGGGGGCAAGCAAAAACACACACTGGGTTCCAAAACCCACACATTCAGTGCTCACAAAGCTACTGACTTATCCGAGTTTCCTAGAATCAAAGGTTTCTAGCTCACCAGACTTATTCACCTCTGTTTCCCATCTCCTCCTGCACAAACTCTGCACAAAATGGCTTCTTCCTCAGCACTCTGCCATCCTGGCTGCTTCTACTGGCCTCCATGTGGCCTTACTTTGCTCTCCACTCTAATACCTCAGGAACCAAGAGAGAGATCAAGCTACTGCTCCCTCTCACTTTATACCGTAGAATCAAAACCTTTAATCCAATTATACAAACAAGGAAGTCTCTGTATAATGGAATTCCTCAGGAGAGTGCACCACCCTACATCATCCAATCAGTCAAGGGTTTGAGGAAAAGCTTAATCTTAAATCCAAGCCTTAGGTTATAACAACCCGGCCTGCTTACATTACAGCCTCTCCACCACCCCCATCCCAAGCATAAGGGCAAATAATATCACCTGGGTGATGGGCTTCCATGAGGGCAGCATCATCTTTAACACAGTGAGCATATTATATTTTATCTGCCCAACAGCTACAAAATTAACATCAACACATTTAGGAAGATTAAAATTATAGCAAGCATATTTCCTGATCAGAAGTCTTTGAAATTAGAATTCAACTGTGAAAAGGAAGTAAAGAACTGCACATATATGTGGAAATTAAACAATACACTTCTAAAAATGACTGGGTCAAAAAAGAAATAAAAGCAAAGATCAAAAGATATATGCAGACAAATAAGAATGAGAACAAAACTGTAAAGCCAGTAGTCACGGCCACAATCACAGCCACCTGGCCCGTGCAGGATCGCATTAGATTCAAACATTAGGTAAAGAAACAATGGAGCCAAGAACTGGTGAGCCATCAGCTTTAATTCTAGCTTGCACCAGGCGGGCAAGCAAAAACACACACTGGGCTCCAAAACCCACACATTCAGTGCTCACAAAGCTACTGACTTATCCGAGTTTCCTAGAATCAAAGGTTTCTAGCTCACCAGACTTATTCACCTCTGTTTCCCATCTCCTCCAGCACAAACTCTTAACAAACTGGCTTCTTCCTCAGCACTCTGCCATCTGGGCTGCTTCTCCTGGCCTTCATGTGGCCTTACTCTGCTCTACTCTCTAATACCTCAGGAACTCAGGAACCAAGAGAGAGAGAGATCAGGCTACTGATCTCCCCACTTTATACCATAGAATCAAAACCTTTAATCCAATTATACAAACAAGAAAGTCTCTGTATAATGGGATTCCTCAGGAGAGTCCACCACCCTACATCATCCAATCAGTAAGGGTGTGGGGAAAAATCTTATTCTTAAAACCAAGCCTTAGGCTATAACGACCCGGCCTGCCCACAGCCTGTTCCAGAACACACATTATTATCAACGAACTTCCATGTGGGCAGCGCCATCTTTAACAAAGTGAGCATAATATATTTTATCTGCCCAACAATCCACCCTTATTCTCACTTTACTACCCACAATCTACACCACTGGCATTCTTATACAAGGAAATTAAGTACATTACACAAATTACAGAAATAGCACAAATCATACAATTACAAAGATACATTTCACCAGTCTCTGAGCACTTTGCCAAAAGCACAAAATGTCCTCAGCCTTTTGTCTAGCCATAGGAAAAGCTTCCTGGGGCAGGAGGGCCTCCATGAAAGCCGCTCCTGACCCCCATGAGGGTATTTCACATTGTCCAAAATCCGTAAGTCCATTCAACAAAGGAGCTTGTGCCCATCCGGTCATAGTCCAGGAAATCAGTTCACACACATAGGGCTTCAGCCTCCCTCCTCAATCCTGCCATCATGGCAAGTCTCACACTGTCCTAAAGAAAAGCATGTGGCAATGGCAGTCAGCATTTTCATCTCTGCTCTGGGGAGCATGATGGCATCCACCCCTATGTCCCAAAATTGCAGACGTACCAGCAGCATAGCTACTCCTTGTTGCTGGGCTATCACCTTCTGGAGGCTGTGGATCACAATTCCAGACCAATTCTCCTCATCCTCCAAAGAGGAACTAAAAACATCAGCTCCTGCTGCTGGGCTCGAGTCCCGGGCTGCCATTGCCTTCTGCTCAGCAGGTCTTGCAGCTCCAGCCCCAGCTTCAACCCCGGCCCAAGCCTCAGGCCTGGTCTCATGCAATTGGTGGCTCTCCACAACATCCAGGGCAATCTCCAACTCACGAACCTGTGATTCCTTCTCCAGCATCTGCTCCATTTCCAGGTGAATCTCGCAAACCTGGTCAGCCTCCTCCTCCAGCGCTTCCTTCAATCCAGGGTCAGCATCTGTTTCACCCACGTTTCCTCCAGCTCCTTCTGCTGCTCAGTTTGCAGGTCCCGGGCAGCCTCTTCCATAGAGCTCTTGGTTTCCTCACACATGGCTGTAAAAGTCAGCCAGCCAACAGTCCCCCATAAAACAGCCTAGGAAACCATAACAGCAACCAGTCCTCTAATCCACCGCTCAAAGGTGGTGGTGGCTCCATGTCGATCTGTATTGAATCCTGCCACAGACTATGCCAAATGTAAAGCCAGTAGTCGCGGCCACAATCACAGCCACCTGTCCCGTGCAGGTTCACATTAGATTCGAACAGTTGGTAATGAAACACAGGAGTCAAGAACTGGTGAGCCATCAGCTTTAATTTTAGCTTGCACCAGGCGGGCAAGCAAAAACACACACTGGGCTCCAAAACCCACACATTCAGTGCTCACAAAGCTACTGACTTATCCGAGTTTCCTAGAATCAAAGGTTTCTAGCTCACCAGACTTATTCACCTCTGTTTTCCATCTCCTCCTGCACAAACTCTTAACAAACTGGCTTCTTCCTCAGCACTCTGCCATCTTGGCTACTTCTCCTCCACATGACCTTAATCTGCTCTGCTCTCTAATACTAACCTCAGGAACTCAGGAATCAAGAGAGAGAGCAAGCTCCCGGACTGCCCCAGTTTATAGCATAGAAAATCCAAACCCTTAATCCAATCTACAGACAAGAAAGTCTGTGATACAAAGCCACCCATCTAAGGTATAATGGGATTCCTCAGGAGAGTGCACCACCCTACATCATCCAATCAGTCAAGGGTGTAGGGAAGAGCTTACTCTTAAACTAAGCCTTAGGCTATAATGACCCAGCTTGCCCACAGCCTATTCAAGAACACACATTAATATCAACGAACTTCCATGTGGGCAGCACCATCTTTAACAAAGTGAGCATAATATATTTTATCTGCCCAACAAAAACATACAAAATTTTTGGAATACAGAATGTAAAGCCAGTAGTCGAGGCCACCATCACAGCCACCTGACCCATGCAGGTTCGCATTGAATTCGAACAGTCGGTAATGAAACAACAGAACCAAGAACTGGTGAGTGTTGGGCAGATAAAATATATTATGCTCACTTTGTTAAGGATGGTGCTTCCCAACTGGAAGCCCATCACCCAGGTGATATTATTTGCCCTTATGCTTGGGATGGGTGTGGGGGAAAGGCTGTAATGTAAGCAGGCCCGGGTCGTTATAGCCTAAGGCTTAGTTTTAAGAATAAGCTTTTCCTCAAACCCTTGACTGATTGGATAATGTAGGGTGGTGCAATCTCATGAAGAATCCCATTATGTCTCAGATGGGTGACTTTGTACCAGAGAATTTCTTGTTTGTAGATTAGATTAAGGGTTTGGATTTCTACACTATAAAGTAGGACAGACCACTTTCTCTTGGTTCCTGAGGTATTAGAGAGGAGAGCAGATGAAGGCCACATGGAAGCCAGAAGCAGCCGAGATGGCAGAGTGCTGAGGGAGAAGCCAGTTTGTGTAGAGTTTGTGCAGAAGGAGATGGGAAACAGAGGTTAATAAGTCTGGTGAGCTAGAAACCTTTGATTCTAGGAAACTCGGATAAGTCAGTAGCTTTGTGAGCACTGAATGAGTGGGTTTTGGAGCCCAGTGTGTGTTTTTGCTTGCCTGCCGGGTGCAAGCTAGAATTAAAGCTGATGGTTCACCAGTTCTTGGCTCCATTGTTTCATTACCGACTGTTCGAATCTAATGCGAACCTGTACTGGCCAGGCAGCTGTGATGGTGGCCACGACCACTGGCTTTACATTTGGCGTAGTCTGTGGCAGGATTCGATACAGATTGGCATGGGGCCAACACCACCTTTGAGCGGTGGAGTAGAGGACTGGCTGCTGTTATGATTTCCCATAGCTGTTTTTTGGGGGACTATAGGCTGGCTGACTTTTACAGCCATGTGTGAGGAAACCAAGAGCTCTATGGAAGAGGCTTCCCAGGACCTGTAAACCGAGCAGCAGAAGGAGCTGGAGGAAACGTGGGAGAAACAGATGTCGACCCTGGAGCTGGAGGAAGCGCTGGAGGAGGAGGCCGACCAGGTTTGCGAGATTCACCTGGAAATGGAGCAGATGCTGGAGAAGGAATCACAGGTTCGTGAGTTGCAGCTTTCCCTAGATGTTGTGGAGAGCCAGCAGCAGCATGAGGCCAGGCCTGAGGCCAGGGCTGGGGCTGAGGCCCGGGCTGGAGCTGCAAGGCCTGCTGAGCATAAGGCAGCGGTGGTCCGGACCTGGAGCCTAGCAGCAGGAGCTGGTGTTTTCAGTTCCTCTTTGGAGGATGAAGAGAATCAAGCTGGAGTTGCAATCTGCAGTCTCCAGAAGATGAGAGCCCAGCAGCAAGCAGTAGCTACGCTGCTGGTACGTCTGCAGTTTTGGGACATAGGGGTGGATGCCATCATGCTCCCCAGAGCAGAGATGGAAATGTTGACTGCCATTGCCACATGCTTTTTTGGGGGACAGTGTAAAACTTGCCAGGATGGCAGGAATGAGGGGGGAGTCTAACACCTCATATGTGTGGGCTGATTTCCTGGACTTTGACCGGATGGGCACAAGCTCCTTTGTTGAATGGACTTACGGATTTTGGACAATGTGAAATACCCTCATGGGGGTCAGGAGCGGCTTTCTTGGAGGCCCTTCCCCTGTGCCGGGAAGCCTTTCAAATGGCAAGAGAGAAGGCCGAGGACATTTTGCATTTTTGGCAAAGTGCTTAGAGACTGGTGAAATGTGTGTGCCTTTGTAATTTTTGAAATTGTATGATTTTTTATGTTGTAATTTGTGCAATGTGCCTAATTTTCTTGTACAGGGATGCCGGTGGTGTAGATTGTGGGTAGTAAAGTGAGCATAAGGGTGGATTGTTGGGCAGATAAAATATATTATGCTCACTTTGTTAAAGATGGCGCTGCCCACATGGAAGTTCGTTGATAATAATGTGTGTTCTGGAACAGGCTGTGGGCAGGCCGGGTCGTTATAGCCTAAGGCTTGGTTTTAAGAATAAGATTTTTCCCCACACCCTTACTGATTGGATGATGTAGGGTGGTGGACTCTCCTGAGGAATCCCATTATACAGAGACTTTCTTGTTTGTATAATTGGATTAAAGGTTTTGGTTCTAGGGTATAAAGTGGGAGAGACCAGTAGCTTGATCTCTCTCTCTCGGTTCCTGGGTTCCTGAGGTTAGTATTAGAGAGGAGAGCAGAGGAAGGCCACATGGAGGAGAGGAAGCAGCCAAGATGGCAGAGTGCTGAGGAAGAGTTTGTGCAGGAGGAGATGGGAAACAGAGGTGAATAAGTCTGGTGAGCTAGAAACCTTTCATTCTTGGAAACTCGGATAAGTCAGTAGCTCTGTGAGCACTGAATGTGTGGGTTTTGGAGCCCAGTGTGTGTTTGCTTGCCCGCCGGGTGCAAGCTAGAATTAAAGCTGATGGCTCACCAGTTCTTGACTCCTGTGTTTCATTACCGACTGTTCGAATCTAATGTGAACCTGCATGGATCAGGCGGCTCTGATGGCGGCCTTAACTACTGGCTTTACAAGCAGTTTTTGCTAACACATTTTATGAAACCAACAAAACTCTGATACCAAAATCTGGCAAAAACAACACAAAAAAAGAAAATTAAAGACCAATATTGCTAATGAATACAGATGCAAAAAATCCTAAACAGAATACCAGCAAACCAAATGCAACAATACATTAAAAATATAATAAATCACAGTCAAGTAGGTTTCATTCCAGAAGTATAAGAATGGTTCAACATATGGAAATCAATCAACAAAATACACCATGTAAACAAAACAAAGAACAAAATTCATATGAAGAAGTATAAGAATGGTTCAACATATGGAAATCAATCAACAAAATACACCATGTAAACAAAACAAAGAACAAAAATCATATGATCTTATCAATAGAGGCAAAAATGTCATTTAATAAAATATATCATCTCTTTATGTTTAAAACAATTAAATCAGAATAGAAAGAAAGTACCTCAACATCATAAAGGCCATATATGACAAATCATCAGCTAATATACTAAATAATGAAAAATTAAATACATTTTCTCTAAAATCAGGAACAAGAAAAGCCTGCCTTCTCTCTCCACTTATATTCAACTTAGTTCTGGAAGTTTTAGCCAGAGCAATCAGGCAAAAGAGAGAAATAAAAGGCATCCATATTAGAAAAGAAGTAAAGTAATCACTTTTTGCAGATGACATGATTTTGTATATAGTAACCCCAAACACTCCACTGAAAAATTATTAGAAACAATAACCAAGACAGTAAAGTCACAGAATAAAAAAGCAGTATAGAAAAGTCTATTGTTTTCCTATACATTCACAACAGAACTTTAGAAAATGAACTAAAAAAATTTATTTTACAATTGCAAGAGAAAAATAAAATATCTAGAAATAATCTTAACAAAGAATGTAAATGACCTGTATACTGAAAACTACAAAACATTGAAAGAGATTGAAAAAGACACAATGAAATGGAGAAATATTTCATGTTCATGGATTGGAAAAATCAACATAGTTTAAATGGCCATATTAGCCAAAGCAATATACAAATTTAAAACAGTCCCCATCAAAATCCTGTCACAGAGACAATGACTACTCAGAAACCATGAGTGCACTGAGAAACCTAAGGAAGAGCACCTCACAATCCCCTACACAGGTTTAAAGAGATGGCCCCAACCCCTAGTCCTTATGGGTATTTATTGGTACACACAAATAGCAGGGACAAGAATGAGGAGGACAGGAAGCAGAGAAAAGATTGAAGAAATCAGTAAGGGAAGCATCTTTAGAGCAGATAAAAGAGTAAGGGAGTAGCTCAAATGGCCCCACCTATTGATTAATCAGAATTGCTAATTTTATCACTACTGTGCTGCCTTCAGCACAGTACTGCATTCAGTACTTTTGTCAGTAAAGCCACTGTGGCATTTGCCTCAGGGCACTGAACTCGGTCAGTATTCTCTGTTTCTGTTCAGGGCCTCTACATCTTCCTCTTTTTTGTTGAGCTGCCTAATAATGGTACAAATCTTCAATAGGTTTGGGAGGACATTCCTCTATAGGTGGCAGTAGTTTCAGTGAAAGGTGAAGGGCACGCATAAAATAAAAAGGTTTTCAGGAGTCACAGGAGTGCCTGTATTTTGAAAAACTTCTTCAGCACACCCAATTAGATGGTTCAAAGTGCCCCAGGTTGTCAGCAGCTCCCTGAGTGTTTAGGAGTAAATTAAAATCCCAGTGTCATTTTTTAAAGAAATAAAACAAAAAATCACCAGGTTTGTATAGAATCATTTAAAAAAACAACAACAACCTGACCAGGTGGTGGCGCAGTGGATAGAGCATTTGACTGGGATGCGAAAGACCCAGGTTTGAGACCCCAAGCTCACCAGCTTGAGCACGGGCCTGTCTGGCTTGAGCAAAAGTTCGCCAGCTTGGACCCAAGGTCGCTGGGTCCAGCAAGGGGTTGCTTGGTCTGCTGAAGGCCTGCGGTCAGGGCACATGTGAGAAAGCAATCAATGAACAACTAAGGTGTTGCGACGGCAACGAAAAACTAATGATTGATGCTTCTCACCTCCCTCCATTCCTGTCTGTCTGTCCCTATCTATCCCTCTCTCTGACTCTCTCTCTATCCCTGTAAAAAAAAAAAAATATATATATATATATATATATATATATATATATATATATATATATATATATAAACAACCACAAATAGCCAAAACAATATTCAGAAAAAAGAATAAAGCCAGAAGTAACACACTATCTAACTTCAGAATATACTACAGAGCTACTATAATAAGGTGATCAATCGTCCTCCTTTAGGGAGGACAGTCCTTCTTTTGTAAGTTCCATTCTTCCTCAAAAAGCATCATCCTTTTTGATATTGGAAGACTAATCTGTAAATGTTCATATTTGATCAATGCAGAGTTGATCCACTGCGTGTGAAGTGATGTATTTGTATTTGACATGATGATTCGTCAAGGATTAGTACAGCACGGCGAGTGTGATTATAAGACACATGTGCTCCGCATGGTAGACCTTCAGAGAGCACACACATGACATACCAAGTGCGCAAATGCACTTTGTGTACTTCTTACTGAAACACGATACAGCACATATAACATTGTAGACTCACGATTATTTATTTCTCAGTAAATATTCAATCATAGGTAAGCACAATTCACGTTTTATTAATTCATTATCTATTTAATAATTTCCAAACATGTATAATTTTACTTACAAGTATATTCCTGAAATTTGAGTTTTAGAGTGGAAATCTAACCTTAAACCATACCTATTAATAACACATCTTGATTAAATAGTTGCAAAAAACAGTTTTTAATTAGAAAATGATAAACACACCTGAATATCACTCCAAATTAGTGGTTTTGTTTGATATTTAGTTTTGTTAATTAAGCTTCCAGAAAATTCACCTACCCTGACGTAACGTTTTCTGTTCCTAATGTGCTTGCATTGTTCGTGTAGCTTTATATTTTATTTTAAATTTTAAATTTTATTTAAGTGATGGAAAAATCAAAAAAGAGAAAATGCCATCTCAACCATAAAAAAAAAGAAATTTCCATTCCTCATATCAAAGAAAGATACCATTGTTTTCTGTAATATTTGCAGCGAAGAATTTTGTATCGCAGTTGGAGGCAGAGCAGCAATAACAAAACACTTGACCACCAACAAACTTAAGCAATCATTAGATGCATCAGCTTTCAGTTTTAAAGTAACAAATATTTTTAAAACTTCAAATTATCCTGAAGATGAAAAACAGTTGGCTGCAATGAAGGGAACATTTGCATTTCATACCATAATTCACAATCAAAGTTTTCATAGTATGGATTGTACAACTAAAGTATTGAAAAAGTTTCACAATGCAAAATTTTCATGTGTCAGGACAAAAAGCGAGCCTATTTTGAAATCAGTATTTAAAATTTCTGTGACAAAATACTTACAAAGAACTTAGAAACAGCAGCATTTGTAATGATCTTATCTGATGCATCAAATCATAATGAAATTAAATTGTATCCAATAATAGTGAGATATTTTAATGTTACCAAGGGCATTTAAGTAAAAATTTTAAATTTAGAATATGTTGAGGGCGAAACTTCTAAAATTTTGTCAAACCATCTATAAAAAGTAATAAATAAAAACAATTTGAAATCCAAAGTTGTTACACAACGGCTGATAATACAAATACAAATTTTGGTTGGTGAGGACGCAAAGGGGTGAATAATGTGTGTGTAAAATTACAAGAGTTACTCCAAAAGAAAATACTAGGAATAGGTTGTAATGCATATATTTTTTTCAAATGCAATCAACACAGCATCATGTGCCATGCCAATTGATGTAGAAGTAATAATAACTACAATTTATTTGCATTTTAGTCATACCATTTGTGTTGCTATTTTAAAGCAATTTTGGGAAGAAGAAAATGTTGAATACAAAAACCTTTTAGGATATTCAAAAGTTAGATGGCTTGCTCTAACACCTGTTATAGAGCATGTTCTACAATTATTTGAGCCTCTCCATTCATATTTTTAAGTTTAGACAAATGTTCTAAAATCTGGAATTGTTTTTCAATAAAAATATATCTGAGATATTAATGTATTTTGTACATAATCAAGCATCTATTTTTCACAAAACATTCAAAAAATTGAAGGTAAATACACTTAAGCTACAGAAGTAAGTCTTATTTTGAATGACTCTATCCTTCAATATAAATCTTGTTTTAAAGAAAAATTTCTTCCTTTAATTATAAAAAGAAAGTTATCATACTTAGAAGAATCAAATCTGGGCATAACAGAAAAGTTTATCAAAGGAGTGCACAATTTTTACCAGACATGTTTTCAATAAATTAAAGAATGGTCTGAAACAAACATCATGGGAAATAACAGTTTTCAATGGTGTGTTTTTACTTTATTACAAGTATATTGGACAGATATTGAATCTTATCTTGAGTATTTATCTAAAGAAATGCCAGACATCAAAATAGACAATTGTCTCTTTGAAGAAATTAGAAGACTGGATGCATATTTAAATTCTGAAAAATTAATACAATGGGAAAATGAACACATTGAAATTGATCAAAGATGGGTGGAAATATTCAGCCATTTAAAAAATGAGCATATTTCATGTGAAAATTTATTTATTCTAGTTCAATTTACATTGTGCTGCCCTGGAACTAATGCAGCAGTCAAAAGAGTTTTTTTAATTTTTAATGATTTTTGGACAAGTGAGAAATAGAGATTGAATGTTGATCCTCTAGCTGCAGTACTTGCCCTAAAATTCAATATGAAGGATATTTCTTGTTCAGATATTTCCTATATACTGTTACAAGATAATACATTGACAAAAAATATTCATTCAATGGAAAAATACTCATTTAGATAATATACAATTATTATTAAAATTAATAGGCAGGTAAGCACAATTATAATATAAAATATAACAAATGTTTTTATTATGCATTTATCATATTATAGTGTATTATTTTTTATTTAAATATTTATTTTAATTTAATTTATTGTGTTTACATAGATTCCAGTGTCACCCCAAGTGCATCCCCTTCCCCCATATTCCCCTCAACATATCCACTGCCTGCCTCCCAACAGCTCTCTCCCCCCTTCCCATCAGGTTTATTTCCATTCCTTAGTTCACATTGTTCCTTGGATTCCTCAAATGAGTGAGGTCATATGATATTTTTTTTTCTCTGCCTGGCTTATTTCACTTAACATAATAGTTTCCAGGTCCATCGATGTTGTTGCAAAAGGTAAGATTTCCTTCTTTTTCATGGCCCCATATTATTATTCCATTGTATATATGTACCACAGCTTTTTAATCCACTCATCCACTGACAGACACTTGGGCTATTTACAGATCTTCGCTATTATGAATAATACTGTGATAAACATAGGGGGTGCATTTCTTTTTTTGAATCAGTGATATAGTGTTCTTGAGATATATTCCTAAAAGTGATAGCAGGATCAAAAGGCAGTTCCATTTTTAATTTTTTGAGGAATCTCCATACTATTTTCCACAGTGGCTGCACCAGTCTGCATTCCCATCAGCAGTGAAAAAGGGTTTCCTTTCTCCACATCCTCGACAGCACCTATCGTGTGTTGTTTTTGTTGATGAGCACCATGTAGTGTATTATTTTTTAATGAATAAAACATTTCTTTTATTTATGATATTGCTTTCTTCAATTTATTTTTGTTCTCATTTTTATTGTAAAAAACTTTGTCACCTTAACTATAATCAAAACACCATAGTATGGGCAGAAAAATCGATATAGAGACCAATGAAAAAAAATCAAGAGCCCAGAAATTAAACCACATATAGATGGGCAAATCATCTTTGACAAAGAAGCCAAAAACACCCAATAAAGGGGAAATAAGTTTCTTCAATAAATGGTGCTGGGAAAATTGGAAAGCCACATGCAAAAGAATGAAATGTGATTACAGTTTGTCCCTCTGCACAAAAATTATTCAAAATGGATCAAAGACCTAAATACAAGATCAAAAACAATAAATTACATAAAAGAGCCTGAGCAGGCAGTGGCGCAGTAGATAGCAGTCGGACTGGGATGTGAAGGACCCAGATTCGAGACCACGAGGTTGCCAGCTTGAGTGCGGGCTCATCTGGTTTGAGCAAGGCTCACCAGTTTAAGCCCAAGGTCACTGGCTCAATCAAGGGGTCACTCAGTTTGCTGTAGTCCCCCCCTGGTCAAGGCACACGTGAGAAATCAATCAATGAACAACTAAGAAGCCACAACGAAGAACTGATGTTTTTATCTGTCTACCTTCCTGTCTGTCCCTATCTGTCCCTCTCTCTGACTCTCTCTGTCTCTGCAACAAAAAAATAAATAAATAAATAAATTACATAAAAGAAAACATAGGTACTAAACTCATGAACCTTGGCCACAGAGAACAATTTATGAGTTTGACCACAAAGGCAGGGGAAATAAAGGCAAAAATAAATAAATGGGACTATATCAAACTAAAAAGCTTCTGCACAGCAAAAGAAACAATAAAACAAACAGGTAGCCAACTAAATGGGAGATGATATTTACAAAGAATAGCTCCAATAAGGGGTTAATATCCAAAATATTGTATATAAAGAACTCACAAAGCTCAGCACCAAACAAGCAAACAATCCAACTTAAAAATGGAAAGAGGACCTGAACAGATACTTCTTCCAAAAGGACACACAAATGACAAACAGATGTATGAAAAGATGGTCATCTTCACTAGCTGTTTGAGAAACACAAATCAAAACTATAATAACATACCTCCTCACACCTGTTATATTGTCTATTATCAACAAAACAGGTAATAACAAGTGTTGGAGAGACTGTGGAGTAAAGGAACCCCTCATTCACTGCTAGTGGGGATTTAAACTAGTACAACCACTATGGAAGAAAGTATGGTGGCTCCTCAAAAAGTTAAGAATAGAACTACCATATGACCCCAGCATTCCTCTACTGGGTATCTACCTCCAAACCTCAAAAATATTGGTACATAAAGACACATGTATTCCCATGTTCATCACAGCATTATTTACAGTGGCCAAGACATGGAAACAACCAAAGTGTCCCTCAATAGAGCATTGTACAAAGAAGATATGTTATATATATACAGGGAGTCCTCAGGTTACAACAATCTTAACATACAATGTTTCAAGTTTACAATACTCTCATAAAAACTTTTAAAAATTGAGATGTGTCTTTGTTTATGCTATTAGTGTGATACTTACAGACCACATGGGCAAACTAGTTTGGTTGCTCACAGAGGAAGAATATACAGTACAGTGTACAGTAGTACAGTACATTTATGCCCTTTTACATTTCTGTGGCTTAGTTGTGTTTTTATGTTCTAGATTATGATTTTACAACTGTGTTAGGATAGGTAAGTGGCTTAGGCTAGGACAGTAGTAAGCAAACTCATTAGTCAACAGAGCCAAATATCAACAGTACGATTGAAATTTCTTTTGAGAGCCAAATTTTTTAAAGTTAAACTATATAGGTAGGTACATTGTTATTAACTTAATTAGGGTACTTACTCCTAAGCTGGCCAAAGAGCCACATTCAAGGGGCCAAAGAGCTGCGTGTGGTTCGTGAGATGTGGTTCGCCGACCACTGGGTAGGGTGTGTTTTGACTTACACCAAAATTTGGGTTACATCCCTGTAGTAGGAATGGAATTGTTTCACAACCTGAGAACACCCTGTATACTATGAAATACTACTCAGCCATAAGAAATAATGATATATTGCTATTAGTGACAACATGGATGGACCTTGAGAACATTATACTGAGTAAAATAAGTAAATCAGAAAAAGCTAAGAACTGTATGATTTCACACATAGGTGGGATATAAAACTGAGACTTATGGACATAGATAAAAATGAAGTGGTTAACAGCAAGAGGGGGATGTGGAGGGGGGGAGGAGAAAAGGGAATAAAGAGGAACAGATATATAATGACAGAAAATGATTTGACTTTGTGTGATGATATTGGTCAAACTAGTTTGTAAAATATAATTTTTATGTTTGCTCACTTATAGTTTGCTGGGCAGCTCCAGGTTTATGTTGTCTGTGAAATTGCAAATTACCTTCCTGCTTGGGAAGGGCCACTGCTTTGATAATGTTTGCTGGAGAGAAAATTTTCACTCCAGAAAGTTTTTGAGAGAGAGAGAGAGAAGGAGAAAGAGAAAGAAGCCATGTTTGCAGAGTGAGAGCAAAGAGAATGCAGGGTGCTGTGGAGGAAGCCATGTTGGCAGGGAAAGAGAAGGTGTGCAGATGGGGAACAAGAGGTAAGGGGCTTTGTGGGCCCTACGGACGTTTTGAGGACCTTTGATTTTAGGAGAAACCAGAGAAGATTCTACTGGTTATGGAACCAAAGAATGTGTCAGGGCTTTGGGAGCTCTAAATGAGTGAAAAAGAAGTGTTTTCCCTATGTGGTGCACGTTGGCCGGTGCGAGACTTTATTAAAGGAATGACCCACCATTTTTTGGCTCCACTATTTCTTTATCGTGTGTATGAATTCAATGAAAACCTGCATGTGAATGGCCATGACGGCGACAACTACTGGCCCTACAGATGAGTATATAACATAATCAACAGTTAAATGTTTAGAAATGATTACCTAAAACCTATGTACTCTTATTGATCAATATCACCCCTTTAAATTTAATTTTTAAATAAAATTTTTAAAAAAGAAATAAGTAATATATTTAATATGTTCCTATCTTTATTCATTAGTCATTCTCTATTCCTGAACACTGATGTTATTTCTTAGCATTTGTGATTTACAAAAGTTACAGTATTTGTTCATTTATTTGTTTCAATGTTTTCCTTTGAATGCAATTTTGACTGCTTTGTTCACATTTAAGACCTTGGTATTGTCTGAAACATAGTAAAATGTCAAAAAATATTTGCTAAAAGAATCAATTAATTTAGCCTGATCAGGCGGTGGCACAGTGAATAGAGCGTCGGACTGGGATGTGGAGGACCCAGGTTCAAGACCCCGAGGTCGTGTGGGCTCATCTGGTTAAACAAGAATCACCAGCTTGAGCACAAGGTTGCCGACTCAAGCAAGAGATCACTCAGTCTGCTGCAGCCCCCAGTCAAGGCACATATGAGAAAGCCATCAATGAACAACTAAGGAGCTGCAGCGAGGAATTGATGTTTCTCATCTCTCTTCCTTACTGTCTGTCTGTCCCTATCTGTTCCTCTTTCTGACTGTCTCTATCATAAAAAAAAATCAATTAATTTAAAATATCAAAATTTGTGTATATAATATGTGATATATAGATTTGCCAGGTGAACTGCACCAACTTAACACAGATGCATATTTGCTAAAATCTTAAATAATTTTTTTTTCTTTTTAGCATTTCTACTTTTATTAAGAATGAGCAAGTCAATGCTTCTGTGATTTTCAAGCTATTCATGATTTTTAGAATACCAGGAAAGAGCATGGAACTTCAAAGTGATAAAATGACGTTCTATGAGATATCTGAATAAATTAACATTCCTAATGATAAGGGTAACCCTTAAAAAAAACACGCATTCTATTAAGTAACCTTTGAAGCAGGCTTTTAGTTAGTACTTCTTGATTTTCTTAATGAGGTCCATATATCAAAATTTATGACATTGGGGCTAGTTTAGAAATAACAGGAACCTTAGCCTTGTAGTCTATAAAATAAAGGGTGATCTTGGAAGAAAACAGGGCAAATGCAGAGGTGTCATGCGAAGAAAACAAATCAAACACAAAAACTAAACTGAAATTTAATAGATTATTTTTTATTTATTGACTTTTAGAGAAAAAGTAAGGGGGACAGAAAGAGAGAGAAGCATCAACTTGTTCCACCATTCATGCTGTCATTGGTTGATTCTTGTAGGTGTCCTGACCAAGAATCAACAGCAATCTTGATATGTCCACATGTCAGCACAATGCTCCAATCAACTGAGGCACC
This sequence comes from Rhynchonycteris naso, assembly GCA_037038555.1. Taxonomy (NCBI): domain Eukaryota; kingdom Metazoa; phylum Chordata; class Mammalia; order Chiroptera; family Emballonuridae; genus Rhynchonycteris; species Rhynchonycteris naso. Next base: position 225,400,761 of record CM072996.1, on the reverse strand, counting down.
TGGCCAGGGACAATTGAATAGGCTACTGATACAAGAGCAGAATTTAACTAAAAAATAAAATATTAGAAGACCAGAGGAGAACAGTCCTCTCTGCCATGTTTGTCTCCTCATTGCCTACCATTTTCATTCCCAGCTGGGTCCGCAATAAACATCAAATGCAAATTATTTTCTGATAACTAGTTCCAGATGATGGCAGATGTATTGAGTTGCGTTGTTTTAAAATAAAGTACAGAATAGAGTAGTGGCCATCTGTTTTAGAACTTTTTGTTTATTGCTATCTATGGAATAGCAGGCAAAAATAGGAACAAAATAGCTGTCATGGGAAACATTGAAAGAAAGAAAATTTTGCTTTTAAACTACTATTCAAATTAACAGATTAGTCATTTTGAATAACCAGATTTTTTGAAAAAACTGGTTATGAATTTTTTAAATTAAATTGTCATGCTGCATTGGTATCACTTTGCCTCAAGCCATTAATAGCTGAAGAAAAATATAAATTCTTAAAATTTAGGTAAACTGAAAATTGCTTCCCATTAACAAATACATATAATATGCTGGCATATATAAAAAGATTTTAGTTAAACTTTCATTTAAAATGGCAGTGGGTTGGCAGCCCCATGAATTTGACATCTCACAACTTCTCATTTAAACTACATTCATACTGACAGAAGAAATTATATTGCTAGTTTTTGGAGGAATTGCTACAAACAATCAGACTGATCTAACTAGATGTAGAGAAAAATAATTTCCTACCTAAAAGAAGACAGTAAGAAAATACAGGGGTGGCCAAAAGTAGGTACAGTTGTTCATAATAAATAATGCAATAATAAATAAATAAATAAACAAACAAACAAACAAAATAAACTCTGTGTTTCACATACTCACAACTGTAAACCTACTTCTTCTCAACCTAGTATTTTTTTCCTTCATCATCTTCCTATGGATTCAGAACTCTAAGGACTGAATCTTTGCTTCCAGACCATTACTACTTCTGCCTCTGTCATACAACTTGCTCTTGAAGACTCATGAAACTTTATCACAATCTCTTCCCCTTTCCTGTTACTATAATCAAATGAAATGAAGGCTTTTGTCATTTGTCTCAGTCTCTCTCTCCATATGAAAGAAACCCTGCCACCTGCCTGAAGGATGTTAGGGTTCCATCAAAACCCAGTCCTTCAGTTCCCTGGCCTGCTGCCTCCAAAACAACCTTTTTCACTTCCAGCTCAGATACCCGCAGTAAGACTGGTACTCCAGTCCTTGTCACCATCCACAATTGCTCTTCCTCCAGAAATACTCATTCAGATACCCTGCTTTCTCAACACAGCTGCCTCTACTTCCACCTAACTTCTTTCCACAGACAGAACTTTGGCCTCATTAGACCAGCAGCCCATGGCTCTATCTGTAATAGCTCTTCCAATACATTGTGCATTTTCCTGTTACTTAAATCCCAATCACCATAAACAGCTCACTCTAAAACCTAAAATCTAGATCCCAAAAGTAAAACCAAATAATAAACCTAACCAAAAGTCTGATGGAAAGAGAAGGAATAGATGAAAGGCAAAGTTCTTCCCTACATAGCTTTATATTCTGCCCATCTCAGTTCAGCTTCTTCCAGATCCATCTACACACATGTTTTTTTCTGGTTCCTGGGGTAAATATGAGCCATATCCTGTGGCATATTTCTCCTAAAGATGTGGCTTTTTCCCTGGAAAGACTATTCTGTGATCTGGATTTATTGGCTTAGAAGAAAAAAGGGTAAGTAGTGAAAGATCCTGAGGAGAACAAGCATCTATTTGCAAGAAAACTGCTTCATATAAGACTCATTGCACACAATGAGAGTCTACTGTCTTTTCACAAGAAGGAAGTGGGTGAGCCAGCCTGAGCATTCATGGGAACCTGTGGATTTGTGGTTCTTAAGATCATCTACCCAAATGTCCCCATTACAGGTTTTTGCAGCACAGAAGACTAGCTAGAGCTATGAATTTAATCTCTTGGAACTTTGTCAGTTTTATAATAAAATTTCAGGCCTACCTTTCAGCATAGGTGGTTCTCTAGTTGCAGATGAGGTTCTCTTCAAATGCTGATCTGTAAGCTTTCTGGTTTATACAATGTAGCTTAAGATGATAGTTGATTGCCCTGATCCTGTCATTCTTTTCCTGTGAAACTTCTATAGAAGTTAACAAATGCAAATCAACTCTACTATTAGTATAATAAACTTGTCCCCCATATCTTTCAAATGCTTAAAACTATTGCATAAACTAGTGCTTCTTATTCCATCCTTATTCACTAACTACTGCAAATAATATTAAAATTTGGTCCTTTTGTAAGGTACAAAGTGGATATATAAATTTTTATACACAAAAATAACAGCCAATTAGAAGATATAATGGAAAAAAGATTTTATTTCAGATACCAATAAAAGTGATTTAAACTGATTAGTATACAAATTAGCATTAGGTACTAATGCTGTGGCTCAGACAGAAAAGCTATTATTGTTCCATATAAAAGTCTAATGTTCAGGAGATCAAGACTAGATTAGCAGTTTCACAGATGCACAGAGCCAGTCCCAAGCTACATTCAGTTTTCTGCTCCAAGCATAGTATCTCATTCTTATCACAAGAAAGAGGAAAGAGAAGCACATTTCACTCCCTTAAAGAACACTTTTTAGGCCCTAGCTGGCTGTCTCAGTGGTAGAGCATCGGCTCGGTGTGTGGAAGTCTCAGGTTTGATTCTCAGCCAGAGCACACAGAAGAAGCACCCATTTACTTCTCCACCCTTCCCCCTCTCCCTCCTCTCTGTCTCTCTCTTCCCCTCCTGCGCCCAAGGCTCCACTGGAGCAAAGTTGGCGGGGGCTCTGAGGATGGCTCCATGGACTCTGCCTCAGGTGCTAGAATGGCTCTGGTTACAATGGAGCATCGCCCCCTGGTGGGCATGGTGGGTGGATCTCGTTTGGGTGCATGCAGGAGTCTGTCTCTCTGCCTCCCTGCTTCTCACTTCAGAAAAATACAAAAAAAAAAAAAAAAAAAAAAGAATACTTTTCAAGGAAGATTTCAAGGTGGCAGTGGAGTAGGCAGACATTCCACTGCCACCTTCCAGAACAAACTGGATTTTTAACTAAATTTAAGAACAATCATCCTTGAAAACCAACTTAGGACTAAATGAAGAGGAGTCTATAACCAAGGAGTCACAGAATAAGCCACATTGAAACTGGTAGGAAGGATGGAGACATGAAAAGGGCTTCCCATGCTCCCAGGAGTGAGCGGTGGCTGAGGGTCTGGAGGGATTCTCAGCTGCAGGCAGGTTTGTCTTGAGAGTTGTGGGTCTTAAGCCTCCAGCCAGAGGCCCCAGCCTAGAGCACCAGATACTAGAAGAGGTGCCCACACAGCATTTGGTGGTGAAAAAGGCACAGTTTCAGTCTCCATAAGAGACAGGAGTTTTCAGAGATGCAAGCATGCTCTTAAAGGGTCAATGCAGAAAATCTTGTTGAGTCACTTACCTGGGGCAGAGGAAGGGTTGAGAGGACTAGAGTCATGTGAGAAAAGTGTGAAATCAGTGGCCCAGGAAGAGACACTGTAGGGGTTGGTCACCAGAACCGTTGTGTTGAGTCATTCTCCAGTACTGCAGTTGCCATCTTTCTTGGGTTAAATAGTCCCCTCAGGAGAGCATCAACTAGGGGAAAGCAACTGCACCACCCTTAGGAATCTCTCTTGTCCCACCCAATGGAAATAGGGTCATGATGAGAAGTAAGCAGCCTTGGCCAAGAAGCAGTGAGTGAGAAGTGACTCAGTTATATGTCATTGAGGCCAGTGCTTTTCCCCACACTTTTCCTAGAATATGACCACCTCACAGGAGATTCAGTAGAAACTGTATGAACTGTAAAAAAAAAGCCAAATCTCTAGGATTCAGAGGTCATACCACTGGACTCCTAGTGGCCACACCTTACATTAGCTTTCAACAGTTCCCTCCTCAGAGTCCCAGAACCAACACATCCAGTGGCCAGCTACAGACATCAGAACAAACCCAACTACACTTACCAGCAGCAGATTCAAAGGGAGCTTGGGTCAGGCACCAAATCCAGCCAAGTTGAATTTCACTTTCTGAGGTTAAAACCTGCACAGCAGCTTGCATGCATTTGGACAATGTAGAGCTTCACATGTCCTGGATATTCTGACTCATGTCCTGGATATTCTGACTCATGTCCTGGATATTCTGCTCCACTGAGCTGACTCATGTCCTGGATATTCTTCTCCATTGAGCTAATTCTACAGGGGGAAGAGAGAAAGGCTTAGAGCACAGACTACAAAACTGTGAGTTCTTTGGAGCCTATTGTTGAGACTGGTCAAGGGCATTACCACCTTTTTAGAGAAGGCACAATCAGCCCCAGTGTAAGACTCTCTCAATATTCCTCCCTGAGACTAAAGGCTCCCCAGCTGAAAGAACTTCTGCATAGAGGATGGTCAGACCCTCCCAATCTAAACCTGCTGCTCACATTTCTGTGGAGAAATAAGAACAAGAACTGGAATATCCAACAGTGGCTGAAGAATTAGGTACTGGAGAAGGGACAAATTCCCCATACTGAGCTCCTGACCAAGAGACCCCTGAAGTAGGGGGTCCCACTAACAACATATCTAACTCAGCTGCCCTGACCCACTAAGCTCATAACCTATGGAGGCATTGGTGGGGTGAGGTCAGTCTGAGTCCACTCTACAGTCTCTACAGAAGACTATGGAAAGATCAGGCAGCTGCAAGAGAATGTGGAGCAACTGAAAAGTAGAGGAAAATCTTACAGAACTTAGGTCTTTTTATGGAGCTGCTGTCAGCTCTAAGCAGGAGGAAGCTGATCTTCATACAGAGGTTGGCCCCATACACAAAAATCAGACACAGAAAATGCAGACACAAACAGCATACAGAGTGGTACCTCCAGTCAGTTATCCCATGGCAGGTTACAAACAACATCCAACATCAACCCATACCCAAAACCCACCCAAGAGGATCCAGAACTAACACAACCAGGAGTGGGTAACAAATTGCACCACTACCTGACTCAGCTAACCACACAAGTGGCACGCTCAAAGTAGGAATTAAGCAGACACCATACCCAGCTGAGAAGAATTACACCCCATAGGCCAAACACTGAACAATGTCTAATACATGTGATCAAGGTTGACCCTTAGAGCCAGCCAGTTGTAAAGGATAACTTCACCCATGAAAAGTCAAACAGCATTTGAGGCTCATACAACAAGAGAGTAATTACAACCCCAAAGAAACATTCCTAGAATAAGGAGCTCAGGTGGCCTGGATGACAGTACCACTCAGCCCATCTTCCCCATAAAGATGCAACAACAAATTTGGGGGTCATAAGAAGAGCTACCTAATATACAAACAAAATGGGAAGACAAAGTATTATGACCCAAAGCAATCAACAAGAGACATTCCTCCAAAAAGAATAAAATAAAATGGAAGTAACCAAATTAACAAACACAGAGATTAAAATAGTGGCTATTAATTAAGATATTCAAGGATCTTAGAGAAAAAAATGGACGACCACAATGAGAACTTAGTAAGCATTTAAAAGGATATTGAAACCATAAAATAAACTAGTCAGAAATGGCAAATAGAACATCTGAAATGAAGACTGCACTAGAAAGATTCAACAGCAATCTGGAAGAAGTGGAGGATAATAATCAGCAAATTAACAGACAAGATAAACATAACACAGAAGTATAGCAGCAAAGAGCTTAAGAAGGCTGAGGAAATTCTAAGAGACATCTGTGACTACATGAAGAAAACATCATCTGCATCATGAGTTTCTGAAGGAGAAGAGAATGAAGAAGGAATAGATAACTTGTTTGAAGAAATCATAGCTTAAAACTTCCTAAATTGATGAAGCAAAACGTCAGACAATTTCAAGAAGCACAGAGTTCCATTAAAGATGAACCCCCAAAGAGGTCACACCAAGACATAATTAAAATGCCAAAAGTTAAGAGACAAAGAAAGAATACTAAAATCTGCAAGAGAAAAGCAATTAATTACCTACAAAGAACCCCCACAAGACAGACATCTGACTTCTCAACAGAAACACTTCAAACCAGAAGGAATTGGCAACAAATATTCAAAGTGATGCAAAACAAGAACCTATCACCAAGACTACTCTACCAAGTAAAGGTATCATTTAAAATTGAAGGAGAAATAAATAGCTTCCCAGACAAAAAAAAAACTCAAGAAGTTTATTACCACCAAACAAGTACTGCAAGACATGTTAAAGGGCCTGCTATAAGAAGAGGAAAAAAACAAAGAAAGAAATAAAGAAACAAACAAACAAACAAAGGATTGACCCTTACTGGTTGGCTCACTGAATAGAACATCAGCCTGGCATACAGACATCCTGGGTTTGATCCCTGGTCAGGACACACATGAGAATCAACCATCTACTTCTCTTCCTCTCCCTCTCTCCCTTCTCTCTCTCTTCCCCTCTTGCAACCAGTAGCTTGATTGGTTCAAGCATTGGCCCCAGGAGCAGAGGATAGCTCAGTTGGTCTGAGCATTGCATTGGTGATAGATGAGGGTTGATGGGGAAATGCCGTTTGAGGCACATGCAGCTATCTATCTCTCTATATCCCCACCTCTCACTTAAAAAACAAAAAGAGAGAGAAAGATTATAGGTTTAAAGAATAAAATGGATTGTTTGTCAAAGATGATTTGTCCATATAAATGTGATTTTATTTCTGAGCTCTCAATACTGTTCTATTGGTCTGTATGTCTGTTTTTCTGCCAATACCATGCTGTTTTGATGATCATGGCACTATAGTATAATTTGAAGTTAGGTAATGTGATACCTCTGCTTTATTTGTTTTCCTCAAATTGCTGTAGCTATTCAAGCTTTTTTATGGTTCCATACTAACCTGGTAGTTTTTGTTCCATTTCTTTAAAAAATGACATTGGGATTTTGATGGGGATTGCATTAAATTTATATATTGCATTAGGCAAAATGGCCATTTTAACTATCTGATTCTTCCAATTAATGAATATAGACTATTTTTCTTTTTCATTGTGTTTTTGTCCATTTCTTTCAATGTTTTATAGTTTTCAGTATACAGGTTCTTCACATCCTTTGTTAAGTTTATTCATAGTTACTTTATTATTTTTGTTGAATTTGTAAAAGGAATTGCTTTTATGAGTTCATTTTCCAAAGTTTCATTGTTGGCATATAGAAAAGCAGTAGACTTTTGTATATTGATTTTGTATCCTGCAGCTTTACTGTATTAGTTTATTGTTTCTAATAGTTTTTTGGTGGAGTTTCACAAAATTAAGAAGAGAATTACCACCTGACCAGGCGGTGGCGCAGTGGATAGATCGTCGGACTGGGATGCGGAAGACCCAGGTTTGAGACCCCGATCTCACCAGCTTGAGCACGGGCCCATCTGGCTTGAGCAAAAGCTCGCCAGCTTGGACCCAAGGTTGCTGGCTCCAGCAAGGGGTGGCTCAGAGAGCTGAAGGCCCGCGGTCAAGGCACATGTGAGAAAACAATCAATGAACAACTATGGTATCACAACGGCAACGAAAAACTAATGATTGATGCTTCTCACCTCTCTCTGTTCCTGTCTGTCCCTATTTATCCCTCTCTCTGACTCTCTCTCTCTGTCCCTGTAAAATAAATAAATAAATAAATAAATAAAGCATTTAAAAAAAAAAAAGAATAGAATTACCATATGACCCAGTAATTCTTCTAATGAATATCTACCCCCAAAACTCAAAAACATTGGGTAAAGACACATTAAGCCCCCTGTTCATCACAGCATTATTCACAGTGACCAAAACATGGAAACAACCAAAGTGTTCCTCAATAGAAGGTTGGATAAAGAAGATGTGGTACATATATGCTATAGAATACTACTCTACTATAAGAAACGATGACATAGTGACATGACAGTGTGGATGGATCTTGCAAACATTTTTTTAAAATGGTTGTACTGACAGTTTTACAGCTTCAGCTATGTTTACAGAGTGAATTTGGACTATTGTCTCTTCATTTTCTTTCCTAGTATGCCTCATTATGTTGTATGAATAGAAGAATTCTATTTGAAACAAAACAAAGCAATTGTAACTGCCTTCTCAAGAGGCAAGAAAGATGTATAGATCTTATTGGGAAAAAAAGATTGTAGTGGGAGGAGAAAGACTGAAGTTTCAAAGCTTCTATTAATTTATCCATGTTCAACTCAAACCATTGCATCATTTACTAATCAAAGCATATGATCTAACCATTACACTTTAGAAAGCTAAATTACTGTGCAAATAAATATATAGTACTGATGCTTAGGGGTGGCAATTTATTAAAAGAAGAGATCAGTAACCCTATCCTCAATAGCTAGAAATGGAGCTAAAAAGAAAAAAATTCAAGAGTTTAGTAAATAATTTTTTAGTAAAGTTTTCTATGAAGTAAATGGTCCATGGAGTGCATCCTCAGTGGCTTGCTCTCATTCATTCAAACACAGCTAGCCTCTGCAAAACCCATGGACCACTAGACTAGCAAGAACTTCACAAAGTATAGTAGCTATCATCTTTATATATGTTAATATCTAGGATACTAATGAAAGTTTTCAGTTGAGTATATTTATTACAAAACATTTAAAAATTCAGCTTTGATTTATTTTCTACAAAAGTCATTTTAGCCTGACCAGGTGGTTGCACAGTGGATAGAGTATTGGACTGGGATGCAGAAACCCAGGTTTGAGACCCCGAGCTCGCCAGCTTGAGTGCAGGCCCATCTGGCTTGAGCAAAAAGCTCGTCAGCTTAGACCTTGGGTCTAAGCTGACGAGCTTTTTGCTCAAGCCAGCTCCAGCAAGGGATTACTTGGTCTGCTGAAGGCCCCCGGTCAAGGCACATGTGAGAAAGCAATCAATGAACAACTAAGGTGTTGCGACGGCAATGAAAAACTAATGATTGATGCTTCTCACCTCTCTTCGTTCCTGTCTGTCTGTTCCTATCTATCCCTCTCTCTGACTCTCTCTCTCTGTCCCTGTAAAAAAAAAAAAAAATCATTTTATAACATTTGTTTTTCTTTTTGCTTCCTTCAGGATGGTCACATTAATTATTGTGAATGACAAAAAGTAATAAAAGAAAAGAGAGCAAATATGGATAAGCTTACAAAATATTGCTAAAGACAGCACAAGTTAAAAATATAAATACCAGCCCTGACCAGTTAGTGCAGTTAAGAGTGTCGTCAGAATCAATGAAGTTGCTGGATTGCTACCCAGTCAGGACTCTCAGGGGAAGCAGTCAATGAGTGCACAACTGAGCGGAACAACAAATGAATGCTTTCCTTCCCCTTCTCCTCTTTCTCCCTTATTCTCTCTGTCTCTTGGAAAATAAAAAACAATTTAAGCTCTGGCCAAACAGCTCGGTCAGTTGTAGCATCATCCCAGAAAGTGGAGGTTGCTGTTTCAATTCCCTGGCCAGGGCACATATAGGAACAGCTCCATGTTTCTGTCTCTCTCTCTCTGTACTCTCTCAAAAAAACTTAAAAATAAAAGTAAATGCCATTTGAGTTGTCTTCAGTTTCAATTTCTCTGATTATTATCTCCTTTGTCCTAAGGATTTCTAAGTTTACTGAACAGACTAATGCTCTAATGCCCTGACTCTTGCTCCTCAGGAGCTTTGGCATAAATTACAGTTGTGTAGATTTTTAAAAGGCTTTACCTGAAAGCACAGCTAAAGTAGAGATGCAAGCAAAAAAATATTAGGGCAATAACAAATAGAAGAAGAGCTGAACTATCTAAGAAAATCATAAATTTAGTAGATTATTTAATACTTTCCTTCATAGTATTTAATAAATACGACAGTTGGCCATAAATATGCATGCTACCATTCACCAAAATGCAGGGTAAAAATCTAGTGTAATATGAAGCATAGAAGTAAATAAACAAAGCTTTATTTGAGAAAACCTCTGGTTTAATTAATCAGAAGTCAATAAAAATTGTCAGATAAACTAGTCTGCCTTTGACATTTTCCTGAGCCAAAAGAAAAAGGATGCTCTCTTCCTATTTGAAAACCCTTTTGTATCTTTTGTAAAACTTTTAAAATAGTTTTCTTATTATTAAAATAGTGCATGTCCTTTAGACAACATTTAACGTGAAAAACTGTTGTGTTCTCTTTATATTATCACTTACCAATTATATAGACATATTTAGATGACTCACTCTCCTAAATATAAGTTATTCCCACCAAAAACAGAAACTTGGAGACTCCAGTGCCTTAAACTGTGAACAGTACATACTTGAGGCTCAACATACACTTCCTATTAAAGTAAGCAAGCAAAAAACATCTGTAAGTTCACCTTTTATCATTGTTTTATTTCTGTATTTTTTTCATTTTTTATTTTATTCTTTCTGGGTTATTGTTCTAGGTTGTAAAATAATTATAAACAAATTTTGATAAGTAAGTTCTAGCATTTAAAATTCTCTTGAGCCAAATGAATAAGTCACAGGTAATAGAAATTAAGCCATTATAAGAAAAGGTATCTCAGAAAGCCAGAGAATTTACTGTTACTGCTAAAATTGTGACACCCATTACTCTACTTCCTTATATGTCAACTCTCTGCTGTTGAGATAAGGAAACAAAGTTTTCACTATAAGAGAAAAGGAGATTTTAAAAAAAGGTAATATAATATTAAATGTGACTTGCAAATATAAGTACGAGCTTAAGATTTTTTTAACGTTTTCTAGCTCTAGTCACTGAAAAGATATAGAAACAATGACACCTCTGTAGCAATGAACACATATGTGCCCAGATCTTGTGCTCTATACACCATTCTCCACTAGGGGGAAAAAACAGAGAAAATAGGAGGAATATTATACAAGCATAAATCAGGGAAAATAAAAAATGAATCTGAAAAATCTTGTTGCACCAGAAAGAAGTAAAACTGCTCAAAAAAAAGTGGGGTTGTATAAGTTATCTATTGCTGCAAAAAAAAATGAATCCCAATTTAGAGACTTAAAACAATAAACACTTATTATATTATAGTTCTGTAGGTCAGAAATGTAAGCATGGCTTAGCTTGTCCTCTTGCTCGTGAGTCTGCAATGAAGTTGTCAGCCCAGCTGCAGTCCTCTCAGGCCCATCTGGGAGAGGATTCACTTCCAAACCAACTTTATGTGACTGTTGAGATTTATTTCCTTATGGGCCATTATACTGAAATGTTAAGTTTCTTTCTGGCTGTTAATCAAAAGTGTCACTCATTTTCTAGTCATGTGAGCTTCCTTATAGGGAAGCTGACAATATTGTTCCTAGCTTCCATTAGTATTAGTTATCAATATGGTAAGAAAGGATAAGCAAGACAGAGCAACAGGCTTTTCAAAACCTACCTAATCTCAGACATGACATACAACAACTTTTGCCCTATCCTGTTAGAAGTGTGTTGCCACATCTAGCCCATATTTAAAGGAAAGATTATATAAGGTCATTAATATTAAGATGCAGAGATCATTGGGAATAATTCTAGCAGGTACCTGTTGCACAAATCAGGTCAAAAATGAAAGGAACAAGCTTGAATAGGCTCTAATAGAAATGACTATTTAGGACAACTTATTCGTCAATAAAAAAAACTATGACAATTACTTATGATGAACTAAACTTTTAAAAAATCTATAACTATTAGAAAAGATGAGAAGTAGAAGGAAAAAGCAGTCTTATTTATAAAAGAATGCAGCAAATAAATATAAGAGAAATGATAGAATTTAAAAATTACCATTTTGTAACCTCTCAATGTAATAAATGATTCAGGCAGAGATAGCAAGATGGCGATGGAGTAGGTGGACAACCAACTTCCAACTACGAGAACCAAAGTGAATTACAACTTAATTTTAAGAACCATCATCTGGATAAACCAACGTTGAACTAAACTAAGTGGACTCTTCAACCAAGGAACACTGAAGAAGCCACATTGAGACTGGTAGGAAAAGCGAAAATGTGGAAAGCGCTGCCCAGCTCCCTGGAGCGAATGGCAGACTCACGTGGCAGGAAGAGAGTTTGGCAGAGAGGGAGGGACCTGGATTTCAGGAACAAAGCCCCAGCCTGCAGCCCCAGAGCCTAGAAGAGGCATTTGGACAGTATTGAGCTGTGAAACAAGTGAGGATACTGTTTGTGAGAAAGAGACAGTTTTCTCAGACCCAGGATTCTTCTCAAAGGGACAGGGCAGAAAACCTCTCTCACAACCACTCACCCAGGGCTCTGGGGAATGGGGACAGAGGAGAGGACCATAGCAGTGGGATGAGATTGTGGACTGGAAGGCACAGGGAGAAACACTCTGAGGGACAGCCACCCTAACCCCTGGGCTGAGTCACTTCCCTAATTGAAAATGAATATTTCCCCTGGAACTAGCAATACCAGCAAAGAGAGACAGGACACCAGCCAAACAAGTTCTCCCGTGGCACTTAGAACAGAGCTGCTTAGACAGAAAGAGCTTCCAGGACTACAGTATGGAGTGTTAGGGTCTGAGCTGCAGTGCCCCTACCAACACTGCTGAGGGCTTGCTGGAGGGAAGGTGGCGGCGGGACGCTAAAATGCAGTTCTGTTGGTGGCGGCAGAGGCCCAGACGACGTGAGCTAAATCTAGCCCAGCAGGCATGGAGGAGATGTGTGAAGCAGTCCGGCAGCTGTGAGCCCACCTGCAGCCCACCTGCGGGAGAAAAGCAGAAGGTCAGGAATGGGCAGAGATCTGCTGCTGATCAGTGTCCTGTGGGTGCACAGCATTGCCAGGCCTCCAAGGTTTGCGACCATGCGCAAGCTGGCCCTGAGCGTGGATGTGGGGTTAAAGCCTGGAACAAGCTGAGGCTCACAGCTGAGTGCACGCCAGCAGCTCTGCCTGGCCATAAAATCCGTGATTTGCGATCCTGCACAAGCTGGCCCTGACCGCAGGAGCGGGGCTAAAGCCCGGGACAGGCAGAGGGTCGCAGCTGAGTGCTAGCCAGCAGCCCCACCCAACCCAAAAAACTGCAGCGAGCAGGCTCTGACTGCAGGGGGTGGGCGGAAGCAAAGGTGCTCATCTCTACCCTTGGTGCTGAGGCTTGTGGCTTGAGTGCAGTGCGCAACCCCACCTGTGGAAAAGAGGTAAAGGCCCAGACAGGCTGAGGCTTATAGAGCTGGGCACCAAAACAAAGCCTCTCCCACAAAGGAGAGGTGGAAATCACAGCAACAGCCTCAGTGGGCTGGCGCTGGCAATGCACATACCCAACCACCCTAGGCAGCGGCAGAGGGGGTGGTGGGCCTGCAGTCACACCACACCTAGGGAACACAGAGGCAAGACCCATTGGATTCCAGTGGCCACACCCTTCTATATACAGACAAAATGGGCAGGCAGAGAAATGCAACACAGATGAATCAAGAGAAATCCCCAGAGAAGGACCTGAATGAACCAGATATATCCAAATTACAGGATGCAGAGTTTAAAATAATAATAGGATGTTCAAAGAGCTCAGAGCAAAAATGGGTAGTCATTATGAACACCTAAATAAAGAGATAACATGTATAAAAAAGAAAATTGAAATAATAGAAAAGAATCAGACAGAAATGACAAATACAGTATCAGAATTGAAGACAACAATGGAAGGAATTAAAAGCAGGATGGATGAAGCTGAGGATCGATTCAGTGAGTTAGAGGACCAAATAAACAAAGGCACAGAAGCAGAGCACAAAAAACAAAAGAGACTCAAGAAATGTGAGAAAACTTTAAATAAGGGAACTCTGTGACAACATGAAGAAAAATAACATCAACATCATAGGGGTTCCCAAAGATAAAGAGAAAGAACAAGGAATAAAATCCTTGTTCAATCAAATCATAGCTGAAAGCTTCCTTAAATTAAGGCTGGAAAACATTTCACAAAGGACTCCATTAAAGAGAAACCAAAAGAAATTTATACCAAGACACATCATAGTTAAAATACCAAAGCTAAGGGATTAAGAGAAAATTTTTAAAGCTGCTAGAGAAAAAAAGACTATCACTTACAAAGGAGCCCCCATAAGGATGACATCTAACTACTCAACAGGAACATTTGAGGCCAGAGGGAATGGCAAGATATATTCAAAGTAATGCAGAACAAGAACCTACAACCAAGACTACTCTATCCAGCAAGGCTAACGTTTAAAATTGAAGGAGAAATAAAGAGCTTCCCAGACAAAGAAAGCCTCAAGGAATTCATTAAAACAAAACCAATTCTGCAAGAGATACTAAGGGACCTGTTCTGAACAGTTCAAAGGGGGAAAAGAATATAGCAAAAGAAGAATACAGCTTTAAAGAATACAATGGCAATAAACAACAACATATCAATAATAACCTTAAATGTAAATGGATTAATGATCCCATCAAAAGACATAGGGTAGCTGCATGGATAAAGAAACAGGACCCATACATATGCTATCTACAAGAGACACACCTTAAGAAAAAAGATGCACATAGACTGAAGGTAAAAGGATGAAAAAAAATATTTTATGCAAATGGAAATAAAAAAGAAAGAAGGGGTAGCAATACTTATATCTGACAAAATGGACTTTAACACAAAGGCTGTAGTAAGAGATAAATAAGGACACGACATAATGAAAAAGGGAACAATTCAGCAGGAAGATATAACCATTATAAGTATCTACGCAGCAAACATAGGAGCCCCGAAATACATAAATCAGACTTTGATAGATACAAAGGGCGAGATTAACAGTAATACTATAATAGTAGGGGATTTCAATACCCCACTAATATCACTGGATAGATCCTCAAGAAAGAAAATTAATAAAGAAACAGCAGACTTAAAGAATACACTAGATTAACTCGATTTAATAGATATCTTCAGAACTTTTCACCCTAAAGCGGTAGAATATACATTCTTTTAAAGTGCTAATGGTACATTCTCTAGGATAGACCACATGTTAGGACACAAAAGTGGTCTTAACAAATTTAAGAAAATTAAAATCATATCAAGCATTTTCTCTGATCACAATGCCATGAAACTAGAAATTAACCACAAAAGAAAAACTGAAAAATACTCAAACACTTGGAAACTAAATAGCAGGTTATTAAATAATGAATGGATTAACAATGAGATCAAAGAAGAAACAAAAAAGTTTCTAGAAACCAATGATAATGAGCATACATCAACTCAAAATTTATGGGACACAGCAAAAGCAGTACTGAGAGAGAAGTTCATAGGACTACAGGCATACCAGAAGAAGCTAGACAAAGCTCAAATAAGCAACCTGACCCTGCATCTAAAATAACTAAAAAAACTACAACAATTAAAGCCCAGGACTAGTAAAAGGAAGAAAATAATAAAGATCAGAGTGAAAATAAATGACATAGAGGCGAAGGAAACAATACAGAGGATCAATGAAACCAGGAGCTGGTTCTTTGAAAAGGTAAACAAGATTGATGAACCTTTAACTAGACTCACCAAGAAAGAAAGAGAGAGGACTCAAATAAATAAAATTAGAAATGAGAGTGCAGAAATAACAACTGGCACAACAGAAATATAAAGTATTGCAAGAAAATATTATGAAGAAATCTATGCCAAAATATTGGAAAACCTAGGTAAAATGGACAAATTTCTTGAATCATATAATCTTCCAAAAATAAATCTGGAAGAATCAGAACACCTTAACAGACCAATTACAACAAATGAGATCGAAACAGTTTTCAAAAAACTCCCAACAAAGAAAAGTCCTGGGCCAGATGGCTTCACGAGTGAATTCTACCAAAAACTCAAAGAACTAACTCCTGTCCTTCTCAAGCTATTTCAAAAAATTCAAGAGAAAGGAAGACTTCCAACTCCTTTTATGAGGCGAGCATAATTCTGATCCCGAAACCAGGCAAAGACAACACAAAGAAAGAAAATTATAGGCCAATATCCCTGATGAATTTAGATGCTAAATTCTCAACAAAATATTAGCCAACTGGATCCAGCAATATATGAAAAAAATCATACACCATGATCAAGTGGGATTTATTCTGAAGAGTCAAGGCTGGTTCAATATTCACAAATCAATCAATGTTATTCATTACATAAACAAAAGGAAGGACAAAAATCACATGATAATTTCAATAGATGCAGAAAAGGCATTTGAAAAAATCCAGCATTCATTTATGATCAAAACTCTCAGTAAAGTGAAAATACTGGAAATATTTCTTAACATAATAAAGGCCATCTATGACAAATCCACAGCAAACATCATTCTAAATGGGCAAAAATTAAAAATAACCCCATTAAGATCAGGAACCAGGCAGGGGTGTCCCCTTTCACCACTCTTATTCAACATAGTTCTGAAAGTCCTAGCTACAGCAATCAGACAAGAAGAAGAAATAAAAGGCATCCATATTGGAAAAGAAGTAAAACTGTCATTATTTGCAGATGATATGATATTGTATATAGAAAACCCTAAAGTCTCAGTCAAAAAACTACTGGACCTGATAAATGAATTCAGCAAGGTAGCAGGATATAAAATTAATACTCAGAAATCAGAGGCATTTCTATATACCAACAATGAAGTATCAGCAAAAAAAATTAAGGAAACAATCCCCTTCACTATTGCAGCCAAAAAAATAGAGTACCTAGGAGTAAATTTAACCAAGGAGGTTAAGGACTTGTACTTGAAAAATTATAAAACATTGATAAAAGAAATCAAGGAAGATACAAACAAGTGAAAGCATATACTGTGCTCATGGCTAGGAAGAATAAACATCATTAAAATGTCTATATTACCCAATGCAATTTATAAATTCAATGCAATACCAATTAAAATACCAATGACATACTTCAAAGATATAGAACACATATTCCAAAAATTTATATGGAACCAAAAAGGAACACAAATAGTCTCAGCAATCTTAAAAAGAAAAAATAAAGCAGGAGGTATCACTCTTCCAGATATTAAGATATACTACAAGGCCATTGTTCTCAAGACAGCCTGGTACTGGCATAAGAACAGGCACATAGATCAATGGAACAGAACAGAGAACCTAGAAATAAACCCAAACTTTTATGGACAACTGATACTTGACAAAGGAGAAAAGAACATACAATGGAGTAAAGACAGAGTCTTTAACAGATGGTGTTGGGAAAATTGAATATCTATGTGCAAAAAAATGAAAGTAGATCATCAACTTACACCATTCACAAAAACAAACTCAAAATGGATAAAAGACTTAAGTGTAAGCCGTGAAAACATAAGTATCTTAGAAGAAAACATAGGCAGCAAGCTCTTCGACATCTCTCAGAGCAATATATTTGCCGATTTATCTCTATGGGCAAATGAAATAAGAGGCAGGATAAACAAATGGAACTATATCAAACTAGAAAGTTTTTGCACAGCTAAAGACAATAAGAACAGAATAAAATGACAAACCACACAATGGGAGAACATATTCGACATCACGTCTGGTAAGGGGTTAATAACCAAAATTTATAAAGAAATTATAAAACTCAACACCAGGAAGACAAACAATCCAATCAAAAAATGGGCAAAAGAAATGAATAGAAATTTCTCCAAAGAAGAAATATAGATGGCCAATAGGCATATGAAAAAATGCTCAAATCACCAGTCATTAGAGAAATGCAAATTAAAACCACAATAAGATATCACCTCACTCCAGTCAGAATGGTGCTGATCACAAAACAACACAGAATAAGTGCTGGCGAGGATGTGGAGAAAAGGGAACCCTCCTGCACTGCTGGTAGAAATGCAGACTGGTGCAGTCACTGTGGAAAATAGTATGAAGATTCCTCAAAAACTTAAAAATGGAACTACCTTTTTACCCAGCTATCCCACTTTTAGGAATATACCCTGAGAACACCATAGCACTATTTGAAAAGAAGAAATGTGCCCTTATGTTCATGGCAGCATTGTTCACAATAGCGAAGATCTGGAAACAGCCCAAGTGTCAATCAGTGGAAGAGTGGATTAAAAAGTTTTGGTACATATATACTATGGAATACTACTCAGCCATAAGAAATGATGACATCGGATCATTTACAACAAAATGGATGGCTCTTGATAACATTATATGAAGTGAAATAAGTAAAACAGAAAAAAACTGAGAACAGTATGATTTCATACATAGGTGGGACATAAAAGCGAGACTATGAGACATGGACAAGAGTGTGGTCATTACTGAGTGGCGGGAGGGAGGAGGGGGAAAGAGAGGGTGGAAAGGAGGGGTACAAAGAAAACCAGATGGAAATTGACAGAGGACAATTTGACTTTGTGTGATGGGTATGCAACATAATTGAATGATAAGATAACCTGGAGATGTTTTCTTTGAAGATATGTACCCTGATTTATTAATGTCACCTCATTAAAATTAATTTTAAAAAATTAAAAATAATGATGCAAGCAAAGATTATTGAAAGGATCTAAAACCATTGGGTAAAATTTTGTATAACAGGATAGTCACATCGTGCCAAAATATTACAAGTTAATTAAATATTAATTCAAGAAAGCAAAATGCAATTCTAGTGGTCAGCATCTTAACTAATCAAAAATATAAAACAACCATATATTATATCTCTCTTGGTATAATGTAATACAAATTATGGATCATCACCTATGAAACCTTATTACTGTAAATGTTTTTAAAATATATTCAAGCTTTTAGATTAAACATCCAAATTACAGTAAATGTATTATATAAAGAAATAAATTAAATGATACCATGAGAAAACAATACAATCAGACAAATCTAGAATGTGTAACATAGAGTAGGAAATTACCTTGGACTTTTAAAAGTCATTGTCATAGGGTAAATAAAAGAATGGAGCTCTGTTCTAGATAGGACTAAAAAGAGATCAAATCCAAATGCAATGTGTAAATTCTGATTGTTCATAGGAAAAAAATAAATTGCTTAAGTCTCTGGGAAATACCATACAAAGAGGTCAAAGATACATAGTGTTCAGCTATAAAATAAGGTTTATGAAGTGAAAGGTTTAAACAGGAGAAATAGCAGAGTATATGCATTTTCATAACTTTCATAATCTCACAATTTTAGGTTGTATAGCTGACCTCTGTGTGCCTGGCCAATGTTTCAATAGAGAGAGGTCCTTCTCTACTGATGAGGTTTTACATATTTATAGGTGTAGGTTGGACAGGAATGATCTATGCAACCATACAACACTGGAAGCTCCCAGGTTGAGGAAATGGTCTCATTAAAAATATAGAGACTACAGTGTCCAGCACCTGGAATCAGCCCCGTCTTCCAACGACTTAACTTAAATTTGCAGAGTTTTCTGCTGAGCTCCTCAAAAAACCTCCAAGAACACAGCAAGGATCTCATTGGAGGACAATTCAAGAAATTTAAAATGAACTGGATATTAAATAAAATTGTTGAATTATTGAATTACTCAATATTGAAGAGGGGAAGGGAGAGAGAGAGATGGGAACATTTAGCTGCTCCTGTATGTGCCCTGTCCGAGGATCAGAGTGGCACCTCTGCACTTCAGGAAGCTCCTCTAACCAATGAAGTTATCTATCCAGCCAGGGCTGTAAATTTTCTTAAGTGTGATAATGGTTTTTTAGTTAAGTGTGAGGAAATCATTTTGGCTTAGAAGGTGGATGCCAAAGTATTCAAAGGTAAAATGGCATGATGTCGGCAACTTATTTTCCAATAGGCTTTTTTGTTTAAAGAAGTGGCTGTGTGGAAAAAGAGACGGAGAAATAAAATATCACAAAAAGTTAGTGATCTCAGATTCTAGGTGAAGGGCATTAGAGTCTTCATTGTGCTTTTGTTTAAACTTCTCTGAAGTTATGAAATTCTCAGAATAAAAAGTTGAGTGGGGGGGGGCTGACCAGGCGGTGGCACAGAGGATAGAGCGTCAGACTGGGACGCAGAGGACCCAGGTTCAAAACCCCAAGGTCATCAGCTTGAGCACGGGTTCCTCTGGTTTGAGCAAGGCTCACCAGTTTAAGCCCAAGGTCTCTGGCTTGAGTAAGGGGTCACTCAGTCTGCTGTAGTCTCCCGGTCAAGGTACATATGAGAAAGCAATCAATGAACAACTAAGATGCTGTAATGAAAAATTGATGCTTCTCATCTGTCTCCCTTCCTGTCTGTCTGTCTCTGTCTCACACACACACACACACACACACACACACACAAAGTTTTTTTTGGGGGGGTGATGAACTGGATGAGGAGATGAGGGTTTCTTAACTCTTCAGAAAATTAGAAGTAAATTTACCAACAATATAAACATATAAGTTTTAGCTCTTTTTTAAGTTAAAAAATAATTATGGTGACTCAAAAGCTAGACTGCTGGCTGCAAATAAGTGACCTTTGGAAGCCAGATTAAATTATTTAAGACAAGTTTGTGTCTAGAACACATAAACACGGCATGGGAAATAATATGCTCATGAGAAAATGTTATTTAGGTTGTTTTGAATCTCTTGCTTTTTTTCATTAAAATTTATTCATTATAGGCCCTGGCCAGTTGGCTCAGTGGTAGAGCATCGGCCCAGCATGTGGAAGTCTCAGATTCGATTCCCAGTCAAGGCACATGGGAGAAGCGCCCATCTGCTTCTCCACCCTCCCCTTCTCCTTTCTCTCTATCTCTCTCTTCCCCTCCCACAGCCAAGGCTCCATTGTGGCAAGGTTGGCTCAGGCTCTAGGGATGGCTCCAGCTGCAATGAAGCAATGCCCCAGGTGTGCAAAGCATTGCCCCCTGGTGGGCATGCCAGGTGGATCCCAGGCAAGCACATGCAGGAGTCTGTCTGACTACCTCCTGGCTCCTAACTTTGGGAAAAAAATACAAAAATAATGTATTCATTATACATCATTGGCATTTTGGTTATTTGATTTCCTGGACTGTGATGTTTATCCAGCAAATTTTGAGACAAATCCACTGTAATTTAAAAGATAATGTTTATTTCTCTAAAAATGTATCTCCTAGTTTCTATCTACTTTTTGCAAGGCCATCATTTCTTAGGCTAAGCCTTTTGTTAAATAGCAAAATATACTGATCCAAAAAACAAATTAAGGAACTAAATGTTTCATTCATAACTATTCTCTGTTTTCTTATGAATATTTCTGTAGAACCTATGATTAAAGCAGATTTTAATATTCTATCTAACTTGTCACAGCCACCTTCTTCTCCCTATTGTACAATAAACATTTGCTTCAATTGAATATTTGAGCTACCAAAATATAATAATCACATTTTCCCTTTCATTTGTTTTCCAATATTCATATGGGATTCCCATTTACCTCTAAAAAGCAATATAGTCATATAGTCCTCAACATTGAAATTGGGAAAAGAGGTTCATTAGAAAAAAAATTTAATTATATATGTAAAATTCAGTAAGGTGGTATTAGATACCAGAGCAAGACACCTACATTTATTTCTTCACAGTGAGAATTTTAATAAATCTGAAAATCTGAGTTCTGGGAAAAGGGAAACAGACAGTTAATCAGTGTAAGCTTCTCTAGGTAAGCTTACACAAGTAGGCAGCATGTATTTGTTTAGATTATTTTGACATAAAATTAAGTAAACCAATTTTATTAATTTGCATATATAACATAAAATGGTACAAAAGTAAAACAAAGAAATATTTTCTTAAGCTAAGGGAATAGATGGTGGTATTACAGACACCTGTTTTGACAGTGCTTTGGACATTAACTGTTCAAACTTGTGTATGCTATTTAACATCTAACTCATTTGTAAAATGTATATTTAATTGTGTTACTGGAAAAAATAAATAAAAATGTATAGAAAATGTTTGATACAGAGCAAACCCTCAACAAGTGCTAGTTTTCTACCAAACTAGTTCCCCAAAATTATCCACCCATACTATATTATAGTTTATAAAAATAGTATCTTAATAATTGTGGTGAACAATAAAAGTTCTAATCACATCTAGACTCTTAAAATAAACCCCAGGTCCTGAAGTAGGATGCTATTTTTATTTCATCAGTCTTCTTTATTTTTTAAATCACTGTGTTCAACAATACGCAAAACAACCATTGTTATAAACTAATGTAGGAGCAATGGCCCTGATAGCTTTCTGCTCTTCATCTTTCTGTTTCCCATAGTATTAATAATCTCTTGACTTTATGACTTATGATTGTTCTTAGATGGTGGAGTTAAAAATGAATTCAACTTGGAAACAGCTGAGAGATGCAAAACAAAGAGAATGAAATTAAAATTAGGCTCCACAATGCTGTCTGCCTCATCTTCCTGAAGAATATGGACACTCTAATAGCTAAGGTATGTGCTGATTAATCAAACAAGACAAAGAAGGAGTTGGGGGGTTGGGTGAAAAAGGTGAACAGATTAAACAAGGAAAAAAACTTACAGACACAGACAACGGTGTGGGGATTGCAGGAAGGGAAGGGGATACAGCGAGTGGAGGAGTGCAGAAGGGAAATAGATGGTGATAGAGAGAGCCTTGACTCGGGATGGTGAGGACACAATGCACTATACAGATGATGTATTATAGAGTTGTATACCTGAAACCTGTATAATTTTATTAACCAATGTCACCCCAATAAATTCAATTAAAAACTTTTAAATAAACAAGACAAATATATTTGGAGTTTTAACTGCCTCACAGCTACCAAACTCAGAAGGTATGTAAAGGAAAGACAGAAGAGCAGGGCTTTAAAAGTACGTAATTCTCCTTAAGGATGCAGCCCTTTTTATTTCCTTTTTCTTTTCCTCATCGAGAAAAGTGGAGAAAATGAAATAAACTATTTTGATTTAAATTTATATATATATATATATATATATATATATATATATATATATATATGTCAATTTTAATTGCTGTTTTCTTTCCAAAGGCATTTAAAACTATTTACTTTTTTTATATTTACCACAAGCTCAATAAAATCCCAGCTTCCTTTAAAAAGGACGCTGTTAAGGCTGAGAGAAAATGGGTATGTGGCTCCCCCCAGTGGCCACTGCGAATGTCAGCTCAGTTCAGAGATAAAGAGGGAAATTGATGCTTTGAATTATTGCCAGCAAAGGCCCATTGTCCAATCTTCTTCGCCACCTGGTAACAGCTGGTGTGTGTGCTCTGTAAAGATGAGATGAAAAACAAATAGAGGTCAAATCCAAGAGGACTTCCTTTCTATAGAATATCAATTTAAAGTAACAAAAGTACCAGGATAAAATTTCCAAGAACTTCTGAAGCTTTAAAAACATAGCTAAACTTTAGGGAAAAGGGATGGCAAGGGAAAAGATAGGAGCAAGGCTTCACTCCACATAGCATTTTATTAAGTTTCAAATTTAGAGAAGAAGAAGAAAAACTGCAACACCAGGGTAAAGATTAATAGCAAAATATTCCCAAGCTGACAAGTAATTTAGAATGGAAATTGAGACAGTAAAAAAAAATTAATGTACAGAATGTATTTCACTTGAAAGTCTTCAATATCAGCAACTCCCAGAGGCTCTGGGCAGCACTCAGAGATTTGCAGCATCAGAATTCCTGGGCCTTGGCCCAGATTTCAACCATGTCCCACATTCAACATTGCCTTTGTTCTCTGGAGGATTCAACCTTCATAACAGCCTCTAAATTCAAAGCACAGCTTTGAGAAGGGAAATGCTTTGGAACAAATATAGAATGATATATCTGCTTTTTAAATTTATGAATCTTTATATCCACCAATGCCAGTCAGCCCACAAGCACTATGCACAGACTACTCACAACCATGGGTTACTGCTCGGGCAAGAGCTGGGTGGGAGGCTAGACTCACCCCATTCTACTGACCCAATTCTGATACCACATTCCACCTCTTAAAGATATTTCCCTAACCAATTCATGTATAAACCCCTCCTTACCTTTGTCCATTTCTGATTCCTTTCTTCCTGTTTTATTTTTCTTCCTTATTTACCCTGTTTACCTATACAAGATCACTTCCCCCTACCTCCAAATACTATTCATTTCTAGGTTCAGAGCTTGACTCCTTTTCTCCTGACTTATTTCCCTTAACCTCTGTTATTACTAACATGCAAAACAGACTATGAAGGGATACACTACTCAGGAGGCTCTGCTACAAAGTATTGTGGAGTCATGAGCCTTAGAGCCCCAACGGGCCTCAAAATAAAATGTGACAGAGCCTTCAGCATACAGGCTGTGAAAATGCCTCTTTGAATATTTCAGATACTGAAACTGAGGCACAGAGCAGGTAAATGTCCTGCTCACTGACAATTACCTGGAATTTGCAGCTTCTTACAGCCCTGTGTGTAAGGGTTAGTGTTTATAAACAACATAGAAAAAGTTTTGAGAAAATGGTTAGGTTTTCCACACCCTTTGAGCACTGTCACTTAAATACAAAGCCACCTGACAACACTTAAACTTGCATCCCAGTATTAGAAACAATCTACTTTTCAATTGTAACTATTTTGTCTTTACACTCTTTTTCTTGTCTTTACCACAATTCAAATAGTCCCTTTTTTGATAAATATTTCTCCCTTGGACATTGTGTATGAACACAAAGTATGATCTCATTTTAAGGTATATTGTTTTCACCTGCCAGCTGTCATTAAAATTGCATCTGTAAAAAACGAACCTTGTCATCGTTTTTTATGTATTGTTTTGCCTGTGAAGGTTTAATTGCAGTTCTGCTCCCATAGCTTCCTCACTGCTGCTGAGTTAACCATGGGTTTGCTGTGCTGGGAAAGGTTTATCAAAGGTCTGGAATCCAAAACAATGGCAGCAATAAATACCAATTAAACCCAGGCCTTCTGCTCTCACTGCCTTCACAGGTTAGGGTGGCAAACTCTGCTTTTGACTTCAATGAGATTGGACCCTCCCAAAGCTACTGAGCAGGCTGGCTCAGGAACCTGTTTCCAAAATGGTTTTTGGGTCACAAGTTCTTCTCTCTGACTAAGATGACAATGTGAAAGTGCTGGTGAGCCACAGCCCTGCTTGCTGCCTTCTAGAAGCAGCTTCTCCTGAGAATTCACCATTACATCGGGCCTTTATTAACCAATTGAGTATGAATGACATGTTACTCTTTCACCTGAAGTTTATTGAAATTGGAACTCAAATGTAGCACAAAGAATATCTAAATCAAAGTAAAAAACTACATATGCTTTCCAATTTTAGCAGAAATATGTATTTCTCACCTGTATTTTATAGTCCCTTTTTAAATTATTTATTTTCTAAAATACAAAAATATATAGTTATCTGAAAAAATAAAGATGTAGAGGTATATAAACTATAACATCAGAATGTAGAGATATATAAACA
The DNA here is from genome assembly GCA_037038555.1 of Rhynchonycteris naso. NCBI lineage: Eukaryota > Metazoa > Chordata > Mammalia > Chiroptera > Emballonuridae > Rhynchonycteris > Rhynchonycteris naso. The sequence continues at coordinate 225,375,547 of CM072996.1, read as the reverse complement.
ATAACATCAGAAATTTGGATGTCTTTCAAAATATTCAGCTAGTGAAGTAAATAGAAAATACTTAGTAATTTAACAGAATCATTAAAATAGCATCATAAATGTTAGCTACCATGGCCTCTATTGTTCTTTTGGCTAAACAACCTACAATAATACAAACAGCTGATTGCCCTTATTCACTGTGGTCAACAAACATCAAATCAAATTGTAATTTCTGAAAATGTAAGGTATCTCACTAGCAAGTCTGATTTTATAGGCTTCTCGATAGAAAGAAAATTAACAATAAAATTAAAAACTTTTAAACATTAACATCTCATCATCCTAATGGAATCTTTTTCATTTTTGTCTTTAACTTTTCAGTCATGTTTATATAAATACATATTAATATAGTCATCAAAATGTATTTTGTCCCCTACTATATAGCTATCAATTGTTTAGTAATTTTAGGGAAAAAAATTTTTCCTTGACTCTCAACTTTAAAATCACTGGAAAAGTATAAGGTGCTGAGAGTAACCATAAGTGCTTTTACAAAGAAGAGTACCAAACATCAGAATTGGTTAATTAAAATAGAGAGGACAAATACCTAATGGGAAACTTATAAGATGCAGGATGCCTGAAATTTAGCTGTCTCAATTCTGCTTACCTGCAAGAAGTACAAATCAAGCAACCTGCTGTGCAGTTCACCCTAAACTGAACCTGGTCTGGTAAACCAAAGTTGTTCAATTACAAGCTGCATTATAATTCTTTCGTGTGTGTGTGTGTGTGTGTGTGTGTGTGTGTGTGTGTGTGACAGAGAAAGAGACAAAGGGACAGACAGACAGGAAGGGAGAGAGATGAGAAGCATCAATTCTTTTTTGCAGCACCTTAGTTGTTCATTAATTGCTTTCTGATATGTGCCTTGACCAGTGGGCTACAGCAGATTGAGTGGCCCCTTGCTCAAGCCAGCGACCTTGGGTTCAAGTTGGTGACACTTGCTCAAACCAGATGAGCCCACACTCAAGCTAGCAATCTCGGTGTTTCAAACCTGGGCCCTCTGTGTCCCAGTTTGATGCTCTATCCACTGCACCACCACCTGGTCAGGCTGCATTGTAATTCTTTTAGCTATGATAAACCTAGTAAAAACTCCTATACTCCATACTTCAGAAAAGAAAGTTCTATTCACTCAAGTCCTACATATTGAGAGCCAAGGTTTCAAACTATGCAAATTAGGGATTTACATTTATCTCCTAATGAATCTTATGGTCCATAAAGAAACAGTAACTGAAAACATTTATAGAATGTCTTCATTTATCTCTTCTATTTCCTCTGATGAGAAGGCAGTCATCTCATCCACTCAGTAAAGCAGCAAGCACAGTGATAGAATAATATGTTAGGTGATAGAGCTTCATCATCTGGGCTCTAACTACAGAAAAACCATAGCCCATCTTTTTCAATAGGACACCCAAATTATTAGCTCATATTTTATGACATATTGCATTTATATCCTATCCTTTTCATTTCTGCTACTGTTATAAATGAAGGCTGTAGATATTTTTTTAAATATATAAATAATTAACATTAAGCTAAAATTCAAACTTCTTTTCATACATATTTATTTTAAACTTTCTCTTCAGATTTATGGAGATTTAAAAAACTAAGGGAGAGATTTGTATGCAGGTAGATAGGGGTAGAGTTTAGTATTTTAACAATATGCCAATTTTTTGCTTAATTTTTTGTCCTAACTGAGAAGCAACTTTTAGTTAATGAAGCGAGATATGGAGTTCAAGAGATGTGGCTTTCACTGTTTGATATGTTTGTGACTAACACCTTGTAACCGTGGTGAAATGCTTTATCTTCCTGCATCTCAATTTCCTGCACCATTATATATAAATACTTTGAATTATAGAAGCTGTATTCTTAATCTTTTGCACAACTAAGAGTAAACAAACAAAACAATTTGCTCTAATATCATGAGTCCCAGAAATTAGCAGAAACTCAAATGCTAAAGAGTGTTACAAGTCATGCTTGGTACGTGCTCTAACCAGTAGATTTTGTGCAAAATACTTTCTTTACAAATATTTATTATGTTTGAAGTGAAAATGCAATATTTAACAATCCCACCTGAGAGTTCTTACCTTCAGCACTGCCATGTGAGGAAATCAGAGGTATGGTCACAATGAGCTGGCTTCCTAGTATTCCTTTGTTTTCTTCCATATTGTTGAGTCCCATCCCTATTAGCCTTCCTCAATCAGAAAAATTACAGTGATTTAGTAAAGGTGGAGGAGATATCCTTAGAGCCTATTTGCACATGCTTCTCAGCTGTATTAGAAGAGTACATCAACTCTCATCTCTGATCCTTTCTAAGGAAAGGATTAGCATAGAGTCTATGTTTTAGCAAATGCCTATGGAAAGCCCCATATGGACAGTGCAACAGCAAGAAAGATTCACCTTGATTTTCTGTAACACCAAATTTCTTTAGGAAAAACATGCTAGCACCATGGGTTGACAGAACAGTAAAGAGAAAATATCTTTTTTTTTTTTTTCAGGGACAGAGAGAGAGAGAGTCAGAGAGGGGGATAGACAGACAGAAACGGAGAGAGGTGAGAAGCATCAATCATTAGTTTTTCATTGCCGTTGCAACGCCATAGTTGTTCATTGATTGCTTTCTCACATGTGCCTTGACCATGGGTCTTCAGCAGATCGAGACACCCCTTGCTCGAGCCAGCGACCTTGGGTCCAAGCTGGCAGCTTTTGCTCAAGCCAGATGGGCCCGCACTCGAACCTGGGTCCTCTGCATCCCAGTCTGACGCTCTATCCACTGTGCCACCACCTGGTCAGGCTAAAGAGAAAATACCTTAACAATATATCTCCCTTGGTATTTTTACTTACATTGTTGTATTAGCAAAGAATTTTTATTAGACCATAGATATTTTCATTACAGTTTAGAAAAAAAAGAAAAGATCTAAGTTACTATAATTTCTATATAGTTAACAAAAAGTAGGTATCTTAACCCTTTGAGTAGTGAGTTTTTATTATGCTTGCTGATCCTCAGAAGTAAGTTTTTTTTCAAAAAACGAAATTAATTTCAGTTACAGTTTTATTAACTTAAAATTATGGGGGTTTTTTGATAACCAATTTATGAAAACAAGAAGAACATACATTTGCCTTTTTTTTAATGTTGCCTTACACATTTTTAAAATAATTTGATTGTACTCTGAATGATTAGGAGGCACGAGGATGTACATGAACATTCATACTACTCAAAGGGTTAAAATAAGATTTTTCTTTATTTAATATATTGTGTTTACATAGATTCTAGTGTCGCCCCAAATGCATCCCTCCTCCCTGTGGATTCAAATAAGATTTAAAAAATAATTTGTACAATAATAAATAAGTAGACATTAAAATGAACACAATGCAATGGCAACATCAAAATTAAGCCACATAAAGTATTTTGCTATGTATAAGTCTTCAAATTTAGTCAACTTTATCCTACAGAAAAAGAATTAAGAGCTATCAGTGCATAGGCAATTTAGAGAAGAAACCCAAAAGGTTAACAAAAATATGGAAAGATGCTCAGGCTCATTGTTAATCAGAAAAATACACATTAAAACCTCATTGAGCATGACATGTGGTGGCACAGTGGATAGAGTATTAACCTGGAACACTGAGGGCTCAGGTTTGAAACCCCAAGGTCACCAACCTGAGTGCAGGCTCATCCAGTGTAAGTGCAGGCTCACCAACTTGTGCACAGGGTCACTGGCTTGAGCATGGGGTCAACGACATGATCCCATGATACCTAGTTTGAGCCCAAGGTCGTTGGCTTGAGCAAGAAGTCACTTGTTCTGCTTGAGTTTCCCCCTTCCCCCACTCAAGGCACACATGAGAAGCAATCAGTAAACAACTAAAGAGACACAACTACAAGTTGATGATTTACATCTCTCTCCTTTTCTGTCATTTTCAAAATATTAATCAATATTTCAGTCTATATAGATTAGCAATAATTATATAACAATAGAAAACCAAGTGTTGATGGAATGTAGCAGTATAGGAGGAAATGGGCACTGTTAGTGGGAGTTTTCAGCTACCCTGGAAAAGAGTACACTAGAAGTATCCAACCAGATAAACTATTTTTGGGGTATCTGACCCATTGAAATTCCAACAGATCTATAAGTAGAAAGTATGAGGATGTTCACTACATTGTTAATGGTGGTGATAGAAAATAAAAATAATTTGAATATCTTTTCTTAATTGAATAAATAGATACAATATGGTGAACATTACAAAATACTGTGAAATAGTTAAAAAGAACTCAGCATATAGAGTGCTGGGGAAAAATTTGCAAAGAAGAATGATAAGCTTCCAGTCAAATGGCAGAGTGTGTAAACATGGTATTTACTTCTTCCTACAACCACATCAAAATTACAACTAAACTACAGAACAACTATCATTTAGAACCACCTAGAATTTAGCTGAACAAAAGTCCTATAACTAAGGATATAAATAAGAAGCCACGTGGACTCTGGTAAGAGGGGTGGAAATGAGAAAAGAGTAGGTCCCACATCCACATTTTTCAGTTAAAAATACGGAGGGATATCTCCAACGTGTAAATCCCCCCTGAGGAGTGAGGAGTCCAAACCTCACACAAGGATTCCCAACCTAGGTTTCCAGTGCTTAAAAGAGAAGTCCTAATAATTTCTGGCTATAAAAATGAGTGGAGAATATGGCTGAGTGAGAAAGAAAGCTGCTGGAGTCCCAGGCATTCCTCTTAGATGGCCTGCACACAGACTTGTTCAGATTCACTCACTCGGTGTTCCAATGCAAGGGAAGCAGCTCCAAAGGCACCAGATACATACTGGAGGAGCTAAATGTTCTGGCTTTAGGGTAAGGACTAAGGGCAGCTTTCTTCCAGACAGAAATGCTGGCAGAAGCCATTGTTCTTTTGCTTTAGGCACAGATTGGTGTCATATCTGAGTCTCCATCAACCTTATTGATGCCTTTCACCCCACTTTGGTGATTTTCTGAGATCTTTCTCCACTCAATTTTTGGGCCCACCCAAGTCACTTCTAGTGGCATTTCCATATAAACAGCCTGTCTTGGCTCACAAACCCTAAACAAGCAGCATTTGGCTTCAGTGGGCCCTGTACCTCTTGCTAAGCAGCCATAAGCCCAGTACTACCAGCAGCCAGCTTCATTCAATTCACAGCTTAGGCTCTCCCAGATACCTCTAAGCACAGCTCAGTGGCAACCATTGGAAGATCTCTTTGTAGCTCATGCTGGGTAGCCCCAGGCAAGGCACAGGAAGTGGCTAACCTGCACTTCCTGGGAGGCCTGAAAGCCAATGCACCCAGCGGACAGCTTCAGACCACACCAAAGTACCACTCAACCACTTCCACAAGTGACACATCTCAAGCGGCAGACTTGGTAGGCACCAGAGCCCCAAGGAAGTGACTCCTGCTTCATGGGGTGTGCCCCTGCAAAGCAATTTCTCCACTGTAGTCATGGCCAGTACTTGCAGCTCATTGGCCTAGGTATTAATCCTTTCTTCTAATGTGACAATAGCAGTCAAGGCTCAACTACAGTAGGAGGGTACACACAGCCTACATGGGTGGAACTCCTAAAGCACCCCACTTGGATGACTGGGGAGGCTGTAACAATGGACCTCAAAAGACACATACTTCATAAGACCACTCTACCAAGACTAGGAGATATAGCAGCTCTACCTAATATGAAAAACAAACACAGTGAGAAAGACAAAATTGGGAGACAAAAAAATATGTACCAAATGAAAGAACAGGAAAAAACCCTAGAAAAAGAACTCAACAAAATAAAGATGAGCAATCTACTAGATGCAGAGTTCAAAACAATGGTTATAAGGATGCTCAGTAAACTTAGAAAAAAAGTAGATGAACTTAGTGAGAATTTCAACAAAGAGATGGAAAACAAAAATGGAGGTAGAAAACATTTTTTAAAAAGCATTAATCTGAAATAAAATACAAAATTATTGATACAAAGAATACAGAAATCAACAGTAGATTATCAGTGTTTATCAACCACATATCCACAGACAGATCTACCAGAAATGTGATATCAGTCTGCAAAAGAATTAACTATCCTGATGTTGTATGAAGATTATAGACCCAATGATCTTAGTCTAATTTGTTTATGCTTTGAGTGATTTCTGCATTAGCAGTCTCCAAAATTATCCTCCCGTTTTCACCAGGCCCCAAATGTAAAAAAGTTGAAAACCACTGAATTAGATGAAGCAGAGAATTGAATCAGCTATTTTGAAGATAAGGTTTTAAGAAAACAAAACAAAACAAAAAAAGAATGAGTGAAGATAATTTAAAGGGTTTATGGGACAACATCAAGCATACCAACATTTGCTCCATAGGGTTGCTGGAAAGAGAAAAGAGGAGAAATAAATTGAAAATCTGTTTAAAGGAATGATGACAGAAAACTTTTCTAACTTGGTGAAGAAATTAGACAGATAAGTCTGGAACGCATAGAGTCCGAAACAAAAAAACCCCGAAGAGGCCTGTACCAAGACACATCATAATTAAAATGCCAAATATTAAAAACAAAGAGAGAATCTTAAAAGCAGCAAGAGTTAATGGCCTACAAAGAAGCTCCCATAAGACTACCAGCCAATTTCTCAACAGACGTTTGCAGGCCAGAAGGAAGTGGCAAGAAAAATATTCAAAGCGGTGGAAAATAAGAACTTACATTCGAGATTACACTACTCACAAAAGCTATCATTTAGAATTGAAGGACAGAAAAAGAGCTTTCCAGGCAAGAAAAGTTAAAAGAGTTCATCACCAGTATTACAAGAAATTTTAAAGGGTCTTCTTTAAGAAGAAGAAAAAATAGGGATGGCAAGATGGCGATGGAGTAGGCGGATGTACCAACTTCCAACTCTCAGACCAAAGTGGATTATAACTTAATTTTAAGAACCATCATCTGGATAAACCAACTTTGAACTAAATTAAGTGGACTCTTCAACCAAGGAACACTGAAGAAGCCACATTGAGACTGGTAGGAAAAGCGAAAATGCGGAGAGGGCTGCCCAGCTCCTTGGAGTGAACGGCAGCCCAGAGAGATTTCCGTGGTGGGAGGAGAGTTATGTGGAGAGGGAGGGACCTGGGTCCCAGGAACAAAACCACAGCCTGCAGCCCTAGAGCCTAGAGGAAGCGTTTAGACAGTATTGAGCTGTGAAACAAGTGAGGATACTGTTTGTGAGAAAGAGACAGTTTTCTCAGACCCAGGATTCTTCTTAAAGGAACAGAACAGAAAACCTCTCTCACAACCACTCACCTGGGGCTACGGGAAACGGGGACAGAGGAGAGGACCAGAGCAGCAGGAAGAGAGTGTGAACTGGAAGGCACAGGGACAAACACTCTGAGGGACACCCACCCTAACCTCTGGGCTGAGTCACTTCCCTAATCGAAAATGAATATTTCCCCTGGAACTGGCAATATCACCAAAGGGAGACAGGACACCAGCCAAATAACCTCTGCCATGGCACTTAGAGCAGAGCTGCTTAGATGGAGGGAGCTTCAAGGACTACCGTATGGACTGTTAGGGTCTGAGCTGCAGTGTCCCTACCCACACTGCTGAGGGATTGCTAGAGGGACGGTGGTGGTGGTGGTGGCAGGATGCTGAAAGCGGTTCTGTTGGCAGGGGTAGAGACTCAGCTGGTGTGAGATTGGTCTAGCCCAGCAGGGGTGGAGGGGACGCGCAAAAGTGGTCCAGCAGCTGTGACCTGCCTGCAGCCCCACCTAAGGGGGAAAAGCTGGAGGCCAGGAACAGGCAGAGATCTTCTCTGCGTCCCTGCGCGAGACAGCCCTGAATGCGGGGGCAGGGCTAAAGCCAGGGACAGGCAGAGGTTCGCAGCTGAGCACTCGCCAGCAGCACCGCCGGCAGGAGACACCACAGTTTGCCATCCTGCATGCGCAAGTTGGCTCTGACCACGGGGTGGGGCTACAGCCCGAGACAGGTGGAGGTGCACAGCTGAGCACATGCCAGCAGCCCCACTCAGCCCAAGAAACCGCGGTTTGAGATCCTGCGCAAGCCGGCGCTGACCACAAGGTGAGGCAAAAACCCGGGATAGGCGGAGGCACACAGCTGAGTGAATGTCAACAGCCCCGTCTAACCGGAGAAACTATGTTGAGCAGGCTCTGACCACGGGGCCTGGGCGGAAGCCCGGGAACAGGCTGGGTCAACAGCTGAGCAAATGTGCTCACTCCTACCCTTGGTGCTGAGGCTTCTGGCTTGAGTAGAGTGTGCAACCCCACCTGTGGGGGCAAGGTGAAGGCCCAGACAGGCTGAGGCTTGTAGAGACGGAAACCAAAACACAGCCCCTCCAGCGGAGGAGAGGCGGAAATCACAGCAACAGCCGTAGTGGGCCAGCACTGGCAACGCTGATACCCAACTACCCTGGGCAGCGGCAGAGGGGGTAGCAGGCCTGTAGACAGACCACACCTAAGGAACACAAAGGCAACACCCATTGGACTCCAGTAGCCACACCCTTCTTATACACAGGCAAAATGGGCAGGCAGAGAAATGCAACCCAAATGAATCAAGAGAAATCCCCAAAAGGACCTGAACGAACCAGATATAACCAAATTACCAGATGCAGAGTTTAAAATAGTGAGAGTTAGGATGTTCAAAGAGATTATAGCAACAATGGATAGTCATTACGAACACCTAAATAAAGAGATAACAAGTATAAAAAATGAAATTAAAATAATAAAAAAGAATCAGACAGAAATGACAAATACAGTATCAGAACTGAAGACCAGAATGGAAGGAATTAAAAGGAGGATGGATGATACTGAGGATCAAATCAGCGAGTTAGAGGTTAGAGGACACAATAAACAAAGGCAAAGAAGCAGAGCAGAAAAGAGAAAAAAAAATCAAAAAATCTGAGGAAACTCTAAGCATGAAGAGAAATAACATCCACATTATAGGGGTTCATGAAGATGAAGAGAAAGAACAAGGGATACAATACTTGTTCAATCTAATCATAGCTGAAAACTTTCTTAAATTAAGGTTGGAAAACATTTCACACATTCAAGAAGCTCAGAGACTCCATTAAAGAGAAACCCAAAGATATTTACACCAAGACACATAATAGTTAAAATACCAAAGCTAAGGGATAAAGAGAAAACTTTTAAAGCTGCTAGAGAAAAAAAAGGCTATCACCTACGAAGAAGCCCCCATAAGGATGACATCCGATTTCTTAACAGAAACACTTGAGGCCAGAAGGGAATGGCAAGATATATTCAATGTAATACAGAACAAGACTACTCTATCCAGCAAGGCTAACATTTAAAATTGAAGGAGAAATAAAGAGCTTCTCAGACAAAAAAAAGCCTCAAGAAATTCATTAAAACCAAACCAATTCTGCAAGAGATGCTAAGGGGCCTGTTGTGAACAGTTCAAAGGGGGCAAAGAATATAGCAAAAGAAGAATACAGCTTTAAAGAATAAAATGGCAATAAACAACTACATATCAATAATAACCTTAAGTGTAAATGGATTAAATGATCCTATGAAAAGATATAAGGTAGCTGTGTGGATAAAGAACAGGACCCATACATATGCTGTCTACAAGAGACACACCTTAAAACAAAAGATGCATATAGACTGAAGGTAGAAAGATGGAAAAAAATATTTCATGCAAATGGAAATAAAAAAAAAACCAGGGTAGCAATATCTATATCTGACAAAATGGACTTTAACAAAGGCTGCAGTAAGAGATAAAAAAGGACACTACATAATAATAAAGGGAACAATTCAAAAAGAAGATATAACTATTATAAATATCTATGCACGAAACATAGGAGCCCAAACATACATAAAGCAGACTTTGATGGATATAAAGGGCGACATTAACAGCAATGCCATAATAGTAGGGGATTTCAATACCCCACTAACAACACTGGATAGATCCTCAAGAAAGAAAATCAATAAAGAAACAGCAGACTTAAAGCATACACTAGATCAACTCGATTTAATAGATATCTTCAGAACTTTTCACCCTAAAGCGATAGAATATACATTCTTTTCAAGTGCTAATGGTACATTCTCTAGGATAGACCACATGTTAGGACACAAAAATGGTCTCAACAAATTTAAGAAGAAATAAAAAAGTTTCTAGAAATGAATGATAATAAGCATACATCAACTCAAAAATTTATGGGACACAGCAAAAGCAGTTCATTGCACTATGGGCATACCATGAAAAGCTAGAAAAAGCTCAAATAAGCAACCAGACCTTGCATCTAAAAGAACTAGAAAAACAACAGCAAATAAAGCCAAGGACTAGTAGAAAGAAGGAAATAATAAAGATCAAAGCAAAAATAATGACATAAAGGCTAAGGAAAACTACAGAGGATCAATGAAACCAGAGGCTGGTTTTCTCAAAAGGTAAACAAGATCGATGAACCTTTAACTAGACTCACCAAGAAAAAAACAGAGGACTCAAATAAATAAAATTAGAAATGAGAGTGGAGAAATAACAACTGACACAACAGAAAAACAAAGTATTGTAAAAAAATACTATAAAGAACTCTTTGCCAAAAAATTAGGAAACCTAGGTGAAATGGACAAAGTTTTTGAATAATAAAATCTTCCAAAAATCAATCTGGAAGAATCAGAATCCTAAACAAACCAATTACAACAAATGAGATCGAAACAGTTATCAAAAACTCTCCCCAAAAGAAAGTCCTGGGCCTGATGGCTTCACTAGCAAATTCTATCAAAAATTCAAAAAAGAACTAACTCCTATTCTCCTCAAGCTATTTCAAAAATTTCAAGAGGAAGGAAGACTTCCAAACTCCTTTTATGAGGCGACCATAATTCTTATCCCAAAACCGGGCAAAGATATCACAAAGAAAGAAAATTATAGGCCTATATCCCTGATTAATTTAGATGCTAAAATTCTCAATAAAAATAATTAACCAACTGAATCCAGCAATATATGAAAAAAATCATACACCATGATCAAGAGGGATTTATTCCGGAGAGGCAAGGCTGGTTCAATATTCGCAAATTAATCAATGTGATTCATCACATAAACAAAAGGAAGGACAAAAATCACATGATAATTTCAATAGATGCAGAAAAGGCATTTGATAAAATCCAGCACCCATTCATGCTCAAAACTCTCAGTAAAGTGGAAATGCAGGGCACATTCCTTAACATGATAAAGGCCATCTACGACAAACCCACAGCAAACATCATACTAAAGGGACAAAAATTAAAAGCAATCCCCTTAAGATCAGTAAACAGGCAGGGGTGCCCCCTTTTACCACTCTTATTCAACATAGTTCTGGAAGTGCTAGCTACAGCATTCAGACACGAAGAAAAAATAAAAGGCATCCAAATTGGAAAAGAAGTAAAACTCTCATTATTGGCAGATGATATTATATTGTATTTAAAAAACCCTAAAGTCTCAGTCAAAACACTACTGGACCTTATAAATGAATTCAGCAAGGTGGCAGGATATAAAATTAATACTCAGAAATTAGAGGCATTTCTATATACCAACAATGAACTGTCAGCAAAAGATATTAAGGAAACAATCACCTTCACTATTGCATCCAATAAAATAAAGTACCTAGGAGTAAATTTAACCAAGAAGATTAAGGACTTGTACTTTGAAAATTATAAAACATTGATAAAAGAAATCAAGGAAGATACAAACAAGTGGAAGCATATACCGTGCTCATGGCTAGGAAGAATAAACATCATTAAAATGTCTATATTACCCAAAGCAATTTATAAATTCAATGCAATACCAATTAAAATATTAATGACATACTTCAAAGATACATAACACATATTCCAAAAATGTATATGGAATCAAAAAAGAACACGAATAGCCTCAGCAATCTTAAAAAGAAAAAATAAAGCAGGAGGTATCACTCTTCCGGATATCAAGGTTTACTACAAGGCCATTATACAGCCTGGTACTGGAATAAGAACAGGCACATAGATCAATGGAACAGAACTCTCCCCAAAACAGAGAACCCAGAAATAAACCCACAGCTTTATGGACAACTGATATTTGACAATGGAGGAAAGAACATACAATGGAGTAAAGACAGCCTCTTTAAAAAATGGTGTTGGGAAAATTGGACAGCTACCTGCAAAAAAATGAAACTAGATCATCAACTTACACCATTCACAAAAACAAACTCAAAATGGATAGAAGACTTAAACGTAAGCTGTGAAACCATAAGCATCTTAGAAGAAAACATAGGCAGCAAGCTCTCTGACATCTGTTGCATCAATATATTTGCCTATTTATCTCCACTGGCAAATGAAATAAAAGGCAAGATAAACAAATGGGACTATATCAAACTAAAAAGTTTTTGCACAGCTAAAGACAATAAGAACAGAATTAAAAGACAAACCACACAATGGGAGAACATATTCGACAGCATGTCTGATAAGAGATTAATAATCAAAATTTATAAAGAACTTATAAAACTCAACACCAGGAAGAGAAACAATCCAATCAAAAAATTGGCAAAAGAAATGAATAGAAATTTCTCCAAAGAGGACACAGAGATGGCCAATAGGCATATGAAAAAATGATCAACACCACTAATCATTAGGGAAATACAAATTAAAACCACAATGAGATATCACCACACACCAGTCACAATGGCGCTCATCATTAAAACAACACAGAATAAGTGCTGGTGAGGATGTGGAGGAAAGGGAACCCTCCTGTACTGCTGGTGGGAATCCAAACTGATGCAGCCACTGTGGAAAACAGTATGGAGATTCCTCAAAAAATTAAAAATCGAACTGCCTTTTGACCCAGTTATCCCACTTATAGAAATATACCCTAAGAACACCATAGCACTGTTCGAAAAGAAGAAATGCGTCCACATGTTTGTGGCAGCATTGTTCACAATAGCGAAGATCTGGAAACAGCCCAAGTGTATCTCAGAGGACAAGTGGATTAAAAAGTTTTGGTACTTAATATACTATGGAATACTACTCAACCATAAGAAATGATGACATCGGATCATTTACAACAAAGTGGATGGATCTTGATAACATTATACAAAGTGAAATACGTAAATCAAAAAAAACCCTGAGAACAGCATGATTTCATACATAGGTGGGACATAAAAGTGAGACTATGAGACATGGACAAGAGTGTGGTGGTTATGGGGTGGGGGGAGGGAGGAGAGGGCGGATAGGGAGGAGGGGATGGGCACAGAGAAAACCAGGCAGAAGGTGACAGAGGACAATTTGACTTTGGGTAACGGTTATGCAACATAATTGAATGATAAGATAACCTGGAGATGTTTTTGTTGTACATATGTACCCTGATTTATTGGTGTCACCCCATTAAAATTAATAATAGTAAAAAAAAGAATACTACTAGACCTGATAAATGAGTTCAGCAAGGTGGCAGGGTATAAAATTAATACTCAGAAATTAGAGGCATTTCTATATACCAACAATGAACTGTCAGCAAAAGATATTAAGGAAACAATCACCTTCACTATTGCAACCAAAAGAATAAAGTACCTTGGAATAAATTTAACCAAAAAGGTTAAGGACTTGTACTTGGAAAATTATAAAACATTGATAAAAGAAATCAAGGAAGATACAAACAAGTAGAAGCATATACCGTGCTCATGGTTAGGAAAAATGAACATCATTAAAATGTCTATATTACCCAAAGCAATTTATAAATTCAATGCTATACCAATTAAAATACCAATGACATACTTCAAAGATATAGAACACATATTCCAAAATTTTATATGGAACCAGAAAAGAACATGAATAGCATCAGCAATTTGAAAAGAAAAAATAAAGCAGGAGGTATCACTTTTCCCGATATCAAGGTTTACTACAAGGCCATTGTACTCAAGACAGCCTGGTACTGGCATAAGAACAGGCACATAGATCAATGGCACAGTACAGAGGACCCAGAAATAAACCCACACCTTTATGGGCAACTGATATTTGACAAAGGAGAAAAGAACATACAATGGAGTTAAGACAGCCTCTTTAACAAATGGTGTTGGGAAAATTAGACATCTACCTGCAAAAAAATGAAACTAGACCATCAACTTACACCATTCACAAAAACAAACTCAAAATGGATAGAAGACTTAAATGTAAGCCATGAAACCATAAGTATCTTGGAAGAAAACATAGGCAGCAAGCTCTCTGACATCTGTTGCATCAATATATTTGCCGATTTATCTCCACTGGCAAATGAAATAAAAGGCAAGATAAACATATGGGACTATATCAAACTAAAAAGTTTTTGCACACCTAAAGACAAGAAGAACAGAACAAAAAGACAAACCACATAATGGGAGAACATATTCAACAACACGTCTGATAAGAGGTTAATAATCAAAATTTATAAAGAACTTATAAAACTCAACACCAGGAAGAGAAACAATCCAATCAAAAAATTGGCAAAAGAAATGAATAGAAGTTTCTCTAAAGAGGCCATACACATGGCCAATAGGCATATGAAGAAATGCTCAACATCGCTAATCTTTAGGGAAATGCAAATTAAAAAAACCACAATGAGATATCACTTCACACCAGTCAGAATGGTGCTCATCAGCAAAACAACACATAGTAAGTGCTGGTGAGGATGTGGGGAAAAGTGAACCCTCCTGCACTGTTGGTGGGAATGTGAATTTGTGCAGCCACTGTGGAAAACATTATGGAGATTTCTCAAAAAATTAAAAATCAAACTGCCTTTTGACCCAGTTATCCCACTTTTAGGAATATACCCTGAGAACACCATAGCAGTGTTTTAAAAGAAAAATGTGCCCTTATGTTCATGGCAGCATTGTTCACAATAGCGAAGATCTGGAAACAGCCCAAGTGTCCATCAGAGGACAAGTGGATTAAAAAATTTTGGTACATATATACTATGGAATACTTCTCAGCCGTAAGAAATGATGTCATCGTATTATTTACAACAAAATGGATGGAACTTGATAACATTATACGGAGTGAAATAAGTAAAACAGAAAAAACTGAGGACAACATGATTTCATACATAGGTGGGACATAAAAGCGAGACCTGAGACATGGACAAGAGTGTGTTGGTTACGGGGTGGGAGAAGGGAGGAGAGGGAGGGAGAGGGTGGAGGGGAGGAGCACAAAAAAAAACAGATAGAAGGTGACAGAGGACAATTTTACTTTGGGTGATGGGTATGCATCATAATTGAATGATGAGATAACCTGGAGATGTTTTCTTTGAACATATGTACCCTGATTTATTAATGTCACCTATTAAAATTAATAAAAATTTTAAAAAAAGAAGAAAAAGGAATTATAAATATAAATAATAAAATGGCAATAGATATATTTCTATAAACAATTACTTTAAATGAAAATGGATTAAATGGTCCAAAGGTACAAGGTAACTGAATGAATAAGAAAATAAGGCATTTACATGTGCTTTCTAGAAGAGACTCACTTCAAATTAAAAGACTCACTCAGACTGAAAGAATGGAATAATATATTTCATGAAAAGGAAAACAAGCAAATGAACAAAAAAGGCTAGGGTAGCAATATTTTTAACAGCCAATATAGATTTTTAAATAAAGGCTATTAAATAAATAAATAAATAGATAAATAAATAAATAAATAAAATCTTAAGATATAACAAAGGCTATAATAAGAGACAAAGAATGACCAAGCAATTCACATCTGAGTATTTATTTATCTAAGAAACCAAGACACTAATTTAAAATGACATATGTGTTTATATATTTTTTTATTAATTTTAATGGGGTGACATTAATAAATCTGGGTACATATGTTTAAAGAAAACATCTCCAGGTTATCTTATCATTCAATTATGTTGCATACCCATCACCCACAGTTAAATTGTCCTGTGTCACCTTCTATCTCGCTTTCTTTGTGCCCCTCCCCTCCCCCCTCTCCCACCCTCTCTTCCCTTCTCCCACCCCGTAACCACCACACTCTTGTGTTTATATTTTTATTGCAACATTATTTACAACAGTCAATATATAAAAGCAACTTAAGAACCCATCAATAAACTAATGGAAAAAGAATATATGATACATATATACAATGGGATATTACTTAGCCATAAAAAAATAATAAAATCTTGCCATCTGGAACAATATGGATAGACTTAGAGGGTATTGTGCTAAGTGAAATAAGTCAGACAGAGAAAAACAAATGTCATTTGTGGAATCTAAGGAACAAAATGGACAAGCAGGCCAGAAACAGACTCGTATATACATAGAACATTTTGATGGTTGCCAGAGGGCAGTTGGGAGCTAGGTAAAAATAGTGATGAAATTTTTTTTAAAAGCACAAATTTGGTAGATAGAGGATAGTCAGGGGAATATAAATTATTGCATATGAAATATAGTCAATAACATTGTAAAATACTGTGTGGTGCAATATGTGTACTAGATTTATCGAGGGGATCACTTCATAAATTATATCAATGTCAAATCACTAGGTGGTACTAATATAAAATTGTACATCAACTGTAATTTAATTTTTTTTAAATATAT
The DNA here is from genome assembly GCA_037038555.1 of Rhynchonycteris naso. Classification (NCBI taxonomy): domain Eukaryota; kingdom Metazoa; phylum Chordata; class Mammalia; order Chiroptera; family Emballonuridae; genus Rhynchonycteris; species Rhynchonycteris naso. The sequence continues at coordinate 225,359,010 of CM072996.1, read as the reverse complement.
TTAAAAATTGAGTGATCACAATAATTCAATGACATCTATTAAATTTTTTAAAAATATATACATTAACAATATGTATTTAAAAGAATTTATATGTCAGCCTTGACCAGGTTGCTCAGTAGATAGAACATGGACCCAGCATGCCAAAATAATGAGCTCCATCCCCAGCAGGGCACATGTGAGAAATAACCATTGAGTACACAACTAAATGGAACAATTAAGTGGAAAAACAAGTTGATGCTTCTTTCTCTCCCTTCTCTCTCTCTCAAAGCAATGGGGAAATTTAAATTTAAAAAGTGTATATTTACAACTTTATATGTTCAAAGAGGTAAATGTTAAATATATTTAAGCTACTGCCCATAAAAAAATAAGTATGAAAATGGGAAATAAAAATGAGTAAATAAAGACATAAATTAGTAAAACAACAGAGGGGTCTTATAGGACTAATGAAGATAAGAACCAAAAAAAAAAAAGAAAGAAAGAAAGAAAGAAAGAAAGAAAGAAGAAAGAAAATCAAAGAGATTGAGATTTAGAAAAGACAGAGAAGTGTTATTATTAGAAAATTACCAAAATAATAAGTACTGTCTTGCCTGTATCTGTGTACTCTTTTTGTAACAGTAACAGTCTTCTAGAGCACAAATAAGCTAGAAATAAATACCTTTTACAGAGAGAGAAACAAGTTTTCTCTGAAGTAAGGAGATAAAGAATGGGAAGAGTATAGTTCATATTACTGTTAGAATTTACCTTGCCATACTTGTGAAGACCAACAGACAGGAATAGAAATTATTGTAACAGCCAATTGAATCTACCTTTAAAATAAGGCTCTGTAGGATGCTGTTAGCAGACAAACTTAACTTGAATAAGGCTAGCCTAGCTCACATGGTAAACAATACTTCTGTGCTAATCCTAAGCAAAAACAGCACCCCCAGGACATAAACAGCATGCCAATCTTCTATATCTATCATTGTGATGTGCATTCTACTTTTAAGAAAAGTGGGCATTTTGTGAACTAATTGATTTTAATTCTTACATTAACAAAATATTTGATTAACAAAAATATCCAATCATTATTCATTGCAAATAAAAAAGAAATTATAATTTTAATTTAACTAATCTTGAAGGGAGAAATATGTACAAATAGTTATCTAAATAAAACTCTTTAAATAATGGTAATTAAATAATTTTAGTTTAAATAATCAAACCTTTATCCAATGGTTTGTGAAAGTTTGTAGCTCTTTTATTTTTAATATTATTAAATTTCACTTTAATTTTAAATTTTACTTGTAATTTTGGTATCCTTTGTGAATCAAATATATAAAAGTCATATAAATTCTAGTGTGGATACACAATTCAAAGCTACTTAGTATTCATTCATTGAGTGAGACATTATTATTGGATAAATGTCATTGAGCATCAACTCTCTATGGCTGCTACTGTTTGAGATTGAGTTTACTAACTAAAGTAACAGATAAAGTTTATGTCCTTATTCTGTATATATTCTCCTTAGGGAAGCCAAATACTAAATAAACAGTTAAAATATATTGTATATCAGATGCTGATGAGTAACATGAAGAACACTAAAGCAGGGAAGGGTGAGAGAAAGTTCCAGAAGAAAGAGGAGGGGAGGGTCCTGTTTTATTTAAGGTGACTAAGGAAGGCTTCCTTGATAAAGTGATATTTGAACAGAAGCATGAAGAGATAAAGGACATCATGTTATCTGAGGAAAAACAGTTCTAGACAAGGAAATAGTAAGTACAAAGGAACTATGAGGAGCCAGCATTGCTGGAGCTAACAAGAGATGAAGAGAAGTGGTACGACCACAGAAGGGTTTTGAGCCAAGTGAAAGACTATTGCAATAATAATCTCAGCACAAGATGTTAGTCATGTGGATTAGGGTCAGAAGTGACAGAACTGAATATGTGTTAAACTGGATTTCGACTATGAAAGAAAAAGAGGACTAGATGACAATTAGAGCCTGAGCAATTGAACAGATGGAACTGTTATTTACAGAAACAGTAACATGACTTGGGTCATGTTCTAGAGATCTTAAGTACCTCATCTTTACCTGGTGAAATATTTCACTTATATTTCAAGAAACTGGTTTGGATTACCTTGAATACTTAATTTAGGATTGATCAAAGAGAATTCAAGTACAAGAAAGAATCATAGTTATTACAATATTATTGGCTATATTTTTATGCTGTTTGTTACATCCCCATGGCTATTGAAAAATCAAACTAAAAAGCTTTTGCACAGCTAAAGACAATGTGAACAAAATAAAAAGGCAAACCACATCATGGGAGAACATATTTGACAATACGTCTGATAAGAGGTTAATAACCAAAATTTATAAAGAACTTGTAAGACTCAACATCAGAAAGATAAATAATCCAATCAAAAAATGGGCAAAAGAAATCAATAGATACTTCTCCAACAGAGGGCCAATAGAAAGATGAAAAAATGTTCAACATTACTAGTCATTAAAGAAATGCAAATTAAAACCACAATTAGATATTACCTCACATCAGTCAGAATGGCGCTTATTAACAAAACAACACATACTAAGTGCTGGCAAGGATGTGGAGAAAAGGAAACCCTCTGTATTGCTGGTGGAAATGCAAACTAGTGCAGCCACTGTGGAAAACAGTATGAAGATTTCTCAAAAAATTAAAAATGAAACTGCCTTTGACCCAGCCATCCCACTCTTAGAAATATATCCCAGAACACTACATCACTGATTCAAAAGAAAAAATGCACCCCCATGTTTATGGCGGAATTGTTTACAATTGCCAAGATCTGGAAACAGCCCAAGAGTCTGTTAGTGGATGAGTGGATTAAAAAGCAGTAGTACATATACACAATGAAATACTATGGGGCCATGAAAAAAAGGAAATCTTACCTTTTGCGACAACATGGATGGATCTGAAAACTATTATGCTAAGTGAAATAAGCCAGGCAGAAAAAGAAAAATATCATATGACCTCACTTATTTGAGAAATTCAATGAACAATGTGAACTGAGGAACGGAATAGAGACAGAGGCAGGATCAAAGGGACCAGAGGGGAAGCGGACAAAGGGAAAGGGGATGATAGAATGAAATCAGAGAAGGGAAAGAGATTGGTGAAATTATATACACATAACACAGTGTTATAGAGAGCAGAAAAGCAAATCCTGGAAGGAAAGAGGGAGGGCATTGGAGGGAGCGGGCAAGGGGGATATTAAAGGAAACATGGGAGAGGGAGATGAATTCAGGGGGACACTAGAGCAGTGGTTCTTAACCCTTTCTGAGGTACCAAACCCACCAGTTTCATATGCGCACTCACCAAACCCTTCTTTAGTGATAAATAAAATATTATTTCTTTTCCAAATTCAAGACATAGGTATACGTTTTTTTACTGGTGCACAAAATGAGCCGTGCATGAACATCACCTTGCTCAAAAAACAAAACCAACAAAGTGCATGAACTCACAACAAATTACAGTATTACTTTATTCTGGCCTCTGCGGCAGAGGCTTCTCTAAACCCCTGAGAATGACTCATTGAACCCCTACGGTTTGATAGAACCCAGGTTAAGAACCACTGCACTAGAGTCTATGTAAACACAATAAATTAAAATCAATAAAAAATACTTAAAATACTCATTAAGAAAAACAACAAAAAAGAATGCTTTGTGAAAATGGTGCTAGGGAAAATGAGTGTTAATACCAATGCTAAACTGATTACTTGCCAGAAGGCAAGTAAAATATTGTCATAATAAACTCCGTACACCATCAAAACCAAAAAAAGTAAAAAAATTAAAAATTAAATTTTCCCTATCAAAATTCAAAAGAAAGAAAGTAACAAAGATAGAAGGGAAGAAAGAAAGAAAAAGAAGGAAGGAAGGAAGGAAGGAAGGAAGGAAGGAAGGAAGGAAGGAGGGAGAGAGGGAAGAAAGAATCTTAGGAATAGTATAGACCTGACTTCATTTTACAAAGAGAAAACTACACAGCTCATTAGAGAGAAAAGTTGAATCAATCAATCAAGAAACCAAGTATAACTGAATATCTCTCCTGTGTTTAAGACACTGAAAGGAGAAAAAATAGAAAGAACCAACTTCACATTTTTAACATTTAAGCTCAAAACATAGTATTTAAGGTCATTAATAATATACATTAACAGGAGATACATATGTCTGTACAGGATACAAAACAGGAGTGACTGGATGTTTTATTTTCTCTGTTGGAAGCAAGGGCTCTCTGAATTTTCTCTGAGTGGTATGTAGAAGGAAACTCAGAGTGAATGGGTCTTCATCTCCTGTGAGGAGTGGAGAGATAAAGGGGCAAAGGGGAAAATAAACCAAAGTAGCCAGAGCTCAGGGTCATGGGATGCCGGCATACCATATTCGACAGAGACAGAGAAAACTAAAATGCAGTCCCTAACCTTCCATATTCCACCCCTCTCACCTCGCAGTACCAAGAGTAGCAGAGACAAACCCCACAGTTAGCTCTACAGAACTATTATCTCCCCTGAAAAACAGAAATGCTCCACATCTGGTCCACAGGTCTGTTGGGACATGGGAAAAAGTGCCCAGAAGCCTGAGATTACCATTCCTACAGCCATAAAGCTGGAGAGCTGAAGCCATAAAGCCAAAGCCATAAGGCTAAAACTGTAAAACCCTCACAACATGATTCACTCAACAATGGACCTGTAGCCCTGCCTTTATCATTGTTACAGCAACATCTCAGCAGAGGACAGCGTAGGAACTTCACAGAGCTAAAGTGGCAATACAGTGACACTAACTCTACAAAACTACTCAAAAGCAAAATTTATTTTTTCTTTTTTCCCTTTTCTTTTTATTCTTTTTTCTCCTTCTCTCATTTAATTATCATTTTCTTTAATTTTTCTGTTTCATTGTTATTTTTGTGAGTGTTTTTCTTTTACTTTTCTGTTTGTTTCCAATCTTGTTTCCTGTGGTTATTCTTCTTTACTTATAATAATGTATTATTCTTTTAATTTTTAATTTTAATTTTTAGTAGTTTTATTATGATTCTAAATATATCATTTATAAATGTTATCAAGAAAAAAATTTGATTACCATGGCTACAGAAGATATAGACATAGTTCAGAAAGAAAAGAAATGCCCAGAAAAAAATACTAAATCACCTGGAAACCTTGGAGTTAAATGATAGAGAATTCAAAATTGAAGTTCTGAAAATACTCAACAAGATGTGAGAAGACACCAATAAGAAAGTTAATGAGCTCAGAAAACAAATTAATGAACAAAACAAATACCTCACCAAAGAAACTGAAATTCTAAAATCAGAGATGAAGAACTCAAAACATGAATTGAAGACTGAGGTAGCAAGTTTAGCTAATGGAACAAGCAAAATAGAAGAAAGAATCAGTGATATCAAAGGCAGGCAACAAGTGATGCTAGAGAATAAAGAGGAGTGAGACTCATGACTTTAAAAAACTAAGAGAACTTTACAAGAATTGTTTGACTCCATCAGAAAGAGCAATATAAGAATAATGGGTATATCAGCAGAAGAAGAGAGGGAGAAGGAAATGAAGAGGCTATTCAAGCAAATAATTGATAAATTCCCAAGCTTATGAAGAGTTAGATCCTCAAATCCAAGAAGCAAACAGAATATTATTACCTCAACCCAAACAGACCTTTTCCAAGGCACATCATAATAAAATTGCCAAAAAATCAATGAAAAAGAAAGAATCCTCAAGGAAGCTAGGAAAAAGAACATAATATATAAAAAAAAGCCCATTAAGTTATCACCAGACTTCTCCTCAGAAACTCTAAAAGCCAGAAAAGAGTAGACCCAAACATTCAAAATACTGAAAGAGAGGAATTGCCAGTCAAGAATACTATATCTATCAAAGTTATCCTTCAGAGAAATAAAAACTTTTGTAGACATAAAAGCTAAGAATATTTATCACCAGAAAAACGCCACTGTAGAAAATACTCATGGGGGTTATTTGACCAGACACAAAGACCAAAATAAATCAAAACTACAAGCAAAATCTCTAACGAGTTCACATAAAAAAAGGATAATCTGTGACAACAATAACATAAAAAGGGGGAGGATAAAGATCTGCAGTAGCTAAGGAGGATGGAGTGCAGGAGCATTCATAATACAAAGGACTCATACATATGACAATATTTCTATTAATAACCTAATAGTAATCACCCACACACACAAACAAAAGCCACTACTGAAACACACAGTTTAAAAAAAAGAATCATGCAAAAGAAGTATGGAATACCACCAAACAAAAACACAAAAGAGAGAACCAAATTAGACACACAGCTACCAGAAAACAAAACATAAAATAGCTATAGGAAATCCTGAAATGTCAATAATTACCCTAAATATAAATAGACTGAACTCACCAATAAAGCTGCACATAATAGCAGATTGGATCAAAAAGCAAAACCCAACCATATGCTGCCTTCAAGAGACACATCTAAGCCATAAGGACAAAAGTAGATTCAAAATGATGGCTTGGAAAATGATTCTACAAACAAATAATATCCAAATAAAAGCAGGTGTAGCCGTACTTCTATCTGAAAACACTGACTTCAAGACAACAAAGTTAACTGGAGACAAAGATGAACATTTCATAATGATAAAGGGGACATTGTATCAAAAAGACATAACACTTCTTAATATATATGCACATAACCAGGAAGCACCAAAATATATAAGACATCTACCAAATTATCTAAATACAGAAGCAGACAAAAAAACCTATCACACTTGGAGATTTCAACACACTATTTATGGCTTTAGGTAGATCATCCAAACAGAAAATCAACAAAGAAATATCAGCCTTAAATGACACTCAGGACCAAATGGACATAACAGACAATTACAGAACATTTCAAGCCAGAATATCAGATAATACATTCTTCTCAGAATGCATCAGTTGGGAGATAAAGGTCTATTCCAAGGATAAACGTCTATTCTCAAGGATAGACCACATACTGGGCCACAAAACTAACTAACATCAACAAAATCAGGAAGATAAGAATTAAACAAAGCATATTTTCTCATCACAGGACTTTGAATAAGAGGGAAGTTTATATTCTTACAGGTTTATTTCAAGAAACAACAGAAATCTCAAATAAACAACCTAACATCACACCTTAAGAAACTAGAAAAACAAGAACAAAGGCAACCCAAATTCAACAGAAGAAAGAAAAAGTAAAAATTAGAGCAAAACTAACAAAAATCTGTAGAGAAAATTAATACAACAAAGAGCTCATTCTTTAGAAAGACCAATAAAATTGACAAACCACTGGCTAGACTCACTAAGGAAAAAAGAGAAAGGACTAAAACAAAATCCAAAATGAAAGAGGAGAAAGTACCACAGACATTATAGATATACAAGGGTTCGTAGTTGAATATTAAGAAAGATTATATGCCACCAAAATCAACAACCTAAAGGAAATGGATTAATTCCTAGAACTATGCAATCTTCATAGACTGAGTCGTGAAGAAGTGAAAAACATAAACAGACCTATAAGCACAGAGGAAATAAAAATAACTATCAAAATCACCCAAAAAATAAATTCCCAGAGCACATGGCTACACTAGTGAATTCTACCAAATATTCAAAGAAAATTTGGTAGCTATATTTCTCAAAGTCTCCAAAAAAAGAAAAAAAGAAGAAGCAATACTCCCCAACACATTTTATGAGGTCAACATAACCCTAGTACCAAAACCTGTCAAGGACAACACAAGAAAAGAAAACAACAGACCAATATTTCTGATAAATTAAAGGTGCAAAAATCCTAAACAAAATAGTACCAAATTGAATACAACAACACATTAAAAAATAATATATCATAATCAAGTGGGATTCATTCCAGGAGCACAAGGATGTTTCAATATATAAAAATTGATTAATGTAATATACCACATTAACAAAACAAAGAACAAAAATCATATGATTCTTTCAATAGATGCAGAAAAGTCATTTGATAACATACAGCACCCCTTTAGGTTTAAAACACTCAATAAAATCAGAATAAAAGGAAAGTACCTCAACATAATAAAGGCCATCTATGAAAATTCATCAGTTGATATCATACAAAATGATTTTAAAAAATGAAGACTTTTTCTCTAAAATCAGGAACAATACCAGACTACCCAATCACTCCTCTTTTTAAACATATTTCTGGAAGTTTTAACCAGAGCAAACAGGCAAGAGAAAAAAATAAAAGACATCCATATCAGAAAAGAAATAAAGGTATCACTTTTTGCAGATGACATAATCTTGTACCCAAAATATCCTAAAGACTCTACCAAAAAACAATTAGAAACAATAAACCAATACAGTAAAGTCACAAGATTCAAAATTAATAGACAAAAGTCCACTGCTTTCCTATATGCCAATGATGAACCATCAGAAAATATACTAAAAAAAATTTTTTTTTTTTTACAATTGCAACAACAACCAAAAATAAAATACCTAAGGAATAAACTTAACAAAGAATGTGAAAAGATAATTGAAAGAAATTAAAAAGGACACAATGAAATAGAAAAACATTCAATGTCCAGCAAGTGGAGAATAAACATAGTTAAAATGGCTATATTACCCAAAGCCATATACAAATTTAATGCAATCCTCATCAAAATCTCAATGTCAATTTTTAAAGAAAGAGAACAAAAAATCACCAGGTTTGTATAACATCATAAAAAACCCGAATAGTCAAAGCAATTCTGAGGGAAAAAATAAAGTTAGAGGTATCACACAACATGACTTCAAATTATACCACAGAGCCATGATAATCAAAACAGCATGGTAATGGCAGAAAAATAAACATACAGATCAATGGAACAAAATAGAGGTCCCAGAAATAAAGCTACATATATATGGACAAATCATCTTTGACAAAGGAGCCAAAAACACACAGTGGAGAAAAGAAAGCTTCTCTAATAAATGGTGCTGGGAAAATTGGAAAACCACATGCAAAAGAATGAAACCTGACTACAGTTTGTTCCCCTTGCACAAAAATCCATTCAAAATGGATCACAGATGTAAATATAAGATCTGAAACAACAAATTACATTAAAATCATAGGTACTAAGCTCATGGACCTAAGCCATAGAGAACATTTTATGAATTTGACCCCAAAGGCAAGGGATATAAAGGCTAAAATAAATGAAGGGGAACAGAGGTGAATAAGGCTGGTGAGCTAGGAACCTTTGATTCTAGGAAACTCGGATAAGCTTTGTGAGCATTTAATGAGTGGGTTTTGGAGCCCAGTGTGTGTTTTACTTGCCCAGCAGGTGCAAACTAGGATTAAAGGTAATGGCCTACCAGTTCTTGGCTCCATTGTTTCATTACCGTCTGTCCGAATCAAATGCAAAACTGCATGGGCCAGGTGGCTGTGATTGTGGACGTGCCTACTGGCTTTACATTTGGCATAGTCTGTGGCAGCATTTGAAGACAATATGGAGCTGCCACCCTTGAGGTGCATGGTAGAGGACTGGTTGCTGTTATGGTTCCCCATGGCTGTCCTTTTGGGGACCGTAGGCTGGTTGACTTTTACAGCAAAAAGAATTTGACAACAAAACAAATAGGCAGTTATCTAAATTGCTGATGATATTTGTAAACAACAGCTCCAATAAGGGGTTAATATCAAAAATATACAAAGAACTCACAAAGCTCAGCAACAAATAAGCAAACAGTCCAATTACAAAATGGGAGAAGACCTGAGCAGACACTTCTCCCAAGAGGACATACAAATGGTTATCAGATATATGAAAAGATGTTCATCTTCACTAGCTATTCAAGAAATGCAAATTAAAACTACAATGAGATACCACCTGTTAGATTAGTTATAATCAACAAGACAGGTAATAACAAGTGTTGGAGAGACTGTGGAGAAAAAGAAACCCTCATCTACTGCTGGAGGGAATGCGAACTAGTACAACCATTAGGGAAGAAAGTGTGGTGGTTCCTCAAAAAATAAAGAATGAAACCACCATATGACCCAGCAATCCCTCTACTGGGTATCTATCCCAAAAGCTCAATAACATTGGTACATAAAGTCACATGCACCCCCATTTTATTGCAGGATTATTTACAGTGGCCAATATATGAAAACAACCAGTGTCCCTTGACAGAACATTGGATAAAAAAAAATGTGGTACATATATGCAATGGAATACTTACTACTCAGCAATAAGAAATGATGACATAGTGACATTTACAACATGGATGAACCTCAAGAACATTATACTGTGTGAAATAAGTAAATCAGAAAAAGCTAAGAACTGTATAATTTTATACATAGGTGGGATATAAAACTGAGACTCATAAACATAGGTAACAGTGAAGTGGTTACCAGGGGTAAGGAAAGAGGAGAGAGGAGGACAGTGTAGGGATTGGAGGGAAGGCTGTGAAAAGAGACAAATATAAGGTGACAGAAAATGATTTGACTCTGGGTAATGGGTATACAACATAATCAACAGTTCAAATGCTATAAAAATCTTTACCTGAAATTCATATACTCTTATTGATCAATGTCACTATGTTAAAGATAATTTTCTAAATAAAATTTAAAAGTTAAAATAATAATAATAATGTTTATAAAGAGAAAAGAAAAAGAAATAGGGTCCAGAGTACATTAGCCTTCTAGTAACATCACAGCTGTCTAAAGGTAGGGGAAACTCTAAGTGGGATTATGGTTTCTTCCTTTCTTATTGTTTTTGTTGTTTCATGCTGTTCATTTTGGGGGTTTTGAAAACCAAAGAGAGAATAGGCAGCTGGATGCACAAAATTGCTTGAAGCCAGATTATTAATAGCATAAATACTAATCTTTAAAGTGTATTGCCAAATATACTGCAAAGGCATCTGAATTAGCTCCTGACTGAAAAGAACTGAAGTCATGTGGTAACAACATACCTCAAGGTGTTTTTGACAGCCTCAGATTTTAAAATGCTACTGTCATCTTATTAAATGTTACATTGAGTAAGGTTTGGAGCCTTCCTTTATTGGCTCTATCCTCATTATTGCTTTCAACTGTTATTTTAATTACTCAATTTTTATTATAAAAAAATATATTACCTTTGGAATTCATATTGTGTCTACCTAAAAACTATAGTAATCCACCAGAATTAGAATAACTAAAACCATTTCAGCTGTATTTTTCTTTGCTTTGCAAACCAGGAGACAAACATGTGACTGTAAACTATTCCATTTAGGCCAGTGGTTCTTACCCTTTTTTGAGGTACCGAACCCACCAGTTTCATATGTACATTCACTGAACCCTTCTTTAGTGATAAATAAAATATGATTTTTTTTTTCAAATTCAAGACATAGGTATATGTTTTTTTACTGGTGCACAAAATGAGCCATGCATGAACATCACCTTGCTCAAAGAACAAAACCAACAAAGTGCATGAACTCACAACAAATTATGGTATTACTTTATTCTGGCCTCCATGGCAGAGGCTTCTCTGAACCCTTGAGACCGACTCGTTGAACCCTTAGGGTTTGATAGAACCCAGGTTAAGAACCACGGATTTAGGCATACTGACCTTTGCCATTAAGATTTCGAGGTAAGAAACCTCAACAGAATAATAAATTTTCTATCTAAACAGGGTTAGTGCCTGACCAGGTGGTGGCGCAATGGATTGAACATCAGACTGGGATGAGGACGACTCAGTTTTGAAACCCCGGGCTCGCCAGCTTGAGCGCGGGCCAATCTGGTTTGAGCAAAAGCTCTCTAGCTTGGACCCAAAGTTGCTGGCTCCAGCAAGGGGTTACTCGGTCTGCTGAAGGCCCGTGGTCAAGGCACATATGAGAAAGCAATCAATGAACAACTAAGGAGTCGCAAGAAAAAACTGATGATTGATGCTTCTCATCTCTCTTCGTTCCTTTCTGTCTGTCCCTATCTATCCCTCTCTCTGACTCTCTCTCTCTGTCCCTGAAAAAAAAAAAAATTAAACTGCACTAGTAAAATTTCTATATAAATATCAAAACATTAGCAAAAAAATGCCTTTGCCAAACTTTCAGTTGAGAAATGAATATTATGATTACTTTTATTAATATAAAAAGAGAAACAACAGAAAAATACTTGGTGATTTAGATTTAGAAAGCATAAAAAATTTTACACTTTTATTCTCACAGATAAAAGCAAAAACCACAAAAACATTTATGTACTGCACTCTCTTCTTTTTTTAGTGTTTTTATTTTGTCTTTTTATTTTTCTTTATTTTCTTAATTTTTAATTTTAATTTACTGTATTGAAATGGTTTCTAGTGTCTCACTCAATATAACATGCTCCACCCACCAAATCATGCGCCCCATACCCCCTTGCAATGTCTCTTTTTCCATATCCTCCTACATTCATCCCTCCTTTCACTTTGGGAATTGCTACCCTGTTGTCTGTGCCTATGTATTGTGTATATATAATATGGATAATCCCATCACCTTCTTTGATGTCATCCCATCTTCCCATTCCCTCTAATAGCTGTCCACCTTTTCCCTGTGACTCTGCCTCAATTTCTATTTTGTTCCTCAGTTTACTATGTTTGTTAGATTCCACATATAAGTGATATCATATGGTATTTGTCTTCTTCTGCCTGGTTTATTTCACTTAGAATAATAACACTGGTGAACTTTATTCTTCATTTTCTGTTGCATGAGGTTTTAGACTTTTTCTATATATTTCTGCATCGCTGATTCCAAATCTGAAATCTGTATTTTGGTGCATGCTCTAATTTTTATGCAATTTTAATTTCTTTTTGTTACAGTTAATGGTATGCATTGGTTTTTAAATTGGAGTTAAAGGGCAACAACTCTTGGATTGAACATAAACACAAGGCAATTAATGTTTTACAAACATCACTTTTACATAATTATAGTTGTTTTTAAATGTAAAAAATTATTATTTAATAAAAACATTCTCTTATTTTGTTTTAAGATTGAATCATGGCTTCTTTGACTAGGCATAAATGTAAGAATAGTCCTGACATCTTCTGTTATATACGTGACTGTTACAAACTTCAACATCAAAGGTGCAATATTTCATTATTTGTGACACATGCATATATTGCCTATTTCCAAGTTCCCCTTGGTGATAAGACAAGAATTGGGATCCTCATATTGTGTGTCATAATTGTGAGGAAATGCTTCATGACTGAACAAAAGGAAAATGCAAAGGAATACCATTTGGTATTCCCATGGTTTGAAGTGAACTTAAGGACCACAGCAGTGACTGTTATTTCTGTCTGATCCATAAAAAGGGCATCGGCAAGAAAAAATGGCATATGATCACATATCCTAATATTCCTTCATCAATACTACCTACCCCACACTCTGAGACACTCCCAGTTCCAGTTTTCAATGGTTTTATTTCTTCTAAGGATGAAGAAAGTGAACATGGTGATCAAGTGTATTTTAATAAGATGCATGAGGAAATGGTTGTAGAATCTGAAGTGTCCTCTTCTGATGCCAAGCAGTCATTAACCCCTCAGCAGTTTAGTCAACCTAAATTGAATGACTTAGTAAGAGATTTGGACCTAGCAAAGAAAGCAGCTGAGTTATTAGCCTCCAGGCTTCAAGAGAAGAATGTACTTCACTGGTCAGCTAAAGTATCCCATTTCAGGAAGTGTGAACAAATTTTTGCGGACTTTTTTTCCGAAAACAAACACTTTGTTCACTGTCATGATATCAGTAGTCTTCTCAGCAAGCTAGGTGTTACCACTTACAGTCCAAAAGAATGGCGGCTGTTTCTTGACAGCTCTAAGCGGAATGTGAAATGTGTTCTCCTACACAATGGTAATGTTGATGCAGTGGTTCCAATTGCTTATTCAACTCATCTGTGAGAAGATTATAATGACATAAAAATTATCCTCGACTTTCTGAAGTATGAAGAGCATAACTGGATCATTTGTGTGTATTTTAAAATGGTTAATTTCCTGCTAGGACAACAGAGAAGTTTCATGAGGTATTCTTGCTCTCTTTGTTTGTGGGACAGCTGAGCTCGGGAGAAACACTGGACACAGAAGGAGTGGCTGAACCGTGAAGCTCTGGAAGTAGGGATGCAAAATATTATGAATGAACCTGTAGTTAATCAAGATGGGATTATTTTTCCCCCACTTCAAATCAAACTTGGCTTAATGAAGCAGTTTGTTCAGGCTTTGAATAGAGAAAGTGAATGCTTTCAACGTATTATTTCTTCTTTTTCTGCCTTGTCTTTTGAGAAGAGAAAAGCAGGTGTGTTTGATGGACCTCTAATCCAAACTCTCATATGTGACGAAGAACTTGCCAGGAATATGAATAAGGAGGAGAAAGCAGCATGGCAGTCTTTTGTGGCAGTTACAAAGAACTTCCTTGGTAACAAAAAAGCAGAAAACTATGAACTTCTGGTTCAAAGGATGCTGTTGGCTTTCCACGACATTGGATGTAACATGAGTGTTAAGATTCACTTCCTGAACAGTCACCTTGATAAGTTTCCCGAAAATCTTGAAACGGTTAGTGATGATGCTGGAGCATCAAACAAGATTGTCCTCAACAAGTACACAGACGCAAGAGCTACCAAACATAAATTTTTCTCTGAATAGAATTTAAATAAGTTTTGCACAAATTTATGATTAAAATGTGTTTAAATATGTTCTATTTTGAAATTGTAGAAAAATTCTGATGCAATCATATCTTTTAGTGTATTTTTTATTCATTTTTTTTTGACAGAGACAGAAAGAGAGCAGAGAGAAGAACAGATAGAAACAGACAGAAAGGTAGGGAGAGAGATGAGAAGCAACAATTCTTTGTTGTGACTCAATAGTTGTTTATTGATTGCTTTCTCATATATGTCTTGACCAGGGGGCTACAGCATAGTGAATGATCTCTTACTCAAGCTAGCATCTTTGGGCTTCTAGCCAGTGACCTTTGGGCTCAAGCCAGAGACCATAGGGTCATTTCTATGATACGACACTAAAGCCAGTCATCCTGCACTCGAATTAGTGAGCCCATGCTCAAGCCAGATGAGCCCATGCTCAAGCTGGTGACCTCAAGGTTTTGAACCTGGGTCCTCCATGTTCCACTGTACCACTGCCTGGTCAGGCTATGTTTTATTCAATTTTAAATAATATCTTTTCTGGAGAGAATAATCTTGGTTGTAGCCTCTTGTTTTGCTTCACTTGGAACATTTTCTGCCAGTCCCTTCTGGCCTGAAGTGTTTTCATTGAGAACTCAGATGTCAGCCCTATGGAGGCTTCTTTGTGGGTAATTAATTGCTTTTCTTTTGTAGCATTTAGTATGTTTTTTTCTCTTATCTTTGGCATTTTACTTAAGTTGTGTCTTGGTGTAGACCTCATTGGGTTTATCTTTAATTGGACACTCTGTGCTTCTTGAATCTGTGTGACTTTTTCCTTCATCAATTTAGGGAAATTTTTAGCTATGATGTTTTCAAACAAGTTTTCTATCCCTTGTTTATTCTATTCTCTAGGAACTTCTATGATGCAGATGTTCTTTCCTCATGTTGTCACAGAAGTCTCTTAAGGTTTCCCCAGCCTTCTTGAGCCTCTTTTCTTTTTACTGCTATGTTTTTGTGCTTATGTCTATCTTGTACTCTAAATCTCTGATTCTATCCTCTGCTTTATCCATTCAGATTTTGATTCCTTCTAGTGCAGTCTTCATTTAAGTTATTATATTTGCCATTTCTGACCAGTTCTTTTTTATGGTTTCAATGTCCTTTTAAATGCTTACTAAGTCTCATTGTGCTTATCTTTTCTTACTCTAAGATCCTTGAACTTTCTAATAACCATTATTTTAACTTTGAGTCTGGTAGTTTGGTTACTTCCATTTCATTAATTCCTTTTCTGAAGATTGTTCTTATTGATTAACTTGGATCATATTTCTTTGTCTGCCCATTATGTCAGTATATTAGGTAGTTCTTCTCTGACTCCCAAATTTGTTGTGACATTTTTATGAGAAAGATGGGCTCAGTGATACTAACATCCAGGCCATGTGAACTCCTTATTTTAAGAATGTTTCTTGAGTGTTATATTTACCCTCCTGTTGTATGTGAGTCTTAAATGCTCTTGGCCCTTTTGTAAGTGAAATTAATACTTTAGGCTGGCAGGCTCTATGGGTCAACCTTGACCACGTATATTAGATGCTGTACAGTGTCCATCATATGAGTAATAGTCTGGTCTGTTGCAGGATCTGGTGCTTGCTGGACTCCTCCTTTAAATGTGCCATTTTTGTGGCTAGTTGCAGTCTGCCATCCACTACTGGTTGTATTGGTTCAAGGTTCTCCTGGTCAGGATTTTAGTATGAGTTGATGTTTGACAATGTTTGTAACCCATCATGGGCTACCTGTCTAGAACAATTTCTCTGTTCATGTCTGCATTTTCTGTGCCTGAGTGTGTGTGGGAGGGGCAAACCTGTGTATAAAGATCAGGTTTCTCCTGCTTCTAGCTGACAATAGCTCCATAAAAGGGCCCAAGTTCCTTATGATTTGCCTCCACTTTTCAGCTGCTCCACCTCTTCTTGCAGCTGCCTGGTGTTCCTACAGAGTCTTTTGTAAAAGACTGTATAGTGGGCTCAAACTGGCCTCACCCCACCAACTCCTCCACAGCTTGCAAGCTTGGTGGTTAGGGCAACTGAGATCAGGATAACAACATTAGTGGGACCCCCTACCATAGAGATCTCCTGATCAGGCACTCAGGGCAGGGAAAATGGCCGCTATTTCAGAGCCTAATCCCTCAGACACTTATGGTTACTGAATACTTCAATTCTATTTCTCCCCTGCAAGGTGAGTGGCAGGTTCAGATTAGATGTGGCTGACATTTCTCTCTGCAGAAGTTTTTTCAGCTGGGGAGCCCCTGGTATCAGAAGGGAAGTTTAAAAAAGTCTTTCACTGGGGCTGATTTTAACCCCTCACTAGGTGGTTATGCTCCTTGACCAGTTCGAACTGGCTCCAAGGAACTCACACTTTGAATGTCTGTGCTCTAAGCCTCTCTCCCTTTCTCCTGTGAAACTAAATCCAGCAGGGAAGGATATCCAAGATTTAGGCTGGCTAATTGTGAAGCTTTACTTTATTGAATAACACATTGAATATGTTTGAGCTGCTATGCAGGTGTTGACTATAGAAAATGCAATTTGCCTCTTTCAGGTGTCTTTCTGAGTTTGGTATCTGATGAACTCTCCCTTCAAATATGCTGCTAATAAGGGTAGTTGAGTATTACTGTGATGTTCACTGTAGCTGGCCATTGGATGTGCTGATTCTGGGCCTTTTAGAAGGGAACCTGTTGCAGACCAGTGAAAGACACTGCCTGTGACTGTCCCTCGGCAACCTTTTTAGGGCTATAAGCAAACAAGAATTATAGCTGCCTCTGCTCAGTTTAGGTGCACATGAAAGGACCAAGGTGCTCATGTAGGCTGGCTTTTACCTGCACTTCACCTGTGGGAAAGTCAGCAAAAGGCCCAAGTTTCTCTAAGATTCATCTCATGCTGCCTCTGTCTGCTGGATACTTGTTGGTTTGGCCTCTGAAAAAAAAACTCTGTTAGAGTCTAGAGTCTGGGGCAATTCAGGGAGTAAAAAGATGGTGGGTGTGACTCTTACCCTAGGGCCCCAAGCATCAGTTTTTCCTGAATTTCTTCACAGACCTCAGAAGGATTGGTTACCAGGAGTCCTGTGGTTGTGGTCTCTGAAACCCGAGATTTGGTCTTCCCACAGTCCAGACAGTTTCTGTTGAATCTCTCATGAGGAGGAAGGACCAGTCATATTTTTGGGAAAGTGGGAAAAGCTCAGGCCTCAACACCAGACAACTAAGTCACTATCATGCCCCTTACCTCCTGGCCAAAGCTGCTTTCTTCTCAGCACTACTCAATATTCATAGGGGGAGGCAAGAGAGTTTCTCTGGGGTGGGGCAATTGCTTTCCCCAGCAGCACAGAGAGGACTGCTCCACCCAAGGAAGATGGCAACTGCAGTGTTGGAGAATGATTCAGCACAGGGATTCTGGAGTCTGCCCCCACCAATCTCTCCTCAGGCCTCGAATTACACACTCTCCTCACAGACTCTAGTCCTCTCAGCCCTCCCTCTGTCAAAACCCCAGATAAGTCACTAGTAAGTGAATAAGATTTTCTGCATTGGCCCTTTAAGAGGGTACCTATGACTCTGAGCTCTCCTGTCTCCTTCTTGAAGACAGAAACTCTTTTCACCACCAAATACTCTGTGGGCACCTCTTATAGTCACTGGTACTTTAAGCTGAGGCACCCAGCCTGGGGCTTTGGACCCAAACTTCTCAAGAAAAACCTCTCCACAGCTAAGAGTCCCTCAAGATCTTCAGCTGCTGCTTGCTCCTGGGAGTGGGGCAACCCTTTTTGCATCTTTGCCCTTTCTTTATACCAGTCCTGATGTGACTTCTGTGACTCCTTGGTTATAGATTCCTCTTCATTTAGTCCTAAGTTGATATTTTTAATTATTGTTCTTAAATTTAGTTATAACTCCAATTTGGTCCTGAGAGGTGGCAATTGGAACATCCACCAACTTTGTTGCCATCTTGAAATCCTTCTCTTCTTATTTTTATTCCCTTCATTGCATTTATTATTGCATTTGAAGTAGTGAGTGAGAGGAGCATTGCAAAAATAAAACTAAAACTATGTAATTAATATATATTTACTGTAAAAAATTTAGAGAACATAAATCTATATATTAAAAAATAATGGCCTCACTCCATTTCCAAGATGTTAATACATATCCTTTTAAGTATCTTTAACCTTACTCAGGAGATTGTAAGAAAACCACAACACCAGAGAGACTAAATGGTTTTTGGTCTCAAATAGATAAATTTTTGTTAGCTCCAACCCAAGGTATAAAGAAGATATACAAGCTGTACAACTGTATACAAGCTACACAAAATATACAGTTCTACATTTCTCTAGGAAATGATTATGAAACTAAAATTAGAATACTTTGCCAAGTAATAATTATCGTAGAACTATGGAAGCAAATAACTAGAAATATATATTTTAAAAATCAAAGAAAATAAAATATATTAATATTGTTATCCATTAAGGGCACAAATAAGCTTATATTGTAAAATTTCTGAAAACAGCTGAGAAATCCCCTTATTTTCAGCTTGTAATAAAAAAAGGGAATTATTAATTCCAGCATACCTTTTACTGATTTTTGGTTTTGCTTCTTATTTTAAAAATCTCTCATTCAAAATCTTAGCAATGCTTTCATTTTAAACAAGTTTCCTGAATCAATGCTGCCCTGGCTGGATTGTTCCAACTGTTAGAGCATCGTCCAGAAGTGCAGAAGTTGTCAGTTTGGTCTCCAGTCAGGGCACATACAGAAACAGATTGATGTTTCTGTCTCTCTCTCTCTCCTCCTCCCTTTCTCACTAAAATTAATAAAGCAACCTTTTAGAAAAGGAATATCAATGCTATTATGACCAAAATAGTGTTTTATCTAATGTTGGATTTCTAAATTATTTGTGGTTTTGTTTTTATTTATACTAAAAACTTGAGTGCAACAACAATTAACAATTACCATATTGCTTGTCTATATACCATTGATGTGGCAACTATAGTAACTGTGTTTCCCAATGACTTTGAGCCACTTAGCTTGGATTTATAATAGATCAGTAGCTAAGAGTTCATTTCTAAAGATCATCATATAGTTGTAAGAGGTTAAATGACCTACTGAGATCCATAATCTCTTACAGCCAATGCTGTGCTAATAAATGGTTAACAACAAGTTCTCTGAAATGTGGAGAAACCCAGTCCTGATTTGTATAACATTTGCCACTTTCTATGGAGTAAATATAAATACTCCCACCATGGCCAATTTGAACATACCAAAAGAGGTAACTGAATATAGAGTCGGTAAGAAATGTGTATAACCAGCTCCTGAAAGCCTTAAGAGCCACCTCTAACACACCATATCACTCATAGCAGTCTTGAATATATGAATTTGAAATTCAATGACATCCCAACTTTCTCCAAATGGTCATGCTCATAATCACTATGAAGGCATCCCAGTCATCACCCCTTACCCCTTCCACTATATCTCTCTCTTCTCTCAAAAAACAGTCTAATACTCAGATAAGCTTTTGGTCTTAAACCTCTTCCCCTGAACCCATGTAATTAAAGACTCAATTGTCCTCCACTTTGCACATCTTGATAATACCATGTTCTAAAAGAAAAGAAAGGAAAAGGTAACTTCCATGGTTATTCTCTAGGAGAGTGGCGAGTGCTGTTATTCCTTAGCACCTGGACTAGAGTCAAGAGGAAGGTACTATAATCATTCCTTGAGATACATTTCAATATGCAAGATTGTTCTGATTTGAAAGCCTCCTATCAAAGTTCTTTCCTACTTTCTCACCTGTAGGGTCACCATGAATGGTTCCATGTGAAAGTACATAACCAAGTGCCTGACATGAGAAGGAGATGGATATGTTTGTTGAATAAATAAGTGAATATTCATCTCCTCTCTCAACTTTGTGATACCCTTTTATAAGCAGTTTCTTAGAAGAAAGTATCCATAATATAGTTTCCAATTTATAATGTTTTCTCAGTAATTTTATAACATAAGTAGTATGAAGGCCATTGATGGAACAAAATACTATGAAATTATTTCTGAGTTTATCAGTGCAAGAATTAAATTGCTAAACTATGGGTTAAATGAAAAGTCTATCTTCCTGAAGTTGTTCAGTCATTGCTAACTGCAATGTCACTATTGCACCAAACTTCCAGGCCTAGATTTACTGGAAAGGACTTTCCCATCCTCCAGGAGGCCTGGTGAGCATCTGAAATATAGTAATACATGAAAGCACCTGGCTCAGAATCACACTGGACAAATACATTTTTTAAAAAAACTTTCTATCCTCCAATACTTTCCCTGCCTTTTTTTCTCATTGGCACTATAATCATACGTTACCATACTGTTCTGGAATCTAAATGCACTTTGATGTCAAATATAATTGAAAAAGGCTTATTTAGAATATATATCTCAGTGTTGCCTGACCAGGTGGTAGCACAGTGGATAGAGCATGGGCTTGGGATGCTGAGGACCTAGGATTGAAACCCTCAGGTCACTGGCTTGAGTGTGAGATCATAGACATGACGCCATGGTCACTGGCTTAAGTCGCAAGGTCGCTGGCTTGAGCAAGGGGTCACTAGCTCAGCTGGAGCCCCCTGGTCAAGGCACATATGAGTAAGCAATCAATGAACAACTAAGGTGCCGCAACTATGAATTAGTGCTTCTCATCTCTCTCCCTTCCTGTTTCTCTCTCTCTCAAAAAAAAGAAAAAAATTCATCTCATTGTTATTTTGAAAAACAAAAAAAATGACTACCTTTGATATAACTCCATTCAACTCTGCATCTTGTTAGGGACCAGAAAATATGATGCTATTTCTCAAATGCCAGATCAAATATTTAAACAAATTTTGCAGTTATAGTTTTTGTTATAGCAGGATCAAATGTTGTCTTCCCTGATGAACTTCTCCAAGTAAATTTTAAATGTCTTGATTAGATCTGTTTTTATTAGTGTGCCTTATTTTAATTCAGTAACTTCCTTCAGAATTAAAAGTTTCAAATGTATTAGAGAAGGCAGCAGCTTCTCCACTGTTCCTAGGACTATTTTGAGTTTGCCAAACCACAAACCACCTGTAGAGGCCCTTGCAGTCCTACAACTGTGAACACAGAAACAATTATATTTTTATTAAGAAGTAATGTAATCCTTAACAATTTACAGGAAAAGAGAACACTACAGCCCAAGATGATAGGAGTTGCATTTCATAAATCTTCCTTCCTATTGGTTCCAGAATTTAGTTCTCAATTTAGGAAGACAAATGTAACTAAAGTGAATTTACTTTTCAAGTGTTTGGTCCTATATGTGTCTAAAACTTGTATCTGAGATTCCTTTCTTGCTTCAGTACAGTTACTGATCAATGACCATAGCCAGCAATTTAAAACTTATACTTAGAAGAGACTATATAATTCTACTTATTGATTAAAAATACTTGTTTATTTTGTGTTAAAAAAACAATAACATAACCTCCAAAACTTGTGTTTTTCAATAGCAAACACCTAGTACCCACTATTTAGTTTTGTTTTTTATTTTTGTCTTTATTTTAGATTTGTTTTAGTAGTATCAGTGTTCTCAGAAGACTGCTTGGTTTGCAATCCAACCTGTCTGTAAAATCCCCCAGAGGAGCAAAAGTTGAGTTTAAGTCACTTTACCCAACTGTGTCAGCTATTCCTGATGACAAGATTGCCACAGGGTGGGGCAACCGTACAGTCAGAATAATAATAAGTTTAATCCTCTACTTCCCCAATATTAATGTAATGCAGCAGTTTCTCTTTCCACAGGGTACAATTAATAATCATTTCTCACTCAAGCAGCTGAGACACAACACTACCATTTGGCAGTTTTTCTGCAACAGCTGAGTCATCCCTTTCAATTTGGTATCAATTAGGCTAATTAGTGGTTAGCAGCTCAGTCTGCCCTTCAATCATTTGGAGATAGCTCTCCACACAATGTCAGGCACTGCTTAAGACTTTCTCACATGCTGATGATACTATATGTCTTGGCTGCTAAAACAGAAGCTGCGGGCTTGAAAGATAACTTGAAGCTGCTGTACATGTCTGATCGCTGTCACAAAATAGAGCCTTTGTTGCCCACCAACTAGTTCTGTGGTCTCTTGTCAGCCACAGTAGTTGGGGGTACAGGTTCTTGGCCACTGATACAACTGAATTCTTGTATCTTTCATCTCACCAGCTAGGCGATGAGGGTGTGCTTCCCCTTGAGGGCATTTGTACCTGTTAAAACACTATTTCTTTTGGCTCTGCTTCTAAACCCAGGCAAAGGGGATTAGAAACCTGGCTTTAATTGTGCTTGTCTTTTTCTTTTGCAAATGACAATCATTCTGCAGCACCTTTTGTGATATGAAAATGAACACTGGATTAAAGCATATTTTTGATTCCCCACCAACCATTCTAGTCAGTCAGGCACCTTGCTTAAGCCAGTGGGTGTGCATATCGAGCAGCTCAGCTTTGGCAGGAGGCAAACATTGAGCAATTTCAAAGCGAACCTTCTTTCTACTCTTAAAGATCACTGGGAACAAATTTACAGAGCTAATTCAAAGAATTATTTAGCATAGTTCATTTAGTTACCAAATAAATTTTGAAAGTTTTAACAGGTTGATTTCCTTCATGAGATTTTAATAATCATAATACATAAACAAAGAGCTTGCATAAATTGTAGAAAAACATAAAGTAAGTTGTTTTCCAAATTGAGTCCTCACTAGAAAAATAACTTCAAAACTAAGGTAATGTTACAATTTTTTTTAAATGTTATAATCTTTTACATATGTATGTCTTTTAGTATGCCTCATAATATGAGAAAATCGCTATGAAAAAATTTCAATTTAAATAATCCCATAATTGTGTTCTAATAATTTACATGTTTAAGTTACCTTATTCTATTCAATTAGTTATGTTATAAACTTTTGATTATAAGAAAATAAATTCTGTGCAATAAAATTATATATAAATATATTTTTGAATATGGTAGCAAAAGACAATTTTAGGAGTCATTATAAAATTAGAGAATTTGCTAAATAAGCATTTATAATGACAATAAAATATCTAAATAATGAATCTCATGTCAGATATTATATAAAAATTTTTTAAAACACATCATTGACATAAAAAATATGTAGTTTAAGCTTATTTGTGATGCAAGTTAATCTTTCGATTGCTATAGAACTGTTTCCCTGAAACCTATGTATTCTTATTAAGCAATGTCATCCAATTAAATTTAATTTCTAAATAAAAAATAAAGAAATATAAAAATTTAATCTTTTGCTTCATAAATGACCCATTTATATTGTTTGTACCTACAGATATACAGTTGACATTATAAATAAAATATATTTACATAGCACATAAGGTTCAGTTATACATAAAATTTTTAAATATACATTTGAATTTACATTATAAAAAAATTAAAAGAAAAGAATTAAAAACCCTCAGATATTTTTAACTATAGCATTAATTATAGCAATAGGAAAATGTGACCAACAAAACCTGATAAATAAAATGATAAGTCTGACTAAACATTGGCTCAGAAAATTAAATAATGTAATAATTGTACCATCATATAATTTTAAACATTTTAAATGTATTTTAATAACTTTTATTTTTAAAATTATCTGAAAACATAATACTGTGTTTTTACATTAGCAATATTATTAAATACTTGAAAATATTTGTGCTTGTAAGTGAAAGCAATATACAATAAGAATAGATAGAAGATTGAATAGAAAGAGCCAGATGGAAATATCTTTGCATATATTGCAACTTATGGTTTAGAAATTTGTAAATATTCCTTTCATTTGCTTATTTATTGACTATCAGTAAAACTTAATCTTAGACTTTTTCTTTTAATATAAAATGATGCTTTGAAGAAATTTTTCTTAAGCAATAAGAATTTTATAAAAACTAGTATGTGGAACAAATGTGAAAAAATATGTTCTATGTAGAAAGTAAATTAACTTCGCAAACATGAGAAATAGGAAGAAAAAATAATTTAGATTACTTTGCAATTTACTAAAAAATGTTAAAGCTCCAACATTTTTTCTTTCATAGTGTTTCAGGAGCAGGCAATATATGCCCCCAAATTATAAACTTTACCCATGTAAACAATCCAAAAACAATGTGGTCTACTCTGAAAAAAGTAGTTTATTTTCTCTACTTTAAGGATTGTCTTTTCCATGTAAGTCTTTTTATTACTTAGTAAGTTTCATGACAATATTATAGTAGTATGTCATAGACATCAATGTGAAAAATTACATTTTTAAGTATACATATTATACAAATAGTTTTTAAAATATAAAGGAGTAATAGCAAACAATAAAACAATATCAGAATCTGAGAAATGAGGTATAGTAAAGTAGGAAAGTTACAATTTATAAATCAGACCAATGATTTCAGTCACAGAAAGAGTAATGCTTAAGAAAATATATATGTGTGTGTGTAATAAGAAATATGAATCTTATGTGGATTTTTAAATTTTTGTATAGTTCTTCTTTTTTCAAGCATCCACTTATTTGTTTTTGCATGAAGAGATGTAAACTGTACTGTCCAATATGATGGCCTCTGGCCACATGTAGCTATTGAGTATTTCAGAAATAGCTAATTTGCCCTGGCTGGTTGGCTCAGCTTTAGAACGTTGGTCCACCTGTGGAAGTCCCAGCATCAATTCCCTGTCAGGGCACACAGGAGAAGTGTTTATCTGCTTCTCCACCCTTCCCCCTCTCCTTTCTGTCTCTCTCTTCCCTTCCCTCAGCCAAGGCTCCATTGGAGCAAAGTTGGCCCAGGTGCTAAAATGACTCCCACTACAACAGAGCAATGCCCCAGATTGGCAGAGTATCACCCCCTGGTGGGCATGCCGGGTGGACCCTGGTCAGGCATATGCAGGAGTCTGTATGACTGCCTACCTGATTCTAACTTTGGAAAAATACAAAGAAAAGTTAAAAAAAGGAAAGAAACATAGCAAATCCAAAATGAGTGTGCTATAAGTACAAAATAGACACTGGATTTTAAAGATTTAGTATAAAAATATATCCTTAATAACTTTTTATATTGCTTACATCAGTGGTTCTTAACCTTCTCTAAGGTACCGAACCCACCAGTTTCATATGCGCATTCACCGAACCCTTCTTTAGTGATAAATATGATTTTATTTTCCAAATTCAAGACATAGGTATATGTTTTTTTACTGGTGCACAAAATGAGCCATGCATGAACATCACCTTGCTCAAAGAACAAAACCAACAAAGTGCATGAACTCACAACAAATTACAATATTACTTTATTCTGGCCTCCACGGCAGAGGCTTCTCCGAACCCCTGAGACCGACTCATCAAACCCCTAGGGTTCGATAGAACCCAGGTTAAGAACCACTGGCTTACATGCTAAACTGATATTTTGGAGATATATATATATATATACACACACACACACACACAAATAGTATATATCAGTAGAATTTATTTCTTCTGATTCTTTTCAGATTTTTATATAGCCATTAGAAATACTAAAATTATATTTCTAATGGACAGCATTTTGTGTAGACTGCATATGCATGACACTAAAAATCAGTGACTTCAGTGAAAATTTGGTTTGATTTTTCTTCCTGAAGTGGCTAATAGATACCCTAAACCAACTGGTTTGCCTTTTTTTTTTTACCAAGTTGACTCAAATAAGCCAAAAATAAAAAAGATTACAGAAGTTAAGTTAATCCAAAAGCAGTACCAAACATAAAACAAAGAAAATTATATAAAAATAGGCAAATTGAACAATTTCAGTTAGTCAAGTCATTCAGACAACCAAACTGTTTGTGCCTATTGATGCAGCTTCAATTTGTTCTCCAAGTCAAACAAACTCCTCTAACTAGAGAATATTTTTTATTCCTGTTACTCTTCCATTATATTGGTCATGTATTATTCTATTCAATTTCTAGAATATTAAATTCAAATGCATAAAAGTGATAACATACACTAGGCTTATACATACAAAATATCAAAACCTGGAATTTTAACTACAAATAATTATTGTAAAAGTAATACATCCATTCTATCAACAATCAGTAACATGGTTAGTTTATTGGCAAGTATGTTTGAGTGAAGTGATATCAAAATAGATAACTGAAAGCTGAAAATTTTAATCAACCATTTTATACAGTATTGTACAATCATAGTCAATAGAATAGGCATATTCAGCCTGACCTGTGGTGGCGCAGTGGATAAAGTGTCGACCTGGGAACACTGAGGTTGCCAATTCAAAACCATGCACTGGTCTGGTCAAGGCACATATGGGAGTTGATGCTTCTAGCTCCTCCCCCCTTTCTCTCTCTCTCTCTCACTTTGTGTCTCCTCTCTAAAATAAATAAATAAATAAATAAAGAATAGGCATATTCAAAGAAGAGACTGAAATTGTCTTTAATATTAAATAACATGAGGGCAACTAAAACTAAAACATGTCACAGCTACATCAGACATAAAAAGTTACACGGCCTATACTAAGCTTTCATTTTACAGTATGTCTCCTTCTCTCCTCCTGTTTCTAGTAGATTTATCACTTAAAGTTCTGTTCACATGGAATTTGATGAAATCCCTAGCAGACCACAAGATTGGTAAACCTGTTCTAACTGCTCTTACAATATCATGGAACAGAGCTTGAATTACCAATCCACCAGAGAATGCTAATGCAATTATGAGTGTTTACTTACACCATGTGTTTCTCACTGAGCCTTCCCTGCTGTATCAGGATAAACCAAAGGGAGCTAATGTTTTATAGATGGTAAGACTCTGTTTGTTTTCAGTAAGGCTAAGGCTCCCAAAGCACTCAGACACACTAATTAAAGTAAACTGCAGAGGCCCATAATAAAATATATGTGTTTGGAGACTGTGAGATGAACCCTACTGGCTTATTAAAAGTCAAAAGAAAAATATACATTATTTATGACTTCAAAGGGACACATTGTGAGCTCCAGTTTATTTAAAGGATTAACTAAGCAGTGGTTTTGGTGACCATCTGAACTGAATGGTTATTCTTTCACAGTTCATTAGTTCTGTCATATATGTGAGAAGTCATCATTTGGGTTCAAATCAAATTTATTAATCAAATAAATTACAGAGGGTACAGCAATATTATTAAATAAAATCTTTGTAAAATGGCTGCTAATAAATCTGATACTTATCTTTCAGCAGTTGCCTAGTTGCAACAATGTGATTTAGGCTTTCACAATGTGTTATAAGTATTAAAAAATATATATTAATAAATTTGGCCATCCCAGAAATGGGAAGTTTTGGAATATAATTACAAAACAAGTGACTTCCTATCCATTTTTACAAAAGTTATTCTACCATTACTTAATTTGGAAACTTGAAACATCACACAAAAATTCACTTTCCCATTTTCAACGTGATCTACAGTAGAAAAAAAAATAATCACACATGAAACCAAAGCCTTTTCACATCCTGTACTTCTTTCAATTATTAATAGTGCCAAATCAAATCACATTACTCAAAGAATAGTGCTTATACTTAGCTTATGTAAGTCTGAACTAGAATAGTTAAGGCAAATCAATGTTGCTGCATTTGTTCCCCTGCATATGAAAAATTACAAAGCTATCCATTATTGTACATTCTAGAAATAAAAAAATTTATATTACTTAATTAAATATCAACATGCATCTGACAATCCCATATAAGATTTTGCAAGCATTTCAAGGTATGATACTAGAAAAAAATTTCTCAGATTGTTCAAGGTCACCTAGAGATTTACTTAAATTCACACTTTTAAAAGAAAATAATATACCCCCAAAGCAGTGGTGGGACTCAAATAATTTAACAATCAGTTCTTTGCCCTAATGACCATTTTAAGTATTAAAAAATAATATACTGAAAGGTATTTTATTATTTCATGCATTTAATACTTAAATAAAAACAATAAAAGAGGTACGCAAAACTATATTGTTATAAGAAAGAGTTTTAAAATATTAATGAAAAAGTATTAAATAATACCTGACAAAAACAATACAAGTTATTATCCCCTGGTTGTTTGGCACTTTTTCTCTTTATGTTATATGTTTGTTTACTGAAGTAACAAATGCAAGGGAATTAAAAATGTAGTATTTCATCAAAGGTATAATGAATTTTATGAAGTGAATAAATAAATATTACATGTATAGTACTGTTAAGTATTTTTCACCTATGGACGGAATGAACATTACTACAGGTGCTTAGAATATGCTGTTATGCAGATAAACATTAAAAAAGAGTAAGGAATGTAAATATGTGGTTTCTCCATTGGGTGGCTGCCCAGGCACCCACCGTAGAGAGAACTTTGATTAGGAGTACCATTTTAACAACCTGTTCCCCGAACTCAACAAAATACTAGGTATCAGTTCTGCCAAACTGGTGTAAACCTGCTGAATCCCACCAATTCCCCAAAGTAAGAAATTGATTCTAAGATAGCTCCTCTTGACTATCTAGGAGTTTTTACAACATGGCAGATAAACTACTATAGATCCAATATTTTCTCCTGATGGGATTATTAGAAATTTCTATCTCATTGTTTTCCCTTTATTCTCTCTCTCTCTCTCTCTCTCTCTCTCTCTCTCTCTCTCTCTCCTCCATTCTTACATTTGGCATTTGTTTACATATGGCTTTGCCCAGTCATTTATCATAACAAACTTAGGTAATAAACACAATAAAAACTGGGGATATACGCTAGCCAGGTGGTGGCACAGTGGATGGAGCATCAGACTGGGATGCAGAGGACCCAGGTTCAAAACCTTAACGTTGCCAACTTGAGTGCGGGCTCACCGTATGACTTGAGTGCAGGTTCACTGTTTTGAGCGCAGGGTCACTGGTTTGAGCATGGGACCATAGATATGACCCCATGGTCACTGGCTTGAGCACAAAGGATGCTGGCTTAAAAACCAAGGTCATTGGCTTGAAGCCCAAGGTCACTGGCTTGGGCCCAAGGTTGCTGGCTTGAGCAAGGGTTCACTCTCTCTGCTGTAGCCCCCCAGTCAAGGCACATATGAGAAAGCAATCAATGAACAACTAAAAATGCTGCAAAGAAAAAATGATGTTTCTCATCTCTCTCCATTCCTGTCTGTCTGTCCCTATCTGTCCCTCTCTCTGACTCTCTCTCTGCCTCTGTCACAAAATATATATATATATATATATATATAACTAAGGATTTAATTCGGCATTTTGAACACTATGGGTTAAATAATCAGGTAATTAGTTAAAATTGCTGAGTTAAGAACTAATAATAAAATATTGTTTTTTATAAATTCATTTTAATACCTAACATCCTTCATTAGGCAGAAAAGGTAAAACACCAAAATGAATAGACTTAGCTTTATCAAAGTAGTTCTTAGTCAAAAGTAATTTTCTTTCTATAATTTGTGTAGCTTCACCTTAACAAGGAGATTTATATAAACTTAATTTATAGACTTCTGAAACTATTAGCAAAAATTTATATTATTCTATAATTTTAATATTCTATAAAGTAGCCCTGGCTGGTTGGTTCAGCAGTAGAGCGTCAGCTGGCATATGGAAGTCCTGGGTTCAATTTCCAGCCAGGGCACACAGGAGAATCGCCCATCTGCTTCTCCATCCTTCCCCCTCTCTTTCCTCTCTGTCTCTCTCTTCCCCTCCCACAGCCAAAGCTCCATTGGAGCAAAGTTGGCCCCGCACTGAGAATGGCTCCATGGCCTCTGCCTCAGGTGCTAGAATGGCTCTGGCCACAACAGAGCAATGCCCCAGATGGGCAGAGAATCTCCCCCTGGTGGGCATGCTGAGTGGATCCCGGTCGGACACATGCAGGAGTCTGTCTAACTGCCTCTCCCCTTCAAACTTTGGAAAAGTAAAAAAATTTATATTATTATATTATTATATTATATTATATATATTATAAAAAGTATTAGTAGTGGAAAGAGTATATTATTAACACTTGGTTGTGAGATGTTTCCTTAAATACATGTTATAAAGGGAAAATAAACAAAATTTACTAGATTAAGAACTACTTGTTTGTTTTTTTCTTCTAGCTACCTCTCCTCTTTTTTCTCTTTCCCAATGGGCTTCCTAAGTCTATTTTTCTATATTGCTAACTTTAAAAGCTTCTGTTTGCCTTATAATTCTGGAACTGTAGTGCTTTTAGGTCAATTTTCCTTAAAAAGATACTCTATAGACCTATCCTATCCTATACCATTTCAAGAAGCACCACACAATGATTCTGTACACAAAATGTAACAGAAAACTATCACTAAAGGAACCCCCATCTTCTTTAAAAGTCCTTTTCCTTTGAGCAGTAAAATTTGGGTATAACTTGACCATGTATGTGTGTAAGGTCATATGAAGTGCCCTTAGTTTTATTTTTATTGCCAACCATTGTCTCCTGTTCTTAGCTTCATTTTCACTGTATGCTTTACAAAATCAATGTGTCCTTATTTCAGCATCAGACGAAAAGTATTTTACAAATACAATAAAGTTCCTTCATTTTCAAAATAATTTAAAACAAGATATAGAATAGCAACATTTCCTTAGCACTTACTTTAGGTCTGTTATTACCTCCATTTTGTAGATAAGAACATTGAAAATTAGAGAGAGATAGTTATTATTATTTTTTTTTAGTGCCATACTACAAAGAAGTTAAGCATTGATTTTGATACTAGCACAGGCCTGTCTGTATCTAGAGTTGAGAGCTTAACCACGCTGATAAATTTTTTCCTGGTAATAAAAAATCAGTTATCAATATACAAGACTTTTAGGCCTACAAATAGAATGAACTGTATTCAAATTTTAAGTTAAAAATATTTATAATAGCTCAAAGTTTCACTATAGTATTTTTATTCCCTCTACCAAAAAGAAAAAAAGTAACTTAATTATCTTAGAAACCAGGACATGACATAATAAGATAAATCAAATTTATCTGACCACCACAATTTTCAGAATTTTTATTATCTTCACATTTGTATGGCCCTTCAATTTGTCTTCTTAAAAAAATTGTTGTGCAATTTATGTATACTTATATTCACTAAACAAAATGTCCATGTACAGATACAAATTTTGATATTACCAATATCTGTTTTTGCTTTCCTCCAAAACTGAAGCTTCCAGATTGTATAAAATGTGTCTGATTTATGCTCAAAAGGTACTACATTGTGAGGTTCCAGTTTGCACCAAACAAGTGTTTATTGAAATAGCTCATACTGATTTTAGCATCCATAGCTACATTCACAGTTCTGTATATGTTGACAGTATCTGATAAATATATATTAGGATGTTGATGGTTTCTAATAAACATATATTAGAAAAATGATGACCTCTTCACAAAATAAAGATGAAGATCTTGCCTGACCAGGCAGTGGCGCAGTGGATAGAGCGTCGGACTGGGATGCAGAAGACCCAGGTTTGAGACCCCGAGCTCGCTAGCTTGAGTGCGGGCCCATCTGGCTTGAGCAAAAGCTCATCAGTTTGGACCCAAGGTCGCTGGCTCCAGCAAGGGGTTGCTCGGTCTGCTGAAGGCCCGTGGTCAAGGCACATGTGAGAAAGCAATCAATGAACAACTATGGTGTCGCCACAGCAACGAAAAACTAATGATTGATGCTTCTCACCTCTCTCCGTTCCTGTCTGTCTGTCCCTATCTATCCCTCTCTCTGACTCTCTCTCTCTGTCCCTATTAAAAAAAAAAAAAATGAACATCTTACTCAAAATTTGACAATAAAAATAATTGCTTTAAAACTGAAAAACTTAAAACCCAGAACAGTCAAAATAAATCTCCAAAATTCAAAACTAAATGTGTGGTTTTAGTTAATGTACTTAATCCAATCTAACTTCTATTCAGCTTCAAAAATGTTCAAGCATTTCTTTTATTCTATAAACATTAATTTAGAAATGAATTGGTAATGTCAGAGATTTATAAAAAAAAGACGTTTTTAAGTCCATAATTTAGTACGAGACTGAAATTTAGGACTAAAATAATAAATGAAGTTGAAGTAAAACTTTTTCTGTCATACAATTTATCCCAATTTGTATAATTATGACTAATAACTGTCTCACCCATGAGACTGCAAGGTTCATTTGGAAGGAGATAATGTCTATTTTTCTTCTCTATTTTACTCCCACTTTTAAAGACAATGGATAGATGTCCACATAAAACAAGCATGTCCTTTATGTTTATCATTAAGTTGTAAATATATTTAGTCCTGTAGGATTTTAGAGGAGAAAAGATTTCTTCCAGTTGAAGTAATTACAGAAGACCGTGTAAAGGAAATAATTCTTGAGTTGACCTTGAAGAACTTGTTAGAATTTCTGTAGGTGGAGCTTAAAAATGTGATGTTTGAGTACTGGGGAGCAGGAGGTGGAGAGTGGAAAGGAAGAATATCAAGCAGATAAGATAACATAAAATATGGAGGATAAAATACAAACATATTCGATTATAGCAAGCAAACTGGCTGAAACGTGAGGTTGGGAAGAAGAATTTTGTAGAGAACAAAGGGAAGAAAGCTAAGAGCAAATAAAAATTCAGGAAGCGTTGAAATTCAGACTTCATGTGGAAGGTTTGAACAGAAAATGAAGCTGCATTTTATGAACCTAAATCTGGCAATGGACTACAGAATGATTACTACACTAACATAGTAACAAGAAAAGTAAAGAGACAACTGCAAAAATCTAAGTAGAAATAAATAAAACTTTGAAAATGGTTCTGCTTATCAATTTCTAAAATACATTTTCTTTATACCATCTAATTGATTTTATAGATATTTTGGTCCCAACTTTATAGTTTATGGTTTAGGAAAAAAGTAGGAGCCAAGTTATTCTGTGACCTTCCCAAAATTGCAAAGGCAAGACTGGATGTGGATCTCCTCACTCCCAGTCCAATAGTTCTTTCCATTATAAATGTGTGCCTCCCCCAACCTGACACTTTAAATTAAAATGAATTTACAAAGTAACAAATACAGAATTATGACCTTTATTGCTATTTCACTAACTGAACAGTAACCTTATTTAATAGATCTTTCTTGCCACACAGACATCCTGCTAAAGCATTGTAATAAATGTAATAAAAGGGGAGATTAGGGCAAACATCAGTGGGAAGACATTAATTAGAGGAGGACTTCACCAGTTCTCAGTTGACTAATCCTCAAACCCTATAATTCTCATAAGAAAACTGACAATCTTGCTTTACTTCTTATCAAAAAATGCTTCCAGCCAAAGAGAATGGCAGTCTCGAGTAGTCAGAATCTCATTAATTTTATTAAATAAATTATAAAGTCCCATAATAAATAATTAAGCCTGATTAAACAGAGATTTGATAGTACACTTGATTCCTCTTTATTAATAGATATAAATAAAGTAACAATGCTTAAAATCAAAACCATAAAACATAATTATTGTTATTGATAATACCTTGTATTTGTTTTAGAGATTTTAAAGCTTTTCAGTTGTGATTGTTGCATCATAGTTGGCATATGAAGCCCTTATGCCCCAATCTATATAAATAAAATTTCCATCTACTAGCTGTTACAGAATCACTTGAAAACAAATTTTCACAAAAGTTTGCATGCATGTTGTGATGACCTGACACTAGATAAGAAGTAGTAATTGCTTAATGTGTCCAGTGGGAAGAGCCTTGGCAGGGGGCTCTCAAAAGATGATGTCATTATCCAGAAACTGCTAACAATGTTTGAAGTTACAGTAGGCAGTGTCATCTGCAATAGATAGATGTAGTCTCTGCTTATCTTACTAGAGTACAAGTGGAGGCCTTTTTCAATGTAGAATATGTTAAAGGCTCTTGAAATTCTTTCTCTGTTACCTTCATCACTCATTTCCGCTTATATGACTAAATATTTCTGGCTGCTAGAAAAACTCATAGTGTCCTTCGTTTTGACTTTGCCCATGATACAAATGTAATAAAGAGCTTTTTTTTTTTTTAGTTGAATCACTGTACTTTTATTTGGATAGTAAATCAATTGCCAGATGTAGTAGCCAGAATGCCCCCACCCCCAAATGACGCCCATGCCCAATTTCCAGGAACCTATGAATATGCCAATTTGTATGCCAAAAATAGGGCTTTGCAGATGTAATTAAAATTGTGGCTGTTAAAATAGGGAGATTATCGTGGATTTTTTAGGTAGAACCAATCTAATCTCACAAACAGAGAACTTTCTCTGGCTGTAGTCAGGGAGATGTTGTAAAAGGAGATATCAGAGAGATTCAGAACATAAAAGTAAATAATAATAAAAATATAACAGCTCACCATTGATACCATTGATAAAGATGGCATGAGAAATAGCAGACAGTGCTTAGGAGCAAAGACTGGCCCCAGTCAACAACTAACAAGGAAATAGGACCTCAGTTCTACAATTATGAGGAACTAAATTCAGCCAATAACCTGAATGCTCCTAGAAGTAAATTTTTTTTAGAGCCTCGAGTATGGAATACAGCCCAGTAAAAACCTTGATTTTGGCCTTTGAGACCAAGTGAGGACACAGCTAAATCCAACTTACTTCTCATCTACAGAAACTGAATAATAATACTTTCATGTCATTTAAAGCTACGAAGTGAATGATAATTTACTGAAGCAACAATGAAAATAAAATAATACACTGAATGCTCTTGTGAACTTAATCAATTGAGAACATTTCATATGCAAAGTACTAGAGTAAATATTCTCTAATCTTGCATAGGCATATGTTGTTAGGAAGGTAAGATACCTAAATTAGATGACGATTAGTAAATCAAAGTAGTAGCAAATGATGTAATAAATAATAAACACATATCAGTATTAAAAAAGAAGAAACAATGCCTACCTAGGTCATTTAGGGAAGGCTTAATAGGAATATTTCTTTAATACATAGGGCAATGTTGTTCAAATTATACCATATATAAAGATCATCTGGAATTTCTGGGGGATTTTATTAAAAATAAATTCAATCAGAAATTATTTCTGAATTTCTAATGCAGTAAAATTGTGATGGGGCTTGAGAAGTTGCCTTAATAAGTTTCCAAGAGATGCTAATGCTACTAATCTCAGAACCAAAAATGGAGAACTACTTTGTAGAAGTAAAAGAGAATTAAGCAAATAATTAGGGCTTAGAAATTCAAAAATTGATTAAAAACCATAAATAGGCCTTTGTGAAAATAGTGCTTTAGAAATATTTTAAAAGTTATAAATATTCAGAAAACATTTAGATTCAGAAAGGGATAAAAAAACAGAAAAAAATTAAAGTAAGAAAGCCACTGCAATAATTTAAGCAACTGAGTAGCAGAAGTAGAAAAGGTAAATAAATGTTTGAAGATTAGCAAAGGACTATGAAATAGTTAATAATAAATAGAGTAACCTGGCATGTTATGCCGAAGGCATTGACTCTAAGCTTTTAAGCATTTTATATTTTATTCTTTCTTCTATTAATTTTGGTTGTGTTTTTAGAGGAATAATCCATTTCATCAGGTTGTCAGTTATTAGTGTGAATGTTCTCATAACATTTTAATAATCATCATTATTAATAATTATAATTATGTATTTACATTTATATCACATAATTTTAATATAGTTATTAATAATTAATAACATTAATTAATGATATAATTTCTGCAATAATATTGTCTTTTTATTACTAATATTGATAATTTGTGTTCTCTCTCTTCAACAGTCCTACAAAGGGTTCTTAAATTGTATTAATCTTTTCAAAGAACCAAATTCTAACTGCCAGTTTTCTTTATTTTATGTTTACTTGCTTATTTATTTTGGTTCTTATCTTTTATTATATTTTTATACTTTTTCAATTAAATTTATTGTACTTCCTTTCTAACATTGATATGAAAGAATTAGAACAATAATTTTCTGTTCAGACCTCCCACCACCAACACAGCAGATGCAGTCAGACAGCAAATCCGAATGGTTCATTAACTGGGGTATCACCATTTTTCATGATAAGGTGATTCCCTGAGACCCTGAACTACCTCAAATTGCTACCAGCTATAGTATTTCAGCAGAAGTGACACAAAAATGATAGCCTTGGTTCCTGCTGTACTGTGGAATCTCTTAGCACCTCTCAAAGTTTCATAAACCCCAAACAAGCAATGTCCCCATATCTCTTGCTAAGGAGCCCCAGGCCCTGCAGCTGGCATCAGTTTATACCTTCACCTCTCCCAGACACCCCCAAGCTCATCAGAAATAGCAAACATCTGCAGATCACTTTGTGGCTCCTACCAGGTAGCCCTGGATTGGGCACAGTCAGTGGCTAAAATTGGCCTGTACTGGAGCCCCTTCCAAGAACCCCCAGATTTAGCACATCCAGTAACTGGCTTCAGAAAACATCAGAGACCCACCCAACTAGCTCCACAAATGCCAAAACCAAAAGATTTGGCAGGCACCAGAGCCCCACTAAATCAAATCCTGCTCAATAGGGTCAACCCCTGCAAAACAGCTCATCCACTATAGTCACAACCATTGCTAATAACCAGGCCACCTGAGAGTCAATCCCTTCCATTGACATCATAACAGCAATCAAGGTTGAACTACAAGTGATGCTGACACAGCTCACACAAGGGAGACCCTTAGAGCACCCAGCTCAGGTGACCAGAGAGATTACTACATAAGGCTCTCTGCTAAAGTCAGTAGACATAGCAGATCTACCTAATACATAGAATGAGGAAACAAAGAAACATGTCCCAAGTGCAAGAACCCGACAAAACTCCAGAAGAATAAAGCAAAATGGAGACAAGGAATTTACCAGTTATTAAGTTCAAAACACTAGTTATAGGATGTAATAGGACTTAGGGGAAGAGTAGAGGAACTCAGTGGTAACTCTAATAAACAGAAAGAAAACATTAAAAAGAAGATTTTTTAAAAAGTCAGAAATTCAGAATATAATAACTAAAATGAAGAAAACAGTAGAGAAAATTAACAATAGATTAGATGAAGCAAAGATCAAATCAGTGATATAAAAAACAAGGTAGCAGAAAACACAATAGAAACAGCAACATAAACAAGGCCAGCATTATTTTTATTACAAAACCAGATAAAGACTTTGCAAAAAAAAGAAAATTATAGATTAATATCCCTGATGAACATAGATGCAATAATCCTTAACAAAATATTAGAAACTGCCCTGGCCAATTGGCTCAGTGGTAGAGCATTAGCCCAGCGTGTGGATGCCCAGGGTTCAATTCACAGTCAGGGCTTCTCCTGTGAGAAGTAACCATATGCTTCTCCTTCTCTCTCATCCCCTTTCTCTCACTTTCCTACTCTTCCCCTCCGGCAGCCATGGCTCAAGAGGTTCGAGAGCATCGCCCCTAGATGCTGAGAATGGCTCTATTGAGCCTCTACCACAGGCACTGAAAATAGCTTGGTTGTGAGCATTGGCTCTAGTAGGGGGGTGCTGAGTAGATCCCAGTCTGGGAGCAAATGGGAGTCTATCATCTCCCCTCCTCTCAAAAATAATATTAGAAACTGAATTCTGCAATATGTTAGAAAGATCTACAGAAGTGAAATTTATTACTGAAATGCAAGTTTGGTTCAATATTTGCAAATCAATAATGTAATACACCACATAAACAAAATGAAAAATAAAATCAAGGGATCATATCAATAGGTGCATAAAATCATTTGACAAAATCCAGCACCCATTTATGATAAAAAATAATAAAATCTGCTCAGCAAAGTGGGAATAGAGGGAGCATATGTCAACATAATAAAGACCATATATGACAAGCCCAGTTAATATCATACTCAGTGGGAAAACTAAAAGCATTTTACTTAAGAATAGGACAAAGACAGAAATATCCATTTTCACCTCTCTTATTCAAAATAGTATTGGTAGTTATAGCCACAGTAATTTGACAAGAAGAAGAAATAAAAGGCATCCAAATTGGAAAGAAAGAAGTAAAACTGTCATTATTTGCAGATAAAAGATACTATGTATAGAGAACGATAATGATTCCACTAGAAAACTACCAGAGATGATAAGTAAATTTAGGAAATCAGCAAGATTAAAAAATAAACATTCAGAAATTGGCTGTATTTTTACTTTTTAAAAAAAAATCCCATTTATAGTTTTATCAAAAAGATACATCTAGGAATAAATTTAACCAAGGATGTAGAAGATCTATACATGAAAAATTATGACATTGAAGAAAATACAAGTAAATATAGGCATATACCATGGTCATGGATGAGAAGAATTAACATAATTAAAAGATCCACACCACCCAAAGCAATCTATAGCTACAATGTAATTTCTATCAAAATACCAATGGCATCCTTCACAGAACTAAAACAAGTATATCAAAAATTTAATTTACATGGAACCACAAAAGATCCCAAATAACCACAGCAATCTTGAAAAAGAAAATCAAAGTTGGAGATTTCATGGTACCTGCTGTCAAACCATACTACAGTGCCATAGTAATCAAACAGCATGGTTCTGAAAAAAAAAAAAAAAACAGACACAATAAACAGTGCAGAAATAAAACCATGCCTATAGATTCAGCAAATATAAGACAAAGGAGGCAAAAATATATAATGAGGTAAAGACAGTCTACTTAAATGCTGTAGGAAAATTAAACAAATATGTGTAAAAAATAAAACTAGACCACTTTCTTACATCATACACAATAAACTCAAAATAGATTAAAGACTTGAAATCATAAAACTCATAGAAAGAAACCTAAGCAGTAAACACTCTGACACCTTTCCTAGCAATATATTGTCTGAAATATTTACTCAGCCAAAGGAAAGAAAAATAAATAAACAAAAGAGATTACATCAAACTAAAAAGTATTGAACAGCAATGCAAATCATCAACAAAATAAAAAGATGACATACCGAATGGAAGATCTCTGGCAATGATATAATTATTAAGGTGTTAATATGCAAATTTATAAAGAACTCATACAACTCAATATCTAAAAAATAAACAATCCAAATTTAAAAATGGACAGAAAACCTGAATAAACAGTTCTCCAAAGAGGACATACAGATGGCCAATAGACATGAAAAGATGCTGAACATCACTAATTACCAAAAAAATGCAATTAAAAGCACAATGAGATATCAACTCACACCTGTCAGAATATCTATCATCAATAAATCAACAAATAACAAGTGTTGTTGAGAATGTAGAGAAAAGAGAATCCTCCTGCACTGTTAGTATAAATACAAATTGGTGCAGCTACTATCATAAACAGTATAAAGTGTCCTCAGAAAATATTAAAATTATAATTAAAAACTGCCCTATGACCCAGCAATTCCACTTCTAGGTATATATTCGAAGAAACACAAAACACTAATTCAAAAAGATATATGCACCCATTAAACCATGGCAACATTATTTACAATTGACAAGACATGGAAAAAACTTAGATGTCTATCAAAAACAACTGAATACAGAAGATGTAAGGCAAGGCAAGATGGCGATGAAGTAGGCAGATATACCAACTTCCAACTCCTGGAACCAAAGTGAATTATAACTTGATTTTAAGAACCATCATCTGAATAAACCAACATTGAACTGAACTGAGAGGACTCTTCAACCAGGGAACACTGAAAAAATCACATTGAGACTGGTAGGAAAAGTAAAAACATGGAAAGGGCTGCCCAGCTCCCTGGAGCAAATGGCAGACTCGCATAGCGGGAAGAGAGTTTAGCGGAGAGGGAGGGACCTGGGTCTCAGGAAAAAAGCCCTAGCCTGCAGCCCCAGAGCCTAGAAGAGGCGTATGGACAGTATTGAGCTGCGAAACAAGTGAGAATACTGTTTGTGAAAAAGAGACAAACCCAGGATTCTTCTTAAAGGAACAGTGCAGAAAAACCTTCTCACAACCATTCACCCGGGACACTGGGGGACGGGGACAGAGGAGAGAACCAGAGCAACGGGAAGAGAGTGTGGACTGGAAGGCACAGGGACAAACACTCAGAGAGACAGCCACCCTAACCCCTGGGCTGATTCACTTCCCTAATCAAAAACAAATATTTCCTCTGGAACTAGCAATACTAGCAAAGGGATACAGGACACCAGCCAAACAACCTCTCCCGTGGCACTTAGAGCAGAGCTGCATAGACGGAGGGAGCTTCCAGTACTACAGTGTGGAGTGTTAGGGTCTGAACTCCAGTGCCCCTACCCACACTGCTGAGGGCTTGCTCCAGGGATGGTGGCGGCGGGATGCTGAAACATGGTTCTGTCTGTGGGGGCGGAGGCCCAGCTGATGTGAGCTCAATCTAGCCCAGCAGGAGCAGAGGAGACATGCAAAACGGCCTGGCAGCTGTGGGCCTGCCTGCAGCCCCACCTGCAGGGGGAAAAGCTGGAGGTCAGGAACAGGCAGAAATCTGCTGCTGAGCAGGAGCCCGTGGGTGCGCAGCATCACCTGGCCTAAGAGACTTGCGACTCTGCATGAGCCAGCCCTGACCACCATGGCAAGGCCAAAGCCGGGGACAGGCAGAGGATTGCAACTGAGCGCACACCACCAGCCCCACCCAGCCGAAAAATCTCAGCGAGCTGGCTCTGACTTAGGGGGTGAGGCAGAAGCCCAGGAACAGGCGGGTCGGCAGCTGAGCAAAGGTACTCACCTCTACCCTTGGTGCTGAGGCTTGAGGCTTGAGTGCAGTGCAAAACTGCACCTGTGTGAGTGAGGCAAAGGCCCACACAGGCTGAGGCTTATAGAGCCCAGAATAAGAACACAGCCTCTCCCACGGAGGAGAGGCAGAAATCAAAGCAACAGCCACAGTAGGCCAGTGCCGGCAACGCCCATACCCAGCCGCCCTAGGCAGTGGCAGAGGAGGTAGTGGGCCTGCAAACAGACCACACCTAGGGAACACATAGGCAACACCCATTGAACTTCAGTGGCCACACCCTTCTTATACACAGGCAAAATAAGCAGGCAGAGAAATGCAACACAAATGAATTAAGAGAAATCCCCAGAGAAGGACCTGAATGAACCAGATATAACCAAATTACTGGATGCAGAGTTTAAAGTAATGATAGTTAGGATGTTCAAAGAGCTTAGAGCAACAGTGGATAATCACTACAAACACCTAAATAAAGAGATAACAAGTATAAAAAAGGAAATTGAAATAATAAAAAAGAATCAGATAAAAAGGACAAATACAGTACCCGAACTGAAGACCACAATGGAAGGAATTAAAAGCAGGATGGATGAAGCTGAGGATCGAATCAGCGAGTTAGAAGACAAAATAAACAAAGGCAAAGAAGCAGAGCAGAAAAAAGAAAAGAGACTCAAAAAAACTTAGGAAACTCTAAGGGGGTTCTGTGACAACATGAAGAAAAGTAACATCCAAATCATAGGGGTCCCCAAAGATGAAGAGAAAAAACAAGGGATAGAAACTTTGTTCAATCAAATCATAGCTGAAAACTTCCCTAAATTAAGGCTGGAAAACATTTCACACATTCACGAAGCACAGAGAACTCCATTAAAGAGAGACCTAAAGAAATCTACATCAAGACACATCATAGTTAAAATACAAAAAGCTAAGAAATAAAGAGAAAATTTTAAAAGTTGCTAGAGAAAAAAAGGCTATCACCTACAAAGGAGCCCCCATAAGGATGACATCCGACTTCTTAACAGAAAAACTTGAGACCAGAAGGGAATGGCAAGATATATTCAATGTAATGCAGAACAAGAACCTACAACCAAGACTACTTTATCCAGCAAGGCTAACATTGAAAATTGAAGGAGAAATAAAGAGCTTTCCAGACAAAAAAAACCTCAAGGATTTCATTAAAACCAAACCAATTCTGCAAGAGATGCTAAGCGGCCAGTTTTGAACAGTTCAAAGGGGGAAAGAATATAGCAAAAGAAGAATACAGCTTTAAAGAATAAAATGGCAATAAACAATTACATAACAATAATAACCTTGAATGTAAATGGATTAAATGATCCTATCAAAAGACATA
The DNA here is from genome assembly GCA_037038555.1 of Rhynchonycteris naso. NCBI lineage: Eukaryota > Metazoa > Chordata > Mammalia > Chiroptera > Emballonuridae > Rhynchonycteris > Rhynchonycteris naso. The sequence continues at coordinate 225,316,548 of CM072996.1, read as the reverse complement.
AGGTAGCTGCATGGATAAAGAAGGAGGACCCATACATATGCTTTCTACAAGAGACACACCTTAAAACAAAAGATGCACATAGACTGAAGGTAAAAGGATGGAAAAAATGCAATGGAAATAAAAAAAAAGCAGGGGTAACAATACATATATCTGAAAAATTGGACTTTAAAACAAAAACTGTAGTAAGAGATAAAGAAGGACACTACATAATGATAAAGGGAACAATTCAACAGGAAGATATAACTATCATAAATATCTAGCACCAAATATAGGAGACCCGACATACATAAAGCAGACTTTGATGGGTATAAAGGGCGAGATTAACAGCAATGCCATAATAGTAGGAGATTTCAATACCCCACTAACAACACTGGATAGATCTTCAAGAAAGAAAATTAATAAAGAAACAGCAGACTTAAAGGATACACTAGATCAACTGATTTAATAGATATCTTCAGAACTTTTCACCCTAAAGCAGTACAATATACATTCTTCTCAAGCACTTATGATTGTTTTCTAGGATAGACCACATGTTAGGACACAAAAATGGTCTCAATAAATTTAAGAAGATTGAAATCATATCAAGCATTTTCTCTGATCACAATGCCATGAAACTAAAAATTAACCACAAAAGAAAAACTGAAAAATACTCAAACACTTGGAAACTAAATAGCATGATATTAAATAATGAATGGGTTAACAATGAGATCAAAGAAGAAATTAAAAAGTTTCTAGAAACAAATGATAATGAGCATATATCAACTCAAAATTTATGGGACACAGCAAAAGCAGTACTGAGAGGGAAGTTCATTGCACTACAGGCATATCATAAGAAGCTAGAAAAAGCTCAAATAAGCAACCTGACCTGCATCTAAAAGAACTAGAAAAACAACAACAAATAAAACCCAGGACCAGTAGAAGGAAGGAAATAATAAAGATCAGAGCAGAAATAAATGACATAGAGGCTAAGGAAACAATACAGAGGATTAATGAAATCAGGAGCTGGTTCTTTGAAAAGGTAAACAAGATTGATGAACTTTGAACTACTAGACTCACCAAGAAAAAAAGAGAGAGGACCCAAATAAATAAAATTAAAAATGAGAGTACAGAAATAACAACTGACACAACAGAAATACAAAGCATTGTAAGAAAATACTATGAAGAACTCTATGCCAAAAAATTAGGAAACCTAGGTGAAATGGACAAATTTCTTGAATCATATAATCTTCCAAAAATCAATCTGGAAGAATCAGGACACCTAAACAGACCAATTACAACAAATGAGATCGAAACAGTTATCTAAAAAACTTCCCCCAAAAAATAGTCCTAGGCCTGATGGCTTCACAAGTGAATTCTACCCAAAATTCAAAGAAGAAATAACTCCTATCCTCCTCAAGCTATTTCAAAAAATTCAAGAGGAAGGAAGACTTCCAAACTCCTTTTATGAGGCGAGCATAATTCTTATCCCAAAACCGGGCAAAGACAACACAAAGAAAGAAAATTATAGGCCAATATCCCTGATGAATTTAGACACTAAAATTCCAAACAAAATATTAGCCAACTGGATTCAGCAATATATGAAAAAAATCATACACCATGATCAAGTGAGATTTATTCTGGAGAGGCAAGCCTGGTTCGATATTCACAAATCAATCAATGGGATTCATCACATAAACAAAAGGAAGGACAAAAATCACATGATAATTTCAATAGATGCAGAAAAGGCATTTGATAAAATCCAGCACCCATTCATGCTCAAAACTCTCAGTTAATTGGGAATACAGGGAACATTACTTAACATGATAAAGGCCATCTATGACAAACCCACAGCAAACATCATACTAAATGGACAAAAATTAAAAGCAATCCCCTTAAGATATGGAACCAGGTTGGGGTGCCCCCTTTCACCACTCATATTCAACATAGTTCTGGAAGTCCTAGCTATAGCAATCAGACAAGAAGAAGAAATAAAAGGCATCCATATTGGAAAAGAAGAAGTAAAACTGTCATTATTTGCAGATGATATGATATTGTATATAGAAAACCCTAAAGTCTCAGTCAAAAAACTACTGGACCTGATAAATGAATTCAGCAAGGTGACAGCATATAAAATTAATACTCAGAAATCAGAGGCATTTCAATATACCAACAATGAACTGTCAGCAAAAGAAATTAAGGAAACAATTCCCTACACTATTGCAGCCAAAAAAATAGAATACCTAGGAGTAAATTTAACCAAAAAAGGTTAAGGACTTGTACCCGGAAAATTATAAAACATTGATTAAAGAAATCAAGGAAGATACAAACAAGTGGAAGCATATACCATGCTCATGGCTAGAAAGAATAAACATCATTAAAATGTCTATACTACCCAAAGCAATTTATAAATTCAATGCAATACAAACTAAAATACCAATGACATTCTTCCAAGATATAGAACGCATATTCCAAAAATTTATATGGAACCAAAAAAGAACAAGAATAGCCTCAGCAATCTTAAAAAGAAAAAATAAAGCAGGAGGTATCACTCTTCCAGATATCAAGGTTTACTACAAGGCCATTGTACTCAAGACAGCCTGGTACTAGCATAAGAACAGGCACATATATCAATGGAAAAGAACAGAGAACCCAGAAATAAACCCACAGCTATATGGACAACTGATATTTGACAAAGGAGGAAAGAACATACAATGGAGTAAAGACAGCCTCTTTAACAAATGGTGTTGGGAAAATTGGACATCTACCTGCAAAAAAAATGACACTAGACCATCAAATTACACCATTCACAAAAACAAACTCAAAATGGATAAAAGACTTAAATGTAAGCCGTGAAACCATAAGCATCTTAGAAGAAAATATAGGCAGCAAGCTCTCCGACATCTATAGCAGCAATATATTTGCCGATTTATCTCCACGGGCAAATGAAATAAAAGGCAAGATAAACAAATGGGACTATATCAAACTAAAAAGTTTTTGCACAGCTAAAGACAATAAGAACAGAATAAAAAGACAAACCACACAATGGGAGAATATATTTGACAACACATCTGATAAGGGGTTAATAACCAAAATTTATAAAGAACTTATAAAACTCAACACCAGGAAGACAAGTAATCCAATCAAAAAATGGGCAAAAGAAATGAATAGAAATTTCTCCAAAGAGGACATACAGATGGCCAATAAGCATATGAAAAAATGCTCAACATCACTAATCATTAGAGAAATACAAATTAAAACCATAATGAGATATCACCTCACACCAGTCAGAATGGCGCTCATCAGCGAAACAACACAGAACAAGTGCTGGCGAAGTTCTGGAGAAATGGGAACCCTCCTGCATTGCTGGTGGGAATCCAGACTGGTGCAGCCACTGTGATAAACAGCATGGAGATTCCTCAAAAAATTAAAAGTGAACTGCCTTTTGACCCAGTTATCCCACTTTTAGTAATATACCCTAAGAACACCATAGCACTGTTCGAAAAGACGAAATGCGCCGCCACATTCGTGGCAGCATTGTTCACAATAGCGAAGATCTGGAAAAAGCCCAAGTGTCCCTCAGAGGACGAATGGATTAAAAAGCTTTGGTACATATATACTATGGAATACTACTCAGCCATAAGAAATGATGACATCAGAACATTTACAACAAAATGGATTAACCTTGATAACATTATACGGAGTGAAATAAGTAAAACAGAAAAAAACTGAGAACAGTATGATTTCATATAGATGGAACATAAAAGTGAGACTATAAGACATGAACAAGAGTGTGGTGGTTACGGGGTGGGGTGAGGGAGGCAATGGAGGAAGAGGGGCGAGGGGAGGGGCACAAAGAAAACCAGATAGAAGGTGACAGAGGACAATTTGACTTTGGGTGATGCGTATGCAATATAATTGAATGATAAGATAACCTGGAGATGTTTTCTTTGAACATATGTACCCTGATTTATTAATGTCACCCCATTAAAATTAATAAAAGAAAAACAAAGAAAGAAAGAAAGAAGATGTAGTGCATATATACAATGCAATATTGCTTGGCCATAGAAAAGCATAAAATCTAACCATTTGCAACAACATGGATGGACCTAAATAGTGTTATCCTAAGTGAATTAAGTCAAACAAAAACAAATACCATACACACTTACATGTAGAAACTAAAGAACCAAATATGTGAATAAACAAAATAGAAACTCAGTGATGCAGAGAACTAACTGATAGCTGCTGTGATGGGGAACTGAGTGAAAAAGATGAAGGGATTAAATAGTACAGATTGGTAGTTCAGAGATAGCCATGGGGATGTAAAGTACAGCCTAGAGAATATGGTCAATAATATTGTAATAACTATGAATGGTGCCAGGTGGGTACTGAAAATATTGAGGGTAACACTTTGTGAAGTATATGATTATCTATTCATTATTTTAAAAAATAATTTTGGAAGTTTAATTTGGCAGTAACCATATAAATTTTAAGTGCAAATATACTTTCAAGGACATGGTGGTGATTGCCAGAAGGGCATAGGTAGAGGAGAATATAAGGGGCATAAATGGTGATGAATAAAAAGTTGATTTGAGAGTATTGAATACACAATACAGTGTACAGAGATGTGTTGTAGAATTGGGCACCTGAAACTTGTATAACTATGTTAACTAGTATTGTCCTAATAATCCAATCAATCAGTACATGCAAATGTACTTTAACTCAGCAATTTTTTGTGTATACATTATAGAGAAATATTACACATGTGCAAGAGTCTTCTATGGTAACATTCTCTTTGTTAATTGTAGTGCTGAAAATGTGAAAAAACTCTACGCATCCACCAATAAGGGGATGGTTTAAATAAATACTGATACCCATTTGCTACCAGTTAAAAAGAACATGGTAGATATTTTCTTATCACTATCTTCAAGACATTCACCAAATGAAAATTCAAGCTACAAACATTGTTTAGAATGTGGTTCCCATTACGTTAATTTAAAAATAAATAATTATATATGGCATATGAGCTGAAAAGAATTATACACACATAAAATTGTTTAAAATGATTGACTCTTGGATGAGTATTACTGAGATGGGACAAAAAAAACTCACTTTTTATTCTATGTGGCTTTTTGTTTAAATTTGTATAATGGAACTATATTTATATGTCACCTATGTGAGACATATATATTCCTGAAAAACAAAATAATCTCCAGGTCCAGTTAACCTATTTACATAAAGTATAGGCAGTGCCCTGAAGTCCTGTGATCTTGGCTTTCCAGTGTGGCGATACAGTCCTTCTGTACTTTTCCCACACAAATGTATCAGCAAATGCTCAGGCACCAAAAACATTGAGATGCCTGATATCCTATCATTAGCCTTTGAGACACTCCAAACCTTCAACCTGCTCAGTTAACTTAATATTTCACCTGTACATTTTTCCATCTGTCTGTACCTTAGAGGAAAAACCATTTGTTTTTTTGTTGCTGCTGTATTTTTTGTCCTTTGTCTTTTTTATTTTAATTGAGGAAACATTTGGCTTATAACATTATATAGGTTTCAGATGTGCAACTTTGTAATTTGACATCTATAATAAACATTATAGAGTGCTTACCATCAAAAGTCTAGTTTCCACCTGTCACCATTCAATTGTCCCCCTTTACCCATTTTGCCTTCCCTCCACCACGCATACCCTATGGTAACCATAGATCTGTTGTTTTTCTCTGTAAGTTTGATTTGTCAACCTGCACTTGAATTTCAGCTATTAGCTATTTCTGTGGCATTCAGCTAATCACTACAATTCTTTAGTCCAGTTTTTTCAACTGTGAAGTTATGAAGATCATATCTGCCTTGCAGGATTATTGTTAGGGTATTGCATGTAGAGAATAGTACTAGACTCCTATTTAGAGCTTAATAAATAATAGCTACTATTATTATCTTTATTTATTTGATTAAGCTACCTCCTTCCATAGTTCAGGGACCCCGTGACCTGACAGTTCCAAAGTTCCTGAGCATTTTGTAACTACTGTTTAGGAATTCTACAGATACCAACCTCCATCAATGGGAAGCAATGACAAATGATTTCTTTTTTTTTTTTCTTTTTTTGACAGAGACAGAGAGAGAGTCAGAGACAGGGACAGACAGAGGGAGGGAGAGGAATGAGAAGCATGAATTCTACATTGTGGCATCTTAGTTGTTCATTGATTGTTGTTCATTGATTGCTTTCTGATATGTGCCTTGACTGGGGGGTTACAGCAGACCAAGTGAACGCTCGCTCAAGCCAGTGACCTTGGGCTTAAGCCAGTGACCATGGGGTTATGTCTATAATCCAATGCTCAAGCCAGTGACCCCACACTCAAGCTGGTGAGCCCATGCTCAAGTCGGATGAGCCCGTGCTTAAGCCGGCGATCTCAGGGTTTTGAAACTGGGTCCTCCATGTCCTTGTCTGAAGCTCTATCCACTGCAGCACTGCCTGGTGAGGTGACAGATGATTTCTAAAGAGACTACACTATTCAGTCTTAACTGCCTACATTATTCAGTCTTAAGTTTTATAGCAGCAGTATCATTGTATACAGTGTGTTTCAGAATCTGATATATGGAATAATATTCTCTTATAATTAAAATAACACTGGATCATAAGCATGTCTTGTTTTTTTCCGGAGTGCCAGGAGAGAGACATGCAGATAAATGAGCAAAAAAGTAAATATAACCACTTTCTTATAAGCTTAAAAAAAGAAATGATAGTAGAATAACGAATGCATAAGTATTAAGAAAAGAATTGCTAAGATGAATCTAGCTTTCTATGTATCATTTCAGATGAAGATATGTACCATTATTCTTGTTGAAAGACTATTTACCTACAACTGCAGTACGTTTCTGGTCACCACTTTCTATGACAGTTTTAGTGACATACAGAAACACATTTTAATTTGATTCTATAAAGCATGTAATTTAAACATTGGTGTGATGCTGTAAGTAGATCCATAAAATCCATGCCTAACATATAGGTGAGACCATGTTATGATGGAATTCTTTCAATTAATAAGATTATTTTACTTCAAACCATGTCATACTTACTATAATGTTAGAGTGCTATTGTCCATTAAAGTGCTGTTTTGTACTACATTTTGTTATTTTCATGGTAAATAAATTCAAGAGCACTACAATCATGTATGAATCAGAACATTTAATGTTTTATTTAAAAATCTGCATTTAAAGAAATTTTGACTTTCTTACTACCACTGCAAAACTTTTAACAACTATGCAAGTGGTCATATCTTACAATGATACAGATGGCCAATAGGCATATGAAAAAATGCTCAACATCACTAATCATTAGAGAAATGCAAATTAAAACCACAATGAGATATCACCTCACACCAGTCACAATGGCGCTCATCAGCAAAACAACACAGAAAAAGTGCTGGCGAGGATGTGGAGCAAAGGGAACCCTCCTGCACTGCTGGTGAGAATGCAGACTGGTGCAGCCACTGTGGAAAACAGTATGGAGATTCCTCAAAAAATTAAAAATCTAACTTCCCTTTGATCCAGCTATCCCACTTATAGGAATATACCCTAAGAACACCATAACACTGTTCAAAAAGAAGAAATGCACCCCCACATTCGTGGCAGCATTGTTCACAATAGCGAAGATCTGGAAACAGCCCAAGTGTCCCTCAGAGAACGAGTGGATTAAAAAGCTTTGGTACATACATACTATGGAATACTATACTACTCAGCCATAAGAAATGATGACATCAGATCATTTACAACAAAATGGATGGACCTTGATAACATTATACGGAGTGAAATCAGTAAAACAGAAAAAAGCTGAGAACTGCATGATTTCATACATAGGTGGGACATAAAAGTGAGACTATAAGACATGGACAAGAGTGTGGTGGTTACGGGGTGGGGGGAGGGAGGAGAGGGAGGGAGGGGGGAGGGGAGGGGCATAAAGAAAACCAGATAGAAGGTGACAGAGGACAATTTGACTTTGGGTGATAGGTATGCAACATAATTGAATGATAATATAACCTGGAGATGTTGTCTTTGAACATATGTACACTGATTTATTAATGTCATCTCATTAAAATTAATAAAAATAAATAAAAAAAGAAAGGAATGGTTCATGAAAACATTAACAGCACTAACCAAAAATGAGAATTATGTGGGCTTAAGTGTATGGGTTCCCAGACAAAACAGATTCCACATGCCATTATGTCTGGTCTGTGTGCTGGTACTCTTTATAATGCTTTTAAAAGAGCTCTTATTAATCAGACATCATCATCTACAGCTTTCTTCTAGAAAACATATCTTATTTAATAAATTAGATATAAAGTTCTTTCAAACTGCTTTGGATTCTATTTATCTTAAATAAATTTTTTATCTTAAATAAATAAATTAAGAATCTAAATCAGAAGAACTTCACTGAAGTGAAGACATATAAAATTGCTTAATCTTCACCTTTCATTTAATCATTCATATTTCTCCCCACCCATCCTGGATACAACCTATTTCTGAGGTAATACATATAATTCTGTGACAAATCCACTTCAGCCTTGGTAATGCCCTTCGTTTTTACTTCAAAACATTCACTGGCTCACATGGATTTGTACTATTTAACACCACGATAAAGGTAAGCTTCCTTTTTTAATAATGATGGATTACATATTCTCGTTACATGCTCTTATTCAATTGGATTTTTTTTTCAATTTAAGCCATCTATTCTAGGGGAAAAAATGTAATGTTATTCTGAGAATAATTGCAGTTGTTAGAAAAGTAAACATGATGAAGTATGAAAGAACAAATTGAAATTATATGATTAAATTATTGTAAAAGACTAGTATTTCCATAGAAAAATTAAGTATGTACGTACTCTATATCTATATTTCACTTCTTCTTTTGTTATAGGACTATGTTTAACTTGCATCTTCTCAAAATCAAGTATATATGTAATATGTGGGGATATGTTAAACAGAAATAGAAATTTGAAGCATGTGTAATTAAAGATACTATGTATGGCATTATATGTTTAGAGCCTGCTCTGGCAGTTCTTAGGCTACCAATGTTTTACTTTTTTCATACGTATTCTTCCTGAACACCAATTCCAGATTAAACCTCAAGGTTTCCAAATGCTCTAGTTCTTATATTTTGATAATATAGCTAAATCCATTGACTTTCTTTTGATTGTATAGAGCTCACATAATTTCAAATAAAAACTACTTTGAGACTTATTCCACTCAATTTGAAGCCATTAAACATGTGTTCCCATATTACTGATAAGTTACTATTTTAAAGTGCGTACTTAAAATAATTAAAATTAATAATTTTTTAAAGTAGAATAAATGTCACTACCAACCATAGTTAATAAAACTATCTGTGATGATTTTAGAATCTGTCTGCCATACTTAGTACCAATTATTTTACCTAAGTTCTCCCTAAATTTTACAGTCATACTGCAAGATAAGTATGCTAACCCCTTTCTCAGATGAAGTAAGATTCACAGATGTGAAGTATCATACCCCAAACTGTACAACTAACTAGTTTTTAAAGTAGTACTTGAACCCTAGTCCACTGGACTCTAAAGTGTATAATCAGTTCAGGGCATTGCTTAGCCTCTTACATTCCTGGTATCCAACTCTGAGACTTGAACCCAAGCATTATTCCTACTCAAAAGTTGGCACAGTGTCTAATATTTAGTGGGTGCTTAAAGTTCAATGAATGATGAAATAAATGAATATATATATAACATACCTGATGTGATAAAGTGTAAAACATGACTTACAAGTTTAAAATGTACTGTAACAATTTTTAAAGCCAACATGCAAAATCATAAAAGTATATGACCAGGCGGTGGCGCAGTGGATAGAGCATTAGACTGGGATGCGGAGGACCCAGGTTCGAGACCCCGAGGTCACCAGCTTGAGCGCGGGCCCATATGGCTTGAGCTTGGACCCAAGTTCACTGGCTCCAGCAAGGGGTGGCTCGGTCTGCTGAAGGCCCGCGGTCAAGGCACATGTGAGAAAGCAATCAATGAAAAACTAAGGTGTTGCAACGGCAATAAAAACTAATGATTGATGCTTCTCACGTCTCTCCCTCCCTGTCTGTCTGTCCCTATCTATTCCTCTCTCTGACTCTCTGTCCCTGTAAAAAAAAAAAAAAAAATCATGAAAGTATAAATCCATAGTATCACACTTACAAGGCATATTTCTATTTGAAGAATTGATGTTACATATTAAATTATCAAAATATGTGGTCTTTATATATATTTATTTATTATAATCTGATAACTTAAGCATATTGATATCTTCCACTGTTTTCACTCAAGTTCAAACTTGATTATGCTTTATTAATAAAACATTTCCCTTTTTCTGTGTTAGAATTAAAACAATACATTTCACCTTCATTCCTTTTTTAGAAATGCAAATGTTTAAATCTGACATTTAGTTTTAAATCATGTTTTCTAGCCAAAACTTCTTTGTAGAGCAGAATGCATTATTCACTATTTTCAGGCAAGCTATTGTTGGACAAATCCTACAGCAATAAATCTGAAAGATTAGGAGGATAGAAGAGTAAGAGTTTCGAAGAGACAAGGTCAAGATGCCAAGATAGAAAGAGAAGATAGAAAGAAAGAAAAGAAAAAAGAGGGGAAGGAGAGGAAGAAAGTAAAGGGGAGGGAAAAGGAGATTTTTATTTGTCTTATTACCTCATGACAAACATATAGAATGACATTATTCTGTTGTTGTAGGACTATTTTGTTAAAATAATAAGAATATTGTGTTTGTGTTCTTTAAAACATTTCATAACAGTGCACCAAAAGAAAGATATGGGGAACCTTCTGTTTCATTTCCTGCTTCATAGAAAGTTATGTTACTAAAATATTTTTATTACAACAGGACCTGAAGCAATATAAAATATTTGCTTGAGGATTTATTTTAGTCCCTGTAAACTGAACTTCTGTAATGAAATTTACAGACATTCCACAGTGCCCTGTGGTTACTAGTTTATGCAAATGAAGTGTGACCCTGGGAATAAACCTCTTGTCCCTGCATCATCCTTCCTGGCTTCAAAGGTCTCTAGGCAATCACTTTTTTAAGTGAAAAGATTTTAAGCTAAATTGAAATAGAAAGAGAGGAAACATAACTTGATGCCCCATACTCATACAACCCAACCATTTACTATTTACTATTTTCCCATAAATATTTAGACACTAATTTATAAATCCATATGGGATAAATGTATTAGTGTGTAATGATTTTTTTCACCTCCTTTTACTTTGAATTGTAGAAATCAGAGACCAATATTAATCAATAGTCATTTACTGTAGTCTTATTTCTTACTTCTTACTTACAGTAAGGGTTATTAGATTGGGACAGAACTGTATTAGTGATAATAAAATCTTCCCTGATGATTATATTTTATTGAAAATATATTTATGTTGAGCACCAGAATAGTAAAAGTAATCAGGACAATTTCTATAATTACATTAGGAAAATAATCAATTGAATGTTTAATATATTACTTGAATATATTAGTATTAAAAATGGAATATATCAGTATTTATATGCAATTAAGAAAAAAATAATGGATTAAATTTTTGGAGGGAGATAAATGAAACTAGATCACTAATTGCATTTTCAGATGGCTTAGTGAGAAAGACCATCCCAAAATTAGGAATGACAGTCATCATGACAAAGTATATAATTTTAAAACGTTTCTTACTATTAGACAATACCATGATAAACTAAAGTCGTTTTTGTGGGACAAATTGTTTAAAGGTCAGATGACCAGTGGTTTCAAATCAGCTCTTAGAGGCCACAGGGATCTCAGGTCAAAATGTCATCTCATGATATTGCCAAAATTTAGAAATAATCCAGGATGACTCTAGGACTTGTAGATCAGAAGGTCTCCTTGGCAATATTTCAAAGAATGGCAAAGCCCAGATGACTAGCTTGGTAAACTAACCAAATGGCATGATAGAGTGAAAGAAGACATTGGCAATTTTCTATACAGCAAGTATTTTTGTATTTTTTTAAAATCCCTTATTTAAGTATGCTGAATCTGCCATTTTAAATAAAATATAGAGGTTTATTAAAATTGAAACTCTAGCTTGACCAGGCAGTGGCACAGTGGATAGAGCAGGGGTGCCCACACTTTTTCAGCTTGCAAGCTACTTATAAGATGACCAAGTCAAAATGATCTACCTACAATAAAAATGCAAAACATAAATTTATTTCTTCTATATTATCATTATTTAAGTTACTATTATTATTATTTAATATTGTGTATTCTTCTTTCACCTTTCTCCTTCTCAGCTCTCTTTTCAAAGGAAAGTCAATGTCATAGTTTTTATGAACAGTCCGAAAAAGCCGCTCCACATTTCCCTTCTTTGGAATAGCAATGGCACACAGACAGATGAGGCAAACGCACTTAGAATATGACATAGTGAAAAAAATCCCCTCCCATTCTGTATGAAAGTGGTAGGTTTTAGGCTTCTTACTCAGACCACCTACAGCACTTATTTTTATACCCTTTGTTGTATTTAGTTTAAATAAATTGAAGGCTAGCTATGCAGCAATGTAACTGAACAAGTTAGCACGGTTTAACGCACATGTGTAGGGTGTCAAAAGTTCAGACGTCAGATTGGCTACCCTGTATGCCAATCAAAAGACAAATGTCTTTTTAATGTCATGTGATTTACCCACACTTCCTTCGCGATTGACCAGTAGATCGCGATTGACGTATTGAGCACCCCTGCCATGGAGCCATCCTCAGTGCCTGGGCCAACTTTGCTCCAATGGAGCCTTGGCTGCAGGAGGGGAAGAGAGATAGAGAGAAAGGAGAGAGGGAAGGGTAGAGAAGCAAGAAAACAGAGGAAAATATTTGAGAAAAGGATTTATCTCTTTTGATCAAACCATATATGGAGAAGCCTGGGCATTTTAACCCACATCACCTAAGCACATTTTGATCATGTTAAGTCAATAGGGATCACTTAAAGAGCCACAGGAACCTTAACATTTTCTTCTCTATGGATAGGCAGATGCAAAATACAGTCGCCTTCTGGGGAGTTTAATTCTGGCTAGTTTGCATATGATATAGGCTGAGAAGGCACCTGGGCTCCTAGGGAATTGATATAAAAATGGCTTATGCTTTTTGAATACATTAGTGGAAGACACCCCTTTTTTTTACAAGTAGCTCTCTTACTAAAAAGACGGTAGGTCATTTACATAGGAAGTCCAGAACCATGGTGGCTCTAACCAGGGTCTGATAGAAGTAAAGAACAACGAGTCCCTAATTAAAGGGGAAATGTGGGCTATTATCTCCATGTTGAACAAGGACTTAAGTCATTCCTGGGAGTTGGATGTTGGACACAATATGTGATTGACATGGAAAGCTTTTCCGACTCAGTCGTCATCCTGGCCCAGTCAGTGGCTGTGTTGTAAGTTTCTATGCATAGAGATTCACTCTTGCCAAGTGGGCAAGCATCCTGCAAAAAGTGCAGACAAGTCTCTAACATTGAAACCCTGTGACAGAGGAAGGCAAAGGCATTAGTGAGCTTAACAAGTTTTCTGTTCTCTCAACGCTTAGTACTGGAAGTAAAACTAGCCACCCCTTTAGCCTTATGGATTTTCTACGATGCTTAACAATTAAAGAGAAGTCATGATAAAAGGAAATTAAATACTTGAATGATTAGTATATGTTCTGAGTTTGCGAAATGGGGCAATTATAAAAGAACTATCAGCTCCTCTTCCAGGCTTTTCTCATATTCATCAGTAAATTGCATCTTTATTCTCATAGCTTTTTGTGTTCAGGTTATGTTATATTATATTACTTAAAACAGCTTTACTTTATTGTGCTCCAATTTGACTTTCTCTACACATACTCAAATATCTATTTTCTAATAAAAAATTATTGGTACATATACACAATGGAATAGTATGGGGCCATGAAAAAGAAGGAAATCTTACCTTTTGCGACAACATGGATGGACCTGGAAACTATTATGCTAAGTGAAATAAGCCAGGCAGAGAAAGAAAAATATCATATGACCTCACTGATTTGAGGAATCTAATGAACAATGTGAACTGAGGAACAGAATAGAGGCATAGGCAGAATCAAAGGGACCAGAGGGAAAGTGGACAGAGGAAAAGGGGATGACAGGATGGGATGAGAGCAGAAAAGAAAATCCTGGAGGGAAGGGGAGAGGGCATTGTGGGGAGAGGGAAAAGGAGATGTTGAGGGGAATAAGGGGGAGGGGGGATGCACTGGGGGGGACACTAGAATCTATGTAAACACAATAAATTTAAATAAAAAATAAAAATAAAAATGTATTGGTAAAAAATTTCATTAATAGTCATTTTACCTGTTTATTTACAATATCTACTTTCAATTAATCAATTATGCTTTCTTTTATTTGGCTACACTAAATTCCAAAATATAATTCCAGTTTCCAAATAATAATGTCTTTTAAAGTCTTGCTTAACTGAGCCACAAAATTAAATTACTTTTTTACTTTAGCTTGAAACCAGTTGCATTTTTGTGAGAATATTCATAAAATATTTCATGAGATATTCATATACTTTTATATAAATCCATTATTATTTCATCATTAAAATTACATCTGTTTCAGCTAGTTTAGGCTAAATTATGCTGCAGTAATAAATAATCCCGCCTGACCAGGCAGTGGCGCAGTGGATAGAGCGTCAGACTGGGATGCAGAGACCCAGGTTTGAGACCCCGAGCTCGCCAGCTTGAGCGTGGGCCCATCTGGCTTGAGCAAAAGCTCGCCAGCTTGGACCCAAGGTCGCTGGCTCCAGCAAGGGGTTGCTTGGTCTGCTGAAGGCCCGCAGTCAAGGCACATGTGAGAAAGCAATCAATGAACAACTAAGGTGCTGCAAAGGCAATGAAAAACTGATGATTGATGCTTCTCATCTCTCTTCATTCCTGTCTGTCCCTGTAATAAATAAATAAATAAATGATCCCAATTCTTATGGATTAAAAAATAAAAATTTGTTCTCTGCCCACATATATGTCAGTCATAGCTGTGGCTATGCTCAATGTTCTCTTCATTTCAGATGCAAGTTTGAATAAGTGGCCATAAGCAAAGGATGATGATCTTGTAGAAGAGAGAAAGATAGATGAGAATGAAGCAATGGCTCTTAAAACTTTAGCATGGAAATGTCATGTCACTGTGAACTTAGTTATTTCATTGTAACTTATTAATAGACAAAGGAAGAAAATGGTCCAGTAAGAACGAATTATTAAATATTTTTCCAATTATTTAATTTTCGACAAATTTATTTTTTGTCTACTATTTTATGATCATAATTTAAACAGAAACACAATAGAAGAAAGATTTTTGAATTTTATAGACTTTATAATAACAAATGTAAAGAAGTCTACAATTGCATCTTCAATTTTAAGCTTCTTTCGTTTTATAATAACACCATAGCACCTATTTTTTACATTAAAAATTTAAAGTTGTACCTATTTATGCATGGAGTTCTTTAGAAAAATACCAACAGTCTGTTTTTGTTTGTTTGTTTTAAATTTCGTATATAAGTGAAACAATACCATATTTGTTTTTGTCTGACATTTTACTTAGTGTAGTACTGTCTAGATCTATCCATGTTGTCACAACTGGCAAGATTTTATTCTTTTATTGCTTTTTAATATTCCACCTAGTACATATACCACATAACTATCCATTCAGCTATCATAGATCACCTAGGTTGCTTCTATATCATCACTATTATAAATAATGATATAATGAACATGAGAGTACATATGTTTTTGAATTAGTGTTTTTTTCCTTTGGATTAATACCTAGAATTGGACTTGCTGGTTATATGATATATTAATTTTTAGAGGTTTCTTTTAGCAATCTCCATACCATTTTCCATAGTGTTGCACCACTTTGCAGTCCGACCAACAACAGTGCACAACGGTTCACAGTGAAAGATGATTACTAGAATTAGTAATATTTTAAGACATAAGAATGTTGAATCTCTATATTATATACCTGAAACTAATTTAACCAATATAATGCTGTTTACCAACAATACTTTAAAAAATTTTTAAAGAAAATACCATCAGTGTCATGGTTATTACTCACATGTTTATTAATACATTTAATATTATTCTTTTTAAATAGATATTGTGGTTCAGTAAATAAGACTGGGGAACAATTTTTTTTTCATTTTCTCTTACATGAGGTTTTAGAATTGATTTTATATATCTGCATCGCTGATTCCAAATCTGAAATCCGTATTTTGGTGCATGCTCTAGTTTTTATGCAATTTTCATATCTTTTTGTTACAGTTAATGGCATGAATTGGTTTTTAAATTGGAGTTAAAGGGCAACAACTCTTGCATTGAACATAAACACAAGGCAATTAATGTTTTACAAACATCACTTTTACATAATTATAGTTGTTTTTAAATGTAAAAAATTATTATCTAATAAAAAACACCCTCTTATTTTGTTTTAAGATTGAATTATGGCTTGTTCGAGTAGGCATAAATGTAGAAATAGTCCTGACACCTTCTGTTCTATATGTGGCTGTTACGCACTTCAACGTCAAAGGCACAATATTTCATCATTTGTGAAATGTGCATATATTGCCTATTTTCAAGTTCCCCTTGGCGATCAAGACAAGAATTGGGATCCTCATATTGTGTGTCATAATTGTGAGGAAGTGCTTCATGACTGGACAAAAGAAAATCACAAAGGAATGCCTTTTGGTATTCCCATGGTTTGGCATGAACCTAAGAACTACAGCAGTGACTGTTTCTGTCTGATCCATACAAAGGGCATCGGCAAGAAAAAATGGCATACGATCGCATATCCTAATATTCCTTCAGCAACACTATCTACCCCACACTCTGAGACACTCCCAGTTCCAGTTTCCAATGGTTTTATTTCTTCTAAGGATAAAGAAGTTGAACATGGTGATCAAGTGTATTTTGATAAGATGCATGAGGAAATGGTTATAGAATCTGGAGGGTCTTCTTCTGATGCCAAACAGTCATTAATTCCTCAGCATTTTAGCCAACCCAAATTGAATGACTTAGTAAGAGGTTTGGGCCTATCAAAGAAAGCAGCTAAGTTATTAGCCTCCAGGCTTCAAGCAAAGAATGTACTTCACTGGTCAACTAAAGTATCTCATTTCAGGAAGCGTGAACAAATTTTTGTGGACTTTTTTTCCAAAGACAAACACTTTGTTTACTGTCAGGATATCAATAGTCTTCTCAGCCAGGTAGGTGTTACCACATACAGTCCAAGAAATTGGCGGCTATTTCTTGACAGCTCTAAACGGAATCTAAAATGTGTTCTCCTACACCATGGTAATGTTTATGCAGTGGTTCCAATTGGTTATTTAACTCATCTGTGAGAAGATTATAATGACATAAAATTGTCCTCGACTTTCTGAAGTATGAGGAGCATAAGTGGATCATTTGTGTGGATCTTAAAATGGTAAATTTTCTGCTAGGACAACAGAGAGTTTTCACAAAGTATCCTTGCTTTCTGTGTTTCTGGGACAGCTGAGCTCGGGAGAAACACTGGACATAGAAAGAGTGGCCAAACCATGAAGCTCTGGAAGTAGGGATACAAAATATTGTGAATGAACCTATAGTTAATTGAGACAGGATCATTTTTCCCCCACTTCACATCAAACTTGGCTTAATGAAGCAGTTTGTTCAGGCTTTGAATAGACAAAGTGAATGGTTTCAGCATAATATTTCTTTTTCTGCCTTGTCTTTTTTTTTATTTCTTTTTATTTATCATTTTAGAGAGGAGACACAGAGTGAGAGAGAGAGAGAGAAAGAGAGAAAGGGGGCGGTGCTGGAAGCATCAACTCCCATATGTGCCTTGACCAGTCCAATGCAGGGTTTTGAACTGGTGACCTCAGTGTTCCCAGGTCGACGCTTTATTTACTGCGCCACCACAGGTCAGGCATACCTTGTCTTTTGAGAAGATGAAAGCAGGTGTATTCAATGGACCGCAAATTCGAACCCTCATATGTAATGAAGAATGTGCCAGAAAGATGAATAAGGAGGAGAAAGCAGCATGGCAGTCTTTTGTGGGAGTTACAAAGAACTTCCTTGGCAACAAAAAAGCAAAAAAATATGAACTTCTGGTTCAAAGAATGCTGTTGGATTTTTGTAACATTGGATGTAACATGAACGTTAAGATTCACTTTCTGAACAGTCACCTTGATAAGTTTCCCAAAAGTCTTGGAGCTGTTAGTGATGAGCAGACTGCTGCAGCAGCATCAAACGAGATTGTCCTCAACAAGTACATGAACGCAAAAGCTACAAACGCAAATATTTGCCTGAATAAAATTTAAATAAGTTTTATGCAAATATTATGATTAAAATAAGTGTTTTAATATGTCCTATTTCAAAATTGTAGACAAATTCTGATGCAATCATATTTTTAGTGGATTAGTGTATTTTCTGCATTATATAAATTATTATATTTTCACAAAGATGATGCCCAAGAAGACATTCTACTTCTTGCATCTCTGCAAATTTCAGCATCTCAGTCAATCACTATGACTTTTAAGGGTCAAAGTTTTTAAATGCCCTAATGTTAAAATTAACTCAGGATTTAACACCAGGTAAAGTTAAACACATGTTACATAAATCTCTCTTTCTCTGAGCATAACCAGAAATAAATATTTCAATTTTGGTACGAGAGCAACAAGAAAGAATACAACAGTCCTTACATTCTTCTCAATCAACAGACAAATCAACCAACAAAATCAAGGTGAGGGAATTATTACCCAACAGTTACTGAGCATTATCACATGCTAGGTATTATGGTAGGGGTACTGATGGTAAAATGACTAACAGAAGCAAAAGTTCAGGGGAAACATTCCATAGAAGGTTGAAATTCAAAGAGTAAATTCTAAAGAAATAATACAGTTTTGACAAGTAAACAATGAAGGTTCCCATCAGAAAAAGGAGGTAAAAAAAGAAAAGGCATTCAGGCAGAACAAATATCAAAGACAAAAGCACGGAGAAAAGGGAACCCTTCTGCACTGCTGGTGGGAATGCAGACTGGTGCAGCCACTGTGGAAAACGGTTTGGAGATTCCTCAGAAAATTAAAAATCGAACTGCCTTTTGACCCAGCTATCCCACTTTTAGGAATATACCCTAAGAACACCATAGCACTATTCAAAAAGAAGAAATGCGACCCCATGTTTGTGGCAGCATTGTTCACAATAGCGAAGATCTGGAACCAGCCCAAGTGTCCATCAGAAGACGAGTGGATTAAAAAGCTATAGTACATATATACTATGGAATACTACTCAGCCATAAGAAACGATGACATCGGATCATTTATAACAAAATGGATGTACCTTGATAACATTATACGGAGTAAAATAAGTAAATCAGAAAAAAAGAAAAACTGAGAACAGCATGATTACATACATAGGTGGGACATAAAAGTGAGAATATGAGACATGGACAAGAGAGTGGTGGTTATGGGATGGGGGGAGGGAGGGAAGAGTGGGATAGGGAGGAGGGGAGGGACACAGGGAAAACCAGATTGAAGGTGACAGAGGACAATTTGACTTTTGGTGATGGGTACGCAACACAATTGAATGATAAGATAACTTGGAGATGTTTTCATTGTACATATGTACCCTGATTTATTGGTGTCACCCCATTAGAATTAATAATAATAAAATATAAAAAAAAAAGAGACAGTTGGGAAGTGAAAAAAAAAAGACAAAAGCACAGGGCATGACACAACATAATGAATTCTTGAAGCTGCAATTAGTAGAGCATAAATAGATGCATGTTGTTAGGGCATGGGCTGTGGGATGTGAGGTCATCGATGGCATGGGCATGGGCCACTTTATAGAAGGCCTCATGTGACTTGCTAAGGTTTTTCAAGCAACCTGTTGGTGATGAAACATCAGTGAAGGGTTTTAATTTTAAAAAAATATCTAATAAATGAGTATTTGAGGAAAGAGTATTAGCCAGAAGATGGAGAATGCATTGGAGGAGATTGGCCTTAAGGAAAAATATCAAGAGACTATTTTTAAAATCTAGGGGAGAGAGATGCTTTTAAAAGATCCCAACAAAGGCAGGAATAGTAAGTACAAAGAGAGCATGACACAGTATATAGAAGTAGACTGGGAGGGTGCAAATTATTCATGGTATGGAGATTTGACATAAATGCCAAGGCTGACTAGGGTAGACACAAGTATAAGAAGATGGGAAAAAATACATTGAGTCTAGTTTGGGATTTGTTACTCATGAAGAGTATATTGTACACCTAAACATCTATTGGAGAGAAGATGACATGTTTCAGGATTCAAAACTTTTCTGTTTATAAGTTTTTGTTCCCCTGGTAGATACTTTGAAAAGAATCATTCATTTTTCCTATCTTCATACAAGATACCTTCTTAAAAATGTTACCAGGAAGCTGTTTGGATACTTATATACAAAACATTTTGCTCTTTTACTGAGGAAAATTGCCACAAATCTCTTATTCCTTGAACTATGCAGCATTCATATGCTATATCATGATCTTACCTCTTTTAAATGGTAATGGTATTTCCCACAATTTGATATCTAACTCTCCCTCTCACTGAAAGCGTGTGTCTCCTCTGCACTTATGCTTCCAATCAAGATCAGACTTGCCGTGACCTATGAAGTAACCAGAACTGTTTTGTATTTTAATGACCAGTAGAAGAGACAGCAATGATTGGGTGTTCTTAAATTTTTGCCCAGTGATCTGACATCATAGATATTTTTCTAAACCTATTTCAACATTTGACCAATTCTTCTTCCTGTTGTCTCATGCTAAAACAAAATATATTACCTCAATAATTACTATCTTCAACAACCTAAAATTAAGCATATTATCACAACATGTGGTATAATAAAAAGAAAATTCTCTTCAAGAAAATTAAGGAGATACTCGTGCTAGGTAAGTTGTACCATAAAAGTAGAAAAAGATTTAGAAACTAAATTTTGTAATTGCAGGAAAAAGGTCTATCATGCATCATGAACAAGGCCCTTTTTATCACTCTTATAAAAACAATAAAAGCAAAACTAAAAACAGTTCTAAATACTGTCATTAAAGGTTTTGTATAGATTTTAATTTCTGCTTATTTAGCAGTGCATCCATTCTTAAATTATACAAATTCTCACTACTAAAAATACTGCATCTACCCACAAAGCAATTTTGAACAATGAGTAGCTTGTTATAACTAGCTAATGTTACATTTTAAACCCAAAAGCTTTCAGCAAGTTTACACAAAAACTTTGATAAGGTCTTAAAAACATCTGAGATGAAGATCACACAATGTGGTAATACCCAAGGAGAATTGTCGACAGTAGCTTCTCACTGTCTGACAAAGTCCATGACTCTTTTTTAAGATTATCGAAGGCCCTTTATTTTGTTTTCATGAATTTAAAGATGACTTAACCAAATCCCCTAACAGAAGTTAATGGCTCTTAATTATATGATGTGATAAAAAAAGAAGAAAGCCTTATTCACTGAAAGGCAGTATTATTACTAAAATTGTTTAATTTTATATGACAGCAAAATTAAAAGATGACACAGCAAGGATGGAAAAATACCCCATGAAGTGGTTGAACAGCATCCAAATTTTCATTCTCTGTGCCAACTTCTACTTCAGAAGGATACATGAAATTAAGTTTGAAAGTAAATTTTATGGTTAAAGAATATCACCTAATATCAGTTCTTCATTTATTTATTTATGAAGAAGTACATTTTATATCATCTTTGGAATCTGCTACCATCTCCTGATTAAAATTCTTACTTCCAAGTTGAATGTCAATATAGTCTATTTTGAGTAATCCTCCTTATTATACCAATATAGCCAATGATATTTTGAACAAGAATAAAAACTACACATCTGTCTTGCAAGTATTCTAGGATTTAGAACATGACATGATAAGCATACTTGAGATGCCTATGCCATTTTCTTTGGGGTAAAAAACTCCATTTTTTCCAAATCTATGTAAACACATTGGCTTTCAAGAGTTTTTAGTCTTCATCTCTCTTGTGACCTTCTGTAATAACTATTATTTATTGAGTGCCAAGTATGTGCTTACCTGAGTCTTTTCATTTCATTTTCCAAAAGTCCAATGAGACTGGTATTACACTCCCATACTACAGATGAAAAATAGAGGGCTCAGAGAAATTCAGTTATACTGCTCACAAAAATTAGGGGATATTTCAAAATGACTATGAAGAGATTTTTAAAAAGCATTTTTTTTATTAAACAAGAGCATCAGAAAAGCAAACAAGTCAAAAAATTGTTTGATTATGCAAATGAGTTGCAAACCAATTTTTATTTTATTGGTGAAAATGCACTACTGTGTACAAAAGGCTGAGTATCTGCATGTTCCCCGATCCCCTAATTTTTGTGAGCAGATCCTCAAAACACATAGTTTGTAAGAACAGAAACAGTATTCAAATTCTTTTTCTGTTCAACAGGTATCCAAATGAAGATTTATCTAACTCTAAAACTTAGGCTCTAGCACTGCACAATACTGCTTTTCATATAGCCAACTCTTCAGTTAACTGTTCCCGCTTAAATTAGGATGATGATACATAAGTTTTTTATGGTTTTCTTATTAACAATAATCTCCCTTCATTCACAAAAATGTCCCAGTTGGACAATAATATATATGGTCTCCCTAACTTTAAGTCAATACTTATACAACTAAATGTATATCTTTTGTACTGCCTCTCAAAGCATGTCTTTATTGTGACACCCCCTTACTACTGTGAATGCCACCATTATCCCCATTCACCTACAAATGTCAGAAACAGATAATTCTTAACTTTGCCTTTTTCCTCGTTTCTCACATCTAATAAGTCATCATGTCTTTTTCTTTCTTCCATTTATAATCTTTCAAATTCAGCTTTTCTCCAGCTGCTTGTCCACTGTCTTAGATCTGACCCTCATTATTTATTTCCTGTACTATTATAAAAGTTCTCAGCTGACATTTGAATCTACAGTGTAACTTATCCCTAATACAGTCTGTACATTGCAATTAGTATAAGCTTCAAAAGGACCTATCTTATCATGTAGTGATCCCAATGTAAAAGCTTTAAATGGTTCCTTAGAGCCTTCAGGATAAACTTCAAAGCTTTCTCAAGATTCTTAAACTCTTTGTTAATTTTCCATTACTTACTTTTCTATCTTTCTCTCTTGGTACTATCTCCCTCACAGGCTATATCCCACTCCACTGAATGTTCTATAGTTTCCAAAATATGCTATTGTAGTTGTCTCTTGTCTTTATGCCCTGGCACAGATTGCTTTGCCACTTTTTGGGAAATCCTTCTTCTCTCCCCACATCCTAATTTTCACATGCTTTGGGGTGAAGTTCTAACACCCCTTTCTCTGATTATCTCTTGGTTAAACTCTTCCTTGCACAACAGTGAGCCCAAAGCACTCCGATGGATATTGTCATTATTGAGGTTGGCTTTGAGGTGCCTCCAATTCTGACCATTTCTGGTCTCTTAAATGTCATCTCCAAGGGTAAGGGATGGTAGAGTAGAGGTCTCACTCTCCTCTTTCCAGTGTCCTCATGTCTTCTCTTCCATTGCCTCTAATATCTCCATAGTTGAAATTAAACTCTTTAAAAAATAAACTTCTGCCTGACCTGTGGTAGCGCGGTGGATAAAGCGTTGACCTGGGAACACTGAGGTCGCCAGTTCAAAACCCTGCACTGGTCTGGTCAAGGCACATATGGGAGTTGATGCTTCCAGCTCCTCCCCCCTTTCTCTCTTTCTCTCTCTCTCTCTCTCTCACTCTCTCACTCTGTGTCTCCTCTCTAAAATGAATAAAATTAAAATAAAATAAAATAAATTTTTTAAAAAAATAAATAAACT
Source organism: Rhynchonycteris naso (assembly GCA_037038555.1). Taxonomy (NCBI): domain Eukaryota; kingdom Metazoa; phylum Chordata; class Mammalia; order Chiroptera; family Emballonuridae; genus Rhynchonycteris; species Rhynchonycteris naso. The sequence goes on along the minus strand of CM072996.1, from coordinate 225,292,675 downwards.
TCTGATTATTTCTAAATCCTATTCAGTTTGGGTTAAATGTTTTCCCTTGGAGTTCTGTTATAACCAGTGCATAACTATATAATAATGTAATGTTTTAGTCACTTGTCTGTTTCATCAACTAGACTACAATATCTTTGAGATAGAACTTTCATTGTTTATTTCTAATGTTTATAAATAAATCTGACACACAGTAAGTACACAACAGATTTTTCATGTTAATAATAAAATTAAATGAAAAATAATAGTGCTAAAGAAAGGCAATATACAAGGTTTAATGTTCTTATGATTTTTATAATACACACTTGAAAATCTCTGAGAACTAGAGATATACTCCATACTGACTACAGGTTTTCTTTCTTCTTTAAGCAATAATAAACAGCCTTGATTTATAATAATACTGCTTGAAGTGATAGAGTCATAGAATTTCAGAACAGAGAGAAAACATGAAAATCTAAAGTCTAATGACTTTCAGCCCATTATTTATGTTATCTTAAAATTATATCCAGATCTCTAGTACATAAACAATTTGCTCTAAAAATAGTTCTTGAATTAAGGGATGGTAATGGTCAGGGTGTGGAGGGCCTTGGTCCATCTGTGTCTCCATTCTCCTCTTCCTGGACATCTGGATATTCCAAGGCTCTGAACAGCACAATTGTACAAACTCTAACCTAGTCCATAACCTTATCTGACAGAAAAGGGAACTGAAGCCATGTGAAACACCAAGTGACATATAGCAGGTCCTGAGTCTCCTGGCTTCTAGATTATGTTTTAAACATTGTTTTACACTGCTTCTCACAGGAAAACAGCTTAGCTCTGGAAGCACTAGAAAAATATCCTATTCAAAAGGATAATAACAATAATAAGAAATGTGGACACTAAAGCAATGTTAGAATAAATTACATTGAAAAAAAAATGTTTCGTGTTACAAAACGCAATACCTATGGTGATATTTGACCAGACACTGTACATCACAGGCTGCCAGGCACACTAAATCTTTCCTTATATCAACTGTTCAGCATAGCTGCTTATAGGATTTTTTCCCATAAGAGAGTCAATGAAAAAAAAATAACAATTTGATAGAATTCGATGAATGCAACTTGTCTTTGAATTAACAACATTTTGGAGGTAAAATTATAGCACCAAGCAGCAATGTGAGGCATCCTCATTAAAACTGGTCATAAACTGTATTGGGTTTTGTTATGTGTCATATTGTATGTGCCAAAATTCAAATTGTATGGCCCAGACTGAAATCCTAACCTCTAGTGCCTCAGAAAATGACCTTATAACGTCAAAGCAGATGTAATTAGTTAAGATGAACTCATACTGCAGTAGAGTTACCTAAACACATATGACTGGTTTTTTTCTTAAAAAAAAAAAAGGAAATTTGAAAACACATGGAGAGAAGATTATGTAAAAATTGGAGTTGTGTTTCTATAAGCCAATAAACAACCAGAAGTTAGGAGAGATTCCAGGGAAAGATAATCCTCTGGTACATTCAGAAGTAGCTTAACTCTGCTGACACCTCCATCTTAAACATCTTGCCTCCAGAGCTGTGAGGCAATAAATGTATGTGGTTTAAGCCAATGTTTTTCAACTGCCACTCCGTGGAGCTATCTGCCAGAAATTTTGTGCTGGTCTACGAAAGAGTTAACCATACTGATGTTATATAAAGATTATAGACCTAAGGATCTTAGTCAAATTTGCTTATGCTCAGAGTGATTTCTGCCTTAGTGGTCCTCTAAATCATTCTACTGTTTTCACTAATCCCCAAATGTAAAATGGTTGAAAACTATTGGTTTAAGCCACTTGCTTTATGGCACTTTGTTACAGCAGCTTTTGCAAACTTTTACATTTTTAGATCTGCATTTGCTTGCAAGGAGAATTTTTATCTAGTTGAGTAAGTCACAGGTCAAGAAAAAAAATGGGTCTCTTTATTAAAACATTGCAATTGCTAGAATTTGCTCAAAAAGTAAAATAGCATTACAAATAATTAAATAATATCCATATGCAGAGAATAAATTGAATAATAAAAATATAGATAATTTAATGTATTACAAAAAGCAATTATATCAAATTATATGTATAGCCCAGTTATTCTGTTTGACTGTAATGATTAAAGTTTCATATAAGTGGAAAAAAATTTTATGACTTTCACATATTTCTTTTACCCCATTTTATCATTGTCTAATTGCCACACTTGAAATCTTTATTTTCATGTAGGGGAGTAAACTACAATATTTTAAAGAAGCATAGAAATGTCACAACATAAGAATTTATTTATCTCTACTCTCTAGTTTATACAATCCTTTGGCCACTTCTGTATTCTACAATTTCATACAAAATATTTACCCCCTACAATAAACTTTGCAAAAAGTTATTAACACAGACATGTTAATGTTTTTACTTTTTATTCATTTTAATTTATTATGTTTACATGGATTCAAGTGTCCCACTGAATATAACACCCTCACTACCCACCCCTGTGTCCCTATTTATACCCTTTCTCCCCCTTTTTCTAACTCCCTCACCCCTTCCCTTTGGAATTTGCTGTCTTGTTATCTGTATCTCTGTGTTATGTATATATAATTTCACTAATCCCTTCACCTTTTCTGATCCTATCCCCTCATCCCCCTTTCCCTCTGACAGCTGTCCTTTTGGTCCCCATGACCCCGCCTCTGCTCTTATTCCATTCCTCAGTTCAATTTTACCATTAGATTTCACATATAAGTGAGATGATCTATGATATTTGTCTTTCTCTGTCTGGCTTATTTCACTTAGCATATTAGTCTCCAGGTCCATACATTCTGTCACAAAAGGTAAAATTTTCTTCTTTTTCACAGTTGCTTAGTATTCCACTGTGTATATATACAACAGCTATTTAATCCACTCATCCACTAATGGACACTTAGGCTGTTTCCAAAACTTGGACATGTTAAATATTTTTAAAGTCTTGTTTAGTACAATCAGTAATTTCAAAGGTAATGATTTTGTCAATTTTCACCAACTTAGCTGTCTGTTAATAGACTACTGCCAAATTCAATGTCAAAATATAATCAGACTCACATTTTATGATTTAAGATGTTATAAAACCATACAACTGGATTTTATTAATATAAAATTAGTTCTATGAAAACTATTAAATATATCTTTATCAGTATACTCTATATAAAATATTTGTATTATAATAAATAAAACTAATTCTTTTAAAGGGAGAAATGAAATTTAAGTGTTACTTTTTTATATATATAACTACATGTACCAGAAAACAGGACTACTGCTCTTACAAATACTATGTAGAAGTTAGCTCTTTGCATTATTTTTCAAGAGTTATATTTCTTTTCTTTTAAGTTTTTACTTGTGTTCTATGTTATAGGTCAGTGTCACTGACTTCATACCAAGAAAGAAATGATCAGCACTGTGCTCTATCTAGGTAACCATCTGTTCAACTGAGCTTAAGTTTGTCATTGCTTTTCCACAGGACTACACCTCTGCAATTCAGGGATTCAGATCTTTTCAATTGTTATAGAATTATTACACAATAAAAACTGGATAAATAAATAGATGTTGACATAATGTGTTAAGAACAGAAATGGCAATCTGCCAAGAGTGTTATGTAAACACACAGAACAATCTATGAAAGCACTTGGCCTATCCACAAGTTGTTCACAGATATCCTGGAAAAGATAGACCTGAGCTGATTTTAATCACTAGGAAGGCTGGATAAGAGTTTGGTCAATAGGAAAGGTGGGAAGATTGTCACAGACAAAGGAGCAAAATGAAGTAAAATATAGACGTGTGGCTATGATTTGGTTTCTCTAAAGGGGACACTACTGCAGGATGTTTATGTAGATCAATACATGAGGAAGGGTGTAGGAAAAAGCAGAACTGTGTTGCAAACAATCCATTTCTGTTCAGCACCATGAGGAGCTCTAGAAACAGACCTTTGTGTCTTTGCCTGGCTCTGTCACAAGACACAGAATGCCCCAAAGGTGAGACCTTTGACAAGGCAGGACACTGAAGCTGAGGAGATAAAATAAGGGACAGCTGGGTAGCAAGTCCTTCTTGGAAGTGTTTGGGGCAGAATATCTCCATTTTCACCACAAATATAAATCTAGTAGATACCCAGTGTTATTACACTGTTTGTTTCCATATGGAGAGTGGAAATAGATTTTAAAGACATGTTCTTACATCATATGCTAGTGTGCTAGAGAGAGTCAATTGTGTACCTTTTCTTCTTACTCTGTATTCAGTGATGTCACTTCGATATCTGAAATCATCGTTGGTGAAAGTATTTGCACCACAGAAATGAACAGAAGTTACATATCAGGACTTTATTTTTCTGAGAGTCAGTTTACCACAAAGCATCATCATTGTCCTGCCTGTGTTCACAAACCCTGGTTTGAACCATGATGAATAAAAGCCCTGAGTAAGATAACACTCTATAACCTGCTCACTAAAGAGCTTATAAACCAACAAGCCTCATCTCTTCATGCTGAGAGAAGTAAAGACCCTTTCCTTTTCCATTTCTTACTTCTTCCACTAATTTTATTTCAACCTTGATAATTGCAACAATCTCAAAGAATAATTCATTTATCACAAGTATTTTCTTAACATACAAATTCAAAAATATGTTCTCAAGGCCTACTATGTGACAAAAACTAAGCTAGGTACTTAGAATTTAATGGTTAGCAAGTGAAAGATTTAGTTCCTGTTCTTAGAATTTATAGTTGAGATACAAATAATAACTAAATCATGAAATAAATGTGTAATCATAAATGGTGATGAATACTATGAAGAAAAGATAGGGTGTGAAAGATAAATAATATCTTTTAACATTTTAACCTTCCATATCACTTAAATAGTATAAAATATAACTTCAGTGTTATTAGACACTGAACTAAAGTAATAATATAGTTTCACAGTAAGCCAATTATAATCATTTATAAGAAATTCTATCTTAGTTATTATTATGAAAAAACCAGCTAAATGTTGATTTGTTCTTCAAAATGTCCATATCTGCACTGTGGCAATCACAGTGCCTCACTTGTTTCACTTATAATATCATTACATGTGTTTGGTATATCATTACAAAGATATAGGCAGAGAGAAAATTGAATAGTACCCAAAATCAAAATGTTTCTTCTTAAGCCACTGTTATTAGCATTGTAAAGACTATCTCATAGAAGTATGAAGTTACATTAAAATAGATGACCAGCTACAGAATTCCCTTTTTCTAAATAACTGCATTAATGATTATTAGTAGGATTCTCTGGTTAAGGTTATTTGGCAAAGAAAAAGGAGCATTATGTCACCTTCAACTTAATATTCCTAGACTGATTATATGAGGGAAAAATATAAATTCTATTTACTAATATTATTTTAGGAAATAGTGGTATTTTTTAAAAGGCCAAGACTTATGTATGATCTATATCTAAAAATATATGAATGAGAAACTTAATGTTTATTCATGGTATCTCATTTTCTATGTGAATTTCTACCCATACTGAACATGCAGTTGAAAGCCCATATTGAATGCTCAGTCTGTCCTTTTTTAGAGGATTTGGAAAGTAACTCTATTTATAATATCACAATTGTGCTTTGAGTTATGATAAGATTTTTTTAAAAATCAAGGATGATCTGCTTTTACTTTTTATGGTCAAGTTGTAGATTGAACATAATTTTGCCATTTTTAATATCAAGTATCTTTACCTCAAAGTCATTATAAAATACATCCCTAGAATCAGATAAAAAAAATTTTAACTATTTCTATAGCAGATTACACCAAAAGGTTAAAACACCTCAACACATTATACATATATTCATACAGCCAAAGAGATTTCATTCTCATTTTTCATCACCAAGGAATTTATAATACTTCTATCTTCTTTTGATTTTGTGACCTCTAGCCAGAAAGGCCAAAGTATATAAAGGTCAAGATAGATGTCAAATCAAGCAATTACTAAATAGGGAACTTGGCTCTGACCCTCAGATTGGAAATGGTGACCTGTCACAGCAACAGGGGAAAACCTTCCTGCAACTCCTTCTCCTGTCCTATGAAATACAATCTAGATTTGTAGCTTATACTGAAAGAAATTGATAGCCTTCATTTGCGTTTTAATCTTTTTTACCCTTCATATTGTAATTGTCCTCTCATTTTATCCTTCACTTTAAACTGTAGACATTTCAGAGGAAAAATTAGTGGGACTCGTGTTTGAAGAGAGACATAATATTTATTATAAAAAATGAGAATAGGCCAATATAACACAAATGTTAGAATATCACTTTTATTCTTATAACTTTATTTGGAAATGTATGGAAATTAGACAATTTGTGTAATAGTAGTGATTTCAATCAACAATGCTGATATTTCTGAGTTTACAGAAATACATTTATGTGTTTTGGAAGCTATTTACAAAAATTTATAGAAATATATTTTTGAAATATTTATAGACATACATTTTAAAAATATTCTTTAAGAGATTACTAAAATTTACAAATTCATTTATATACCAGGGTCTTGGTTCATGCAATCTCTAGAATCTCATTCTTTTCTCATTTGTCCCAAAAAGACTGCCATTCTTTACTCCAAATGATATGTTGGAAAATATTGCCTTTTTTAGCCATATTAACTTTACAACCCACATTCATTCCTGAATTCCTCCACTCCTTAAATTTTCCATCCTTCAAAACACTCATATTAGTCTTTTAATTGTCAAAAAAAGAGAAAGAAAAGATTTACTTATGAGTTTTGAGTTGAGGTAGTAAAAAGAGAACTTTAATCACAACAATAGTTCAAAATGGCATCTAACTAAAAGTTTTCTTTTTTAAAAAAATGATTTTAGAGAGAGAGGAAGGAAGACAGAGAGACAGAAACATCAATCTGTTCTTGTATGTGCCCTGACAGGAGATTTAATTTGTAACCTTTGTGTCTCAGGATGATGCTCTAACCAACTGAGCTACTTGGCCAGGGCCTAAGAGGTTTTCTGCTTGTTCTTTTCCTACTCGACTTACCACAATTCACAAGGGTATATAACCAAATAATAAAAAAATTTCAGCCATGTTTTCTAGTTAATTACTAAATTCAGTTGAATTAATGGATTTTGGCTGTTAAATATAATTATTTTCAGTAAAATCCTCTAAGTCAAATAGCCTCATTTGAAACTCTGACTTTTAAATACAATAATAAAATAAGAGGGCAAAAGATAACTAGAAAACAAATAAAATAAAACAACAAAATATTCTGTTGTTGGAACAAAGTCCTAGAACTACACTGAGAAACAATTAATCCAGAAAAATAGAACTTTTAAAAATAAAAGGCTTACTTTTTAAAGATTTTTACATTGTAAACTTTCAATGTTGACCTCAATGAAAGAATGTAAATATATCACTTTAAGAAATTTTCATTTCAAATGCCACTCAATTCTAAATATTTATTGAAAAGAATAATAATTTAAAGACATTTTTAGTGGCAAACTTCAGAAAAATAAAAGAAAAAGTCCGCATATCAAGATGACAGCCAAAATGTAAGTTCTATGTAAACCACACTTACTAAATTAAATTATTTTCTGACTTTATACTCACTCCTTTCACTTCTTTGTCCAAGGATTCTAATCAGTGATTCTACTGGAAAAGTTGGCATATCATATTTGTTATTGTAGCTGGTTTTTCAAGTCACAAAGAAGCTAAAGTATTGTATGTGTGCTTTGAATGGACAGTTCAGAAAACTTTATGGTCACTGAGGGATCCTTCACAGATTACATTAACATTAATTATGGAAAATTTTTCTTACCAGAGTATAAACACACAGGGGTGACAGCAGGGACAGGAAGAGTTCCTAGAAATTTCAAAATATTTCTTTGAAAAAAATCTTTATTTCTACTGCATGCAGCTTTATTTACAACATTCCAGAGCTGTGGCTAAACAAAAGAACACAGTGAGCAACCACTTTGAATTACTACATCTGATTTCTTCATTGTGTCTGCGGTTAATAAAACTATGAATGAATAATACTCAAGATGCAACCTGTGGTAGCTTGATGTGCTTTCTTTATGTTTCCCCAAGAGGTGTGGCCTAATTTAAAAAAGGAAAAAGAAAAAAAGCTCAAGTACTGAAAAATAATTGCCTACGGTGAGAACCTAGCATTTAAATAGAGGTGGATTCCCTCTAAATTTTACCCAAGTGGCTGCAAGATATGAATCACATAAAATGGACAACTCCCTGTGGCCAACATTCTTTCAACCCACCTTTAGTAATGCCAATTAGCCTGGGTGGGACCAACATGGGTTTAATCTTACATACTAGACCATTTTAATAATATTTTTTTTTGGACAGGGTGTGTGGGTTTCAAGCAAACTAAAAATAAAATTATACAGTTTAAAGATAAGGAAGAGTTAGATTTGAAAGTTTGAAAAAATTTAAACTTTACTCATTAGTGCTTATTCTTAATGTCATCTTTATTCTTTTTGAATATTTTAAAATAACTCAAGAAAGCATAATAATCTTCTCTGGAATTATCACTTAGCATTAAGAATGCCAAGTTTGTTAATATGTTTCTTTTAAACCCCATGTTTTCTAGAAATATAGTTCTCAAGGACCTAAACAAAAAGTGATGCGTGCAAAATGAATTTAGAAGACCAAATTTTGTCATGAGTCATAGTAGCATTGCCCTTTAAAATATACATATTTGTTAAATAGCTCTTGTAATAACTACAATTTTTGTAAATGTTTATTTTCCCAAAAAGCTGTAGGCACTATAAAAATTAATGCCTAACCTTTACCATAGTGTCCTAACAGTTATATTTACAAAAGAATATTATTCAGCCATAAGAAAGAACTTCTGCCACTTGCAACAACATGGATGGACCTTGAGGGTATCACGCTGAATGAAATAACCTAAATTGAGAAAGACAAATACTGTAATGTATGACTTATATGTGGAATCTAAAAGAAAAAAGCTAAACTCATAGAAACAGAGAATAGAAAAATGGTCACCAGGAGCAGAGGGTGGAAAAAATAGGGAGAGGCTGGTAAAGGGTACAAACTTTCAGCTAAAATATAAATAAGGTCTGAGGATATATGTGTAATATGGTGGCTACAGTTGGTAATATTGTATTGTATAATGGAAAATTGCCAAGAGAAGAAATTAAATGTTCTCACACTCACAAAAATAAATAAATATGTGTGGTTATGAACAAGTTAATTAAGTAGAAGGTAAATATAATTTCATAACATTATGTGTATCAAATCAGCACATTGTACACTTTAAATATCTTATAATTTTATTTGTCAATTTTATCTTAATAAAACTAAAAAAATTCTTGCAATCAATCAATATGCAGTGAAAACTATATGCATAATATCCAGGACAATTTCTGAGGTAAATTTATTTGATTTCCCAACAACCTTCTAAATTAGAGAAAAGTTAGGAATTTTTTCATTTTAAAAAGGAGAAAATAGAAATTGAGAATGATTATGACTATGGCATTGAGCTAATTATTAGAAAAATAAGACTACAGGCATATTGAATTCCAATATATCACTTCATATTTACCTTCTCAATATGTAATTCAGTCCCCAAATTTGTATGTAATCTGTCTCTTCTTCAGGAAACCAAAGAAAGCACAAGTAAGGTTATTAAGATTTCAGAGGAGGAGATCCTTAAAAGTAGAACCAGTTAGGGTAGTTGGAGGGACAAAAGAAATGTATGACAGAAGAAGGGAAATAGTAGCTAAGTCAGGGGTCAGGAACCTTTTTGGCTAAGAGAGCCATGAACGCCACATATTTTAAAATGTAATTCCATGAGAGCCATATAATGACCCGTGTACTTTATACATTATCCAATAAAAATTTGGTGTTGTCCCAGAGGACAGCTGTTATTGGCTCTAGCCCCCCACAACCATGAGCATGAGCGGTAAGAAATGAATGGATTGTAATACATGAGAATGTTTTATATTTTTAACGTTATTATTTTTTTTATTAAAGATTTGTCTGTGAGCCAGCTGCAGCCATCAAAAGAGCCCATCTGGCTTGAGAGTCATGGGTTCCTGACCCCTGAGCTAAGTAAAAATAGTTAAAATAACATTTATTTAACACATGTTCTCAGATACTGTACCAAATACTTAACCTACATTATCTGGTCTACTTCTCATAATACACAATGAACTAAATGCTTCTATTTAGGCAACTAAGTGATTTGTCCTGCATCACAGAGCTGGGAAAGGACAGAGAACCTAGAGCTGGATTCCTGTCCTGTTCTATTTGACTCCAAATCCATGCTCCTAACATTTACTCTCTACTACATCTGGAGCAAAGGCATGAGAGGAAACAGAGAATGTATGAACCTGACTAGAAAAGATCCATGCTGAAAGTAAAATAAAATAAAATTGGACAAACACATAAGGACCAAGTTTTATTGGGTATCTGAAATTCAACATTAGATTTGATGAAGTAAAGTAAATTTTTGAACAAGAAGAAAAAGATAAAGGGAAGTATTCAAAAATGTTTGTCTTGGTACAGGAAGACTGAAAGGGAGTAAACAATAAAGATAACATGGCCAGTGAGTAGACTAACCTAATGGTTCAAGTATGAGATCATGAAGGTATAATCCAAAGTGGTCAACGCAATCATGAATCAAAAGAATAGGATATAAAAAAATAATTCAAATGAAGAAGTAACCATTTCATTACTAATTAGATGCAAGGACTAAAGCCAAAGAATGATGAGTCAAAGATGACTGGATAGTTTCAAGCCTAGGTGACTGGGAGATGGCGCCACAAAGAGTGAAGAAGGAAACCATTGTGGGAGAGCCTGGGCTCTTGAGTAGGCATGTTGGATTTCAATGACTGACTAGTAGGGACTTAGAACTTGTTTCAGATATCAGAATATATAACCATTAGAAACAAGGGCACTATAGAGTAATGAAAGTTGCAGATATACCTGAATTGGCTTGTGAAGAACATGAAAAGGGATAGATAGTCTACTGACAATTTAGGTAAGGAGTTTCTATGAGTATGGGTGTTTGAGAAAAATGAGAAGGAAATAAAGAAGACCACATAGTTTCTTTCATTTAAGGGATTTATAATCTTAAGGAATCAGCATTAGCATGCACAAAACAGCATCAGTGTAATTACATACTTATCTCCACTAGAATATAAGCTTCATTAGGGAAAGAACTAGCACCTAAAACAAGACTAGATATATTTCAGAAATTCAATAATATTTGTTAAATAATGTAAGCCATTTTGCCCCATATCTCAGCAATCAGCACAGTGTATGGCAAATAGCTGGTGCTCAATAAAGCTTGTTGAACTGAATTGAACTAATAAGTCTATGTTTATTCTTAAGAAGACCTCAACTTAAAGCTAATTATGAGATTCCAGATGAATTCTTTAAGAATTTAGAGAAAAGATATTATTGAGGCATTGCAAAGAAAAATAGTATAGAGTGACCTTGAAAGAAAGTAAAATCTAAATAAAAAAAGAAAAAGCAGAATGGGGGGAAAGTAGTTACTAAGGCACAAAGACAGAAATGAATTAGAGATATCTGTATATCAGTTAAAATTTTAGATATGAATGGATATGAATTAAGAAACCATAAAAAAACATCATTGCTTAAGTTGTCATGCTTGTAAGCAAGAACTATACCACACACCCTAGGCTAAGGGCAATAAGAAAGAAATAACTTGAAAACTATGCCAATGTTTGTAACATGAGTGACTGTCATAATGAAGACAACAGGGAGCTCACATGCTCCCTGTTGTCTTCATTATGTTTAATTTTAAAAAGTTATGTTTAATTTTAAATATGAATGACCCAACCAGCTCAAGTAAAAATAAGATTCATTACAGATAAAATACAAAATTCTACAGACATTAGGAAAAAGAAAAATGTACAGCATGACCACATGGAGACATTTCACCTTGATTAATTCTCTCTTCAGTTTTATACTTATTCATTTACTGCTTCAAAGAGCCTACTTTCTATATCTGATATTTTCTAATATCAAAATTAACAGATATTACTCACTGCCTCATTGACCACAATGGTCTTAAATTCATTAGAAGAATAAATAACAGTGAAATGTACCCAAAGTAACAAAACTGGTTAATTAATAAACAAAAAATCAGACATTGAATAAGTCAGAATTTGGTTAAATAAGAAAAAGAATAGGCCAATAGCACTGAGATTCAATAATTTCATCCCTATTACCTCCTGCAACTTTAGTTTATATCTTTCCAATAAATAGATTTAGCTACTTTCCAGTGTGATGGTTAAGATTCACAGGTGGTCTCCAAAAATACCAAGAAAGAAGTAGCAAATAACCTGAATAAATGTTTCTGAACTTTTATCCAGTAAATATTCATTATTGACAATTATCCCATGATGTATGATTGACCTTAATTGATGTCTACAACTGTTTTTCAAAGCAAAGACAAGACAGACCTCAGTCATCTGAAGGAGCAAAAAATTTTGAACATGCTTCAGATTTCAAATGAGTTTGTTTTATCATTTAATAAGTACTATAATAAAATATCAATTGAAAGGAAAAAAAGGAAATGTACATGAAATAAAGATTTGTCTTTAGAGAATCACTTCTTTATGACATTTTTTCTCTATTAGCTTTAAAATCAAGAGCTTATTGTATTACTTTTAAATCCTCCAGGAAATATTCTAGTAGATACTCGACCAAATATAAAGCAATAATCCCAACCTGAGTGTTACCAAGATCTAAGCAACTCAGAGTATAAAAAATTATATATATAAAACACTACTTTAATTGAAAATGGATTTTATGACAAACAACCATGTTTTCTGTTCCTCTTTACAGTTTTGTAAACTGATCTATAATTTCTAAAAGGTGAAGTGGCATCCTCATTCATACTTTACATAGTATCACATGGATTAGAACTAAGGTATTATCTCTACCAATTGAGTAGCTAAATTGTTCTAAACCAAATAGTGCTTGCTAATCTTTACTTGGGACTTCATTGTTTAGGAAAGAGGTGAGGCCTCCACCTACACAAAAATTCTCCCACTTACAAACCAATTATCTGAATTTTTGTTACCAGATTTTATCCCTTTTGCTGACTACTTTGATCCTTATTAAAGTGTTTATTCTTCTGTTGGGTTAATAATTCTCCTTGTTCCCAGAGATAATTCCTGACTACTGAATTTCACCAGATTTAGCTTTTCTGGTGAGCTAACACTTTTGCATGTGATGTGGTCAGGTCCAGCAAATATTTCAAGATAAAAGATTAAAGATATCACTGAACTATACACCAGAAAATAAACTGTGTCAAAAGTTAGTCAGAAATAGTCTGGGATGGTTTTTATGTTTGTAAATTTCTCATAAAAACCATTCCAGAAAACAATTTAGTTACAAATTGTTGGCTAAAATATTCTTTTGTATTATTTTATAATTTGTAGAATACAAGACCATTGGTCCCAAAATTTAAACTAAAAGAAAAAACATCCCCCTTTAAAATATGTTATTAAAATTTTACAGGAAGGCAGAAGTCCTTACCAATATTTAATCCCCCTTCAAATAAGCTTTTTCTTAGTCTTCAAATATATGTTCAAAATTATAATGAAAAGATTGCAAAAACTCACACTGATGTTTCTTAAACATGAAGAAAATAAATTGTTAAAATCAGTAATTCTATCATGATCTGTTGGTTTATCTATCCTCCTATTTACAGCTTGACAATTTCTAATAGCCCATCTTTAAAGGGTTAATTTTTCTGAAGGTAAAACTTTATTTGGTTTAATTTAATCTTTCAAAGTATAGAAAATTTTGTTCATTGTTTTGTTTTTGTTTTTTCTAATTTGACAGTAAAGAATGAATAAATGGATAATTTGCACACTTATCCATTGCTATATATTACCAGATTTTATCCCATTGCTATATATGGATAAGTGTGCAAATATGAACCATAATATAAAAATTTTATATGAAATAATCATCAAGTGTGAGATCAGAAATCTGCTCTTCATGCCCCACCAGTATTTAGAGACAGTTTTAAGGTAACTACTTAATATGAAATTTTCACTTGTATTATCTGAAATTATTTTAATTAAGAACTCTTGAGTAAAATAGCTCTGTAAAGCAAATGTGTATTGGTTTGATGGACTCATTCAATTTCAAATAACCATTTGACCAAGTTACAGATTTTTTTTTTTTTTTAGATTTTATTTATTCATTTTAGAGAAAGGAGACGGAGAGAGAGAAGTGTGGGAGGAGCAGAAAGCATCAACTCCCATATGTGCCTTGACCAGGCAAGCCCGGGGTTTCGAACCAGCGACCTCAGTGTTTCGGGCTGACGCTTTTACTCACTGCTCCACCACAGGTCAGGCCAAGTTACAGAATTTTAAAAAAATCTATTATATGTCTTTAATTTCATAAATGTGGAAATGTGGCTGTGAAAAATCTTATAAAATTTTTGCACCTAGTAGTTGTAGAACCTAGAAAACTCATGAAATTTCTCTGTCCCTCACTTTTCTTATCTGTTAATTACATATTTCTGTGGATTGAATTAAATGAAAAAGTTGCTGGTAGACAGTAGATTTTCACTAAATACTTATCTTTATTGTCTGAAGTGAGAAAATATAGTGTTTCAGGAGTAGAGAAAAACTGGCATGATAATATTCTTTTAAATCCAGGCACAAGTCCCTGGCCACCAGCTCAGTAGATAGACTACTGACCTGGCATATGGGCATCTGGGTTTGATTCCCAGTGAGGGCACACAAGAGAAGTGATCATTGGATTCTCTCCTCCTCCCTCTCCCCTTCTCTCTCATAGCCAGTGGTTCAATTGGTTGGAATGTTGGCCCTGGGAGCTGAGAAGACCTCAGTTGGTCTAAGCATCAACCTCAGTGCTAAAAACAACTTGGTTGATTCAAGCATTTGCCGAAAACAGGGATTGTCAAGTGGATCTCGGGGGGGGGGGGGTACATGTGAGAGTCTGTCTCACTATTTCCTCTCCTCTAAGTCAAAAATAATAAATAAATAAATAAATAAATAAATAAATAAATAAATAAATGCATTAAAATCATATGTATTCTTGGACTTTCTTTTTCTTTTCTTACTACTATCTACTACCCCTTGTAAATCCATTGGATTTCTGGCATCGTAATTATAAATTTGATTCTACAGGCAGATATCAAACCAGAAGTATTAAAATTAATAAAAATCCACATTGATGACTTTAGTTTATTTCAACTTAGAGAATTCAACTATTGAATAAAATTAATTGAGCCATGTTATTAACCTTTAAGTAGAGGTGATTACCTGCTTTTGACCCTAAGATTGCTAGGAAGAAGTTGTTTTGGCTCTAGTCCAAGATTAGTCTCCAGCTGTCTCTCATTTATGTGAGATAAAAAATACCTTTTTTCTTCCAGTTCCTTTCCCTCTCTACTCTAATTTTACCTTGTTATATAATGCTCAATGCATTCTTACTCTCTAATCATGCTAATCACCTACTCCTTCCTCTTCCCATATCCTACCTATAAGAAACCAAGTTATTACATAACTTGATCTTCTCTTTCTTTAGTTCAATAAATTGAAGACCTTCGCTTGTAAGGGTCCTTCTTTTAAAACTCTTTCTCTGGACCTTTCCATTGACATGTTTTACAATCTAAGCCAGGACCTAGATAGTACCCAAAATAGCAAAGCTCATCACTAGAATTCTGAAATTTATGGGCAGCCAAGTGAATATAATATAGGCCAGTATAAACCTTAACAATTTAAAACAAACAAAACTATATTTAAGCATAACATAACAGTTCTTAATAATAAAGCTCAAAGTAGTTGAAAATAAAATTAATTTTTGTACCCAGTAATTTAACACTAATTCCAGGCTTCAACAGAAACATTTTTCTTATTGTATAGCTTGGTCAAACTTTGAAATATAGTTCTTATCACAAAATAAAAGTTAATTTAAAATGTTCAAAAAAACCATTGAGGAAATAAAAGGAAATGTCTTCCATAAGAGCTAATTGCCCTTAATGGTTTCCCACAGCCAAAGTATTAACCTAAGTAACCCATCTTTCATGAACATGTTCTAGAAATGGGGCCTGGCCAACCACCCCCGCATGTGCTCAGTTGCCTAGACATGCTTGTTTTTGTGGTTGAAACTCAAATTCTTTCTCTCACACAATGAAACAAAAAAATACTTTAATTTCTTTGAAAAATTAAGTATCAACAATTTTTCACATTTCTTGGATTTTTTTCACGTTTGAATGATGTATTTACCTATTTAATTGATTCCTTTTCTATTCCAGCAGGACTAGAGATTTATATTTATTTAAGAAGTTTTTCTAAGTTTGCTGAGTATCAATTGCATGTCACTCAAAGCTAATCATCTACATAGGTTCTCCTATATTCCCTAAATTCTCTAAATATTTTATAAAAATGAAGTAAACTAAATCTAAATTATATTTAGTAATTTTTAGACTCAGTCTAACATATACTTTGAGAAATCAAGGTGAAAATATTTATATTTATGTTTCATGCTACATATAAAGAAAAAGGCAACATTTTAACATTTATTTATTTAAGCCCTAATATAATATGGTTTGGGTATATTTACAAATACTTGAGCAACATTGAATGACAAAATAATAAACACACACATATGTCAGATAGTGTTCTAAACATTTACATGCATTTTTTTATTTATTACTCACAACAACCACATGAGGTGAATCAAATGTTATACTCATTTATTACAGATGAGAAACTGCTATTAAGAGCAGCTAAGGAACTTGCCCGAAACTCCAAAATTGAGAGAAGTTGGAGTTGGGAGTGGATCGAAGGTGGTCTGACTCTAGATCTATATGAAAGAAAAAGAAGCCAAAGTAGATGTTAGCACAGGAAATGTGCATTGAAAACTTTATCTAATACTAAAAGTGAATAATAAATTTGGTTCTGACTTTCTTGGAACAAAATAAAACAACATTATCAGAAACAAAATTCATAGTGCCTATAAAATAAAAGGTATAACAACAACTCACAATATACATAGCTTCTCTTTCAGAGGATGTTATGAGGGGGATAAAAACAGAGTATTCTGAAAAATAAACACTAAAATAAAATAAAAAGTGGCACTTTTTCATATTATCCTTAAAATCAAATCTAGAAAATAACATCAGAACCTAGCTCAGGAAAAGTACCTTTAATACTCCAAAGCAATATTATCTAAATATGTATGCCCATGGCTTGGCACAATTCCAGAGTAAAATTTAGAATATCTCAAGGAATGTATAATCTACTAATCTTCCCATATATAACACTATAATATCTCTTAATCACTCTAAGCCCCAGGCTCCTCAATTGTAAAATAAGAATTATAATAATACCCCCTCATTGTGTGGCATTGAAGTCTAATGAGATAATGCCTAAAGAGTTCTTAAAACATCATCTGACTTATACACTGATTAAAATGTTGACTGTTATCAATATAGCACCTTGCCTAAATCCATATTTTAAAACACTACGGTGACCTTTCAAAACTTTATAAAAAATGGTAAATTGAAACATTATTATGGCTTAAGGAATTAAAAGTAAAATCTTTAAGTCAAATCAGGATCCAAGTCTTAAAAGCTACATGTAGACTTTTGTGCTCTTTGTCATGTTTTTTTTTCAAAATATTTTACTTTAGGTTTAATTTTTTTGTGTGAAAACCTTTTTTTTCTTTAATTTAGTTATCTAGATAATATTTAACCCATAGATATATCAATAAAGTAAGGATACATTTCTATCTACACTGGGATACTGCTAGAGTGAATAGGGGTGCTGAAGTAACTAGTAGCATTAATTGATCTACAACAGTTATAAACCAGGAAATTCCAGCAGATATAAAACAGAGGATCACCATACCAGTGTTTTCTTTTATATTTCAATAATAAAGAAATGAATTAATGGATATGCATTATTTCTAAAAGTTATTTGCAACAACTATTTTGAGGCAAGTATCTTTTGTAAAATTATAATTGCATGCATTTCAATATGTATTCATCTCCAAAATAAATCAAGTATTAACAGTTGCACTCAGACTCAGATGAATTCTAACACTTTATGCAAAAGTTGGGATCTTATACCGGCATACCTCAGACATACTGCAAGCTGACTTTCATACCACCACAATAAAGCTAATCTCACAATAAGATACATTTTTTATTTCCTAGTGCATATAAAAGTTATGTTTATACTATTATACTATAATGTAGTCTGTAAAAGCAATACCATTGTGTTTAAAAAAACAAGTGTACGTGCCTTTATTTTTTTTAAGTGAGAGGAGGGAAAATAGAGAGACAGACTCCCACACGCGGCCTGACTGGGATCCACCCAGAAACAGTGCCTGGGGCCAATGTTCAAATCAACCAAGCTATTCTCAGTGCCTGAGGCTGATGCTTTCTTGGACCAACATAGCTATCCTCAGCTCCCAGGGCAGATGCTCCAACCAATCAAGCCACTGACTGCAAAAGGGGAAGAGAAAGAGAAGAGGAAAAGGGAGGGTAAGAGAAGCAGATGGTAGCTTTTACGTGTGCCCTGACCAGGTATCGAGCCTTTCATGTGCGCCCTGATCAGGGACATCACATGCCAGGCAGGTGCTCTACAAATCAGGGCCTGTACATACCTTATGTTGGGCAGATAAAATATATTATGCTCACTTTGTTAAAGATGGCGCCGCCCACATGGAAGTTCATTGATATTAATGTGTATTCAGGGACAGGCTGTGGGCAGGCCAGGTCGTTATAGCCTAAGGCTTAGTTTTAAGAGTAAGCTTTTCCCCACACCCTTGACTGATTGAATGATGTAGGGTGATGCACTCTCATGATGAATGCTCCCAGTATGTCTCAGATAAGTGACTTTGTATCAGAGACTTCCTTGTTTGTAGATTGGATTAAAGGTTTTGAATCTACACTATAATGTGGGGGCAGGCCAGGAGCTTGCTCTCTCTCAGTTCCTGAGGTTAGTATTAGAGAGGAGAGCAGATGAAGGCCACATGGAGGCCAGGAGAAGCAGCCTAGATGGCAGAGTGCTGAGGGAGAAGCCAGTTTGTGCAGAGTTTGTGCAGGAGAAGGAGATGGGGTACAGAGGTGAATAAGTCTGGTGAGCTAGAAACCTTTGATTCTAGGAAACTTGGATAAGTCAGTAGCTTTGTGAGCACTGAATGAGTGGGTTTTGGAGCCCAGTGTGTGTTTTTGCTTGCTCGCTGGGTGCAAGCTAGAATCAAAGCTGATGGCTCACCAGTTCTTGGCTCCATTGTTTTATTACCGTATGTTCGAATCTAATGCAAACCGGCATTGGCCAAATGGCTGTGATGGTGGCCTTGGCTACTGGCTTTACACCTTAAAAAAAAAAAAAAAAAAGCATTTTATTGGTAAAAACTGCTAATCAACATCTGAGTTTTCAGTGAGCTGTAATCTTTTTCTTAATGAAGGGTCTTTCCCTATGACGATGCTGACTGATCAATGTTGGGGACTGAATAAATAAACAGGGTATTTTTGCAATCTGGTCAGAGGTGCTGGGCCCGAACCCCACCTTATTTGTCTAATTAATAAAGAGCTACACCTGATTCTCATTTGTCTCACCCATGTTCTCCAGGGGAGGCTGGAAACTAGTTTCTTATTAGTGTAAAGTAGATTTGGATGGTATGGTGGGGGTTGTCTTTGAGTTGCCTTGGAAACTTAATTGAATTGCTGATGGACCACATTTTTTCTATGAGTAAAAGTGGATGTGCTTCTGGGAAAAGAGAAGTTATGGCTAAGGAACAGTAGAAACTGTTTGCCATGGCGTCCTCCCAAACATATATATATATATTTAAGTCCCTGTCTATCATTTATTTCAATTCCATACTTTTTCCCATTCAAAGACCCCATAATAGACTTGTCGTGGCTGGACCACAACAGATCAAGGCAATGGGCAATGGTTGTATTGAAAATTTCTTAAAATAAGGCAACAATAAAGTTTGCCATATTGATTGACTTTTTCTTCATGAATGATTTATTTAAACCGTATGATGCTCTTTGATAGCGTTTTACACACAGCAGAACTTCTTTTAAAATTGGGAACAGTCTTTCTCAAATTCTGTCACTGCTCTATGAATTAAGTTTATATAATTTTCTAAATTATTTATTGTCATTTTGACAATCTTTACAGAATCCTTATCTGGAATAGATTCCATGTCAAAAAAATCACTTTCTTTTCTCATTCATAGAAACAACTCTCAACCATTCAAATTTTATTATGACATTGCAGCAATTCAGTCACATCTAGAGGCTCTTCTCTAATTCTAGTTCTCTTGTTATGTCCATCACATCTGCAGTTTCTTCCTCCACTGAAGTCTTGAATGCTTTGAAGTCATTCATGAAGGTTGGAATCAACTTTTTTCAAACTCTGGTTTATGTTGTTATTTTTACCTCTTTCCATGAACCACAAATGTTCTTCACATCATCTAGAGTGGTGAATCCTTTCTAGAAGGTTTTCAGTTTACTTTGCCCAGATACATCAGAGGAATCACTATCTATGGCAGCTATAGACTTATGAAATGTATTTCTTAAATAATAAGACTTGAAAGTCAAAATATTTCTTTGGTTTATGAGCTGCAGAATAAACATTGTGTTAGCAAAAATAAAAATTTGTACATCTCCATCTGAGCTCTTGGGTGAGCAGGTGCATTGTCAGTGAGCAGTAATGTTTTCAAAGGAATTATTTTTTCTGAGCAGTAGGTCTCAATAGTGGGCTTAAAATATTCAGCAAACCATATTGTAAGCAGATGTGCTGTCATCCAGGCTTTGTTGCTGCATTTATTGGATACAAGCATGGAAGATTCAGCATAATTTCTAAGGGCCAAAGGATTTTTGGAAAGGTAAATGATTGTTGGCTTCAACTTAAAGTCACCAGCTGAATTATCCTCAAACAAGAAAATCAGCCTGTCCTTTGAAACTTTGAAGCCAGGTATGAGTTCTTTCTAGCTGTGAAATTTCTAGATGGCCTCATCTTCCAATAGAAGCTTGTTTCATCTACAATAAGTCCTCACTTAATGTTATTGATAAGTTCTATGACTTTAAGTAAAACAATGTATAATAAAATCATTATTACTATAATCAACTTAATATAAATAAGAGTTAAGTTTCACAAGACAGAAAAGTTGTGATGAGGAGAGAGTGTCAGAAAAGGGTTAGCACAACTTTCCAAACATCATTCTCATTTCACCTTTCTGACTTTTGCCACAGCTATGTATCACCTGTACTACACATATAATATTTCTATTTAACATGATTCCATTTTAAGGCTTACATATTAACTTTATCTTCATTTAAAATTAGAAAATTCACCAGTTTTATGGGCCGGTTATTTTTGCTAATGAGCATTAAAATAAAGACATAAAAAGTGGGGGGGGATAGTTGTTTCCATGGCATTTCATCAATATTAAAATGAAAAACATTGAGCCCTGACTAGATAGCTCATTTGGTTAGAGCATGTCCCAAAGTGCAGGGTTGCCAGTTAGGTCCCTGGTCAGGGTACATACAGAAATAGGTCAATGTTCCTAACTCTTTTTCTCTTTCTTTTTCCCACTTTCTGCCTTTCTTTCTCTCTAAAATCAATACAGTTTTGAAAAAGATTAAATGTTTTAATAAATAAAATTATCGAATAAACAGGATTATTCAAGAAAATGCTGCACATTAAAAGTCTAAAAGTCTGTTATTTAGTTTAGCCACTTTCATTGGTTTTTCAGATCTTCTGGATACTTTGCTACAGATTCTACTTCAGCATTACTGCTTCACCTTGCATTTTTATATTATAGAATGGCTTCTTCCCTTAAACCTCATGAATATAGCCTCTGTTACCTTCAAACGTTCCTCTGCAGTTTTCTCAGCCTTCACAAAATTGAAGAGAATTAGGGCCTTGCTCTGAATTAGGTTTTGCCTTAAAGGGATATGTGCCTGGTTTGATCATCTATCTACACTAATAAAACTTTCTCGATATCAGCAATAAAGGTGTTTTGCTTTTTCTCATTTGTGTTATTGTTAAAATACTGCTTTTAATTTCCTTCAAAAACTTTTTCTTCTCATTCACAATTTGGCTTAATGTTTGGTACAAGAGGCCTAGATTTCAGTCTATCTCAGCTTTCAACATACCTTTCTCACTAAGCTTAATTATTTCTAGCTTTTTATATGCAAGTTTTCCTTCCACGTGAAAACTTAGAGGCCATTCAGGAGTTATTAATTGGCTTATTTTTAATATTGTTGTACCTTAAGGAATAAGAAGGTCATAGAAGAAGGAGAGAGGTGTGAGCATGGTAAGGAGAAAAATAGCCAGCCAGTTGGTAGATCAATCAAAACAAATACCACATTTAGCAGTTAGATGTGCTGTCTTATATAGGCATGGTTTGGGAAGCCCCAAAATAATTACAATATAATTGAAAATCACTGATCTCATACTTTATCCAGCAAGGCTATCATTTAAAATTGAAAGCAATAATAAGCTTCCTAAACAAATAAACAAAAAAAGACCCAAGGAATTCATTACAACCAAGCCAGTACTGAAAGATGTTAAGGGGCCTGCTATAAAAAGAGCAAAGGAAAAAAGAAATTGAGAGAAAGAAGATGATAGGTTTAAAGAATAAAATGATGGCAATAAATAAGTACATATCAATAATAACCTTAAATGTAAATGGATTAAGTAATCCAATCAAAGGACATAGAGTGGCTATATGAATATAGCAAGAGATAAAGAAGGTCATTTCACAATGATAAAGGGAGCAATCCAACAGGAGAATATAACCATTGTAAGTATTTATGCACCTAATATAGGAGCACCTAAATATATAAAGCAGATTTTCATGAATATAAAGGGTGAGATTGACAGCACTTCTATAATAGTAGGGGATTTTAATACCCCACTAACATCAATGGATAAACCCTCCAGAAAAAAAAAATTAGCAAAGAAACAGCAGCCTTAAATGACACACTAGATCAACTGGATTTAATTGATATATTTAGAATATTTCACCCTGAAGCAACAGAATATATATTCTTTTCAAGTGCTCATGGTACATTTTCTAGGAGAGACCACATGTTAAGGTACAAATTAAGTCTCAATAAATTTAAGAAGATTGAAGTCATATCAAGCATATTCTCTGATCACAATGGCATGAGACTAGAAATCAACTGCAATAGAAAAACTGAAGAACATTCAAACACTTGGAGGCTAAATAACATGCTATTAAATAACAAATGGGTTAACAATGAGATCAAGAAGAAAATAAAAAATTTTCTTAAAACAAGTGAAAATGAACATACAACAACCCCAAATCTATGGGACACAGCAAAAGCAGTCCTAAGAGGGAAATTCAAAGCATTACAGGCATACCTGAAGAGGCAAGAGAAACCGCAAGTAAATAATCTAACCCTGCACCTAAAATAACTAGAAAAAGAACAACAGATAAAGCCCAGAAGAAGTAAAGGAAGGAAATAATAAAGATCAGAGTGGAAATAAGTGCTATAGAAACTAAAGAAACAACACAAAAGATCAATAAAACTAAGAGCTGGTTCTTCGAAAAAGTAAACAAGATTGTCAAACCTTTAACCAGACTCCTCAGAAAAAGAGAGAGAGAGAGGGAAGACTCACATAAATAAAATTTAAAATAAAAGTGGAGAGGCAACAACTGATACCACCGAAATACAAAGGATTGTAAGAAAATATGATGATCTATCTACCAAATTGGACAACCTAAGCAAATAAATAAACTTCTAGAAACATACAGTCTTTAAAAAGTCAATCTGGAAGAATCAGAAAATCTCAGCAGACTGATTACAACAAATGAAATTGAAACAGTTATCAAAAAGACTCCCAGAAAACAAAAGTCCAGGACCAGATGGCTTCATAGGTGAATTTTATCAAACATTCAATAAACTAAGACCTTCTCAAGCTATTTCAAAAAATTCAAGAGGAGGGAAGACTTCCAAGCTCATTTTATGAGACAAACATTATCCTCATTCCAAAACCAGGTAACAATACTACAAAAAAGAAAAGTATAGGCCAATATACCTGATGAACATAGATGCTAAAATTTTCACCAAATATTAGCAAATTGGATTCAGCAATACATTAAAAAGTCATACATCATGATCAAGTGAGATTTATTTCAGGAAGGCATGGCAGGTACAGTATTCCCAAATCAATAAATGTGATTCATTACATAAACACAATAAAAGACAAAAATCACATGATTTTATCAATAAATGCAGAAAAAGAATTTAATAAAATGCAGCATCCATTTATAATCAAAATTCAGTTCAAAGCATTCACTTTCTCCATTCAAAGCCTGAACAAACTGCTTCATTAAGCCAAGTTTAATGTGAAGTAGGGGAAAAATGATCCTGTCTCAATTAACTACAGGTTCATTCACAATATTTTGCATCCCTACTTCCAGAGCTTCACGTTCAGACACTCCTTCTGTGTCCAGTGTTTCTACCAAGCTTGGCTGTCCCACAAACACAGAAAGCAAGGATACATCGTAAAACCTCTCTGTTGTCCTAGCAGGAAATTTACCATTTTAAGATCCACACAAATGATCTGGTTATGCTCCTCATACTTCAGAAAGTCAAGGACAATTTTTATGTCATTATAATCTTCTTGCTGATGAACTGAATAACCAATTGGAACCCCTGCATAAACATTACTATTGTGTAGGAGAACACATTTCAGACTCCACTTAGAGCTGTCAAGAAATAGCCGCCATTCTGTTGGACTGCAAGTGGTAACACCTAGCTGGCTGAGAAGACTACTGATATCATGACAGTAAACAAAGTGTTTGTCTTTGGAAAAAAAGTCCACAAAAATTTGTTCACGCTTCCTGAAATGGGGTACTTTAGCTGACCAGTGAAGTATATTCTTCTCTTGAAGCCTGGAGGCTAATAACTCAGCTGCTTTCTTTGATAGGCCCAAATCTCTTACTAAGTCATTCAATTTGGGTTGGCTAAACTGCTGAGGGGTTAATGACTGCTCGGCATCAGAATACCCTTCAGATTCTATAACCATTTCCTCATGCATCTTATCAAAATACACTTGATCACCATGTTCACGTTCTTCATCCTTAGAAGAAATAAAACCATTGAAAACTGGAAGTGGGAGTGTCTCAGAGTGTGGGATAGGTCGTATTGCTAAAGGAATATAAGGATATGCAATCATATGCCGTTTTTCCTTGCCAATGCCCTTTGTATAGATCAGACAAAAATAACAGTCACTGCTGTGGTCCTTAGGTTCACGCCAAACCATAGGAATACCAAAAGGCATTCCTTTACATTTTTCTTTTGTCCAGTCACGAAGCCTTTCTTCACAATTATGACACACAACATGAGGAGCCCAATTCTTATCTTGATCGCCAAGGGGAACTTGAAAATAGGCAATATGTGCACGTGTCACAAATGATGAAATATTGTGCCTTTGACGTTAAAGCGTGTAACAGCCACATATAGAACAGAAGGTGTCAGGACTATTACATTTATGCCTACTCGAACAAGCCATAATTCAATCTTAAAACAAAATAAGAGGGTGTTTTTATCAGATAATAATTTCTTACATTTAAAAACAACTATAATTATGTAAAAGTGATTTTTGTAAAACATTAATTACCTTGTGGTTATGTTCAATCCAACAGTCATTGCCCTTTCACTCCAATTTAAAAACCAATGCATGCCATTAACTATAACAAAAAGAAAATAAAATTGCATAAAAACTAGAGCATGCACCAAAACACAGATTTCACATTTCAAATCAGCAATGCAGAAATATATAGAAAAAGTTCTAAAACTTCATGCAACAGAAAATTAAAAATAAAAATGTTCCTCAGTGTTATCATTTCAGGGATATGTATCAACTGAAAAAAAATTATGTGACTCACTTTAAAAACTTGTCTGTATATTTAGAATGCTTATTACATACTTTTAGTTGTTAACTTCTATAAGAGATTAGTATGTATATAATCAATTGTAATATACTAACTCTGTCTGAAGTACTTGTCTGAGTTTATTCCTATTTAATTGAAGTAGTTAAGAATGTGTAATAGCCTGACCAGGTTGTGACACAGTGGATAGAGTACTGGCCTGGGATGCTGAGCACCCAGGATCAAAACCTGGAGGTTGTCAACTTGAACATAGGCTCATCTGGCTTAAACATGGGCTCACCAGCTTGAGCACAGGGTCATTAGTTTGAACATGGGATCATACACATGATCTCATGTTCACTGGCTTGAGCCCTAAGGTCACTGGCTTGAAGCCCAAGGTTGCTGGCTTGAGCTCAAAGTCACTAGCTTAAGCAAGGGGTCACTGGTACAGCTAGAGCCCCCCAGTCAAGGCACATATGAGAAAGCAATCAATGAACAACTAAGGTTCCACAACAAAGAATTGATGTTTCTCATCTCTCTTCCTTCCTGTCTGTCTGTTCCTTTCTCTCTCTCAAAAAAAAATAAATAAATAAAAAACAATTTGTAATAAGCATACAAAAAGACAAGCCACATTATTTGTCATGAGGGAAATGTAAATTAAAACAACGAGAGACTACTACACAACTACTAGAATGGCTAAAATCCAGGCAGACAACACTAAGTGCTAACAAGAATGTAGAGCAATGAGGGGTATAAAAGAAACCCTGCACCTTTTTTTCAATTTCATTGTCAAAATAAAACTACTCTAAAAAATAAAGTCTTAGGCTGACCAGGGGGTGATACAGTGGATAGAGTGTCAGACTGGGACCCAGAAGACTTAGGTTAAAATCCCCAGAGTCACCAGCTTGAGCATGGGCTCATCCAGCTTGAAGCAGGCTCACCAGCTTCAGCATGGGGTCACTGGCTTGAGTGTGAGATCATAGACATGACCCATGGTCACTGGCTTGAGGCCAATGGTTACCTGCTTGAAGCCCCAGGTTGCTGGCTTGAGTTAGGGATCACTTACTCTGCTGTAGCCCCCCAGTCAAAGCACATATGAGAAAGCAATCAATGAACAACTAAGGAGCTGCAATGAAGAATTGATGCTTCTCATCTCTCTCTTTTCCCATCTGTCTGTCCCTATCTGTCTCTCTGTCATAAATAAATAGATGATGATGATGATGATAGATAGATAGATAGATAGATAGATAGATAGATAGATAGATAGAAGATAGATGATAGATAGATGATAGATTAGATAGATAGATGATAGATAGATAGATAGATAGATAGATAGATAGATAGATAGATGATAGATAGATAGATGATAGATAGATAGATAGATAGATAGATAGATAGATAGATAGATAGATAGATAGATAGACTTAAACAAATAAAAAGAGAATCTATGCTGGCTCTATCATTATGTTATACTTAGTAGCACTGCCTACCTGAAAGAGCAGGGCAAAGTCTGTGTTATAGAATAGCTAACAACAGAGTTTTGTAGTTTTTTTAAAAAAATAGTATAGCAAAATTTTGTAGAGGCGCCATTACCCAGCAGTTCTGATTCTCCTGCAGCTTTACTTGCCACCTAAGCCTGTGTTACAGATTCATGCTAAGAAGAGTGGTAGAGTGTAGATAAAAAATGTCTTTTTAAAAAATTTCCAGTTCTTTAAGTAAAGCTAGTAAACTATAAATAGATAATTATAAGCTTAAATGACCTGTTAAATAATGAAAGGATAATCGAATTGCATATTGCCTCCTCTCATTTTTCATCCATACCAGCAACCAAGATGTTCATCCATCTCTTCTTCCCTACTGCTTCTTTCCTACCTCTCTCCAACGCTGGGTATTATAATGATTGATGATAGTCTTACACTGATGAATTAATAATATGAGCATAATTTCTAGATAGATTCTAAATCAAATATCAAAGAAATATAAAAATATGCTGAGTTAGAAAATATGCATCTTAAGTTGTTGATAGCTAAATTGTCAATAAAAAGTGTTATGGTCTTTAAAAATATTTTACATTACATATATTTACATAAACTATATATAAAAGTATATATATATATACACTTTAAATATAAATTCATCTCCACTTTATTTCTTTCTTCCCACTCTTCATTTACCTTAAGAAAATCAATTTTTCATTTTATTTCAGATTCTCTTTGATTCATAAGTTGTATGAATGACTCTGAAATAGGTGAAAATGTTGGTGGACTGATTATAAATTATCAAAAGAAGAAAACATCATAAGCATATAATTTAGATTTTTTAAAAATATTATATCTAAAAAGTTCAAAATTGCCTCAAGTTACCATCAATATCATCTGTTCTTACCAAGGTGCCTCTCTTCACATCCTGACATGCAAAATAAAGATCCCAAAGAATTGCATGATTTTATTATTTTTATTTTGTTTAATTAATAGTGTTGTTTTTCCTTGGCTAACTACAGTCCACTGTTAATTAACTGTGATTTGTATTACTCTAAAAAGTCAGCCCTGTTTTTCTGTAAAAATGTGTATAATTCATTTTGGTAATAAGAGATTTTGCTAAAAGTCTGATTATATATCACAATTCTCTGCAAATCTTTTTTCTGCAAAATGATGCCAAAATTAATATTTTATATTTTGTATTTCTATAGTTCATGCTTTGTTTATAAAGTTCTCTTTTATGTTACCCTAAACCATGCCAAAATAAAATACAACTTTGTTTTTAATATTTAATTTTATAAAGAGAAAATATTATAATATTTAAAGTCACATCTATCTGGGTATTTTTACAAAATTATAATTTTTATTCATAAAATTGCACTTAAGTATTATTCTATTCAGCCTAATTTTTCCTCACTGGAAATAGTCAGAGATTCTTAATCTGCTGGGTTAGTGAAATCTCTATGAGTAGTTCTTATTCATAAGTCTCAAACAGGATAATTAACTGCGGAACCCAAGACAAAAAGGGTTTGAAAGAGGATGTGGCAAGGTGGTAAATGAAGTAACTCAGATGTTCCTAGGGCTCTTGAATAACAGATTTTGAAAGAGGGGCTTGGAAACACCTTTGTAGGTTTCTTGGATAATCTCTTAAATATGCAAATAAGTGACTAAATTGAGGAAACCAATTTTGCAATGGACAGGGTTATTTCCGTGGCATTTTGGGATTATGTTAAAACTAGTGAGAATTAAACCTAAATCTCAAGAGTCTCATCTACAAAGGGAGGGGTAAATGAAGAGACCACAAAACTGAGAAGACTACTAGGTTGGGAGTTTAATCACTGGCACCATGTAAGACACCCTTGTACCCTATCATGCCATAAGAGGATTAAGTGATTTCTCTGTCTTTTGAATTTCATGGGCTCCAAGTGGATTTTAATGGCTTTCAGATGATTTTATTACAGTGCTAAAAAAAAGTCCCATTACTCAAACTTTGAAACCACATAGACAGTTTTACTCATTCATAAAATACTATGACAATGCCACTCATTATATCTCTCCAAATCTCCCATAAAAATAATTATTCATGACAATATTATGTTGACAAATTAATAATACAACAAGCTATTAACATTTATTAAACAAAATTTTATTGAATTTATTGGGGTGACATTGGTTAATAAAATTAAAACATTGATTGCCTTGGTTATACTAGCGCATTCACATAATGAGTTAATCTAGAATTAACATTTTAAGTCCAAAATGAGTCCATTTGCTTAACTTAAAGTCTGACAGGCAGGAAATGTGGATCTCTGTGTAAGTTATCCTTTTCTTTCTGCTACCAGGAAGTCTCCTAGAAAACTTTGCTGAGCTTCCAATCTATCCCTATCCCTAGCCATTGGCTAGGCACTCCTCAGTTGTTCTCATGGTACCATGTGCTTAACTCTTCCATACTGCATATGACACTATATTGTTATTACCTGTTTATAGCTCCCTTTACTTTTCCTCCAGTAGCTGAAGAGCAAGAAAATGCCACATTATTTTAAAGATTAACCCAGTGAATAACACACACTGGCATCCAACTTTTATTAATAAGATACATCAGAATTCTATGGTATCTGGCTGCATGTACACATCTTCTTCAAAACAAGCCTACAAGTGAAATGCTTAGTCTTGCAACTACTGTTTCTATATATTTTCATTTATATATATAAATTTAAAAACTTGAATCTTACTTTCCCCTGAAACTAGCAATAGTGTCAGTTTGAAAGTGATTTTATGGGTAATTTGGCTTTTGATAATTTAAAATGCATAGTTGTTTTCTTCCATAACAGTGTATTTTTACATTTCTTTGAAATTCTATTTAGAATCTGATTTTTAAAAATTTTATGTGATAATTATAGGAGGAAATGGGGGTTGGAAGAGGTGAAGTATGTTAGAGGGGTAATAGATGGTGATGGAGGGAAACTTGACTTGAAGTGGTGAACACACAATTCAATATACAGATGATATAGAGTTGTGAACCTGAAACCTGTATGTCTGCATCTTCCTCCAGAAAAGTTGCTGAGTTGATGATTTCCCTAAAGATTCAGCTCAATACAAAGAAAACTATTAATCTAGTAAAGTTTCTATATCATAAAAGGCCAATAATTATAGTATTTTAAATGACTGTTTAAAACTATCAAACCATAAAAGTTCCATATTTTAAAATATTTGTGTACAATTTGCAAGCCTTTGTTTTTAATTTATTTAAAAAAGGAAAAACAAATTAGTTATTACCATTAAGGGATATTTTTTACCATTTTTTCTCTAAACTAAAATTCAGACATTCATTGTTCTTTAATTTTCTAAAGTCTTCTAAAGTCATCCCAATATTCTGACCAAATTTTATCCTAATACATATGTGTGCATGTATGTATAAATGCATGTTTGTGTGTATATTTAATTAAAAACATATAAATAAATATAGCAAAGTGATTGTTATCAACAAAACCAAAATATGCCTTCTGAGATTTGTAGACATTTTAGTTTTTGTTCTCAGACAGTAAGACTTTAGGAGTTCAGGTTAGTAATTAAATGGAGTAAAGATAATATTTTCCAGTATTTATACAGTGCTATATATAATTTACATCTTTAAAAAGAAATAAGCAAGTAGCTTGCTCAAAACCAGAAAGGCTGAAAAATCATATTCTTACCGTATTATCTGTAAGGCTTATTTAAATATCTTAATTAAACCATCCCATTATAATGAATTAAAGAATAGATATAATAGAATGTTTTACTCACATAAGAGACTAACTGACCTGTGGTTTGGAATGACTTTGGAATTAAAAAATAAATAAATACAAAGTTCCATTTGTAAAATGATCTTAGGTTTATAAAGCATACATATATAAATGTGAAAAAGTAGGGAAAGATAAAATATTAAAAAGATTTAGCAACTGTGTACTAAGAAAAATGATTAATAATAAAGTCCTTTCAAAAAATACATGAGGGAGAGAGGATGAGAGGGGGGATATGAACACTCATTTATTTTAAAAGTAAAACCAGATAACAAATTGTCACAGAAAACATTTCCTTTGGATCACAAAACCCTAAAACATTGCTAAAGTGTGTGTGTGTGTGTGTGTGTGTGTGTGTGTGTGTGTGTGTGTGTGTGTGTTTTCTGTATATGGTGTCTCATATCCAAAATAAAAATAAGTAGGAAAGATAAACATGATAACCATGTAAAAGGAGGTAACAGGTACAATTAATGGAAGGTGTCATCCATGAACATTACATAATGAACTATGATCACTATGACTAAAAATGAGGCCATGGAAGGCCTAGAAGGTAACAAAATAAGAGCAACTGTTAAGGGTTCTTTTAAGATACAATTTAGGCTATCATTTTCAGAAATATGGCCCCCAAAATCATAGCTTTTATGTAATTTTTCCTAATTCTTTGGCATTTAAAAGCACAGTTCCTAAATTTACACTTTAGGGGATTATAAAACAAAGTCTAGGGATAAGAGTACATTTTAAAAGGCTGTAAACAAGCACCAGTATCCAATTACTGGCTTCATACTCTTCATGAAAACTTTGTAAAGAGCTCCATCTTCAGGCCTTTTACGATATACTAAGCTCAGTTATAAAGGTACTTGACAAATACTTGTTTTTAAACAAGTAGAAGGAAGTTGCAGCGATTTCTGCAGTATTTGTAGGAAACTCTTTCCACAGCAACCAGAACCCTTTTCAAATTCATGAGACCAGCTTGAGCCAAAACTGTAAGTCTGAGACCTATGTGATTATATCCAATACTATAGGCATATCAGTAAGTTGAGACATTTTGAAAAGCACCAGTCTATAAAATGAGGGTAAAAGTAAGACTTCTCATTGAAAATGATGTTACAAATTATAATTTCACATATCTATATAATCCTTTCTCAAAGAAGAGCTAGGAAAATCACATATTTCATCAAGTTTAATTTAATCACTGAATTCAAAGTGGGGGAGGAAAATAATTTTTCATTAATTAATGAAGAGACAATTTTTGTATACTATTGAGACTAATACTTTAATCAGTTGTGACATTTGTAGCTAATTTGGTAATTATATTTAAGTGAAAATACTTATAGTTGACCACAGAAAATGATGAAAATTAAACCATGCATATTATAGATATTTTCTTAGTTCTATTGAGAAAAATCACATTTTATGAGCGACGATGTAATGTATAGAGCAGAAAGAGAAAAGTATAACATAGAAGTAGTAGTTTTTGTCTACAAAAATATAACCACATAGATGTGTCCATTTAGTTATATTTTTGTAGACAAAACAGAGAATTGTCCAGTTCAATATAACTCTAAATAAATTAATTTTTAAAAATTAAAAGTTTATTGTACAACCACTAAAAACAATATGTTCTTCTCTGATATAAAACTCAGAATTATTGGTTATCTGAGAAAAAATATTAAGAGAAGGCACTGCTATTATAATGTATCATTATTTTCATAACAGAAGCTGTTTTGAGTGCTGATTATATTCTCAACATTACACTAGGTGCTTTACAAACAGATAAGTTTATCATCTCAACAAATGCTCTTCATATTTTTACTGTGTCCTTTGTCAGATGAGAAAACTAAGCTAAGATACCACATTTGCTGCCCAAGGCCAACTGTCTGACACAAAACTAATGTTCAATCTTGCCTCCCTGTCTTTAAAACACCACTTCTGATAAGCAATACTTTGTTATTTAACAATCATATTGATATGTGAGTCCTAAGATTTTGAATTTAATTTTTACAATACTATATTCTTTACTCATAACACACATTTAAAGCTAGAAGAACATCATAATTTTCTTTTTAGAAAATAACATTTTATTAATATGAACAATAACCAAATGAAATTTAATATAAAATTTAATCTAACATTAATAGTTTTAATATATTTTAATGCTCTGCTAGATCATTATGTTCAAAATTGTAGAATTAAGTTTATAATAAAAGACAACCTTTAAGGATATTTAAATAATTATTAAGTAATGAACAAAAGAAAAAATGAAGAACAGTTTTTTAAAATTAAAAATATGTTGAAACCATTTCTCAAAAGTTAAAATATCCTGACCTATTATTAATTGTTTTCTAAGAGTATATTTTACATATAAATATTTAGGGAATAAAACATAATGAAAAATAAAAGAGTTCTCATTGATTAAAATTCTAATTTTCTTTGTTTCCCAAGTGAAGTCATAGAGGTATGTGAATGCAGTGAATGCAAGTAGTTTAATAATGGAATAATTAACTTAGATCATAGCATTATTGCACTCTAATGTTAAATAAAACATTAACTTTGAGAGTAGAGATGCATTTAACCATATATTTATTTTTTAATAATTATTGAAAAACAAAGTTCTGTTAAGATGAATTTAAGTAAACTTTATTCTGGTCATTTTATTTTTCTTCAGTTGTGAACATGTCATCATTACCTCATACTTTTGTATAAATATAAAAATACACATTTTATATAAAATGATACTTGCTGTGAAATTAAAATTTTGATTCGGAATCCAATAAGTTTATACTTCTTTGGTAGCAATCAGAATTTGCCTGGCCCTAACAAAAGCAGTTAGGCAGTTTCCGAGGTCCATATTTGAAAAGGCTACTACGTCCCTCACCAAGAAGTGGCTAACCCATTTGCAACTGCCACTAGGTGGAAGTCAAGGTACTCCCTCAGCACAGCCCTTGCTACAGTCCCAAGATTGGTCTTGCCAACATTTCAGCCAGAGCTCTAGTGGGGAAAAGAGGGTCCATGCCTGACTCATTGCCATGTGCAGGTCCTGTGCCCTCTCAGATGCCCACAAAGATGCTGACAGCTGCATGGAGCATTAATCTGCCACCTCTCTGAATATTGAACTTTAGCCAGGAATGTAAAAGAAAAGAGTGAGCATCTTATAACTGCAGCCAAGCTCATGACAACCTGATTACTTCAATCATTCTGAAAGACTATCCACATAATCAGTTGTGCAGATAAGCTTTTTTTTTTTAATCTTCTCTGCCAGAGTATTTGAGCAGCTCAACAGCTCTTGCTGTTGCTCCTTGTTTTAATTGGCCTTACTCACACTTCAGCTATCAGTGGTTTGTTCAAGAGCACCTGAATTAATACTTATTCCAGAGTTAAGACACAATGTTCAGGAGCTAGGCACTATGGAGGGCCACTGACTGCATTTATCTGAAGGAAGCCAATAGTTGTGAGTTTCTGTGCAGAACACAAACTTAAGATAGCACACCCAGCCATCATCATGAAAAGGAGCAAGCTTGACAGATAGACCATGATTGTCATCAGAATTACAACCAACATAGTCCCTGTACTTCAGTTCTTTTCATGTTATCATAAAGCACTGAAAAAGTTGATGTAAGAAATGTCCAAATCACATAAAAAAGAGACTAAGAGACATGGACATGAGTGTGGTGGTTATGGGGTGGTAGTGGAGGGTGGGAGTGGAGGGGGGAGGAGCGCGAGGGAGAGGGGTGAGGGGAGGGGCACAAAATAAACCAGATGGAAGGTGACAGAGGACAATTTGATTTGGGTGATGGGTATGCAACATAACTGAATGATAAGATAAGCTGGAGATGTTTTCTTTGAACATATATACCCTGATTTATTAATGTCTCCTCATTAAAATTAATAAAATAAAAAAGTCCAAATCTGTAGAGAATTTTTATAAGAATTTAGTTGAGGCAAATTGATGACAATGCCAAGAAACAAGATCTCAAATGCTTCAGAGGACAGTTTTATAGTTTGTTGTTGTTGTTGTTGTTAAAAGAGAGAAACAGGAAGGGAGATAGAGTAGGGGAAGAGAGAGATAAGCTTTAACTCATAGTTGTGTCACTTTCATTGTTCATTGGTTGCTTTTCATATCTGCCTTGACCAGTGGACTCAAGCTAAGCCAGTGACCCATTGCTCAAGCCAGTGACCTTGGGCTCAAGCCAGCAACCTTGGAATCATCAAGCTGACAAGCCCACAGTCAACTGACAAATCCATGATCAAACTGATGTGCCCACACTCTAGCTAGTGACCTCAGGATTTTAAACCAGGGTCCTCAGCATCTCAGACCAACACTCAGTCAGGTAACTTTTGTAGTTTTTTTAATACATTTGGAATTCAGGAGAGAATGTAAGGAAGATTACATGAAGGTATATGTAAACAAGACAAGGCAGGAATTGGATTACAGGATACTTAACAAGGTTATGTGTTCTCTTGAGGGTGGGTACACTTTCAAGAGGCCTGAAAAGGAGGCATTTGAAATGTTTGTTAACCAATATGCACAAAAACAATGAACAGGGCTGGCTTAAAGTAATGATAAAACTTTTACTAAAGATATTATATGCCTAGAGCATGAGTACCCACCATGACCTGCCCAGTTAGGAATTTATGATCAGATCACCTTGTGAGGTTACTCTTCGATTTATTAAAGAGTCCCTTTTTTATTTGCAAGTGGAAGCTAAAATGGTATGCCACTTTAGGAAAAACCTAGGTGGGTTTAACAAAGCCAGGTCTACCATAATCAATTATATATACTGTGGAATTAATATGTTTTATTGTATTTTACTATACAGATTTGCTTTTATTTTTAAAATATATATGTCTAATCTACTTTTAATCTCATTTCATTATTGTCGTATACTTAGTAAACCGTAGGTAAAGGTACAAACATCACGATTGTTTACAAGACAAATATTATACAGCTTGAAGTTTTAGAAGATCCATTGGCAGGAGTTAAAGCTAAAGTGTTTAATGTTCAGATATATATTCATACTTTTTTTGTTCATGATTTCTTTGCTTTCTGAACATCACAAATCCAGCTCATGTGACATGACAACTGAATGGATCTACCATAAAAGCTCTTATTAAACAGAGATTCTTTCTGGTTTCAATTTATTTTTTCACTAAATAAAAGGCAATTTCACACTTGCCTGGAAAAGACTGCTTTTGGTTACTGGAAGAAGTTTTTATTATTTTATTGACAAAAAGCAGCTTGCAATTTTTTTTCCATGCACAAGTCAATTTTGATTTTTCTCCCACATAAAAGATACATCACAAGAAATATTTTTTAAACCCTAAATTTGTTTTTGAGGCATTACTAATGTTGAAAATGTTAATATAAGAACTTTCATGCCTGTGGAGAATTTTTTACAAACATTTACTTGAGTCTGTTGGGCCAAACAGATGACATGCCTCGAAACAAAACCTCAAATGCTCCAAAGAAAGAAAGGTTTACAGTTTCTTTCTTTTTTATTTTTTTATTAATTGACTTTTGAGAGAGCAAGAAAAAGAGAAACATTGATTTGTTTTTCCACTTATTTCTGCATTCATTGGTTGATTCTTGTATGTGCCTTGAATGGAAATCAAACCTACAATCTTGGAATATTGAGACAATGTTCTAACCAACTGAGCTACCCAGACAGGGCCTGCAGTTTCTTTTTGTATATTTGGAATTAAGGAGGAATCTAAGGAAGAGTCCAAAAAGTTGGGAGATAGCACAGCAGGGAAGGGGAAGATTTTTATGATTGTATTACAGGTTATAGAACAAGACTGCATGCTCCTTTGAAATGGTTGTGCTTCTAAGGAGTCTGGGAAGGGAATTACTTTGGCATTGCAAAGGTGTGTTAACCTAGAAGCACAAGAACTACCAAGTTACCCTTATTAAAAAAAAAAAAGTAATGATTATATCTAACATTTTCTCCAACATCTTAGATCTCCCAGAAAAAGAAGAAAATAATGATACAGTTACCCCTTTGTTTTCTCAAATAGCTTGGAAGTATGGCTAAAATCAAGAAAGGTCAAAATTATAAGTCTAATAAATAAAGTATTAAAGGTAAAGGAAGCCTAAGATTTAAAAGTATAGACAAACATATTACTATTGAATTTTGCATTCTAGAATAATATGCAATAACTCCTGCTCAGTAAATAGTTTATTAGTTTTAAAAGTTTCCTAAATTTCTCTTTACTTTGCCAAATTTCACTGGCTGTATATTTGTATAGCATATATGACACAACAGAACCAAAGACTTTTAAAGCAGGAAGGCTTTTAGAACCAATTGTTGACCCTTATCTCTCAGGC
Organism: Rhynchonycteris naso; assembly: GCA_037038555.1. Lineage (NCBI taxonomy): Eukaryota > Metazoa > Chordata > Mammalia > Chiroptera > Emballonuridae > Rhynchonycteris > Rhynchonycteris naso. The sequence goes on along the minus strand of CM072996.1, from coordinate 225,255,206 downwards.
AAATAAATGTCTCTAATAATTTACTGAAGGTCTTAAGAGACTTGCCAAAGATCACCTAGCTTATTAGTGACCAAGGCAGGACTAGACCTTGCTTCTGAAGTACAGGTTCAATGGCAAGTGTGTCTTCTTTCTTGCTGCTCATTTAGAATGGGAAAGATGCTGAAGAGAAGCCACAATTGGCATAGTTCTACTACTGAGGACAAATGTTGCATCACTTAATCAGAATGCAGTCCTTCATTGAGAAAAATCTCAAAGTGACATCTAATGGAATACCAGTCTCTATGGAGAAATTTAATTAAACTTTATACCAGCACAAATATTGTGAGGGAAAACAACTCCTCTGACATTTTTGTAAGTAGATTTAGTGGAATCCACTCTGTTTACTTTTACTGACATTTATTTTTCAGTCAATTACCCCACATGGTTATTTTTTTTTCTTTTCTAAGCTATTGCTAGCAACTTAGAAATAAGAATAAATACAAGTAATTCCTTTCTTTGGTACAAGCACCAGAGCTTAGATTAATAAAAGTTGAACAAAATAAACATTCATTTTACTTCCCCATTCCTGTTCCTAATAGTTCTAGTTTACTTATAAATTAGACTGATGGCATCAATGGTTTCTTCACACATAGTCCTAAAACTTTGGAAAGTAATATGTAGTGTAGAGCAGTATGGCTCAGATTCTAACAATCACATGAGTCACCTGGTGATTATGTTACAATGTATGTTCAAATTCAATAGACTGTGAGTGAGGCCTGAGAGTTCACATTCCTAACAAGTTCTCAAACTAGAACTAGTTCACACTTTGAATAGAAAGGGCGTAGAAGAAAGGGCATTTACTTTGGAGCTGGGCAGACCTGAACTGAAATTTGACTTAACTGGTTCCTGGCAGTGAGAGCCTGAGACAGCCCACCCCTCTGCCAGAGCCCTCCTTTCTTCCCTACAATACTCACATCTCCATCTGCCTTGTCCCCCTGAGACTGACCTCATTGTGCCCTTTATCCCATCCCACAGCAGTCCCCCCCAAGATCTCTAAGCTGCCTCCCAATTTCTGTGACTGAATCCCTGTTGGGTTCTATAAACCTGCTTTGTGTCCTGCTTCCATTCAGCCTCAGGTTCTACAATCCTTCCACTCAAACCTCCAACACTCAAGTCAGCCATCAGCAAAATCTCCTGTGTTCATTCTCCAACTATTACTTGAATTATATCCCCCTTCTTGATTCAATGGTAACTTGGCTTTCCACTGATGAATTTTGTCTCCAATGCTTCTACATCATTAGGACTTGAAGTAGAGCATGTGTCTTCCTTGCTCCTCAATGCTGCTTTCAGACAATTTTCCAATCCACCCTCATTGCCAAAAACGTTGTATCTCTAGCATCAGATTATATCACCCATGACACCTTATTGTTGTTGTTGTCAAAACATGAAGGATCCCCTTCATTTCCTCTACCTAACTTATCCACTCACTGCCATGGTCAATACCCTACTAATAACTGTGTCTTCTCTTTAGTGTTAATTCTATGCATCCCACTCATTACCATCACCTCCTATCATTTCATCTCATTCTCTCTGTATTCTGAAGCCTATAATTCTTCCATACCACGGATACAGCTAAAACACTGATTCTACCACTCCCTCAATGTTCTCATTTCTCTTCTTACCCAACTTAAATTCCATCATCGATGATTATTGACTGCCTTACCTCTCTACAGTTTTGTTGCTCTCACTTTGTAAAACTATAATGCGATGTGAAAGCAAATTTCTTCCTATTCAAAGCCATTCTCTGTACAGTTAAACATGGTAGAGAAAAATACAAACGACGATGAGTGATCTTGCTTTAAATTCAAGTGGTCCAAACAATCATACTATGTGTCTCTAGTCCATACACTCTTAATTATGTACACTGATATTTTATACTTTCACCTCAAGTTCCCAATACCTCTTCTCCCACCATTATTCTAACTAATAAACTTGTTTCTTGTTTTATTTCTAAAAAGTGGAAACAATAAAAAAGCAATTTCCACATATTCCTCGAACACATTTACCCACATGACTGTTTCAATAAACATCTTTTCCTTCCTGCCTGTTATCATTGTTGAATTGCCAAATGCTTCTATAAGAAATCAGTCCTTATACACTAGATCTCAACCCTTCACACTAGTCCAGCCTAGGCAAGCTCTCAGATAGCTATAGCCCTGGCCAAAATTTTACTATATAAACCACTGAAAGACCCTGATCCAGAACCACCTGGCTAAGCAGATTTCAAACTCCTGAACCCTAAAAACTGACTTTAAAAATGTTATTGAGCCTAACCTGGTGGTGGCACAGTGGGTAGAGCATTGGACTGGGATGCGGAGAACCCAGGTTCAAAACCCCGAGGTTGCTGGCTTGTGCGCGGGCTCATCCAGCTTGTGTGGGCTCACCAGCTTGAGCACAGGGTCACTAGCTTGAGCGTGGGATCATAAACGTGACCCCATGGTCAGTGGCTTGAGCCCAAAGGTCACTGGCTTGAAGCCCAAGGTCGCTATCTTCACTCCAAGGTCGCTTGTTGAGCAAGGGGTCATGGCTCCAGTGCCCCCATATATGGCATATATGAGAAGGAATCAACAAGCAACCAAATGTGCTGCAATACAAGTTAATGATTCTCATCTCTCTCCCTTGCTGTCTCCTTGTCTCTTCCTCCCTCTCTCTTTCTCTCTTTCTCTGGCTAAAAAAAGAAAAAATTGAAATGAATGAAATTGCAGATTACAAGTTCAGCCTTGTATACCAGTCTATTGAGGGACTAATTTTCAAGTACCAGGAGGGAAGGTACAGCAAAGTGCTACTTCTGGAAAAATGGGTTTTAAAAAGGAACTTGATAAAAAGTAGAGTCTTATACAGAACTATAAAGTATGAGAAAACATCTTTTATTATTTTTTATTATTATTTACTGATTTATTCTTAGAGAGACAGAGAAAGAAAAAGAGAGAGAGAGAGAGAGAGAGAGTGAGAGAGAGAGAGATTGGTTTGTTGCTCCACTTATTTATGCATTCATTGGTTGATTCTTGTATGTGCCCTGACTCAGGATCAAACCCGCAACCTTGGCATATGGGGCTAACACTTTAACAGAGCTACCCATCCAGGGAGCATCTTTCAGTTTTCTGAACTCCTGTGGGAAAGAAAGAGAAAACACTCTAACTTAGCCAAGAAAAGATTTGACAATTATGTATACTTCCTCACTCTCCAGGCAGAGTTCATAGTTGTTGTCAGGACATGGGGATGGGAGAGAAAGTCCTAACAGCAATGATGCCTCAGGAAAGGCAAATCATTTCTTGCCTCTCCTGAAGATGGAGAGCATTTCTATCAGTTGGTCACACAGAATACAATGGCAGTGACTTGAGCTCTGAGTGTGATGAGACTGAGACTCTCTCAAAGAGAAGGCCACTCTTGCCTTTTTCTTGGGGCCAGCCAACTTACACAAATTCTTATTGGAGTGCCCATGGAAACCAGAACAAGACAGTTTCATCACACTGACAGTGACCAGGTGTTTGAGAATTAGGCTGCTCACTCACGGCACATGGCCAGACATTTTGGACCTGTGACTCCCAGGTTGAAAATAACCCATCATGCCCTTTAAATCATAAATTAAAATGTCAATGACACTTTCACATTTGAAGAAAATATTGGGTCTAGATTCAGACTCCTGTGTGATGAAGAACTCCTCAGCTAAGGCCCATAGGCTTTTAACTTCAAGAAATAGTTTAATAATCCGAGGAAGGGAAAGCCTCATTACAAATAGGCATTTTTTAAAATTAAATTTAACGGGGTAACATTGATCAATAAGAGTACATGGATTTCAGGTGAACATCTCTATACCATTTGAAATATTAACTGCGTTGCATGCCCATCACCTAAAATCAAATCATTTTCTATCACCATGTATTTGTCCCTCTTTGCTCCCCTCTCCTGCATCCACTCCCCACGTAACCACTTTATTTTTATCTATGTCCATGAGTCTCAGATTTATATCTCACCTATGTGTGATATATATTTGACCCAACTTTTTTTTTTTGCTTGGAGGAATTGCCCTCAGGAAACCTTACCTGGACACTTGAGGGAATCTATCTCTCTATTAATCAGTTGATAAGTAAATAGATACACACACATACACACACATCTTTAGTTAGATATACACAAGTATAAATTTTTTTATTTTTTTTAAATAGCAGGAAAAAAGTATTTCTGTAAAACATAAGTAGAAAAGTATTAACTAATCAAAAAATGTTTCTATTTCCTTTAAACTTTTTCACCTACCAGCACTTTCTAAACCAAAAGGTATGTTCTTCCAGGCTTTACCAAAAATCAAACAATGAGTTTCCTCAAATCTTGTACCTATCATTTAGATGTTCTGATAGAAAAGTCTAAACAATTTTTAAACATTTATATTTTGTTTACAAAAATGTGAATCTGAATATTTAGTGGTCTAAGCAAAAGATCGTTACTACCATAAAGCACTTAATGTTTTCATGTAATTTTAATATTTCTAATATTAATTATATTTGTGGCTATGATTAATACAGAAGTTATCAATCCAATTCTTCTAACTTCTATAAAATATGGTACCAAGAGATAGAATGTCATCTTTCCTCCAGCTACACTCCCTCCCTTGATGATCTCATCTAGTTACTTGGCTTTAAACATCATCTATACACCAGATTTCCGAATTTATATCTAAAGCCCAGACAGCTCCTCTGAAATCCAGACTCATATATCCAGCTGCCTATTTGACATCTCCATTTAGAGGCATAATGCATTTCATATTTATCTTGTTTAAACCAAACTTCTGGTATTCTACCAAAACTCCTCCAACAGTTCTCCCTTTCTCAGTAAATAATAACCTCATCCTCCCAGTTGCCCAGGTCAAAATTTGGGAATTATCCTTGAATCCTCTTTTCTTTTCACACCTGACATAAAACTCATCAGAAAACCCTGCCAATTTACTTTCCACATCACCCAGAATCTGACTTCAAACTGTCTCCTCTGCAGTTGTGTTCATCTAATGCACCATCATCTCTTACCTGGATTACTCAGTAGCCTCCTAACTGATCTTCCACCTCTGCCTTGTTCCTTATAGCCTATTACATACACAGTATTCATGGTGATTAAGCAAAGCATGTCCTCTCTGTATTCAAAACCCAAAAATCTCACCTCAGATCATCAAAATAAAAGACAGTTCTACAAGGCCCCACATAATCTTCACGTCATATTTTCTACCTTCTCCACCCTGTGAACTTTTCTAACTCACATTCTATTATTCTCCCCATTGTTCATTCTACTTGAGTCACTCTGGTCTTTATTGTTCCTCAAACATCAGGGCCTTGGCACCAACCCATCCATTGCCTGAGATGCTCTTCACCCAGTTAGATACTTGACTCATTGCCTTACTTCCTTCAGGTAACCTTCTGTAACCTTCTCAGGCACTCCTATGTATTGAAAGCACAATACCTCCCCTGTCTTGCAATACCTATTTTCTTTTGCTTCATTTTGCTCAGTTGCTCAGTTGCCATTTTCAACTAACAGTACAAATATTTTATTTGTTTTTATCTGTCCACTAGAATGTAAACTTCCAGTGGGCAAAAGCTTCTGTTCATTTTGTTTATTACTTTATAGCCATCTCTTAGAATGTGCTTAGCAAGTATATATATATATATATATATATATATATATATATATATATATATATATATATATTCAATAAATACTTGGTAAATGTATGAATATTAAATATGTGGAAAACTATTCACACAAATATTTTATGACCAATATTACAGTAGCTGGTCACTATGCTAGCTAATAGAAGGAAAGTTCAATATAGCGTTGATCATTCCTCCTTGAAACACTCTTTATCATATTGTCAAATAGTTAAGGTCATTTTCACTCTGGGTTACAGCAAACTTACACTCCAATATTATAGCTTTTTCTGGAAACACTGGTTTGTGACTATCTCAATATTTTTCTACATCTGAGAACCCCAATAGAGCTGACAATCATATTACTACTTAAAACTAGACAGACAAAATATGTGTCAGCTTAAACACCCTTACCCTTCCACCAAGTGCAACCAGAAAAATATTTCACAAGAACTAAATGATTATAGAATAAGGTTCTGCAAACAATGGACTAAAGACCAAAGCCAACTGGACACTCAAATACAGAATGTCCAGTTAATTTTGAATTTCTGATAGACAAATAATTTTTCTTATAAATTATGCCCCAAATACTGGAAACCTTAAATCTGACCCACCACCTGTTTTTGTACAGCCCACAGCAAAGAATGGTTATTTTCATCTTTAAGTGATTGGGGAAAAAATTGAAAGAAAAATATTTTTAAAAAGTGAAAATTATAGATTAAAATTTCAATGTCTTTAAATAATGTGTTATTGGAGCTCATTGTTCACTTTCTGCCTGTGGCCCCTTTCATGCTACAGCTGAATAATTTCAACAGAGACCTAGCTGTAAAGATGAAACACCTATTGTCTGGCCCTTTACACAAAAAATACTGTGTTGGAGAATATTTCCTTTTTATTCTTTCCCTTACCGAAGATGAAACAAAGGTAACTTTTTGCCCTCTAGAACTCTCTTCCCATAAGAGTACTCCTGGAATTTATAATTATATTGGAAAGAGAAATAGGAAGCAAGCTGAGAATAGGCAAAATGATAAAGGGTACAGGCTCTGGATCCCCACAGAATTGAGTGGGAATCCTTTCTCCACCTATCACAGCCTGAGAGAGTTATGTAAGTGGGAGCCTTATGGATACCACCACACAAGCAGGATTAAGTGATTGCTTTTAAAGAACAAAACAGTATCAAGTTTCTAGGCTATAATAGAGAATATGATTGTCAGATTCCCAGAGAAGAGAGGGAGAATAAAAGTGAAAAGACAAAAATTGAGACAAGGAATACAGACTGCTTCTTAATCACTCACCAAGGAGTGAGCTTGTGTGGAAAATATAGACTTCATGGGGATTCAAGCTAAGATATCATGATGAAAACTAGAGAAGGATAAAAACCTGTATCCTGACCAAGTAAGGCAGCAGTAAAGCTCTTTTCAAGGTAAGCAAATTTTTTGTTGTATCTACTCAGTACATGTGTGATTGTCTTAGTGGAAATTATATAATCCACATTGTCACAAGGATTATGTTCAATAGGAAGGGCCTGAGTATGTGTTGCTGTTACTCTGAGGAGAAAGAAGGAAAGAAAGAGCCACATGTATACTGCTGTAGAATCCCCCAAATTCCTAAAGGAAACAATGGGAAAAGCTGTACCATAGCCTCTTTAGCTTCATTATTTCCCATATTTTGTACTCAGATCCTAGTTTAAAACTATCACATCCTTGTTTTTAAGGCCTGAAAAAATAGAAAGTAGACAAATTTAGGGTAAAATATGTAAGATCCAACAAATGACTATATCTGTGACCATGGCCCCAGGCAGTGCTTCTGAACATGTGAACTTCACGTGTGACACCTATTCTCACACACAACTTTTGACACTGGATATAATACACTTCACTCCTGAAAGGCATATCATCATGGAAAAAAGTGAGAGTGATGTTATCCTTGAGTTAATCTTGAGGCTGTTCTAAATATGTGTGTGTGTGTGTGTATACACATTTTTTTAAGTGAGAGGAGGTAAGATAGGGAGACAGACTCCCACATGTGCCCCAATCAGGATCCACCTGACCACCCTTGTCTAGGGCTGATGTTCAAATCAACCCAGCTATCCTCAGCACCTGAGGGCAACACTTGGACGAATCGAGCAATCTTCAGCATCTGGGGCTAAAGCTTGAAGCAGTCAAGCCACTGACTACAGAAGGGAGAGAGGGAGAAGCAGATGGTCACTTCTTTTGTGTGCCCTGACCAGGAATCGAACCCAGGATGTCCATATGCTGGGCCAACACTCTACCCACTGAAGCAACTGACCAGAGCCTAAATGTATTTTTTAATTTTAATTATTTACAAGCATCAGCACTTTAACTGCGTTTGGTAACAAACAGTTATGTCATGCCTCACTCCTGACCTGAGTCACAGCACAGTGATTGAGTAGTACTGTTTCATACCACTTTCCAAGAACAAAGTTTTTCCATAGTATAGAGGTTTATTTAATGCTGATCACAGAAACAGAACTATTAAAAAGGCGCATAACTACCCCTAAGGTTACTTTGAGAACTGTTCTTTTAAAGTGATTTGTGTTCACAACATATGTTGTTATACTTCACAGACTTACACTCAGAGCTGTCCAAGATACAGTACTCATTGGTTTATTCAGTAGTTCATTTCTTCTCAATATATGAAGCTCACATGATGAGAACCACTGGCCTAGTCTAACAGACCACAATTACACAATTATAGACTTTCAGTGCATTTCAGTCAACCAATATATAATAAGATCTTGCTCTTTACCACGTGTAGCTGTCATGGTAAATATGAACAGGCAAAGCCCTGGCCCTCTAGGAGTTCACAGTCTAGTGGAGACAATTGACAAATAAAGTAATTTAGATATAGTATGATTAAACAAAATGGTAGACAGGAACACAACATGTATTAGCTAATGAAAAACGAATTAAAACAACAATGATTAGAGAAAGCTGTGTAAAAGAGGTAGTACATTAAACAGTTACCCAACATCAGTACTGTACTGGGTCCCGCTAACCATGGACAGCTGTGAAAAAGACAGTATGGTGCCTGATGTAAGTAAGCTTACAGTCTAGTACAGAGGACAAGTCCATTAGCCTGAATCTCAAAGACTGACGTAAGACAGTGAACTGTGTTGACACCCTTGACCCATATGCCTCAGACCACTCACCTTCACCATCCTGTACTTTCTTATCCCTCTGTGGCAGATACTTCAAGAAATAACTCCTTAGCACAACATTCTCTCTTTAGAAATAGCCACAAACAGGTGAGAAGCATATCTTTATATGACACTGATCCCCTAGAAATAGTTAATTAGCCCAAAAGAACACATTTGAACCAAACTGGAATATTCAGTGCTCCCTCATTAGAAGTTGATATTCTAAACTTGAGATGTACAGTGACTTGGAGGTGAATCACATTAATAGCAGTACCCAATGAAGAATGACCACAATCTCCTGTTTCATAGGAGGTTCACAGTTACCCCACCTTCTATCCTTGTCACATGTTGCTTATTGGACTCCCTGTATTTCTATAAGAATCCTCTCAGTTTCCTTCCATCTGTTTAGGCTAGTCAGATCTTATACCCATAACCCAACAGGCCTTCAAATATGTCACTTGTCCTTATAGTCACTCAACTTCTGTACTTAGTCTAGCTGTAGGTTTCTCTGATCAAATAATTTGCTAAGAAATTAATGGCCCATAAAGCTTAGTATGTTATCTAGCCTCCAAAGAGGTAATAGTTTGCTGAGATTTGTGAAAATACAATGTTGTGATCACAGAATTTACTACAGAGGTTGGGGGTTAAGGACCTATACTGAACAACAATAATCCATTAAAGGAGATATTTGGGCATATGGAGAATTATAATTAATATTCCTCAGATTCCACTTCCCAAGAACAAAATTTAGAATCTAAGATATGGTTCTAAATCTTATCTCTGTCCTTCATGTAACCAAGCTAGTAAATAACAATTAAATTTTGAAATCAAATCTGGCTATTTCCAAATCTCACACATTTTTTATAGCACAGATATATCTATTAATGACTCTTTGTATTCTTTCTTTAAATCAATGGTTCTCAATTTGAGGCAATTCTCTCTACACATACACTCCAGAGGACATATTTGGTTGTTAAATCTTGAATCTAGTATATAGAGACCAAAATGCCATTAGTGCTGAGGTTGAAAAACTCTGCTTTAAATCAAGTAAATATACAAGTATTATAAATACTCTATGATTGAAGTGTCAAAGAGAAGGAATTAAGTAAAAACCCCATTTTATGAAAGATATATTAGAATAATGTAACTCTATATTTTATATAACGAGATCTATTGATATAAAAAGTAGTGATAGGGGGAGCAAGATGGCGACAAAGTAGGCGGACATACCAACTTCCAACTCCCAGAAACAAAGTGGATTATAACTCAATTTTAAGAACCATCACCTGGATAAACCAACTTTGAACAAAACTAAGTGGACTTTTTAACCAAGGAACACAGAAGCCACATTGAGACTGGTAGGAATAGCGAAAACGAGAAGAGGGCTGCCCAGCTCCCCAGAGCAAATGGCAACCCCGAGAGACCTGCGTGGCGGGAGGAGAGTTTGGCGGAGAAGGAGGGACCTGGCTCCCAGGAACCAAGCCCCAGCCTACAGTCCCAGAGCCTAGAAGAGGCGTTTGGACAGTTTTGAGCTGTGAAACAAGTGAGGGAGCTCCCAGGCCTACAGTGTGGAGTATTAGGTCCCTTCCCACTCTGCTGAGGGTTGCTGAAGGGTATGGTGGGTGGCAGGACGCTGAAAATCGGTTCTGTCGGCATAGGCGGAGGCCAAGCCGGTGTGAGCTCAGTCTAGCCCAGCAGGGTCGGAGGGGACGCGCGAAAGAGGTCCGGAAGCTGCGGCCGCCTGTAGTCCGACCTGTGGGGACAAAGCGGGAGGCCAGGAACGAGCAGAAATCTGCTCTGCGACCCTGTACAAGCCGGCCCTGACCGAGGGGACCAGGCTAGAACCAGGGACAGGCAGGGGGCTTGCCGCTGAGCCCACGCTAATATCCCCGCCCGGCCGGAGGAACCGCTATTTGCCATCCCACGTGCACGAGCGGGCTCGGAACGCGGAGGCGGGGTAGAGTCCGGGACGAGCGGAAGTCCGCAGCTGAGCGGAAGCCAGCAAACACGCCCGCCCCAATAAACCTTGGTTTCCAATCCTGCCCAGAAGGGCCTTGGCCTCGAGGGCGGGGCTAAATCTCCGGACGGGCAAAGGCTTACAGCTGAAAGCACGTCAAAAGCCCCGCCCAACCCGCGAAACTGTAGCGAGCAGGCTCCAACTGCTGGTTCTGGGCGGAAGTCCGGAAATAAGCTGGTCCGCAGTTAAGTAAAGGTGCTCACCTCTATCCTTGGTCCTGAGGCTTGTGGCTTGAGTGACAGCCCCTCCCGTGGAGGAGAGGCGGAAATCACAGCAAAAGCCACAGTGGGCCGGCTCTGGCAACGCCCATACCCAACCACCCTAGGCAGCGGCAGAGGGGGTGGGGGGCCTGCAGACAGACCACACCTAAAGAACACAAAGGCAACACCTACTGGACTCCAGTGGCCACAACTTGCTTATACACAGACAAAATGGGCAGGCAGAGGAATGCAAACCAAATGAATCAAGAAAAATCCCCAGAGAAGGACCTGAATGAACCAGATATAACCAAATTACCAGATGCAGAATTTAGAATAATGATAGTTAGGATGCTCAAAGAAATTAGAGCAACAATGGATAATAATTATGAACACCTAAATAAAGAGATAATAAGTATAAAAAACAAAACTGAAATAATAAAAAAGAATCAGGCAGAAATGACAAATACAGTATCAGAACTGAAGACCACAATGGAAGGAATTAAAAGCAGGATGAATCATGCTGAAGATCGAATAAGCGAGTTAGAGGACACAATAAACAAAGACACAGAAGCAGAGAAGAAAAAGGAAAAGAGACTCAAAAAATGTGAGGAAACTCTAAGGGAGCTCTGTGACAACCTGAAGAGAAACAACATTCGCATCATAGGGGTACCTCAAGAAGAGGAGAGAGGACAGGAAATGGAAACTTTGTTCAATCATCATAACAGAAAACTTCCCTAAATTAAGGCTGGGAAACACTCCACAAGTTCAAGAAGCACACAGAACTCCATTAAAGAGAAACCCCAAAAGATCTACACCAAGACACATCATAGTTAAAATACCAAAGCTAATGGATAAAGAAAAAATTTTAAAAGTTGCTAGGGAAAAAAAGGCAATCACCTACAAAGGAGCCCCCATAAGGATGACATCAGACTTCTCGACAGAAACACTTGAGGCCAGAAGGGAATGGCAAGAAATAATCAAAGTAATGCAGAACAAAAACCTATAACCAAGACTACTTTATCCAGCAAGGCTAATGTTTAAAATTGAAGGAGAAATAAAGAGCTTCCCAGAAAAAGAAAGCCTGAAGGAATTCATAAAAACCAAACCCATTCTGCAAGAGATACTAAGGGGACTGTTGTGAACAGTTTAAAGGGAGAAAAGAATGAAGCAAAAGAAGAATACAACTTTAAAGAATAAAATGGCAATAAACAACTACATATCAATAATAACCTTAAATGTAAATGGATTAAATGATCCAATCAAAAGACATAGGGTAGCTTCATGGATAAAGAAACAGGACCCATACATATGCTGTCTACAAGAGACACACCTTAAAACAAAAGATGCACATAGACTGAACGTAAAAGGATGGAAAAAAATATGTCATGCAAATGGAAATGAAAAAAAAGCTGGGGTAGCAGTACTTATATCTGACAAAATGGACTTTAAAACAAAGGCTGTAGTAAGAGATAAAGAAGGACACTACATAATGATAAAAGGAACAATTCAACAGGAAGATATAACTATTATAAATATCTATGCACCAAATATAGGAGCCCCGACATACATAAAGCAGACTTTGATGGATATAAAGGGCGAGATTAACAGCAATACTATCATAGTAGGGGATTTTAATACCCCACTAACAACACTGGATAGATCCTCAAGAAAGAAAATTAATAAAAACAGCAGAATTAAAGAATACACTAGATCAACTTGATTTAATAGATATCTTCAGAACTTTTCACCCTAAAGCAGTAGAATATACATTCTTCTCAAGCACTCATGGTACGTTTTCTAGGATAGACCACATGTTAGGACACAAAAATGGTCTCAATAAATTTAAGAAGATTGAAATCATATCAAGCATTTTCTCTGATCACAATGCCATGAAACTAGAAATTAACCACAAAAGAAAAAATGAAAAATACTCAAACACTTGGAAACTAAATAGCATGTTATTAAATAATGAATGGATTAACAATGAGATCAAAGAAGAAATTAAAAAGTTTCTAGAAACAAATGATAATGAGCATACATCAACTCAAAATTTATGGGACACAGCAAAAGCAGTTCTGAGAGGGAAGTTTATTGCACTACAGGCATATCATAAGAAGCTAGAAAAAGCTCAAATAAGCAACCTGACCCTGCATCTAAAAGAACTAGGAAAACAACAGCAAATAAAACCCAAGACAAGTAGAAGGAAGGAAATAATAAAGATCAGAGCAGAAATAAATGACATAGAGGCTAAGGAAACAATATAGAGGATCAATGAAATCAAAAGCTGGTTCTTTGAAAAGGTAAACAAGATTGATGAACCTTTAACTAGACTCACCAAGAAAAAAAGAGAGAGGACTCAAATAAATAAAATTAGAAAGGACAGTGGAGAAATAACAACTGACACAACAGAAATACAAAGCATTGTAAGAAAAACTATGAAGAACTATATGCCAAAAAATTAGACAATCTTGGTGAAATGGACAAATTTCTTGAATCATATAACCTTCCAAAAATCAATCTGGAAAAATCAGAACACCTAAACAGACCAATTACAACAAATAAGATCGAAACAATTATCAAAAAACTCCCAGAAAAGAAAAGTCCTGGGCCTGATGGCTTCACAAGTGAATTCTATCAAAAATTCAATGAAGAACTAACTCCTATCCTCCTCAAGCTATTTCAAAAAATTCAAGAGGAAGGAAGACTTCCAAACTCCTTTTATGAGGCAAGCATAATTCTTATCCCAAAACCGGGCAAAGACAACACAAAGAAAGAAAATTATAGGCCAATATCCCTGATGAATTTAGACGCTAAAATTCTCAACAAAATATTAGCCAACCTGATCCAGCAATATATGAAAAAAATCATTCACCATGATCAAGTGGGATTTATTCTGGAGAGGCAAGGCTGGTTCAATATTCGCAAATCAATCAATGTGATTCATCACATAAACAAAAGGAAGGACAAAAATCACATGATAATTTCAATAGATGCAGAAAAGGCATTTGATAAAATCCAGCACCCATTCATGCTCAAAACTCTCAGTAAAATGGGAATACAGGGATCATTCCTTAACATGATAAAGGCCATCTATGATAAACCCACAGCAAACATCATACTAAATGGACAAAAATTAAAAGCAATCCCCTTAAGATCAGGAACCAGGCAGGGATGCCCCCTTTCACCACTCTTATTCAACATAGTTCTGGAAGTCCTAGCTACAGCAATCAGACAAGAAGAAGAAATAAAAGGCATCCAAATTGGAAAAGAAGTAAAACTGTCACTATTTGCAGATGATATGATATTGTATATTGAAAACCCTAAAGTCTCAGTCAAAAAACTACTGGACCTTATAAATGAATTCAGCAACGTGGCAGGATATAAAATTAATACTCAGAAATCAGAGGCATTTCTATATACCAACAATGAACTGTCAGCAAAAGAAATTAAGGAAACAATCCCCTTCACTATCGCAGCCAAAAAAGTAAAGTACCTAGTTTCCGGTAGTTGCCTCTGGGTTGGGTAGTGAAACCCTCCCTTGCCCTGAGCTGTCCGGCAGTTGTTAATCTTACTCAAACCGTCTGGCAGTTGTTAATCTTGCTCAAACCGTACACACCCAAATTCTCAAAACTGTCTGTCCCCAAGGCTGTTCCATGAACTGCACGCCCCACCAAACTGGTCGACCGTTACCATCCTAGCCCTCTGCAGATATAAAAAACCCAAACACCCTCCCCGGGCGCGCCTTCACAGACTCACATCCGAGGGTCAGTGAACTCGCCGGAGTCCTCCCAATAAAGCCTGACTTTTGCTCATTTGGCTGTTTCGGCTCTTCGTTCGTTCATCGGCGGCACCTGGCAGTCTTTCTCCTAGGAGTAAATTTAACCAATGAGGTTAAGGACTTGTACTCGGAAAATTATAAAACATTGGTAAAAGAAATCAAGGAAGATACAAACAAGTGGAAGCATATACCGTGCTCATGGCTAGGAAGAATAAACATCATTAAAATGTCTATATTACCCAAAACAATTTACAAATTCAATGCAATACCAATTAAAATACCAATGACATACTTCAAAGATATAGAACGCATATTCCAAAAACTTATATGGAATCAAAAAAGAACACGAATAGCCTCAGCAATCTTAAAAAGAAAAAATAAAGCAGGAGGTATCACTCTTCCAGATATCAAGGTTTACTATAAGGCCATTATACTCAAGACAGCCTGGTACTGGCATAAGAACAGGCACATAGATCAATGGAACAGAACAGAGGACCCAGAAATAAACCCACAGCTTTATGGACAACTGATATTTGACAAAAGAGGAAAGAACATACAATGGAGTAAAGACAGCCTCTTTAACAAATGGTGTTGGGAAAATTGGACATCTACCTGCAAAAAAATGAAACTAGACCATCAACTTACACCATTCACAAAAACAAACTCAAAATGGATAAAAGACTTAAATGTGAGTCGTGAAACCATAAGCATCTTAGAAGAAAACATAGGCAGCAAGCTCTCTGACATCTGTAGCAGCAATATATTTGCCGATTTATCTCCACGGGCAAATGAAATAAAAGGCAAGATAAACAAATGGGACTATATCAAACTAAAAAGTTTTTGCACAGCTAAAGACAATAAGAACAAAATAAAAAGACAAACCACACAATGGGAGAATATATTCAACAGCACATCGGATAAGGGTTTAATAACTAAAATTTATAAAGAACTTATAAAACTCAACACCAGGAAGACAAACAACCCAATCAAAAAATGGGCAAAAGAAATGAATAGAAATTTCTCCAAAGAGGACATACAGATGGCCAATAGGCATATGAAAAAAATGCTCAACATCACTAATTATTAGAGAAATGCAAATTAAAACCACAATGAGATATTACCTCACACCAGTCAGAATGGCACTTATCAGCAAAACAACACAGAATAAGTGCTGGCGAGGATGTGGAGAAAAGGGAACCCTTCTGCACTGCTGGTGGGAATGCAGACTGGTGCAGCCACTGTGGAAAACAGTTTGGAGATTCCTCAAAAAATTAAAAATCGAACTGCCTTTTGACCCAGCTATCTCACTTATAGGAATATACCCTAAGAACACCTTAGCACTGTTCGAAAAGAAGAAATGTGCCCCCATGTTCCTGGCAGCATTGTTCACAATAGCGAAGATCTGGAACCAGCCCAAGTGTCCGTCAGAAGACGAGTGGATTAAAAAGCTATGGTACATATATACTATGGAGTACTACTCAGCCATAAGAAATGATGACATCGGATCATTTTTAACAAAATGGATGGTCCTCGATAACATTGTACGGAGTGAAATAAGTAAATCAGAAAAAAAGAAAAACTGAGAACAGCATGATTTCATACATAGGTGGGACATAAAAGTGAGACTGTGAGACATGGACAAGAGAGTGGTGGTTATGGGGTGGGGGGAGGGAGGGAAGGGTGGGATATGGAGGAGGGGAGGGACACAGGGAAAACCAGATAGAAGGTGACAGAGGACAATTTGACTTTTGTAGACAGGTATGCAACACAATTGAATGTTAAGATAAACTGGAGATGTTTTCATTTAAAAATAAATAAATTTAAAAAAAAGTAGTGATAGTGCATTTTTAAATGGGAAAGATATACCCCAAAATAGGTATATAGTGTATAATCCAATTTTTTAAAAATATTTATAAATGCATGAGCATGGGCTCACACACATGTAGGAAGGCCATTAAATTAGTGCCTAGCCCTAGGGGGTTAGGGGATTAAATGAATTGTCCTTTTTTTTGAGATGAATTTCTGCATTTAAAGTTATTTGTCTTTATTTCAAAATATGACTATAAATGTCAGCTTCATACCAGACCTTAGCTAGTTCAGATCAATTTGCGTACTGGATGTCTTGCTTCACCTATCTGCATACTTGAGAAAAGGAGCATTATTTCATTGAGACGCTCAGGAATTGCATTTCTGTTTATAAGGTTCTGGTGCCTACTTGGAAATATTAATTACATTGACTCAAGTCTCATGTTTCCCCAAAGCCTCCTTGCTTCTGATTTATATGAATTATTAGTCCTAATTCATGTTATAAAGCCCCCTGAGCACCCACTTTTTAATGCTACTGAATCAGCTCCACTTAAGATCTCCTTACTTTTTAGTAAACCTTAGATAAATAAAACATTTTTACAGCTCTAGCTCCACCATCTCCAGCACTTAACCAAAGAATAGAAGAAGAATTTTAGGCTTTAAGTTTTGTTTTTGTTTTTGTTTTTTTAGAAAATTAAATTTAACATAGTGACATTAATCAATAAGAGTACATAGGTTTCAGGTAATCATTTCTATAACATTTAAACTGCTATGTTGTATACTCATCACCCAAAGTCAAATTATTTTCCATCACCTTACATTTTTTTCTCTTTAAAACCTTCCCATTAACCCCTCCCCCAGGCTCCCTGCCCTAGGACCCCTCCCCTTGGTACCCACTTCACTTTTATCTATGTCCATGAGTCTCAGTTTTATTATCCAGCTATGTGTAAAATCATACAGTTCTTAGCTTTTTCTGATTTACTTCTTTCACTCAGTATAATGTTCCCAAGTTCCATCCATGTTGTCATAAATGTCACTATGTCATCATTTCTTAGGGCTAAGTAGCATTTCACAGTACCACAATCCTTTGTCAAGTGACCCTTTGGTTGTTTCCATGTCTTAACTACTGTGGATAATGCTGCAATGAACATGGGTGTGTGTGTGTGTCTTTACATACCAATGATTTTGAGTTTTTAGGGTAGATACCCAGTAGAGGGATTGCTGGGTCATATGGTAGTTCTATTCTTAATGTTTTGAGGAACCACCATACTTTCTTCTATAATGGTTGTACTACTTTACATTCCCACCAACAATGAATGAGGGTTCCTTTTCCTCCACAGCCTCTCCAGCACTTGTTATTACCTGTCTTATTGATAATAGCCAGTCTAACAGGTGTGAGGTGGTATCTCATTGTAGTTATGATTTTCCTTTCTCAAATAACTAGTGAAGATGAGCATCTTTTTTATATATCTATTGGACATTTGTATGTCCTCTTGGGAGAAGTGTCTATTCAGGACCTCCCCCATATTTTAATCAGATTGTTTGCTTGTTTGTTATTGAGCTTTGTGAGTTCTTTATATATTTTAGATATTAACGCCTTATTGGAGCTGTTGTTTACAAATATCATCTCCCATTTTATTGGCTGCCTATTTGTTTTGTTGTCAATTTCTTTTGCTGTGTAGAAGTGCTGAGATCAGTTTAGCCATGGACGTGCATGAAAGGAAGGCGCTGCAGGACTTAAGGAAAAACATACACAAGACACAACATACAGAAAAAGATGGATACAGGGGACTCCCAGCCTCTAGGACTGAGAGCCCAAATCACTGCAGACTAATCAAATTTATTGGTCTCATTGCTCATTAGGTAAATTAAAAGAGCCTGCATTCAGATGCATAGAAAGGTAATTAACCTGTCTTCCAGGTATGTAAAAAAAAAAAAAAAAAAGGCCATAGGGATCAACTGTTTTTCTTTAAACAATCTTTCCAGTGCTTGTAAGGCAACGTTCTGCCCCCGCAGGACCCGGCGTTCCAAAGTCCACACAAAAGACTTGTCTCAGGACCACAGTCTAATTCCCAGCCATTTTTCCACAGAAGCTTTTTAGTTTGATATAGCCTTATTCATTTATTTTTGCCTTTGCTTCCCTTGCCCTTGGGGTCAAATTCATAAATTGTTCTCTACGGCCCAGGTTCATGAGTTTAGTTCCTATGTTATTTTCTATGTAACTTAGTGTTCCAAATCTTATATTCAGGTCTTTGAAGTATTTTGAATTAATTTTGTGAAGGGGGACAAACTGTAGTTAAGTTTTATTCCTTTTCATGTGGCTTTCCAATTTTCCCAGCACCATTCATTGAAAAGGCTTTTTTTTCTCTCCAATGTGTGTTTTTTACTCCTTTGACGAAAATGATTTGTCCATATATATGTGGGTTTATTTCTGAGCTCTCATTTTTGTTCCTAGTCTGTATGCCTATTCTTCTGCTAATACCATGCTTTTTTGATTACTGTGGCTCCACAGTATAATTTGAAGTGAGGTAGTGTGATACCTATGGCTTAATTCTTTTTCTTCAGGATTGCTTTGACTATTTGAGGGGTTTTATGGTTCCATACAAACCTAGTAATTTTTTGTTCTTTTCTTTAAAAAACAACATTGGGATTTTGATGGGGATTGCATTAAATTGTATATTGCTTTGAGTAATATGGCCATTTTAAATATGTTGATTCTTTCAACCCATGAATATGGAATATTCTTCCATTTTATTGTGGGTTTTTTTTATTTCTTTCAATAATGTTTCATAGTTTTCAGTATACAGGTCCTTCACATCCTTTAAGTTTATTCTCAGGTTTTATTATTTTGTTGTTGCAATTGTAAAAGGAATTGTTTTTTTTTTAGTTTATTTTCTGAAGTTTCAATGTTGGTATATAAAAAAGCAATAAACTAATTTTTTCTTTTTTTTTAGTTTAAACACTTTTATTTTTCTGCTGAGATACAAAATGAAGGTATACAAATATCTGCTTTTTTTTAATAGTTTTATTTTGACAATTATTTTTAATGGGGTGACATTGATCAACTAGAGCACATAGATTTAGAGAAAACATCTCCAGATTATGTTGTATACCCCTCACCCAAAGTCAAATCATCCTTCATCACCCTTCGTTTGGCTTTCCTTATGCCCCTCCCCTCCCACTAGATCCTCCCTCTCCTCCCTTCCCCTCCCCCTGGAAACCACTGCACTCTTATCTATATCCTTAGTAAGTCTAGCCAGTGGTTTGTTGATTTTATTAATCTTTTCAAAAAAGTTGATCTTTGTTGTATTGCTTTTCTTTAGCTTTTTGTTGTTGTTTTTCTCTATTTCATTTAGTTCTGATCTAATTTCTACTATTTCCTTTCTTCTGCTGACTTTGGGTTGCCTTTGTTCTTCTTTTGCTTGTTCCCTGGAATGTAATGTTAGGTTGTTTACTTGGGATATTTCTTGCTTCTTGTTATAAGTTTGTAATGATATAAACTTCCCCTTACTGCTTTCACTGCATCCAAGAAATTTTGATATGCTGTATTGTCATTTTCATTTGTCTGTATATATTTTTATTTCTGCTTTTATTTCTTCTTGGAATGATATTTGTCATTTTTTTTAAAGTATGTTGTTTAATTTCCACATTTTTGTGGGCTTCTGTACTTTCTTTTTACAGTTAAATTCTAATTTCAAAGCCTTATGGTCAGAAAATATGCTTGGTATAATTTCAATCTTTCTAAATTTGTTGATGTTAGTTTTGTGGCCCAACATATGGTCTAACCTAGAGAATAGCCCATGCACATTGGGGAAAAATGTATAATATACTCTGACATTTGGGGATGAAATGTTTATGAATGTCTATTATCTCTATTTGGCCCAAAGTGTTGTTTAAGGTCAATATTTCTTTACTGATTTTCTGTTTGGATGATCAACCTAAACTGTCAATTGTGTGTTAAAATCTCCTGGTATAATTGTGTTTTCCTCTGCTTCTATTTTTAGATCAGTTAGCTGATGTCTTACATATTTTGGTACTCCCTATTTCAGTGCATATATATTAAGACATGGTATGTCTTTTTGATACAATGTTTCCTTTATTATTATAAAATGTTCATCTTTGTCCCTGGTTACTTCTGTTATTTTGAAGTCAGCATTGTCAGATATGAATATGGCTACACCTGCTGTCCTTTGGGTAATATTTGCTTGGAGAATTGTTTTCCAACCTTTCACTTACAGCTTTTGCCCTTGCAGCTTAGATGTGTCTCTTGAAGGCAGTGTATGTTTGGGTTTTGCTTTTTGATCCAGTCCACTACTCTGTGCCTCTTTATTGGTTATCTCAGTTCATTTACATTTAGGGTAGTTATTGATATTTGAGTATTTCCTATAATCACTTTATGTTTTGTTTTCCGTTAGCTCTGTGTCTTGTTTAGTTCTTTTCTTTTTTGTTTCTGTCAGTTGTTTTTGTTTGGTGATATTCCATACTTCTTTTATCATTTATTCTTTTTGTAAGCTGTATATTTCAGTAGTGGATTTTTCATGGGTGATTACCATTAGGTTAAGAAAATAATGTTCATATGTACAAGAGTCCTTTGTCTTATGAGTGCTTCTGCACTCCATCCTCTTTTGCTTCTACAAATCTTTATCCTCTCACCTTTTGTTATTGTTGTCACAGATTATTCTTGCTTTTATTGTGACTTGTTGGAGCTTTTCTTTTGATTCATTTGGGTCTTTGTGTCTGGTTATATAACTCCCTTGCCTTGAGTATTTCCTGTAGTGGAGATTTTCTAGTGATAAATTCTATGAGCTTCTTTATTTCTGTAAAAATTTTTATTTCTCTTGCACATTTGAAGGATAACTTTGATGGATGTAGTATTCTTGGCTGGTAATTTCTCTCTTTCAGTACTTTGAATGTTTGGGTCCACTCTCTCCTGGCTTGCAGAGTTTATGCTGAGAAGTCTGAGGATAACTTAATGAAATTTCCTTTTTATGTTATGTTCTTTTCTCTAGCTACCTTGCAGAGTCTTTCTCCGTTATTGATATTTGACAATTTTATTATGATGTGCCTTGGAGTACGTCTGTTTGGGTTGAGGTAAGTCAGCATTATGTTTGTTTCTTGGATTCAAGGCTCTATTTTTATAGGCTTAGAAAGTTCTCATCAGTTATCTGTTTGAATAGGCTCTCCATTCCCTTCTCACTCTCATCTTCTGATATACCCATTATTCTTATATTGCCATTTCTAATGGAGTCAGACAATTCTTATAGACTTCACTCAGTTTTTTTAATTCATGAAACTCTCTACTCTTTTCTCTGTAGCACCTCTCACTGCCTGTCTTTTATGTTGCTCTGATTCTTTCTTCTATCTAGCTTGTTCTATTAGTTAAACTTGCTACCTCAGTCTTTAATTCATATAGTGAGTTCTTCATCTCTGTTTTTAAAGTTTCAACCTCCTTGGTGAATTGTTCATTTTGTTTTCTAAGATCATTAAGTTGCCTATTGGTATCTTCTCCCATCTCATTGAGTATTTTCAGAACTTCAATTTTGAATTCTCTATCATTTAGTCCAAGGTTTCTATATGATTGAGATTTTTCTGGAGATTTTTTATTTTCTTTCTGAACTATATCTTTGTCTTGTATAGCCATGATATTCTATTTCTTCTTCCTTAATGACATTTGAGAGTAGTGTTATTAAGACCTCTAAAAAAACAAAAAGAAATGAGAAATTTTATAAAATACTGTAAAAATTTAAAAATATATATGCCAAGTAAAGAAGAAACACCACAGAAAAAAATATTGAAAAACAAATCACCTAGAAAAATATAAGAATAAAATATACAAAAATTAAAATAGATGAAAGAGAAAAGTAGAATAAGCAGAAAAGAAAGGAATAGGGGAATAAAATGAAAAAAAAGTGAAGAAAGAATAAATTTCAGGGTTTTTAAAATTTTTTTTTAGATTTTTATTTATTTATTCATTTTTATTAGAAAAAATAGAGAAGAGAGAGAGAGAAGAAAGCAAGAGAGAGAACAGGGGGAAGAGCAGGAAGCATCAACTCCCATATGTTCCTTGACCAGGCAAACCCAGGGTTTTGAACTGGCGACCTCAACATTCCAGGTCGATGCTTTATCCACTGTGCCACCACAGGTCAGGCTAAATTTCAGTTTTGAGAGGTTTCTTCCAGTAGGTGTCACTCTATTACAACTTTTAGCTCTGTGAAGTTTCTGGGCTGTCGTCTGCTGAGATGTTGCTGTCAGCAATAATTTAGGTGGGGCCACAGTCACATTGGTGGGTGTGGTGTGTTGTGAGGGATTTACAGCTTTGACTTTCTGAATTTGTGGCTCTAGCAATTTCAATCTCATGCTTCTGGATACTCTTCCCCAAATTTCCACAGACCTGGGGACCAGACACAGAGCACCTCTGTCCTCTGTTTTTCAGGGGAGAGAGTGGTTCTGGAGTGCTAGCAGTGGGGTTTATCTCTACCACTCTCCATACTGTGAGGTGAGGGAGGCAGAATCTAGGAGACTTAGGGGCCGTACATTAGTTTTCTCTGTCTCAACCAAGTGCAGGCTTTAGGTGAACCATAAGAAGACTGGTTCATGACCCCATGTTCTGCCACTTTGGTTTATCTACCCCCCGTGCCCCTCTATCTCACCACTCCTCCTGGTAGAAGCCAGTCACTCTGAGTTTCCCTCTTTATACCCCTCAGACAAAATCCAAATAGTAGCTTGACCTTCCTCCCTGTAGTCCAGCAGAGAAATTATATATATGTGTGTGTGTGTGTGTGTGTGTGTGTGTGTGTGTGTGTGTGTGTGTATCTCCTCCCCAAAGCCCACTGTGAATGTTTTATCTTTCTCCCCTCTTTTCAATCCATCCCACCTTCAGTCCATTCAGTGTGCACACCTTTCAGACACACCTCTGAGCCCAGCTAGTGCTTCTTCACTGTGTTATAGTTAATTCAAGTTGTTAAAATTTTAAGGGGAGAAACCAGGAGTATCTCTCATGTTGCCATTACTCTAACATCATTCTCCAGGATTTAAGTTATTAATCTAAAACTCAAAGCAAAATTATTAATGAGAGAACAATTTGTCTCCAAATGATTCAAAGTACTCTTAGAATTAACCTTTATATCTTTTATAAATTTCTTCCTTTTATCAAGCATAGCACCAGCAATATTATTACTATTAATATTATTATTTGTCTTCTTTCTATTTCTAATAGAGTCACAGAAAGAGGAATTTGATCTTCATTTGGAGTGTTAAGTGACAAAGATGAGTCAGTCCAGAACTACTGTCCCTTGAGCACTAAAAGACAAAGTCCCTTGCTATTGTTACATAATTTTTTAAAAAACATAGAGAACTGATCAGGAAAAACCTTCTTTGGGGGGCAAAGAAAATAGTTTTCAGTAATTAAAGAGTAGTTTTGCCAAATTATCAAAAAATTATTTTCAACATTTCTCTCCTCTATTTTTAGTATTTATTACTACTGCAGAGACATTTCTATAAAAACCAGAATCACATACCAAATTAAATTATACCCTAAACAGTTATTTCTCTTTGCCATAGATTGATAATTCAACCCACAATACATCTTCAAGACCCTGCTTCTAAACAAGTTCTTTTCTTTTATTGGTTACTGTACACATCAACAGAAAATATGTGTGCATGTGTATGTGAACATATGTGTATAAATGTCTGTTTTTGTGTGGGGTGAGTTTGTGTGTATATTTGCTTTATGCCAAAGAAGTAAAGTAAGACATTTTACTGAACACCTCCAAACTAGAATTCACAAATACTAATAGATCCTCCGTAAGAATGTGTTAAATGAATGAACAATTAATGAGCAAGATCAGTTTTTATATTTAATAAAATTAAATAGTAATACACTGCCCTTCATAAGGTCATCCCTCTGTAAAAGAGAGAACTGGCATCACAAACAACTATTCCTAAAAATTCATAACATATTGGTCTATTCAATAAGTACGTTAATAGCTTGAGTCTGTACCATGCTTTCCTTTAAAGGTGTCAATGTATCTGATGTGTTTTAGTTCCTGGAAGAATGAATTAAGTTTTTTAAATCTCTGCCTCTCTGAGAAATCAGTCTGCTAATTCTTCATTATTAGCAACTAAGAGTTCTATATAGTCTTCACAAAATGTGATTTTTAGTTAAGCTGAATATAGAATTGTAATAGAATAGAATATTTTATTTTTAAATGATGAGAATAACTTATTTTTGGATTAAAGACCCAAGTTACTTTTCATTCTAATATCTTTCACATGATATAAAACGGCACATGCTGCTTTAGCTCCTGGATGTGGCAATTTCAATGCCAAGGCTAATTAATTTTTATGGCAACTATAATTAGTAATCTTCATCCTACTGTGCAGGAAACTTCATCTACATAAGGCAACAAACAACTGCTTACTGAAAATAATAAAGATTTTTATACAGAGAAAGATCTTTCAAAATAATTACCAATGAGTGAAAAGTATGCAAGTGGCCAGAAATTACAGATGCTCAATTTCAAATGGCATGGCCTTTAGCTATTCTACCAGCAAAATAAATAACAATAAGATAATTAGTTTTAAAATCTAAAAACTATTGATAAGAAAAATTATAAGAAGGACATTAGTTGCTGATGTATAAAATTCAATGTAAGTATTAGAAACATAAATTAAAATAAGGATGTAATTGCAGAACAAGTAGAGAAAAAATTAATTGAGGGCATATAGAGGTTTTATATTCTATGTCCAGTTTTTGTCCCTAAACCCTAAGCAAATAGTTTAAATTCAGAATATTTTATATGTATTTATCAGAAGGAGTTTTTAGCTGGTTAGAAAATTGACAAATCTAAACTGCCCATCCTTTATGCACTAAAATCAAATTCTTAATTTCCAGAAATCATAATTTCCCATCATTTTCCAGAAAGTGCTGACAATACTTTCTGATTATTCAAACTAATTTTTATCTCTATTAATAAGGCTTTTTTAGATTAGGTTTACAAACATGAGTTTGTACTATAACAGAAACTTTGACTGAATATTTTTTAAAAACCAAGTTGATACCTGGGAAAGCAGTAATGGCACTGTGATAAATCTAAATATAAAATGATTTCTATCATTCTTTTTTACCCTTTCTGCAGTGTCCTGGATGGACATCATATTAATCAATTTTTACACCAACTTCTCTAATCATTTATAAAGTTTTCCTTCGAGTTTTAATCATGAGCAATCCTAAATCTCAAAAATAATCAAAATTAGGTAGCGATCAGTATGAGAAAATTGCTCAAGGCATCATATTTTTGTTTAATGATGAACTTTCTACCATAAGCAATAGTTTGTCTAATATGCTCTCATCAAGATATATCTTATATCTCTTAAATATTCTTTTATCTCTGAAATTATATCTTACTCATCTTACTTATCCATTCATCTTCACAGGTATTTTAAAGCTGTTTTTTCCTTATATGGACAAGCACATCATCTATAAGAAATACTCTGTAGGGTGTCCTTGCAGACATTTTGTCTGCCGCATACCTCATCTTAGATGTCCTTTCTGTGATAGATCCTTCTAATATTCCTCTGTTGTTAATTTAATTGATGATATTAAGTTATCATTCTATGGACAAGAATCTCTGACTAAATATGGAACTAAATCATAGAACACTGAAAATGAGAACAAGAATAGTATCACATGCTGTATATGACATGCAAAATAGAGCATTTATTCCTAATTAAAATGGAAATTTTTCTTTCATTTGGCAAACATCAATTAGTTATAATTAAGCCATAGTCTTTTGTGACATATGACATATCTCTCAAGAAAAAGAAAAGCGTAATGCAAGCCTATATCTCAACTGTGCCATGATGTCTAGGCTTGGCTATGCCTCAAGTTGACAAATATACCTCTCCCTTTACAAAAAGCAATACCACATGGCACAAAGGTCATAACCTTTGTGGGCTTGCTTACTTATGATGTTCTGAAACTAAATATTACCTGTATTAAAGTCATATGTTGTTAAAATACAACCTTATTTAATTCTTAAAAAGGGATACATAGGAACTTACTAAGTGCCGGAATAATTATAAAACAAGCAATATTCCCTCAACTACTCTATGATATTTTATATTTCAATTCAAATTTTTTTAATTTATTTATTGATTTTAGAGAGAGAGAGAAATATCAGTCTGTTCCTATATGTGCCCTGACCAAGGATTAAACACACAATCTTTGCGAATTGGGATGACACCCTAATCAACCAAGCCATCTGGCCAGTGCTATGGTATTTTATTTTTAAATTTTAGGTAACATATCTTTGAAATGAAATACTATAGGTATCTAAATATTTTCAGACTTTATACTAACAGTTTACAGAAGTGATTCTCACATTGTCTTCACATTGGAATCACCTGGGAGTTTTAAAAATTCCTGATGCCCATGTTCTACCCTGGGGATTGCAAATTAATTTGTCATGGTGTGATCTGAGCTTGAAAATTTTTAATATATCTTCAGATGACTTTAATGTAAAATCAAGTTTGAGAATCACTGGCCTACAAAATTATTAGTTAATATACCATCATGTGGGCATTAGATGAATATTTACTAGCATGCATTGTTTTCTGACAATGATGGCATAAATGACTGGAACAACAAATTGATGTTTCTCTCTCTCTGTCTCTTTCTTCCTCTCTCACTAAAAATCAATAAAAAATGTCTTGAATGCCAAGCATTTGAAAATTATATCTAATCCCCACAACATTTTTTTTTAAGATAGGTATTACTATTTACACTTCATAAATGGGAAAACTGGAGGTCAGAAAGTTTAGATTGTTGAGCCAAACCTACCAGATAATAAATGATGGAATTAATAGTCAAACCCAAGTCTCTTCGATGCTAAAAGTCCTTTTTTCCCCACCCTCTCAATACATTTTCTTCCCCCACACACACACATTTTTCAATCTATTTTAATTGAATTTATTTGGGTAAAATTGGTTAATAATATTATATAACTTTCAGGTGTACAATTCTATAATACATGATATGTATATTGTATTGTGTATTCACACCCCAAGTCAAGTCTCCTTCCATCTCCATTTATCCCCCACTTTACCCTCATCTACCTCCTCCACTCATTTTCCTCTAGTAATCACCATACTGTTGTCTGTGTCTATGAGTTGCTTTTTTTTCCCTTAATCTCTTCACTTTTTTTACCCAGCACCTCAGATTCCCTCCCCTCTGACAGCTGTCACTCACTCTGTATCTATGAGTCTGTTTTTATTCTGTGTGTTAGTTTATTTTATTCATTAGGTTCCATATATTAGTGAAATTATATGGTATTTGTTTTTCTCTTTACTGGCTTGTTTCACTTAGCAAAAGAGTCTCCAGGTTCATCCATGCTATTGTAAAAGGCAAGATTTCTTTCTTTTTTATGGCCAAGTAGTATTCCACTGTGTAAATATGCCACTGATTTTTTTATCCACTCATAGACTGATGGTCACTGTAGCTGCTACCATACCTTGGCTATTGTAAACAATGCTGCAACAAACATAAGAATGCATGTATTTTTTCAAATAGTGTTTCAGGTTTCTCCAGATATATTCCCTGAAGTGGAATCACTGGGTCTTAAAGCAGAGCTATTTTTAATTTTTTGAGGTAACTCCAGACTGCTTTCCACAATGACTGCACCAATCTTCATTCTCACCAACAGAGCCTGAGGGTTTTTTTCTTCACATCCTCACCAACACTTGTTTGTAAGTTTATTTTTTAAGACTATGCAAATAGCCTATTTATTCTAAAACATTCACTCAATTTTAGCATCCATTTGTGACTCTTCCCTACAACAATTATTACCATAATGTTCTTTTTACATGCTTTTTCATTTTAAATCTTTTTATTATTTTTTAATCATTTTTATTTTTCAATTATAGCCGACATACAGAACTATATTAGCTTCAGGTGTGCAACCCAGAGATTATACATTATATAACTTACTAAGTAATTATCCTGAAAAGTCTTGTACCCATCTGACACCATACACATTGACTATTTTTCCTATGCTGTACTTTACATCCCAATGACTACTCTGTAATAACCAATTTGTACTTCTTAATCCTTTCACCTTTTTCATTCAACATGTGAACCCCTTCCATCTGGTGACTTTCAAAATGTTCTCTTTATAAGTTTGTTACCTTACAGTTATTTGTTTATTTTGTTTTTTAGATTCAATTGTTGATAAATATATATTTATTGCCATTTTACTCTTCATAGTTTTAATCTTTATTTTTTCTTCTTCTCTTAAAGGAAACCCCCTTTAATATTTCATGTAATACTGGTTTGATGGATAAACTTCTTTACATTTTTCTTGTCTAGGGAGCTTTTTATCTGTTATTCAATTCCAAATGATAGCTTTACTGGGTAGAGTAATCTTGGTTGTAGGTCCTTGTTTTTCCTTTATTTTTTCTTTTTTTTTTTATTTAGACAATTAAATTTAACAGGGTGATTACTGGTCAACCAGAGTACATTGATTTTGAGAAAACATCTCCACATCATTTGGACAGTTGATTATGCTGTATAGCCATCATCCAAAGTCAAATCATATTCTGTCACCCTATATTTTGTTTTTCTTTAAGTCCCTCTCCTTCCCTTCATCCTTCTCCATGCTTCCCATCCCCCTGGTAACTACTGCACTTTTCTCTATGTCCATGAGTCTCAATTTTGTGTCCTGCTTATGTATGGAATCATACAGTTCTTAGTTTTTTGTGTTTTACTTATTTTACTAAGTATAATGTTATCAAGGTCCATCCATGTTGTCATAAATGATACTATGTCATCATTTCTTATGGCTGAGTAGTATTCCATAGTATATATGTACCACATCTTCTTTATCCAATCCTCTATTGAAGGACATTTTGGCTGTTTGCATGTCTTAGCCATCGTAAATAATGCTGTGATGAACATGGGGGTACATATGTCTTTTTGTACCCATGTTTTTGAGTTTGGGGGTAAGTACCCAGTAGAGGGATTCCTGAGTCATATGGTAGTTCTATTTTTAACTTTTGAGGAACCACCATACTTTCTTCCATAATGGTTGTACTAATTTACATTCCCACTAACAGTGAATGAGGATTTCTTTTCCTCCACACCCTCTCCAGCACTTATTATTAAGTGTCTTATTGATAATAGCTCATCTAATAGGTGTGAGGTGGTATCTCATTGTAGTTTTGATTTGCATTTCTCAAATAGCTAGTGATGATGAGCATTTTTTCATATATCTGTTGGCCATTTGTATTTCTTCTTGGGAGAAGTGTCTGTTCATGTCCTCTTCCCATTTTTTCTTTCTTTTTACAGGGACAGAGAGACAGAGAGAGGGATAGATAGGGACAGACAGCAATGAAGAGAGATGAGAAACATCAATCATCAATTTTTCATTGTGAGACTTTAGTTGTTTATTGATTGCTTTTTCATATGTGCCTTGACCACAGGCCTTCAGCAGACTGAGTAACCCCTTGCTCAAGCCAGCAACCTTGGGTCCAAGTGGTGAGCTTTTGCTCAAGCCAGAAGGACCTGCACTCAAGCTGGCAAGCTCGGGGTCTTGAACCTGGGTCCTTCGCATCCCAGTTTGACACTCTATTCACTGTGCCACTGCCTGGTCAGCTCTTTCCATTTTTTATTGGATTGTTTGTTTGTTGCTTAGTTTTGTGAGTTCTTTATATGTTTTGGATATTAGCCCTTATCTGAGCTGTTGTTTGAAAAGATCTCCCATTTAATTGGCGGCCTATTTGTTTTGTGGACAGTTTCTTTTATTGTGCAAAAGCTTCTTAGTCTGATGTAGTTTCATTTATTAATCTTTGCCTTTGGAGTAAAATTTATAAAATGTTCTTTATGGTCAAGGTCTATGAGTTTGGTACCTATGTTTTTTTTATGTAATTCATTGTTTCAGAACTTATATTTAGGCCTTTGATCCATTTTGAATTAATTTTTGTGCAAGGAGATAAACTATAGTCAAGTTTTATTCTTTTGCATGTAGCTTTCTAATTTTCCCAGCAACATTTATTGAAGAGGCTTTCTTTTCTTCATTGTGTGTTTTTAGCTCCTTTATCAAAGATGATTTGACCATATATATGTGGTTTTATTTCTGGGCTCTCTGTTCTGTTCCATTGGTCTGTGTGTCTATTTTTCTGCCAGTATCATGCTCTTTTGATTATTGTGGTTCTGTAGTATAGTTTGAAGTCAGGTATTGTAATGCCTCCAGCTTCATATTTTTTTCTTAGGATTACTTTGGTTATTCAAGGTTTTTTATGGTTGCATATAAACCTGATGATTTTTTGTTCCATTTCTTCAAAAAACTGACATTGGAATTATGATGGGAATTGCATTAAATTTCTATATTGCTTTGAATAGTATGGCCATTTTAACTATATTTATTCTTCTTATCTGAAAACAAAAAATATTTTTTCATTTCATTGTGTCTTTTTCAATTTCCTTTAATAATGCTTTGTAATTTTCAGTATATAGATCCTTTGCATACTTTGTTATGTTTATTCTTAGCTATTTTATTTATTTTTTGGTTGCTACCATAAAAGGAATTATTTTTTTGAGTTCTCTTTTTGAGGTTTCAATGTTGGCATATAAGAAAACAATAGACCTATGTATATTAATATTTTATCCTGCAACCTTACTATATTGATTTATTGTTTCTAATAGCTTCTCTGTGGAGTCTTTGTGATTTTCTATATACAGAATCATGTCATCTGCAAAAGTGAAGTCTTTTCTTCTTTTTTTTTAATTTTTATATATTTTAGTGAGGAAAGAGACAGACAGAGAGAGAGAGAAGTGAGAAGGAGCAGGAAACATCAACTCCCATATGTGCCTTGTTGAGAGCTTTTTTAAATTACTGTTTCAATTTCACTAGTTATAATCTATCCGTCCTGATTCTCTGATTCTTCTTGATTCAATTTTGGAAGTTTGTATGTTTCTAGGAATTTATTCATTTTATCCAGATTGTCCAATTTGATGGCATATACTATAGCTGTTTGTAATAATTTTTTACAATGCTTTATATTTCTTTGGTGTCAGTTGTTACTTCTCTTACATTTCTTTTTTTATTTGTTTGGGTCCTCTCTCTTCTTTTCTTGATAAGACTGGTGAAAGGTTTGTCAATCTTGTTTATTCTTTCAAAGATTTGGGTTTTTTTTATCATTTGTATTACTTTTTAGCATCTATTTTTTTATTTCTGTTCAGATCTTTATTGTTTCCTTTCTCCTACTCACTTTGAATTTTGTGTATCATTCTTTTTTCAAGTTTCTTTAAGGATAAAGTTAGATTGTTTATTTGACATATTTTTTATTTCTTGAGATAAACCTATAATACTATGAATTTTTTCCTCAGAATTGTTTTTACTGTGTCCCATACATTTTGATTTGTTGTATTCTCATTTTCATTTGTTTTAAGGTATATTTTAATTTCTTCCTTGATCTCATTGTAAATTCATTTATTGTTTAGTAACACTTATTTAGCCTCCATGTATTTATTTCTTTTTCAAGGGTTTTCTTTGTGATTGATTTCTAGTTTCATACCATTGAAGTAGAGAACATGCTTGATATTATTTCAATCTTCTTAAATTTATTGAGACTTCTTTTGTGTCTTTACATGAGGTCTGTGGTCTCTTAGAAAATATTTTTGTGCACTTGAAAATAATCTTTATTTTGGTGCTTTGGGTTGAAAGACTTTGAAGATAACAATTAAATACAGTTGATGTACTGTGTCATTTAAATCAACTGTTTTCTTGTTGATTTTCTGTCTAGAAGATCTATCCATTGATGTCAATGTATGTTAAAATTACCAGCTATAACTATATTACTGTCCATTTCTTCCTTTATGTCCATCAAGATTTGCTTTACATATTTAGGTGCTCCTATGGTGGGTGCATAAATATGTACAAGGGTCATGTCTTGTCATTGATTTTCTCTCTTTATCATTATATAGTGTCCTTCTTTGTCTCTCACTATAGCCTTTATTTTAAAGTCTATTTTGTCAAATAATATAAGTATTGCTACTCCAACTGTTTTCTCTTTCTATTTGCACAAAATATCTTTTTCCATTCCTTTACTTTTAGTCTGTGTGTCGTTCATTCAGAAGTGAGTCTCTTGTAGACAGCTTATGTAGGGGTCTTGTTTTCTTATCCACTGAGCTACCCAATGTCTTTTAATTGGAGTATTTAAAACATTTACATTTAAGCCTGACCAGGTGGTGGTGCAGTGGATAGAGCATCGGACTGGGATGCAGAAGACCCAGGTTCGAGACCCCGAGCTCGCCAGCTTGAGCGCGGGCCCATCTGGCTTGAGCAAAAGCTCGCCAGCTTGGACTCAAAGTCGCTGGCTCCAGCAAGGGGTGGATCAGTCTGCTGAAGGCCCATGGTCAAGGCACGTATGAGAAAGCAATCAATGAACAACTATGGTGTCGCAGTGGCAATAAAAACTAATGATTGATGCTTCTCACCTCTCTCCATTCCTCTCTGTCTGTCCCTATCTATCCCTCTCTCTGACTCTCTCTCTGTCCCTGTAAAAAAAAAAAAAAAAATTACATTTAAAGTGATAATTGATGTGTATGTATTTATTGCCATTTTAATTTTTTAACTATGTTGTTCAGTTTTTCTTTCTTTCTT
The DNA here is from genome assembly GCA_037038555.1 of Rhynchonycteris naso. Lineage (NCBI taxonomy): Eukaryota > Metazoa > Chordata > Mammalia > Chiroptera > Emballonuridae > Rhynchonycteris > Rhynchonycteris naso. The sequence continues at coordinate 225,221,918 of CM072996.1, read as the reverse complement.
CTTCTTCTTCTTCTCCTCCTCCTCCTCCTCCTCTTCCTCCTTCTCCTTCTCCTTCTCCTTCTTCTCTTCTTCCTCCATCTCCTCTTCTTCCTCCTTCTCCTCCTCCTCCTTCCTTTATCTTCTTTTTTTTTTCTTTCTTCTTTCTCCTCCTCCTTCTCCTTCTTTTTCTTCTTCTTCTTCCTGAGGGCTCTTTAACATTTCTTATAATACTGATTTGGTGGTAACAAACTCCTTTAGTATTTTCTTGTCTTAGAAGCTCTTTATTTGTCCTTCAATTTATAAATGATAGCTTTGCTATCATTTAAACTAGTCTTGGTTGTAAGTTCTCACTTTTGTCATTTTGAATATTTCATGCCAATCTCTTGTAGCGTTACAGTTGAGAAATCAGCAGTCAGTCTTATGAAAGCTCTCTGGTAGGTAACCTGTCTTTCTTTTGCTGATTTTAAAACTCTCTCTTTATCCTTAACTTTGTTATTTAATTATGATAAGTCTTGATGTTGGCCTGTTTGGAATCATCTTGTTTGGGACTCTGTGCTTCCTAGACTTGTGTAACTTTGCCATCACCAGGTTAGGGAAGTTTATAGTCCCTTTTCTTTTTCAAATATATTATTAATTTCTTGCTCCCTCATTTTCTCCTTCTTGTACCCCTATGGTGCAGATGTTGTTATGCTTTAAGTTTTCCCAAAGGGTTCTTAGACTATTTCAATTTTCTTAAAGCCATTTTCCTTTTTGCCTCACTAATTTGGGTATTTTCTGCTACCTTGTATTCCAAATCACTGATTTCATCCTCTGCTTCATTAAACCCTCTGCTTATTCCTTTCATTGTATTCTTCCTTTCAATTATTATATTCTTCATTTCTAAATGGTTCATTTTTATGGCCTTCTTTATGCTGTTATAATCCTCACTAACTTCCTTGTGGTTCTAAGTTCCTTGAGCATCCTTGTAACCATTATTTTTAATTCTGTATCTGGTAAATTGCTTGCCTTCACTTCATTTTGCTCTTTTTATGGATATTTCTCCTGTTCTTTCATATGTGGCATGTTTCTTTGTCTTTCTATTTGAGTTGCCTATTTGTGTTTGATTATATATATTAGGTAGATCTGCTAAGACTCTGAGTCTTGGTAGGGTGGCTTTAGGCAGTATATGTCATGTGAGACCCATTGGCACACTCTTCTTGATCACTTGCACTGAGTGCTCTAGGAATGTTCCTTGTGTGGATTGTGAGCCCTCCTGTTGTAATTGAATATTGATTTATATTGGGCCAGTCATGTGTGAGATCAATCCTTAGGCTGGCTGACTGTGAGGATCAACTTAACCTCTGTATAAAAGCTGCTGTGCCATTGCTGACCACAGGAAGCAGAACTCAGCTCAGCAGGGTATGGTGCTTGCTGAGATTCAAGCACCATACCCTGCTTTGAATATGCTGCTTCTGAAGCTAATTTTATCCTACTCTGATGTTGTCTGAAACTGGTTTGTATGTGTGTTGGTTCTTGGGCCTCTTGAGAGGTGCACTGGCAGAGGTTAATGTCAGACTCTGCCTATGACTGGCCCTGGGCAACCTATTTGGAATTACAAAGTGACCACTGCTTGTGGCTTCCTCTGCTGGGCCTCACTGTACCAAGGAAAGACCAAGCTGCACACTGAGGATGGCTTTACCAGAACTAAACCTGTGGGCAGGTCAGCAAAAGTCCCAAGGCACCCTGAGATCTACTTCCCCTGCCTCCATATGCTAGCTGCCTATTAGGCTCAATAATTGAAAGAGCCTTTGGTGGTACTCAAGTTGCATGAAGTAAGTTCTCAGGAAGTCACCAGGTAGGGATGAATGATGTTCACCAGACTGAAACAGGTTCATCTCAGTGCCAGTGCTATGTATAAGACCACTCAGCAAATGTTTCAGGGTACACCAAGTCTAACACCACCCACTGGATGCTCACATACTTTTGTGGTGGTGTGTGGTCTCAGAGAGTTGACAGGGTGAGACCAGCAGAGTTTATCAGGCCCAAGCTGACCTTTATTTGGCCATGTGAAAGAAGGGCTCTATAATCAGTTTGGCATGCAAGTGGAAAATGTCCCCATCTTAGTGACACACAACTCAGTTTGTTCCAAATTCTGCCCAGAGTCTGATCTCAGCAAGGCAGGGCCACCCAAAAGTCAGGAGAATAGGGCTAGTAGATCTCCCCTGAGGGGGTATTTGGTCAGGCCTGGGGAAAAAGAGGGTTAGCCCCTTGCACAGAGCCACATAACTCTGTCTGTCCTGGATCCTACCCAGACCTTGGCAGTGTAAAGACACCAGCAGTCAGGAGGGTATGGCCATTAGGAGTTCAGAGACTGGGGTTAGTAGATCTCTCATGAGGGAGAGTGGCCAGTAATGTTCACAGTAAAGTGAGAGAATGGCCCCCATCTTACAGCTATACAACTCAGTCACTGATACCCACTGAGTCTCTCCAGACCTCAGCACTTCAGCCCAAGCAACTGTCTCCTCAGCAGGGTGCTAGCTCCTCAACAAAGAGTACAAATGGTAGAGCTATTGCATTCCCCCAGGCTGAGGCCATGTGGAAGAGAATGTTCCACCTAAGAAATATGTTGTTTGCTTTTTCTCCTCAGCCTGTCCAACACTTGTTATTACCTGTCTTGTTGATAATAGCTAATCCAACAGGCGTGAGATGGCATTTCATTGTAGCTTTAATTTCATTGTAGCATTTCTCTAATAGCTAATGAAGATGAGCATCTTTTCATATATCTGTTGGCCATTTGTATTTCTTCCTGGGAGAAGTGTCTGTTCATGTCCTCTTCCCATTTCTTTATTGGATTGTTTGCTTGTTTGTTGTTGAGTTTTATGAGTTCTTTGTATATTTTGGATATTAGCCCTTATCTGTGCTGTTGTTTGAAAATATCATCTCCCATTTAGCTGGCTGTCTGTTTTGTTGTCAGTTTCTCTTACTGTGCAAAAGCTTTCAGTCTGATGTAGTCCATTCATTTTTCTTTGCCTTCACTTCCCTTGCCTTTGAAGTCAAATTCATAAAGTGCTCTTTATAACCAAGGTCTATGAGTTTAGTACCTATGTTTTCTTCTATGTAATTTATTGTTTCAGGTCTTATATTTATGTCATTGATCCATTTTTAATTAATTTTAGTACAAAGGGACAAACTGTAGTCAAGTTTCATTCTTTTGCATGTGGCTTTCCAGTTTTCCCAGCGCCATTTGTTGAAGAGACTTTCTTTTCTCTATTGTATGTTTTTGGCCCCTTTATTGAAAATTATTTGACCATATATATGTGGTTTTATTTCTGGGCTTTCTATTCTGTTCCATTGGTCTAAGTGTCTATTTTTCTGCCAGTACCATACTATTTTGATTGTCATGGCTCTATAATTTAATTCGTAATTATTCAGGGTGATTTTTCTTTTAATTGTAATTTCAGTTTGGTCATGGGAGGAAGTGTATATAACATCCACTTACTTCACTATCTTGAATCTCCTTGCCATACATTTTCAGTGGAAGTCATACCACTTCCAAAGAAGTGAAAATTAGTTCTTGAAGTTCAAAAAATTATTAGATATTAAAATAGTTTGTGGACCTTCAAAGTTGAACTCTGCTGACGAAATTTTATTTTTTAAATATTTAATTTCTCTAATTGGAGAAAATAAGTATAATTTTATTTTTATACTTAGGAAAAATGAAAAAAGCTTGAGAAAAATTGCTCTATATCATGTCTTGTCTCCATCCATTTTGATTAATAATTATTGCATATTATCTATTTTACAGAATACTTGCACAAGAAATAACTCTTTTCTCAATTTCATAATTTCAGAATTGTATTTAGAGTTGAAAATAATTATAGTATTGGCTCTGGTTGGTTTGCTCAGTGGATAGAGCATCAGCCTGGTGTGTGAATATCCTGGATTTGATCCCCAGTCAGGGCATACATAAGAAGCAACCATCTGCTTCTCTTTCCCTCCCTCCCCCCCCCTTTTTTTCCCCCTCTTGTAGCCAGTGGCTCAATTCATTTGAGCATTGGCCCCGAGAACTAAGAATAGCTCAGTTGGTTCAAACATCAGCCTCGGGTACTGAGGACAGTTCTGTTGATTCCAGCATCAGCCCCAGACAGGGATTGTTGGGTAGATCCCAGATGGGGCACATGCCGGAGTCTATCTCCACTCTTCTCACTTAAAAAAAAATAAAAATAAAATAATTACTGTATAAGTAAAACTCTATATGTCAAAGGTCATAGAATGCTAATAATAGGAGATGAATCAGTAAGGTTACAGAGTATTATCAAAATGTCTTCATAAGAATCAGTGGTAGGAGCAATGAAGTAATTCCATGGAATACATTTTGAAATAGCACTTACCTGAAATCATAAGTTGATTCAGAGTCTAACTCTTTGCTGTACACAAGCAGACAGAAAAGCATCTGATATATAAGTAAGAAAAAGTTATATGCTAATTAGCCTACATTTTAACTCTTTAAAACTACTCAACATATAAACTTATATTTGAGCTTGCCAGTGTTCTTTTTGTTAGTGTGTGTTCTCCTTTCTCAAAATTTTCAGTGTACGCTATGAATAACTCAAGACCATTTGCTTTGAATTTCTTATTTGATTTGAATTACTTAAGTAATTACCAAAGTACATTCTAACATTGCAAATATTACCATAAATAAGTAAAAGTAAAATTGGTCTTCTGAAAATGTGTTCTGTGCTTTTAAACTTTTAAGTTCCATTAATAAAAAGAAACTCAATATCACTTATAAAGAGAAATGTTCTTTTCTTGTGTGAAGAAAAAGGAGTTTTTTTCTGCTTATAATTATATAGTGGTAGGATATTTCTAGCTACATTAAAAGTGAAGTATGATTTCAAAGTGCCAAAAAAATGTCTTCATAAATATCTATTGTATTGCTACTCTAGCATCTTAGCAAGAGGTAGTAGGTTCACTAACTCAGGAGTTTCTTGGGTGAAATATGACACTGGTGCCCATACACAGATGATAAGCAGAGAGCAAAAAAAGAGGCAGGTTACCACAGATTGGTAGGTGGTGGTTTAATAAGCAATGGGACTTACATAAGAGGCTTGTCATAGGCACCACAGATTTACACACACCTGCCACTCATATGTGGAGTGAACTAACAAGCAAAATAGAGACAGACTCATACATAGAGACTGGCTGATGGCTGTCGGGTATGGGGGCTGGATTAGGGGGGTAGAGGGATTGAACAAAAGTGAACAAAAAAAATCAAGAGGACTCATGGACACAGAGTACAGTGCGGTGATTGCTGGAGGTGGGGGAAGGTGAAGGAGGGTACATGGGGAATAAATGATTATAGATGAAGACTTGACCTAGGAGGATGAACACAAAAATGGTGTATGGAGATATATCACAGAGTTGATAACTGAAACCTGTACAATTATATAAATCAGTGTCACCCCAATATATTTATTTTAATTTAAAAAAAGATTTTAAAGGAGAGGTCTTGGCCTAACCCATGGTGGCGCAGTAGATAAAACGTCAACCTGGAACACTGAGGTTGTCGGTTCAAAACCCTGGGCTTGCCCAGTCAAGGCACATATGGGACTTGATTCTTCTTGCTCCTCCCCCCTTCTCTTTCTCTCTTTCTCTATCTCCTCCCTAAAATGAATAAGTAAAACAATAAATAAATAAATAAATAAATAAATAAAATAAAGAAGAGATCTTAACAAAGTTCAGCCACAGATACTGTCTAGATGGTCTTAACAACACATTACTACCTCACGATTGTGCCTTTTAGGCAGCTTGAAGTTTAAGGAAGGAAAGTAGACCACACATTTCAAAAATGAAGAAGGGGTGAGGAGCCTCCAATTGCCTTGGTCCAGCTCATAGGTTAACTGTCCTTTTGATGACCTCCACTTTGAATCCTTTTGGCACTGAGCCTCATATAAACTAGTCAATCAATGAATGTGTATTAAATGAAAAAAGAAAACAAACCTTCCATTACCATACAGAGATTATCAACAACATAATCAAATATGCACAATAATAAGACAATTCTATGCAAATTTTAATTAGTTGTTAATGCAGATGTTTTTCTATTTTCTTTAGAATCTTTATTTTTTGAAGTTTTTACTCTATAACAGAAGATAATAAAGCAGCACAAAATAAGCATCAAACTTTAACTTAATGTCCTCTCTAGAAAACTGTTCATTTGATTTAACTACATGCCACCATTGCCCAATGAAGGAACACATAAAGAGGTATTAGTGAGTATTGACAAGTGTTCAAATGATAACTGAAACCTGTACAATTATGTAAATCAGACTGAACTCAGACTCTGGCTAAAGGCAATGATAAAACCAACCCTACAGCAAGCTGAGAGGGCATTTTTGGGGAAATATGTCCTAATGTAAGCCAAAGAGTCAGTGTGTTTATACCTGCCCCAAGGAAACATAGAAACATACTTGAAGTGACAGTCAGAAATACGCCCACGGTAAGACTAGAGGGTTTTGAACAATTTCTTCAAAGAAGTTGTTGCTTTGAAAAGTTTTACAACCCAACAAACAAGAATTCTATTGAGTAGCATTTCTGAAAAAACATCCTGAGTTATCCAGGTATTGAGACAAAGAATAATTGAGAATGTTTCTAGGGGACAATGACAACAAGAGAGGAGTCATTTTAAGCGATTTCTGGGCATTGCTACCACAGGCACAGCGAAAGACCTCCACAGAGGATGACAGGTGAGCTAGAAGAGGAGCATCCGAGAAGAGCTGCCACTCTTGATGATGACTGCCATTAGTGATGAGACAGTGTCTGTGGGGATAAAAACTTTATGGCATAGAGGGCTCAAGCACTTTCTGCTTTTTCTAACCCTTCCATGTACCAAGAGAACCTACCCAGCCTAAATACTTTTGTTATTCTTCTCACTGAGGACAAATTTAGGTCCACCAGGAAAAAAATACAGTTAATTTGCATTGCAGAACTCAAGTCAGTTAATGACACCGAGAAAGATAAAGTGGTATCCAGATTCCTGGCCCAGATGGAGTCAGCCATCAAAAAACTTATATGAGGCAGTAATAATTATAACAATGGTAATATATAACATTTATTGAACATTTGCTATATGTCAGGCACCATGTTAGGTGTTTTGTATTCATTCTTTCATATAAAACTTTCAAAGATCTTGCAAGAATATTGTTTTCTATATATAAAGAAGGCTAGAAGTTTTGGGTTAATAAAACACAAAATGACAGTATTTGAACTTGCAAGCTTAACCCTCTCTCCCAATCCTCCTTTCTTACATCTATCAGTGTCATGGAGGATCTTTGCTTCCTTTGTGAGGGGCAGACACTTAACTCAAACTCAAGAAAGCACAAAGGACACTTTATGAGCTAATGTCACTGAAACCACAGGCAGGTTTGAGCACTGGATCTCTGTCTCTCACCTTTCCTTCTCTTTGAGCATTCTACACCATGCTCGGCTGGAAATATAACCATTGACGATTGCAAGTTTACCTCTTTCCAGGTTCATGACTTAGAGACAAAAAAGACTTCTCCCTCCAACTTCAGAGTAAAGAGATTCATGCTAATAGCCCTACTGACACAGCTATGGTCCCATATTGTCACCCCAGACTATCATGGTGGTTTGTATGTCCATATCTGAATTAAATGCCTATCTCTATAGTCAAACCCCAGGTCTCTGTGATAGAAGTCCCACTAGAAACACACAATTAGAGATAGAAAGGAATGGTTATTTTAAAAAGCAGAGGAAGGTGTGGTTATTAGATTAAGGAATGCAAGGCAGACAAAATAGCAAATGTCCACTACAGCAATGTGTGCACGCAAATAGTATAGAGCTTCTTAAAATGTGGATTCTGATTCAGAAGGTTCAAGGCAGGTCTTTAGGTCCTATATATAAAAAGTTCCTATCCAATGTCACAGCCCACACACTTTAAGTATCAAGGTACTAAACTTTCCATTCACTGCCCACAACTATCTACAGTGGTAGACGCTCTAAAGCAGGGATCCCCAAACTAGGCCCCTGAGCCGCATGCGGCCCCCTGAGGCCATTTATCCGGCCCCTGCCACACTTCCGGAAGGGGCACCTCTTTTATTGGTGGTCAGTGAGAGGAGCACAGGATGCATCCACACACATAGTTCCCATTGAAATACTGGTCAGTTTGTTAATTTAAATTTACTTGTTCTTTATTTTAAATATTGTATTTGTTCCTGTTTTGGTTTTTTACTTTAAAATAAGATATGTGCAGTGTGCATAGGGATTTGTTCATAGTTTCTTTTTATAGTCTGGCCCTCCAATGGTTTGAGGGACAGTGAACTGGCCCCCTATGTAAAAAGTTTGGGGACCCCTGCTCTAAAGCTTCAGGCTCACCAACAGGACTGACACAATCTCACATGCCTGTCTGAGTGTGGTGCCTTCTCAGGGCTGGCTGTGTCCCGTCACAACACTGAAATAGCAGAGGTGTTGCACGTCAGGATCGAGACATAATGGCAGAACTCTATGATAAAAACACTTTACAATTTCATAGCACCTTCCATTCCAAAGTGTTTCAGAAGCTATATACATTCAGCAACACAGAAGGATGATAGAGGCAGACTCAGGAGGGGAAAGAAGGAGGTGATGAGGGATGGAGTGGGGATAGAGGCCTGTGTAAGCCGAGGACAGTAGAGCATTTCTCTGTTAAAGAAAACACAATATCAAAAATTTAAATAAAAATTAAAAAAAGAAAACTAAAATCTTATTTTCATTCTTAAAGAAATATAATGCATAACTTGATGTCCGTGATTATTCTCATAGAGCCATCTTTTTCTCACTAAATTATCTCTGGTTATATGTACTCTGTGAGCACAGAGAAAAAAAAATCTGAAATGAGTTAAACAAACAAAATGATTAAAAATATTATCAGCAAATCTATGAAGTCTGAATCTAATAACTCCAGATTTTATAAACCATGTTTGTTTTCTTAATTAAACAATTAAGTCTTAGAACCTTAAAGGGCAGCTTACCATCACATATTCTCTGGCATGGGAAATAGCATTTGCAATGTTTAGTAAAAGAACAGACTTTTCTAAGTATGACAAAATGTGATAATCTAACTTAACATACCTGATGACAATATGGATAGTTCATATACATTCTGGGTGGAGAAAAAGTTACTTTATGACAGAGCTTGAAAATGGAAACTTTTACTGACTCCTAGAGTGCTTGCTTTCTAAAAGAATTCATTTTCTAGAGTTGCTGCTTCCCATTTGTTACCAGGGACTCCTGGGAGCTTCCATAAACTTGGAAGGAGTTCTAAGTTCACTTCTTCTGACTTCATCCAGCTGATATATGAAGACCCACAAGCTCCCACAAGACAGTTTCAAAGAGTCTGTGCTCCAGGCAGTATGTGGCCACCTGCCAGGGAAGCACATACCAAATTAAAAGGGCAAGGAGAGAAATCCTTGTGCTATTTCATATCTCTCGGGGTTTCCAATGAACTCATTGCATTTGTCTCCTTTGTGAAATGTTTTAGTAAATGAGCTTATTTATGAACATGCACAAAACCCCAAGATAACAAGGAAACAGAGAGCAGGGATTCTCAGACCAGAAATCCATCGTTATGCTTTTTTTTATTCACTATCCTCCTGTTGTTTCTCCTCCCACTTTCACTTGAGACAAGGTGGTGATACTTTTCTCAACCAACAGATAACTGGTTACTCTATCAGAAGAATGTAATCTTAAACCACATTATTTCTGTTTTGTCAGAGAGAAAATCATGCTACTCGTATATCGCACAAAGGTATTTCTCAGTATACATATTTTCTTTATAACTAAAATCTTCATTTTCTTTAGAAACTACATTTAAAAAAACCTGTTACTCCTGTGCCCTTACTCTGTAATTCTGGGCCCCTGGCAAAGTTTTGCTGGGAAGCCTATTTTTATAAATAGTGGGAAGTAACTGGTTATCTCTTGGGATTCTGTCAGTTCCACAACTAGAAATGGTACTGCCACAAGCACTCCAAAGGAAGGTGGTGGTGAAGTGTAGGCTTCAGATAAGGATTTACACTGAGAGGCCATCTCCAAAAACTACGCAAAAGATTATCGACAGGAGTCAGGAGAGAGAAAAGTACAGTCATAAAATTAGATGTATTGCAATCTTGCAGATAAATGAATATGTTCCATTTTGGTCTCCTGTAACTTTGACAATAGCATGAGAACAAAACTGAATATTTCTCTTGTTATTGATAACACTGGGGAACAAAATTTTTGTTGCATCCACAAAAACACTTGTTCTTACCTAATTCAAGTGTGCTGATCTCAAATCTGACATTAGTTTTTCTCTGTAAGCTACAGTTTTTTTGCAATTCAAGATTTTAGGTTTTCATCTTATTGTAAAATTTTCAACATTTAGTTTAACATAATGAAGTAGAATATCTTTTGGGCATCATCTTTGTGAAAATATAATAATTTATATAATGCAATAAATACACTAATGCACTAAAAGATATGATTGCATCAGAATTTGTCTGCAATTTCAAAATAGAACATATGAAAACACTTATTTTAATCATAAAATTTGCACAAAGCTTATTTAAATTCTATTCAGGCAAAAATTTGTGTTTGTAACTTGTGTTTGTGTACTTGTTGAAGACAATCTCGTTTGATGCTCCAGTAGTAGTCTGCCATTGTTTAGAGCTATCAAGAAATAGCCGCCATTCTGTTGGACTGTAAGTGGTAACACCTAGCTGGCTGAGAAGACTATTGATATCATGACAGTAAACAAGTGTTTGTCTTCAGAAAAAAAGTTCACAAAAATTTGTTCTCGCTTCCTAAAATGGGATACTTTAGCTGACCGGTGAAGTACATTCTTTTCTTGAAGCCTGGAGGCTAATAACTCAGCTGCTTTCTTTGATAGGCCCAAATCTCTTACTAAGTCATTCAATTTGGGTTGGCTAAACTGAGGAGGGGTTAATGACTACTTGGCATCAGAAGAAGACCCTTCAGATTCTACAACCATTTCCTCATGCATCTTATCAAAATACACTTGATCACCATGTTCACGTTCTTCATCCTTAGAAGAAATAAAACCATTGAAAACTGAAATCGGGAGTGTCTCAGAGTGTGGGATAGGTCATATTGCTGAAAGAATATTAGAATATGCAATTATATGCCATTTTTTCTTGCTGATGCCCTTGGTATAAATCAGACAGAAATAACAGTCACTGCTGTGGTCCTTAGGTTCATGCCAAACCATGGGAATACCAAAAGGCATTCCTTTGCATTTTCCTTTTGTCCAGTCATGAAGTATTTCCTCACAATCATGACACACAATATGAGGAGCCCAATTCTTGTCTTGATCGCATAGGGCAACTTGAAAATAGGTAATATATACGCATGTGACAAATGATGAAATATTGTGCCTTTGACGTTGAAGTGTGTAACAGCCACATATATAACAGAAGGTGTCAGGACTATTCTTATATTTACGCCTACTTGAAGAAGCCATGATTCAATCTTAAAACAAAATAAGAGGGTGTTTTTATCAGATAATATTTTTTTACATTTAAGAACAACTACAATTATGTAAAAGTGATGTTTTAAAACATTAATTGCCTTGTGGTTATGTTCAATCTAAGAGTTGTTGCCCTTTAACTCCAATTTAAAAACCAATGCATTCCATTAACTGTAACAAAAAGAAATTAAAATTGCTTAAAAACTAGAGCATGCATCAAAAAACAGATTTCATATTTGGGATCAGTGATACAGAAATATATAGAAAAAGTTCTAAAACCTCATGCAACAGAAAATAAAAGAAATTGTTCCCCAGTGTAATAATCTACTATGCCAGCTTGGAATGAACAGTATGAATAGAAAGGAAAGCTACTAGTTTAATGGAGCATTTTGAGCAATGGAGTCCTTGGAATTTTAACTTTTTTTGATTCTTTATTTGACTTACTGATAGTCCATTTGCTTCCCCAGAGATATAAGGTGGCTCAACATTTAAGTAATGTCAACCACATAAATATGAATTGAGGACTTACTGATCCAGGCACAGTTCTAAGAACTGGGGATTCATAGTAATCAAGACAAGTATGCCTCTACCTCTCTACCTTACTCTCTAATATTATTTTCTAGCTTAACATGGAGAATGGACTATTAAACTAGAATAGTACTATTTAGACCTGCATGACTATTGCATCATTAACCACCTTTCTAAACACCTACTTATTCAGTGGGAGTGTTTCACAAAAGTTACCACACCCATATTTTAATTCTATCAAGTTTCTTTTGCTGTCTGAGTCCACAGTCCTCAAAGACACTTTAACATGAATAATAAAACATTTTAAGAGCTCAGATAAACAGTCAAGAGTACATCAATTTAACTCCATAAACATCCACTGATTGTCCTAATGTGTAAAGCACATTTTGTCATTCCCCAAAGCTGATTAAGACATGGCATGTATTCTTAGGTTGTCTACAAGTACTTTCAAGAGATATTTACAGAAGAGCAGAAATAGAAAGAAGAATGAGGTAGACACCGCATAAAGGTTTAAACTTAAGCTCAAAGTACATGTGGAATCAAAAGGTTAACTTTAGCAAAACAACTGGAGAACATACTTACAGAAATTAAAGTTTCAAGACTGTCATGAAGGATGAATGAATCTTATCAGTCATATTAGGGGGAGTGCAGAAGAGTGCAATGGTTAAGAACTGGCAATTCAAAGTGAGGGTCAGAATTCTGGCATACTCTCTTGCTAACTGTATAAATAACTATGACTGCATAACAAAAGTCTCATTTGTGAATGAGACTAATAAGAGTTCATCAGAGAGATGTTATGAGTATTAAATAAGATTATTAGCATAAATTACTTCCATAGTGCCTGTTATATAGTATTCTATAAATGTCAGTTTCTACTATTATTATACAGACAGGATGAAGAAAAGCAGGGAAGGATATGTTATGTTCCAGGAATATACTGAAGAAGTGCATGCAGGACCTATATAAAAGGAAGATCAGGGATAGATTACTGGGGACCTCAGAATACAAGAAACAAATGTAGTCTTTATTATTTAGAAAAAGAAAACACTAAAGAGTTTGAAGTAAAGGAGTAATGACCTAACCTGATCATAATTAAACTATGTTTCACCCTTACCAATGTTAAGATATTTTTAAAACCTTTTTAAATGAATAGTTGTACAATGATCATGACCACCAACCACTTAGTATGCACAAGGATTGTACTAGATACTCTGGATTTTTTTCACTTACTCTTTACAAAAAATATCAGTAATCATGTATAAGGACTCATATGACAAATGAAAAAACTTAAGGCTCAGAGAGGTTAAGAAAAGATCAACATCACACACTTAAAAGGAAAGTGAGTACTGTGGAGTGATAAGTCCTCCAGCAAACTTAATATTATCATTCTGACTTGTCTATCCTAATGTTTATCACACTCCATTGCATTTAACTGCTTAGTTGTATGCTGTCCCTAGTAGAGGAAAAATTGCTTGAATCAGAGACTCAAGCAATTAGTCATCGTTGTGAATAAATGAATTAATATAATTTTATGCAAAGTTTTCTTTAAATGGCTTACATATTTATAAGTTTTATCTGACTTATTAAGAAACTGTTAGAGCTGATATTAGCATATATGTACATAGAGTTTATACTTTCACCTTTTTAAATTTTATAATACAGTTACAATTGGTTTAAGTATTTTTATGACTTGATTAATGTATTAGACCCTTAAATATGTGAGCAAAACAAGACTTCTAGAGTATTTAATTCACATACATTACATTTGTCCCATAAACAAACCCATACTTTTTTTTAAATAGTTTACATTTTTTCTAGACAAGGGTTGCTTCAGATTTCTATACTCTAAGCAATCTTTTCCATGGGGAAAGAAAAGCATTTCTTTTTTGTTTTGTTTTGTTTTGTTTTCAGTGAAAGTAGGAGAGGCAGAGAGACAGACTCCTGTATGTGCTTCTCCAGGGATTCACCCAGCAAGCCCATTAGGGGGCAATGCTCTGCCCATCTGGGGTGTTGCTCTGTTGCTCAGCAACCAAACTCTTCTTAGCATCTGAGGTGGAGGCCACCAAGCCATCGTCTGTACCTGGGGCCAACTTGCTCCAATCAAGCCATGGTTGCAGGAGGGGAAGTGAGAGAGAAAGAGAGAGAGAGGGAGAAGTGAGGAGGATACAGAAGCAGATGGGTACTTCTCCTGTGTGCCCTGACCAGAAATCAAACCTGGGATATCCATAAGCTGGACTGACACTCTACCACTGAGCCAACCAGCCAGGGCCAAAAGGCATTTCTTAAAATGAGACTATATTTAGAGTCCTCTAGAACAGAGGTCCCCAAACTATGGCCCGCGGGACAAATTGCAGCCACCTGAGGCCATTTATCCGAACCCTGCCGCACTTCCAGAAGGGGCACCTCTTTCACTGGTGGTCAGTGTATGGAGTACTGTATGTGGCGGGCCTCCAACAGTCTGAGGGACAGTGAACTGGCTCCCTGTGTAAAAAGTTTGGGGACCCCTGCTCTAGAATTTAACCTGGATTCAGCCAAGTCAAAAATAAAAAAGGGTATAAAACAAAGATATAAACATAAAGCATAATAACGCTGAATTAAAATGGACAATCAATGAAGTTAAAAGGAATATAAACACTTCAGATCATTTAAATTTGGGTTTTGGCTGGCTAACTGATATTGATTCTCTAGCTCCAGGCCAATAGGACCAGAACAGAAGTTACATTTTCATTGGGCTAACATATTGAAACTAGTATTATCTGTGAAACATTACTATGAATGATCTTAAATGGCCTTGCAGTTTAAAAGAGACAATTTAATTTTCCAGAAAATTTACAACCCAAACAGTCTTTTTCTTTGGTTTAGCACACACAGTGTGAGGCTTAAGATGATTCATAAAGGCTAAAAACAGAGTGTCTAAAAAACTCAAATTCTAAGATGTTAAAATTACCAGGAATAAACCAAGTTTAGAATGTAGACAGAAAATACACATGGAAATATATCTGAATTGTATCATTACCAAATATTTTAATTTACACCTTATGATTTTTGTATCTTTTATGTTTTCAACAGTTGTAATAAAGAGTCTGATTCCATTTATGATTTTTAACTGCTGATAACTTTGAGGGCCCATAATCACCTTCCCTTCCTGTCTCTCAGATGGGCCAATAGCTCTTTGGTGCTGGTGGGAAATTCACACAACACAATTCCTGGTTTTGTACATAACCAACACTCTAGACACATCCTCTAACGCAGTGGTTCTTAACCTTTTCTGAGGTACCGAACCCACCAGTTTCATATGCGCATTCACCGAACCCTTCTTTAGTGATAAATAAAATATGATTTTTTTTCCAAATTCAAGACATAGGTATATGTTTTTTTACTGGTGCACAAAATGAACCTTGCATGAACATCACCTTGCTCAAAGAACAAAACCAACAAAGTACATGAACTCACAACAAATTACGGTATTACTTTATTCTGGCCTCTGTGACAGAGGCTTCTCTGAACCCCTGAGACCGACTCATCGAAACCCTAGGGTTCGATAGAACCCAGGTTAAGAACCACTGCTCTAACGATAGTAAAAGCTGAGCCAGTTTCCTCTCCCTACTCATTGAAGCTGTGTCTATGCCTGCTGGAGAGCTTATCCTGCATTTCACAGAAAGCTCACTGTGTGAATAGTAAACCCTTTCATGCCTTCTTGGTGCATGTATGGCATCATCTGTCTTGACATCAGAATCAAATTTTGGCCTTATTGGATTGAATATCCCAGGCTCGATCACCAGTCAGGGCACACATAAAAAAAGACAATCTGCTTCTCTTCTCCTCCTTCTCCTCCTTCTCTCCCTCTTCCCCTTTCACAGCTAGTGGTTCAATTGGTTCGAGTGTCAGCCCGTAGCACTGAGAATAGCTCGATTGGTTTGAGCATTGGCCTCAGATGCTAAAAATAGATTAGTTGATTTGAGCATCAGTCCCAGTTGGGGCACATGCAGGAGTCTGTCTGTCTTATCTTCCCCTCTTCTCACTTAAAAAAAAAAATCAAATTTTGTAGTGAAATTCATCCACCTCTGCAGAGTAATTAAAATTGTCAAAATATATTATATTTATAATTTTAAAAATATGTAAAATGAAAAAAGTTTAAGCATGTTAATGAACATTACCAGCGTATACAGTCTCTCTCACACATACACACACATATAAACACATACACACACATATATATACACTCACACACAGAGCAAGGTAAAATATATGTCACTTTTCAATGTACATTTCTTGGATATTTGTTAAAAATAAATTTACATGGCCTGGCAAGTTGGCTCAGCAGTAGAGCATCAGCCAGCATGCGGAAGTCCTGGGTTTAATTCCCAGTCAGGGCGCACAGGAGAAGTGACCATCTGCTTCACCATCCCTTCTCCTTCTCACTGTCTCTTTCTCTCTCTCTCTCTCTCTCTCTCTCTCTCTCCCCACCCCCTCCCACAGTCATGGCTCATTCCAGCAAGTTGGTGCCAGGCACCAAGACCTGGCATCAGGTGCTCAAATAGCTTGGTTGCCAAGCAATGGAACAGCAGCCCCTAGTGAGCTTGCCAGGTGGATCCCAATGGGGGCACATGTGGAAGTCTGTCTCTCTGCCTCCCCACCTCGCACTTAATAAAAAAAAAATAACATCAAACTATGGAAAAAAAATAAACCATTGCTTTCAAATAACCATCTGTGGAAATATATATGGTCTGAATAACCAATAAAATGGACAGTGAGGATATCTTGATCAGAGTAAAGTATTAAAATAAAAGAACTATACAAAGTAAACATTTATCAAGCACTATTGTAAACTAGGTTCAGTTATAAAAGTCTTCTATGTTTTAAATCATTTAGCCCTCAAACAACCCTATGTATAGTTATTTCAGGATCATGCTTTACAGATGAGGAAACTAAAGCACAGGAAGATTAAGTAATTTGCTCAAGATCACAAAGCAAGTAAATGGAAGAGGTGGTATTTGAAAACCCAGAAAGCATGTTTCCAGAACCACATATCAGAATATATCTCCAAAATTTAATAACACCAACTTTTTATCATAATTATATTTTATATCAAATTTATTCTACTTATGTGAACATTTTCTAAGTTTTTAGCATTTTTTAAGTAAATAAACTCTAAACACAAGCTTCAGACTGGCAGTTACTATGGATTAAATTTGTGTAACATCCATTCCATCTTTCCTTTCCTTAATTTTGCTCCAATTTTTCTTTGTGCATACATCCTATCCTCCACACAGTCCATATGCATAAAGAGACATGAACTACATCTGGAACTCCAGGGGCAAACTTGATTGGTTTAAAGGCAATCCCAACACATTGCCACAGTGATTGGGTCAGGAATACTAACATAAATCAATTAACACAACACATGGCTCTGGCCACAAGGATTAATTCAAGAGATGTAGTTAATGTAGAATACCAGGGATTCTCAGGTTATGACAGACACATTTTGTTCCTATGACAGTGATATAACCTAAATTTTGGTCTAAGTCAAAACACACCCTAACTTAAGTCACTTACCTATCCTAACACAATTGTAAAATCATAATCTAGAACATAAAAACACAACTAAACCACAGAAAAAGGAAAAGAACATAAGTATACTATACTGTACACATTACTGCATATTCTTCCACCACGCGCAACCAAATTAGTTTACCCACATAGTCCATAAGGACACCACTAATGGTGTAAGCTGAAACATTCATGTCTCAATTTTTTAAAGCTTTTTAGGCATGAGCATCATAAACTCAAAACATCATATGCCGAGACTATCATAACCAAAGAACCCCCGTATAACATTCCTATGTTAAAACCTTAAAAATTATCCTTTAGCCTGGTCTATGGTAGCACAGTGGATAAAGTGCTGACCTGAAATGCTAAGGTCACCAGTTTGAAACGTTGGTCTTGCCCAGTCAAGACACATATGACAAGCAATCAATGAACAACTGAAGTGAAGCAACTATGAATTAATGCTTCTCATTACCCACCCTCTCTCCTCTTTCTGTAAAATCAATTAATAAAATCATTTTTTAAATTTTCCTTTAAAAGACAACTATGCTTATTTAAAATAGTAGAAGAATAAATAGGAGATTTTTGAAAGAAGAAACAGGAAATCAAGAATAGACATGTGTTCTAATTTAGACCAATATAATACAAAGAAAGATTTACATAGAACTCTTGGGAACAAATTTTCTCAATCTTAGTAAAAATCCACCAGACTGTCTCACTTTTGAAAGTCATGAAACAGAACTGTGAAGCTTAAAATAGCTAGTCATTTTGTCTCTGTAAGGATGCCAGTGTGAAAATGAAACCAATACACAGAGGACAGCATAGCTGAGCAAACTGAGAGAAGCAGCCAGAATCACTAGATTAAGCCAGGCTGTAGCTTGCCTCCTCTGAATTTTTCAGCATAGGAGATATTAATATGTATTTGTTTCTTCAAGCTAGTTTAATTTTGTTTTCTGTTACTTGCAGGTCTACTTCACATATACATAAACTCAGACTCCATCTAGTTCATTCTACTCTGTCCTTTCAACAAACATCTGTACAAAAACTTACTCTCTTGAAACCAATATAGCAGTCCTTATTTATGTGGAGTGGGCCATCTTACTCTTCCCTGAGATTTATGGCTGTCGGTCTGTATTTTTCATTTCCAGAAATGTTGTTAACTGTTACTTTATTATTTCTCATCATAGTTTTAATCCCAGGCTTTCTCACAGTTTATTCCTGGGTACCCTATCATAACAGAAATTGGTGAAAGGAAGTTTATAATAGCCTGTAGATTGTTTTTAGTGTTTCATTTCTGCACTCCCTGAGTAATCACTCACATAAGATTTTTAAGCAATGACTGAGGTTCACAGAGAAAGTCACTGAAAAATGAAGTAAAGTTGGTCAAGTTGAGCACTTAGAGCAGGGAAATCTCACATTATAAATAGTAAAGAGCATCCAACAATTAGCAGTGATTGAATAAATTATATTCTAAGTTCAACAAGAAACATGCAGTTATGCAGTCTTTTAAAATTATAATGCTAGAGACTATGGAAAAACTTAGTCATAATCCTAAATAGGTTAAAAAATATATTAAATTATATATAAAATAATTTTAATTATATAATAATCACAAATAAAATATAAAAAACTGGAATATATACTTCTAAAAAAAGAATTTTTTAAAATCTGAAACAAATAAGAAATAAAATAAACACCAAAACTATTCTAACAATGGTTGCACTTGGCACAATAGAAAAAGTTTCTTTTTTTACAATTTTTAATAAGCATAGATTATGTTATAAAGGAAGTTTTTAATCTTTTAACATAAGAATGCTATGTATTACTTTCATTAACTACATCGCTAAATTGGCAGCTCTGTTTGAGCTGTACAAAGTTAAGAAAGTTAATTAGCATTGCATAGGTTGAAGATTACAATGTCCACTTTTCCAAAGAAATTTTCTAGCTTAAAGGACATGCATAGTATCCGAAGTAAGACCTCACACCACACAAAATTTAAATATGTTCCCTTACGTGCTAAGAAACAAAAGACCACCAGTCATATCTTCTGGATCACTCCCCCAAAGCAGTAATAGCACGCAAGAAATAGTATAGATAGAGAGGGGACAAAAGAGGGAAGGAGAGTTGTGGGTCAGTTCAAGTTAGTCAGAATAAGCACAGGTCAAAAGGGGAAAAGGCAAGGGATTAGATAACACCAGACTGAAAATCTGTCTACATCATTACTTTCCAAAGGGGAAGCTCAAAGAAAAAGTTTAAATGAAGGGGAGACAAGTGAAAAATAAGATGAAAGGAAATAGAATTGGAAAAATAGAGGCCAGACATATGTATATAAAAGGGCAAACAATAAACCAGAATTATGAATAGAGACAAAGAAGATAATAGAAAGGACAGAGTAACAGGGAACCAAACAGGGTAAGTAAGTAAACAGGGAACCAAAAGAGATAGATCCAGTGGTATCTTGATGGTGGAGACTTCAGCAAGATGCTGGGAAAGGAAGATTGGGTGAATGACAAATGTTTAGCATCAAATAAATCATCTTTCCTAGATCTTTTGCAGGATAAAATTTTCCAGAGATTTAGTGGGCAACTTAAAGAGGATCTGAGATGTCAAACACACAGAAGCCAAGGTTTGTCTGGAATGTTGAAAATAACCCCATGTGTGGCCTTTTGATATTGGTCTCCTTTCAAATAACTGCAGTTCAAAAAGACTTCTCTAAATAACCCAAGAAAATACATTTGTTTTTCTCTAGCTGTAAGGTATAGCAATAATCATTTATACTCTTTTTTTTTTTTTTTTTTTTAACAGGGATAGAGTCAGAGAGAGGGATACACAGACAGGAATGGAGAGAGGTGAGAAGCATCAATCATTAGTTTTTCATCGCCGTTGCAACACCTTAGTTGTTCATTAATTGCTTTCTCACATGTGCCTTGACTGTGGGCCTTCAGCAGACAGAGCAACCCCTTGCTCGAGCCAGCAACCTTGGGTCCAAGCTGGTGAGCTTTTTGCTCAAGCCAGATGAGCCTGTGCTCAAGCTGGCGAGCTCGGGGTCTCGAACCTGGGTCTTCCGTATCCCAGTCCGACGCTCTATCCACTGCGCCACCACCTGGTCAGGCTCATTTATACTCAATTGATATAACTTGTTAGTTTTTCCTCAGACTTGAAAACTATGTATTGTATCCATGTCATGTTTTGTATTATTTAACACTATATATATATATTTAGTTATTTTTTTTACAGGTACAGAGAGAGAGTCAGAGAGAGAGAGGGAGAGATAGGGACAGACAGACAGGAATGAAGAGAGATGAGAAGCATCAATCATCAGGTTTTTGTTGCGACACCTTAGTTGTTGATTAATTGCTTTCTCATATGTGCCTTGACCATGGGCCTTCAGCAGACTGAGTAACTCCTTGCTCGAGCTAGTGACCTTGGGTCCAAGCTGGTGAGCTTTTTGCCCAAGCCAGATGAGCCAGAGCTCAAGCTGGCGACCTCGGGGTCTAGAACCTGGGTCCTCTGCATCCCAGTCCGAAGCTCTATCCACTACGCCACCGCCTGGTCAGGCTGTTTATATTTAGTACTTGAAATCCAATCGTTATTTAGTAATTATGATGTGATAGAATTGTTACATTGAAAGGAAAGAACATTTAAAAACAATCTGTATTTTCTGATTTTTAAAATTAAATTCTTCAAACATAAACTATTAACTGAGAGAATTCTGTGCTTGAAGTTAATTTTTGCATTTTTAGACTGTAAGCATGGTGAATAAGAGAATGAGCTTTAGAGTGAGAGAGACCTTCTAGGTCAGGATCAACAATTTGTCAGCACGTTAAACCTGTTTCCCAGCACTCTGATTCTGAATCTCCCTGTCTTTGAGATGGCAATATCAGTACCTGCTTCATACATATGATGTAGTTAGCACAGCACCTGACACGTAATATTTAGAAAATGCTGTCAGTTCTAAAAGTCACCATTTTTTGTCAATTTCATTGTCAATATTATTGCCAATATTGTGGTAAAAGAGAGTAGAAATTTTATTGAGAGAAATAGCATTTCTTACTTAGTTGTGCACTGTATTTCATACATCCTGAGGTCCCTGATCTTGTGTGTATGATTTCCCTGCCTCCTCCATAGTCCCTACTTCTCCATGCCCTTTTTCCCTGGTACTCCCACCCATCCCCCACTCTCCACTAAAACATGGCTCCTTCTAGAAGTCAGCCTTCTCTGACACTGGAGGATGGAGTTGCTCCCTAGAAATCCACTCTTCCTCTATGCCCTTGTCATCACATCACACTGTAATTCCATGTTTATTTTATTGATCTGTATTTCCTTTCATATTTTACAAACACACACACATACATTCACACAACATTAAGCTCCATGAAAACATAAATCTATCTGCATTTGGCTTTCATTTCTAACCCACGTGGAGTCAAAGTGTGCTTGGCACATACTAAGTTCCTAATAAATGCATTTTTGAATTAATAAAAGATACTAAGCAAATAGTTTTATAAACTCTGTGTATTAGGTTGAATCATAAAATGTCTACTAATCAGAAGCATCCCATAACTACTGAACTGTTAACATTATTAATTACTTGCTGAGAGTCTTTTGAATAAAGTAACTTGACAATAAATAAAGTACCTTGATATATTTATGTAGATCTTTGAAGTAGTCAGCTGAAGAAAGCTGTACAAAATAATATGCCTTCAAGCAAATTTTTACAAATTTAGTCCTTTTCTGAGCCCAGCTATTTTAATAGCTCCTTGGATAGAAGTTATATCAATGGGAAGACTGATGGAAAATAACTGTGAGACTGCATAAAAAATTAAGTAGTAAACATTTTAAGTACCTCCTATGTGTTAGGTGCATAGGCATATCAAAGAGAGATGAAACACAGCCTTTTTCTTCAATAGGCTGAAGGTCTAAGTGACTTGTCAGTAATGGAGAATTTTTCTTCCCACCAAATTCATCAGTAAATTACATTTTTTGTAGTTTACATACATTTATTTAGTTTTTAATCTAATAAATGTCATTATTAAACATAAATATGCAACTGATATGAATTGGTATATTTGAGGTAAATTAAGCAGGCCAGCTGGTATCACAACTTTAAGATTAATTTAATCTTTTGAAAATAAACCAATTTCTCCAAGAGCACATGCTCATAGCATCCATCAAATAGACAAGATGATTTGGATGTAGCTTCTGAAATTTTACTCCGTAGCATATAATTATTTTTCCTTTTGGCAAAAGCTTCTGAACACCTGTTAAAGTCATTACTGTTCTGTCCTTTGAGGGCAATAGAAGATGAGCTCCCTCACACACTCCATTTTTCTCAAGATTCACCAGGAACCTCATAGTCTTACTGATGTACACAAACTATTTAACAAGTGGCTGGGCCTGCTTCTCCTCCCCATTGTCCCCACCCCAAAATTGATATACTAGATTTTTTTCTTTTCTCTTCCCTTATGCAAATATGCAAAGTAGTAGAGATATTCTCAGGAGCAGATAGAAATTAACACAGATTCGCCTGACCAGTGGTGGTGCAGTGGATAGAAAATTGACTTGGAATGCTGAGGTCCCAGATTCAAAACGTCAAGATTGCTAGCTTCAGCACAGGTTCATCTAATTTCACCATAGGCTCACCAGCTTGAGCCCAGGGTTGCCAGCTTCAGTGTGGTATATCAACATAATCTTATGGCCCTGGCTTGAGCCCAGAAGTTGCTTATCTGAAGCCCAATGTCATGGCTTGAGCTCCAAGTCATTGTCTTGAGCAAGGAGTCACTGGCTCAGCTTGAGGCTATTGGTCAAGGCACGTATGAGAAGTAATCAGTGAACAACTAAAGTGATGCAACTATAAGTTGATGCTTCTCATCTTTCTTCCTTCCTGTCTATCTCTCTCCCATGCACAGAAAGGAAGAAAGAAAGAAAGAAAGAAAGAAAGAAAGAAAGAAAGAAAGAAAGAAAGAAAGAAAGAAAGAAAGAAAGAAAGAAAGAAACCCTAATTTCAAGAACCTGCATGGAACAAGAGTTTTGCTTGTGAAATAAGAGGAGAATAGGTCCTTTCATTTTCTCAAATCTGAGGAAAATAGGTCAGAAATGGGTCATAACTATGAAGAAGATATCAATTCTTCCATAATTTGATATATTAATAAAGAAAAAGGTCATCTTGACAAAATGATAGCTAGGCCTGACCTGTGGTGGCGCAGTGGTAAAGCGTCGACCTGGGAACACTGAGGTCGCCAGTTCAAAACCCTGCACTGGTCTGGTCGAGGCACACATGGGAGTTGATGCTTCCAGCTCCTCCCCACTTTCTCTCTCTCTCTCTCTCTCTCTCTCTCTCTCTCTCTCTCACTCACTCTGTGTCTCCTGTCTAAAATGAATAAAATAAAAAAACAACAACAAAAAATGATAGCTAATGAAAAGGTTTATTAGAAAAACACTGTTAATTTGTTATTACACATCTGCCTCCCCCTCAAAAAGACAATGCTTGAAGTGGTACTTAGGCTGCTTATGTGGATAAAGAAAGTTTTTGTTGTGATGCATTAAGGTACTTGGGTGTAGTGGTTCCCAGCAACCAGCTGTTGAGTATTGCCATCCTTCCTTCCTGAAATGCAGTTCATTTTCAATTAGTGACAAAGTCTTATTTCAAATTCTGAGACTATGGTACTATTTTTCATAATACTAAGACCTCTTATTGTATCCTTCAATATCCTGGTAGGAAATAGTTTCACTCCAAATCATTAAATGAAGGGACTCCAATACAGCCATTGAAAGACTTCAATGGTTGGAAGGCATGACCACCAGGAGTGCTGAAGGAAGAAGGGAGGAAGTAGTATCCCAGAAGTCTAGGGTGATTGGGCACTATGGAGGAAAGGCCATGTGGTTGGTGCAAAATCCCTAGAAGACATAAGAGGAAAAGAAAGTAAATACTCTGGCTTGTCTCTCTTCTAATCCTACATTGATCTTCTATGGCCCAAATGCAACTAGAGGTTAAAAATCAGCTGCAAGGGAATGTAGGTGACAGAATCTGTAGGGAATAGTACTCCTGTAAGTACAACACAAGATAGAGAAGGACAAAGAATAGATCTTAGATTAAAACAATATATAAAGAAAGCAAAAAATATAGACATATCTAAATAGAATTTGTTGGCATGTTAACAAACTAGTTCAGCCATGTTTATTTTATCCCTTGTGCTATAAATAGAAGAACTGAGAGTTCCCCAAGTGATGAATTTGTGTGTAAATAGCCCTGCCTCATTTTCTATCACCTCCTTTCTTCTCAAGCTAAGTAAGAGTCCTCACGAGAACTAACTACTCAGAAAGATTGAAAAGATGCTCTTCAGGGGGGTAGAATCTCTGGCACTATTCTTGCAGAAGACCAAAAGCTAGCTCATAGATCAATTCTATATTAAAGTGTGAGGCCTGACCTGTGGTGGTGCAGTGGATCAAGTGTCGACCTGGAATGCTGAGGTTGCCGGTTCAAAACCCTGCACTTGTCTGGTCAAGGCACATATGGGAGTTGATGCTTCCTGCTCGTCCCCCCTTTCTCTCTCTCTCTCTCTCCTCTCTAGAATGAATAAATAAAAATAATTTAAAGTGTGAGCTTTTGTCCTCAAGAGTTGGGGGCATAGATCTTGATATCTGAACTCATTTAGAGAAGTAAAGACAGGCTGCTGGCCAGAACATACAAAATAGCAGGGTGAAGGGAGAGTAAATTGGTGAGATCATGTCAAGTTCCCACAGATTAGGTTGACATTGAGGAAGATAAATGAGCATGAAACAAGAACAAAAACATTACACAAGATGGCTACTCTTCAGGACCATGGGATACCAGCACATAGAGGCTCTATGGATAGAGCTCAGGAAGGTGGGAAGGAAGTGAGGAAGCAGGTACAGAAGAGGGAAATGTAGTGTCAAAGTTTCTACAAGGGGAGCTCCAAAGCACACATGACAGTGGTTCCCAAGAGAGAGCATGCACTTGGATGTTTGTCTACCATGACAAGTTACAGGAGAGCCAAGATAGAACTAATTAACAATAACTAATAACTAATAAAAGGCTTGACCTTCATCCTCTACTGCTCTGTCCTTCTTTCCTTCACCTTAAAGAAACCTGAAGCAAAAAGAAAGGCAGGAGCAAGAAGAACAGAACAACAATTTATCAGATCCCCCTAACTCACTGTTGGCCACTGAGCCACTGAAAAGGGAAAGGGAAGAAGCTTTAATTTATCAATAAATGAGAGATTGAGAGAGGTTTTCCTTTAGATTATACTGGGTTATTTAATACCTAAAAGTAAGACTGGAACCAAACACCTGAAATTGACTATGCAAAAGACTACATGACCTCAGAAAGACTCTAAATTGTAAGGTAAAGTTTAGGGATGAAAACACTTGTTTTGAAAGTCGTTATAAGAATAATTCAGACCCCTAGATTCCTTTCACATATCCTGTCTTAGTCATTTGACTTTTCCCTGATCCCAGAGAAGACTGGGGTAGTAGACCTTCTAGGCAGCTCATAACACAGATAAAAGAGAATGAGGTATCATAGTTAAAAGAGGGAATTAAATAACAATTGGCCTACTTAACACTGGAAACCTTTTGCACCTTTGTTCATGTGGGTCCCAGATCCTGGCAGCCAGGTTTACATATCTCCCAGCAGGAGGGTAAGATTTTTGTAGAGGATACTAATCTGCCTAAAGAGAAGGCCTTGGTGTTGGTAAATTGGATAGCCGGAGTCAATTGAGGAAGGAAGGCTTGTTTTCCACTGAATATCTTTTTATATTTTGAATGATTTACCATGGGCATGGGTTGCCTATTAAAAATAATAAATTCATGAACATTTAATTAAATAGTTAAACTATAATGAATGTCTCAAAGAGACATAAAAGATATGAGTCTGTGAAACAAGAAAAACATGCTACAACAAAAGAGAAATTCTAAGACCAGAGGAATTGTTGAGGATGAAAACATGATCACAAAAGTAAAATATAATAGGATAAAGTTTCCAGAGAGAAAAAGCAAATCAGTGTAGAAATCAAGAAAAAAGACATTGTAGGGTGGTTAATGGGGTGGTCAAGTAGGAAATCAGAGCCCCAGTCTTTGTCTGAGATCGCCCACATAGCCAGGCACATGGAAACTACACTTTCCATAAACCTTTGGGAAAAAAGTGACTGTCTGTCAGCCAGTGAGATTTCACTACATCATATTAGCTAGACACCCCTGAAGGGCCCCTTTTAAAAATCTGGTGCCATGCGGTCCCCGGCTCGAGATTCCTGGCATTCAATTCCCGTGCCAGTGAGTCCCGACCGAGAAACGCTCTGTAC
The DNA here is from genome assembly GCA_037038555.1 of Rhynchonycteris naso. NCBI lineage: Eukaryota > Metazoa > Chordata > Mammalia > Chiroptera > Emballonuridae > Rhynchonycteris > Rhynchonycteris naso. The sequence continues at coordinate 225,195,047 of CM072996.1, read as the reverse complement.
CAAATAAAGCCTCAATAATTAAGACTTAATAACTACACTGATTTTATTCTTTCTCGGCAGGGAAAATACCTTACAGACATGAATAGGAAAACAGAAGACCCAGCATGAGAGAAAGACAAAGACCTTGCTAAGGGTGTTGATAAAGGAAAATTTGAACCTAGAAAACAATTAGTCAGGAGTGAAGCAAGAGGACAGAATGCTCCATGAGGATGTACCAAGAAGAAAGAAGGAAAAATAGAAAGACAGGAAAAAAGAAAAAAAAGAAAAGAGGGGAGAGGGAGATATATTTGACTAAAGTGAAAGGACATTTATAATTCTCAGAAAAATGGAGAATAAATTAGTAAAAATCTCTAAAACTCATAAGAGAGAAAGAAAGGAAATTATCAACTCCATGAAATAATGTAATTTTTCACGTAAAACAACACAGCTCAGCTGTGAAAAATATTTACTTACTTGTGACACTGAACATTACTTTAATCAAAGCCTATATTGGGACATGTGTGAAGGCAAGGGATAGGTAGACAGGGAATAAGAGTATGTTGCAGGTTACAAGATGTAAAACCTCATCTTCTACACTAGTTAATCTAAAATTGCAAGGAATAGGAGTTTAAGGATGTTGTTTTTGAATATCGAGGGAAATAATAGAACAATTTATTAAAAGAATTAGAAGTGATGCCTTTGAAGAGTAGAAGAATCGGAGAAGAGTGGGGTAGGGACTGATCAGAAATTTTTGTTATTATAAGCTTGATGGCATTATTTTACATCTTAAATTCTGTATATAAACAAAATGTAACCTACTATATATACTGTTTGAGAGGACATATATAATACAGTCATATATATATATATATATATATATATATATATATATATAGCTTTGAGAGAGATTAAAATTAAAAATTAAAGAATCAGCAGTAGGTGGACAGTTACACTTTACAAGAGGAAAGAGACCAGTTGAACAATGCAGAGTAATTGGAACTCCACATGTGGATCTAATAGATCATTTAAACCACAAAGAAACAGAAAGCCCCCAAGTTTACTACCTAGAAACAATGTAAAATATAAAAACAAATACCAGTGAGAGAATTTTCATCTCTGGCTGGAGTGTTTTAATTGTGTCTCAAATCAGATACACTCTGGCATATTTATATTTCAACCAATCAATTTTCACATGAGACTTTGGCCCTTCTTTATACATAAAAGGGGCTAAACACCTGTTGACTTACTGTTTGTACAGACAACTGAATGCAAAATCAATGAAGTCTCCACAGCTCTTTGAAGACTTGGTGTAAATTCATGCTAAAGGGCTTTTAATGTGCTCTCAAAGGTATAAGGCAACTAGGAAAGGTCAGTGTCAAGGTGATTGGAGGCAGAAGAACAGCTAGTCACAAGCAAAGGGATGGAAAAATCACCCTTTCCAGTGTTCAGACAGGAAGACTAAAAAGACAACCTAACTGTTTCTATTCTTTTGCTACTCATCAGAAATGACCAAGAATATATTTTAACATCAGTGTATTTCTTTCCTACTTACAAATAGTTTTGCTAACTATATAGTTTAACAAAATACAGAATGTTCAAAAACATTCAAGGCAAAACAGGTCTATCTTTACTTAAGCATTATGGAGTATTAGAAATATCAGCAGCCTTTCCCAGGATTTTTTTTTAAGTCCTGGCACTGTTTCAATTATATTCTGATAAACCTTTAAGAGAAGAGACTTACAAAAAAATGGGAGACGTTTCTGCTGCAGATTTAGGGATATTTTATTTTCCAAATTACTCATTATCAAAATGAGCATAGAATTTGAAGTCATTGCCAACCTTAATATTTGTCAATATTGTGCTAATATTAAAAACCTCAGAGGAGTCTTATAACAATTAGGGATAATTTATGTGAACAGTCTGGCATATAATAGACACATAACAATTGTCTTTATTATCCTTATCTCTAAAATAGCTTAGATTATAGTCAGGGATAACTTAGCACATGCACTATCTCTATGAAGCTATTTCACAGATAAGGAACCCTAGCAGAAAAGCAAAAGTGCTAAATATCTTATGGTTATGTTAATGCCAAGAATTAGATAAGAATAAGACCCTTGTCCTAAGGTGTGGTAGTAACTGGTGCTATTTACCAAATATTCCCCATTTAGGTTACTTCTAAGCATATGGTTGGGAGAGAAGGCTTTAAATTATTTTTGGACCATGTGCCGCAATTAGGAAATTGTGTGCATCATCTGAGCCAAGTATTTAATTGCAAAAAGAAAGATGATCCAAAGCCCTCTTTTCTATTTGGCATGGTGACCAGCAATGTTCAAAATGGTAGCCATTCTGTCAGACCAGGTCCCTGAGTGACTGCAACGCATAGAGCCTCCCTGATGACCCATAATTGACACGCAATGTAAACAAGAAATAAAACTTGTTCTAAATTTTTTATCTCATTTGTTATAAACCTAACCTAATTGATAAATAAAGGAAGATATTCGTTACCTAACTTATCAGATTCAATGTCTTTCTCACTGTCTCTATCTCTCTCCCTCACTCTCTCTTTCCTCTACCCCTCACTCCCTCTATCTTCCTTAATCTTGCCTTATTACTATTTCTTATTTGGTCTAAAATAAATAATAATTACATGGCAGTAGGCATTCAACAGATAACATGGCTTAAAGGATGGTCACGTGTATGCTAATAAGTAGAGCTAGAAAGACAGTCTGCAGAGAAAATCAGAATAGACTATGTGTTTGTTCACACACAAAGATGACACCTTAAGGGAGATGAGAAACAAATAACTAAAGGACAATTCTGTGGTTCCTTTGAGCTGATTGTAGTTCCTATATTTTATTTCTAAGAGAAACCATTATATTCTCTCAGTTAGCCTTTTTATAACTTAAGCTAGTTTGAATGGATTTCTGGTCTTTGCAATAAAGAGAACACTGATTAAAACTGGGCCTTAGACCAAAGCAGGGCACATGGTGCCCAATATTAGTGCAGGTAGCACGTTGCTAAGAAGGAGAATGGGAGAAGATTAAAGGGATCACTTGCTCCACAGCCCAGCAGTTAAGTCAAATAGTACAATTGCCAATGGTATTACTCAGCAAGCCCACAGATAAGCCTTCATGAAGATGCTGTAGCATAAGAAATGTTTATTGCCTGTTTGGTCAAATACAAAAAAGAAAACTGCTCATCTTCCAAATTAAATAAATGCTTGCATTCTATGGAGTAAATATCTATATAGAAAATGTCATCAATAAAAGGTGAATATATGCAGAGGTCTTAACTCAGGGATAATATTGAGCTCAATTACATAGTTCATTGGGTATGAACAAGTGCTGCAAGGAGAACTGAACCACCTGCGTGAACATTTGATTACTTAACCAGCCCTTTGTCTAGTCCGTCAGATCCCTCTGTTAGAAAGCTCCCTTTCTGACAAAGTAGTAAAAATACTGGTTTTTCAAATGGATGTTCTTTTACTCCAAAGAATGAGCCAGGACTCATGCTCACCCTATGTGTCACCATCTCCATACAGGAAACAGTTGGTAATTACTGCAGGGCTTTGCTCTGGAGAGGCTTTGCCCTGCAATGTTCACTGATTTGTTTAACTAGCAGTGAAATGTGATTTACATGCCTTTCTCCCAAGGTGGTCTTCTCTAAAAACCACAGCAAAATGATCATCTGCAAACTGGGCTTGTGGTAAATGAAACCAGGTCTCTTCTTTTCTAAAGCGGTAGGTCTAATCCTGTAGTCTTGATTGCCTTCCTAATTACAGACTCCAATCATTGCCATAGTATTCACTGGTGGCAAGAACTCGGTAACTAGTTACATATCTCATCCTCATCATGACCCTCCTTATTTAAATCCAATAGGGAGCAAACTCAAATCCACACTGTTGCAGGTAATTGGAAACTTCACTTACGTGAGAGTTCCATTCCTTTTTTTGTTTGTTCTTCTTTCTCCCCACTATACCTTTATCTTTCTCAGTATTATGTCATCAGAAAAATATGGTCACTTCTTTCTATTTAAAAAAAAAACAAGCTAGTCCTAAAGACTTGTATTGTGTCTTATGAATAGAATATTGAGGAACAATAAAACAATCCAGATTCTAAAATCACAAGAGACTTTGTTTTCTCAGCTCATTTCTCAAATATAAGGTGAGTTGAGACAAGGAAGGTATGCATCACAAGCAGATTCCCCCAAGTTGGCTGGAGAGTAGACAGATACAATTCTACCAAGAACACAAGTCTTACAATAAATGAGAGATGCAGGCAATTCTTTCCAGGAGAAAAATTTACCGAAAAACATAAGTACATCCCAGAAGACTTTATCTCAAGGAAACACTGGCTTCCATCTGCCCACACTCTTCTTCTTGGCTGTATGAAAAACTCAGATTCCCCTTAAGGCATGCTTTGGTCCCAGGCACTAGAGCAACTCAGTCTGAGAGGAAGAACAGGTGGAAAAAGTTAATTGAAATTTATATATAGAATTTAGTACTTTGTATTGGTTGGTCAAATAAATTTGTAAATATGATATATATGTTTGCTTGCTTTGGGTGAGGTAGACAAGCTGTAAGCTGGAAAAGTCATTATAGCCCAAGGCTAAGTTTTAAGACTAAGCCTTTCCCTCCCTTCTGATACTAAGGTCTTCTCAAAACTAAGATTTTTCCCACACCCTTGACTGTTGCATGATGTGGAGTGGTACACTCTTATGAAGAATCCCATTTATGCCTCAAATAAGGGGCTTTGTATCAGAGACTTCTTTATTTGTATACTGGCTTAAAGATTTTGATTTCTACACTATAAAGTGGGGCAAACCTGGGGCTCAGTCACTCTCTCGGTTTCTGAAATTAGCATTGCATAACAGAGGCAGTCAAGATGGCAGAGGGCTGAAGAAGAAGCCAGTTTGTGTAGAAGAAGGAGATGGGAAACAGAGGTGAATAAGGCTGGTGAGGTAGAAACCTTTGATTCTAGAAATACTTGAATGAGTCAGTGGCTTTGGGAACCCTGAATGGAAAGGGAAGTGTTTTCCCACTGTGTGTACTTCTTGCCCACCCGGTGCAAGCTAGGATTAAAGGTAATGGCCCACCAGTTCTTGGCTCCATTGTTTCATTACTGTCTGTCCTAATCAAACCTGAACCTGCATGAGCCAGGAAGCTGTCATGGTAGCCATGGCTACTGGCCATACGGTATTTCATTAGCCTCTTATTCAATATGTTTAAAATGCTTTGCAAGTATAAGGTTTTATTATGCTCCTTTTTCAGAAAACTGAAAAACAAACTTAGGTAGAATAATGGACCTAAGTCTAAACTCAACCAGAAAGGTAGTAAGAAATAGAGGGAGAAAGCCACAGCCCTTCCTTGCTGTAAAATGGACCATTGCCATCCTTAAGATGCTGTGTTCTCCCAGTTCTGATCCCATCCCAACATCAAGGAACCAAGTGATACAGCTATTGCTGTGGAGGATTACAAAGGTGACAGCAAGAGTCTCATCAATGAAGATATCTTGATCATCTTGATCCATCAGGCCACCTTGGAGATTAAGAAAACAGGGAAGGAGAAACTGTTATCAGCTCTCTGCCATACCCATCCCTATTCCTGTCCCCACTGAAGGTCTACTACTTCACTGAATAACAATAACATTATGATGCTAACTCAGCTGGTCAAGACAAAAAGTCAGTATTTGGGGCTGAAAAATTAGGTTCAATTCTTATAATTATTAACTCCAGCACAAAATTATCCATCTACGCATTTTTTTCTTAAAAAAGGCAATGCGAGTAAACAGTCATAGTTTTATTTTCATTTTCTCCAACTATTTCTGCAGTTAGTTATTATACATTCAAGGTGTGTTTCGATGACAAAAAAAAAAAAACTGAAAACAAGGAACACTTGTATTTTGAGACAGACTAATTAGAAAACTGCTAACATCAATAATGATAGTGGCCCTGTGTAAAGCCAGTAGCCGCGGCCACCATCACAGCCAACTGGATAGTGCAGGTTCGCATTAGATTCAGACAGACGGTAATGAAACGATGTAGACAAAAACTGGTGGGCTGTCACATTTAATCCTAGCTTGCACCTGGCGAGCAAGTAAAAACACACACTGGGCACCAAAACCCACTCCTTCAGTGCTCACAAGGCTACTGACTTATTCGAGTTTCCTAAAATCAAAGGTTTCTAGCTCACCAGACTTATTCACTGTTGGGCAGATAAAATATAATATGCTCACTTTGTTAAAGATGGTGCTACCCACATGGAAGCCCGTCACCCAGGTGATATTATTTGCCCTTATGCTTGGGATGGGTGTGGGGAAAAGGCTGTAATGTAAGCAGGCCGGGTCATTATGGCCTAAGGCTTGGTTTTAAGAGTAAGTTCTTCTCCACACCCTTGACTGATTGGATGATGTAAGGTGGTGCACTCTCCTGAGGAATCCCATTATACAGAGACTTCCTTGTTTGTATAATTGGATTAAGGGTTTTGATTCTACGGTATAAAGTGGGAGAGACCAGTAGCTTGAGCTCTCTCTTGGTTCCTGAGTTCCTGAGGTTAGTATTAGAGAGGAGAGCAGATTAAGGCCACGTGGAGAGGAGAAGCAGCCAAGATGGCAGAATGCTGACGGAGAAGCCAGTTTCTTAAGAGTTTGTGCAAGAGGAGATGGGAAACAGAGGTGAATTAAGTCTGGTGAGCTAGAAACCTTTGATTCTAGGAAACTCGGATAAGTCAGTAGCTTTGTGAGCACTGAATGAGTAGGTTTTGGAGCCCAGTGTGTGTTTTTGCTTGCCCGCCGGGTGCAAGCTAGAATTAAAGCTGATGGCTCACCAGTTCTTGGCTCCTGTGTTTCATTACCAACTGTTCGAATCTAATGCAAACCTGCACGGGTCCAGTGGCTGTGATGGTGGCCTCGACCACTGGCTTTACATTTGGCGTAGTCTGTGACAGGATTCGATACAGATCGGCATGGAGCCACCACCACCTTTAAGCGGTGGAGTAGAGAACTGGCTGCTGTTATGGTTTCCCATAGCTGTTTTTGGGGGAACTATAGGCTGGCTGACTTTTACAGTCATGCGTGAGGAAACTGAGAGCTCTATGGAAGAGGCTGCCCAGCACCTGCAGGCCGAGCAGTGGAAGGAGCTGGAGGAAGTACTGGAAGAGGAGGCCAAACAGGTTTGCGAGATTCGCCTGGAAATGGAGCAGACACTGGAGAAGGAATCACAGCTTTGTGAGTTGCAGATTGCCCTGGATGTTGTGGAGAGCCAGCAGCGGCATGAGGCCAGGCCTGAGGCCGGAGCCGGAGCTGAGGCCAGGACTGGAGCTGAGGCCAGGGTTGGAGCTGCAAGGCCTGCTGAGCAGAAGGCAGCGGTGGCCCCGAGATCAAGCCCAGCAGCAGGAGCTGGTGTTTTTAGTTCCTCTTTGGAGGATGAGGAGAATCCAGCTGGAGTTGCAATCCGCAGTCTCCAGGAGATGAGAGCCCAGCTGAAATGGCAGGGAGTGCCTGCTAAGCTGCTGGTAGGTCTGCAATTTTGGGACATAGAGATGGATGCCATCATGCTCCCCAGAGCAGAGATGGAAATGCTGACTGCCATTGCCACATTCTTCTCTTTAGGACTGTGTGAGACTTGCCATGATGGCAGGAATGAGGGGGGAGGCTAAGGCCCCATGTGTGTGGACTGATTTCCTGGACTATGACCGAAGTGAGCACTGGCTTTTTTGTTGAATGGACTTACGGATTTTAAACAATGTGAAATACCCTGATGGGGGTGGGGGTGGCTTTGCTGGAGGCCCTCTGTCCCGGGAAGCTTTCCCCATGGCCAGAGAAAAGGCCGAGGACATTTTGCACTTTTGGCAAAGTACTTAGAGACTGGTGAAGTGTGTGTACCTTTGTAACTTTTGAAATTGTATAATTTGTCATGTTGTAATTTGTGTAATGTGCCTAATTTCCTTGTACAGGGATGCCGGTGGTGTAAATTGTGGGTAGTAAAGTGAGCATAGGGGTGGATTGTTGGGCAGATAAAATATAATATGCTCACTTTGTTAAAGATGGTGCTGCCCATATGGAAGCCCATCATCCAGGTGATATTATTTGCCCTTATGCTTGGGATGGGTGTGGGGAAAAGGCTGTAATGTAAGCAGGCCGGGTCATTATGGCCTAAGGCTTGGTTTTAAGAGTAAGTTCTTCTCCATACCCTTGACTGATGGGATGATGTAGGGTGGTGCACTCTCCTGAGGAATCCCATTATACAGAGACTTCCTTGTTTGTATAATTGGATTAAGGGTTTTGATTCTACGGTATAAAGTGGGAGAGACCAGTAGCTTGAGCTCTCTTTTGGTTCCTGAGTTCCTGAGGTTAGTATTAGAGAGGAGAGCAGATTAAGGCCACGTGGAGAGAAGCAGCCAAGATGGCAGAATGCTGACGGAGAAGCCAGTTTCTTAAGAGTTTGTGCAAGAGGAGATGGGAATAGAGGTGAATAAGACTGGTGAGCTAGAAACCTTTGATTCTAGGAAACTCGAATAAGTCAGTAGCCTTGTGAGCACTGAATGAGTGGGTTTTGGAGCCCAGTGTGTGTTTTTGCTTGCCCGCCGGGTGCAAGCTAGAATTAAAGCTGATGGCTCACCAGTTCTTGGCTCCTGTGTTTCATTACCGACTGTTCGAATCTAATGCAAACCTACACGGGTCCGGTGGCTGTGATGGTGGCCTCAACTACTGGCTTTACATTCACCTAATTTCCATCTCCCTTTCTCTACACAAACTCTGCACAAACTGGCTTCTCCTTCAGTGCTCCGCCATATTTGCTGCTTCTCCTGGTCTCCACGTGGTCTTAATCTGCTCTCTTCCCTGCTCTCTGCCCTCCTCCTAGAACGCAATCCCTCTTCTCCCGAACAACGCGATCTCTCTTCCTTTTAAAACCTTCTGGCGCAAAAGCCCTCCCCCTCCACACATTAATAAAATCACGCCCATCCAAAGCAGGAAGGGCAACTAAGGTTATCACCTGGGCAACGGGCTTCCCCATGGGCAGCACCATCTTTAACAAAGTGAGCATAATATATTTTATCTGCCCAATGCCCTGGCAGGTTGGCTTAGTGGTAGAGAGTCAGCCAGGTCTGTGGAAGTCCCGGGTTTGATTCCTGGCCATGGCATACAGAAGAAGCTCCCATCTGTTTCTCCACCGTTCCCTCTTTCCCTTCTCTCTATCTCTCTCTTTCCCTCCCACAGCCAAGGCTCAATTAGAGCAAAGTTTTCCTAGATGCTGAGGATGGCTCCATGGTCTTCACTTCAGGTACTGAGGATGGCTCTGGTTGCAGCGGAGCAATGCCCCAGATGGGCCAAGCATTGCTCCCTGGTGGGCATGCCGGGTGGATCCTGCTTGGGCGCATGCAGGAGTCTGTCTGTCTGTCTCCCCCCACTTCTCACTTTGAAAAAATACAATAATAATAATAATGATGATGATGATAGTCTTCCTCTCCATCCTGGTCAGTTTCTCACTCTCACCCCCAACAAAGTAGACTAAACCATGCAGCACATAGTGCCTTGGTGAAGGCCACACAGAAACAGGAGCTCAGCAGAACCCACTTTCAGAGAATATGTTTATTTATCTTACATTGTAGCCAATTTTCTAGAAAAAACTTTTCTTTCTGAGAACCAATAATTGACTAAGCTGCCCAATATCAATAACAATCAAATATCACCTGATGAGACATATAGGAAATATCAGACATATTTGATTAGCTTATTTTCAAGGTGTTTATTTTCCACAACATTATCCAATTTATGTATAAATATGAGAATAATAAATTTCAGAATTTCCTTAATCTAATTCTCAGAGCCTGCTCAGTGATTTCATATATATATATATATGAAATGAGAGACTATGTCAGAGTATATAATTCAATATTGTTATCAAGACATTCTGAAATGTTAATATTTTACCACTTTTTAATCTTAAACATTTAATATTTCTGAGGATCACACACATTCTTTTCAGTTAAACTATTTCCTAATATGATTTCCAGTTTAAAGATAAGGAAACTGAGTCACCAAAAGACAGGTTAGATCTCATTGTCTGTCACAGTTAGAAAACTACTGTTGACAGTATGAAGAGAGGCAGCAAAGCTAGTAGTCAATTACTGAGCTGGATTAAACTCTCAAGATCTCCTAGCCTTACGCTTGATCAAGGAACGACCTTGTCATCCCCATGTGGTTATGAAGGTGTATAATTTTTTTATAATGTCACTGACTTTAAAGGAGTTCTATCTCTATTCAGTTGACCCTTTATCTTGGTCCTTCCTATTTCAGATCAGCTGTCTGCATATTTCTATGGTTTGTGTATACTCAAGAGCAAGATCGTAAAGAATACAAAAATAAATCAGTCCCCAAAGATTATCAGCCTGAATGCCACTAGGAGACAAAAGAAACTGCCACAGGGAACAAGGGAAATTAACATTCTTTCCTGTCTACCTGGCAAGAACTGACATCAAACTAAACTTGTTGGCAAGCTCTGTTGACATGGAAGCATTAGAAGAGTAGAGATTCTTGTAAAATATCTAGAGCTACTAATACTGAGATTTTTAAGGACCTAATTTTTTTTATCATTTATCATTCTTCCCCACTAATACCATGTTTTGTGAGATGTTCCTTATCAAACTGCTTTGAATTTTTCTGAAAAAATAATTAATTAATGATTGGATAAATAGTACAAAATATGCAAGATTTACAATCAGACTGATGTTGGCATTGAATATCACCTTTGACATTCATTAGCTGGGTGACATTTAACAAGGTACTTTAGCATCTCTGAGCCACAATGCTTTCATCTACTTTTTAAAAATAGATAATAATTCCTTCCCTGTTGTAATTTTTAAAAATGTATGTAAAACTCTTGACACATAGTGTAGTAGACTGCAAGCGACAAAAAAACCTTTGTAGATTGGAGGCTTAGCAAAAGGCTAAATTCTCTACCCACCACCACCACCTCATTGGCTATGAAGCTGAGTATTTGCACCCACTTCACTTGCTTGTTTAAGATGCTGGAAGCAATTTATATGCCCTTTCCCTTACTCTTTGTTTGTTCAGATGTTGGTTGATTTCACTTATGCATGGTGGAGGATACCTGTTTCTGCCTTGGGAGAGTTCCTGTTTTTGCCTCAGATGTGTAACTTTGTATCAAGGACTTTCTTGTTTTGCATATGGCTATATAATAAAGCAAACTGGGGCTATGATACACTCAGATATTGCCATCAGCATTGTAGAGGCCTCCGGATCCCATCCTTTTCCTTAATGAGTCTGTTTTCTTAATTCCACATCACTGGTTCTTAACCTTTTTTGAGGTACCGAACCCCCCAGTTTCATATGTGCATTCACCGAACGCTTCTTTAGTGATAAATAAAATGTGATTTTTTTTTCCAAATTCAAGACATAGGTATATGGTTTTTTACTGGTGCACAAAATGAGCTGTGCATGAACATCACCTTGCTCAAAGAACAAAACCAACAAAGTGCATGAACTCACAACAAATTATGGTATTACTTTATTCTGGCCTCCGTGACAGAGGCTTCTCTGAACCCCTGAGACCGACTCATCGAACCCCTAGGGTTTGATAGAACCCAGGTTAAGAACCACTGTTCCACACTGTCCTCCCTCAAGACCCAGAATTATGAGCCACGCTGGTCCATGGCAACATAGTAAACATTTAATAATTGGTGTCTATTAATTAAAACTTCTAAACATCTGCAATTACCATAAAACCATTCTGGATCAATAGAGAGAGATTTAAATTATCCTGACTACCTTTATTACATACAAATAATTTCTATTTAGACATTTTAGAAATAATTAGCAAGTCCCCATTTATTACTTTTAAGATTAAATGGGTCTGAAGAGACTACCAATAGATAAAATACAGTGTTGATATTCTTTTTTTTATTTTTATTTTTATTAAGTGAGAAGCATGGAGGCAAATAGATTCCTGCATGTGGCAGCCCCTGCCTGAGGCCTATGCTCTGCCAATCGGGAGCACTGCTTCATTGCCTGGCAACCAAGCCATTTTAGCACCTGAGGTGAGGCCATGGAGCCATCCTCAGTGCTTTGGGCCAACTCCCTTAAACCATTTGAGCCATGGCTATGGGAGAAAAAAAAGAGAAATTGGAGGGGAAAAGGCAGGAGTTGGAGAAGCAGATGGTCACTTTTCCTGTGTGCCCTGACCGATAATCGAATCTGGAACTTCTACACGCCAGGCCAATGCTCTACTGCTGAGCCAACTGGCCAGGGCTCAATGTTGATATTCCTTACGTCTCTGTGCAAAGAAAAATGCATTTCACCAATTCTTTTGGAAAAAAATAATGAAGCTCAGAAGTTTTTAATCTAATTCTCAGAGCCTACTCAGTGATTTAATGTGATACTCAATCTTAAATTTTAGTTACTATAAAGTTCTTTGAAAAAATACTTAAAATCTCTCTATTAGAATGTGAGTTTCTAGATTCAGCCATTGAAGTTATAAGACTTCAGCATACCATATAAAAGCTTTCAGCTATCATTACTCACATGTCTAATGAAAGGTTGAATTAGGGTTCTAGTTGAACTGTTTCTTTTTACCACATGTTGGGCAGATAAAATATATTATGCTCACTTTGTTAAAGATGGTGCTACCCACGTGGAAACCCCTCGCCCAGGTGATGATATTGGTTACCCTTCCTACTTAGGAATGGGTGTGATTATATTAATGTGTGTGAGGGACAAGCTGTGGGCAGGCCGGGTCATTATAGCCTAAGGCTTAGTTTTAAGATTAAGCTTTTCCCCACACCAGGGGTCCCCAAACTACAGCCTGCGGGGCACATGCAGCCCCTGCTGCACTTCCGGAAGGGGCACCTCTTTCATTGATGGTCAGTGAGAGGAGCACAGGATGCATCCACACCCACAGTTCCCACTAAAATACTGGTCAGTTTGTTGATTTAAATTTACTTGTTCTTTATTTTAAATATTGTATTTCTTCCCGTTTTGTTTTTTTACTTTAAAGTAAGATGTGTGCAGTGTGCATAGCAATTTCTTCATAGTTTTCTTTATAGTCCGGCCCTTCAACAGTCTGAGGGACAGTAAACGGGCCACCTGTGTAAAAAGTTTGGGGACCCCTGCTCCACACCCTTAACTGATTGGATGATGTGGGGTGGTGCACTCTCATGAGGAATCCCATTATGCCTCAGATAAGTGACTTTGTATCAGAGACTTCCTTGTTTGTAGATTGGATTAAAGGTTTGGATTTCTACACCATAAAGTGGGGCAGACCAGGAGCTTGCTCTCTCTCAGTTCCTGAGGTTAGCATTAGAGAGGAGGGCAGATTAAGGCCACGTGGAGGAGAGGAGAAGCAGCCAAGATGGCAGAGTGCTGAGGAAGAAGCCAGTTTGTGCAGATAGAAGGAGATGGGGAACAGAGGTGAATAAGGCTGGTGAGCTAAGAACCTTTGATTCTAGGAAACTCGGATAAGCTTTGTGAGCATTTAATGAGTGGGTTTTGGAGCCCAGTGTGTGTTTTTACTTGCCCACTGGGTGCAAGCTAGGATTAAAGGTAATGGCCTACCAGTTCTTAACTCCATTGTTTCATTACCATCTGTCCGAATCAAATGCAAAACTGCATGGGCCAGGTGGCTGTGATTGTGGACATGCCTACTGGCTTTACATTTGGCATAGTTTGTTGCAGCATTTGAAGATCAATATGGAGCTGTCACCCTGAGGTGCATGGTAAAGGACTGCTTGCTCTTATGGTTCCCCATGGCTGTCCTTTTGGGGACCGTAGGCTGGCTGACTTTTACAGCCATGCAAGAGGAAACCAAGAGCTCTGTGGAAGAGGCCACCCGGGACCTGTAAACCAAGCAGTGGAAGGACCTGGAGCAAACGTGGGAGAAAGAGATGCCGACCCTGGAGCTGGAGCAAGCACCAGAGTGCTTGCTGGCCAACCAGGTTCGCGAGATTCACTTGGAAATGGAGCAGCCACTAGAGAAGAAATCACAGGTTCGTGAGTTGCAAATTGCTCTGGATATTGTGTAGAGCCAGCAGCAGCAGGAGGCGGAGGCTGAGGCCAGGCCTGGGGCTGCAAATTCAGCAGCAGGAGCTAATGTTTCCAACTCCTCTTTGCGGGATGAGGAGAATCAGGCTGGAGTTTTAATCTGCAGTCTCCAGAAGGTGAGAACCCAGCAGCAAAGGGTACCTACTATGCCCTGGTAGGTCTGTGATTTTAGGACATAGGGGTGGATGCCATCATGCTCTCTGGAGCAGAGATGGAAATGCTGACTGCCATTGCAACGTGCTCCTCCTTGGGACAGAGTAAGACCTCCAGGATGGCAGGGATGAGGGTGGTGGCTGAGACCCCATGTGCGTAGACTTATTTCTGGACTGTGACCAGAGTGAGCACTGGCTTCTTTGTTGGATAAACTTACGAATTTTGGAAAATGTGGAATACCCTGATGGGGGTGGGGGTCAGCTTTGTTGGAGGACTTCCCCCACCCTGGAGAGCTTTTTCCATGGCTAGAAAGAAGTCACAGGAAATTTTGCGCTTTTGGCAAAGTGCTCATAGACTGGTGAAATGTACCTTTGTAATTATTGAAATTGTATAATGTCTCATGTTGTTGTAATTTGTGTAATGTGTCTAATTTCCTTGTGCAGGAATACCTGTGCTTTAGATTGTGAAGTGAGCAAAAGGAGTGGAATGTTGGTCAAATAAGTTTGTAAATATGATATATATGTTTGCTCGCTTATAGTTTGCATTGGGTGTGGGGAACAAGCTGTAAGCAGTCAGGGCCATTATAGCTTAAGGCTTAGTTTTAAGACTAAGCCTTTTCCACCTTTTTGAGGAATGCCATTATGTCATAAGTGACTTTGTATCAGAGACTTCTTTACTTGTATACTGAATTAAAGGTTTTGATTTCTACACTTCAAATTGGGGCATAGGAACCCATGCTGGAGGATAATAGAGAAGGAGAGCAGAGAAAGGCCATGTGGAGGAGAGGAGAAGCAGCCATGATGGCAGACTACTGAAGGAGAAGCCAGTTTGTGCAGAAAGGAGATGAGAAACAGAAAAGAATAAGGCTGGTGAGCTAGAAACTTTCAATTCTAGGAAACTCAGATAAGTCAGTAGCTTGTGAGCACTGAATGAGTGTGTTTTGGAGCCCAGTGTGTGTATTTCTTGCCCGTCTGGTGCAAGCTAGGATTAAAGGTAATGGCCTACCATTTCTTGGCTCCATTGTTTCATTACCATCAGTCTAAATCAAATGCAATCCTGCATGGGCCAGGCAGCTGTGATGGTGGCCATAGCTCCTGGCTTTACAACAGGATTCCCTACCCAACACAAAAATTAGAGACATGAGCATTGCGACAACTAAAGGTGAGCTAACAGCAGAGATAGGATAGGAAGGGGAAAAGACAGAGACAAAACCAGTACAGTCCAGCACTCACTGGGGACCCTACAGATGTGTTAGTAATGAAGGGTTGAGGTTCAATCCCCACTGGGTAGGCCGATGGAGTAGAGACAGCAATCAGGCCTGGGTAGCCGGCCACAATAATAACATTGGGGAACAATTATTTTTTTATTTTCTGTAGCATGAGGTTTTAGAACTTTTTCTATATATTTCTGCATCACTGATTCCAAATATAAAATCTGTTTTTTGGTGTATACTCTAGTTTTAATGCAATTTTAATTTCTTTTTGTTACAGTTAATGGCGTGCATTGGTTTTTCAATTGGAGCTAAAGGGCAACAACTCTTGGATCGAACATAACCACAAGGCAATTAATGTTTTAAAAACATCACTTTTACATAATTGTAGTTGTTCTTAAATGTAAAAAAAAATATTATCTGATAAAAACATCCTCTCATTTTGTTTTAAGATTGAACCATGGCTTCTTCGATTAGGCATAAATGTAAGAATACTCATGATACCTTCTGTTATATATGTGGCTGTTACACACTTCAACGTCAAAGGCACAATATTTCATCATTTGTCACATGCGCATATATTACCTATTTTCAAGTTGCCCTTGGTGATCAAGACAAGAATTGAGCTTCTCATATTGTATGTCATGATGTGAGAAAATACTTTGTGACTGGACAAAAGGAAAACACAAAGAAATGCCTTTTGGTATTCCCATGGTTTGGCATGAACCTAAGGACCACAGCTGTGACTGTTATTTCTGTCTGATCTATACAAAGGGCATCAGCAAGAAAAAATGGCATATGATCATATATTCTAATATTTCTTTGGCAATATGACCTATCCCACACTCTGAGACACTCCCGATTTCAGTTTTCAATGGTTTTATTTCTTCTAAGGATAAAGAAAGTGAACATGGTGATTAAGTGTATTTTGATAAGATGCATGAGAAAAAGGTTGTAGAATCTGAAGGGTCTTCTTCTGATGCCAAGCAGTCA